>OY848923.1:3248358-3994608 GCA_963693285.1 Xestospongia muta | reverse complement strand
TTTTCATCTGATTCAAAAAAGTCCTCTATTTGTAAGAAATTTTTATGAGCAACACATGTGTGTAGAATCTCCACTTCCTTTAATACTCTATCTCTTACTTCAGGACTAGTTTTTTGAACAACCTAAAACAAAATAGAAAACTTAAAGTCACAGCAAATGAAGTGGACGTACTTTAACAGCATATTCTGATCCAGATTGCCTCTTAATACAAGTAACTACAGTAGAACGAGCTCCAGATCCTAAGATTTCATCACTTAATTGGTATATGTCTGTAAATTTAACAACAGTCTCATTAGATCTTCTTCTTCGTTTCTTCTTCCTTCTAGTTTTGGTAACAGATGGTGAAGGAATGTCCAATGTTTTAGGTACTAGAAAGAAGATAAAAGAATGGCTTATAAATCCACAAATCATAAAATTAATATAGTCCAAATTTGCAGATTATGTTCTATACTACATCATGCAGTCATAATGGAATAAACATACTGATATGAGACTTACCATCCTTTATATTACTTGTACTCAGTTGTTCTGTAGTGGCAGCAGCCCCATTATCTAATTTTAGCTGTATGTGCATAAGAGGAGGGAGTAAGGGAAGAATACACTATACTTCCTTGTAGGCACTTATTTCTCTGTTCTAAAAAGTAGTTTCTATAGCAAACTTTAGTGTTCTATATATAACGACCTATAACACTCTGGCACTTCTAAATTGTAAACAACATTAGTGAAATATCAAGTTAAACAAATAGTAGGTGTTATTTTAGGAATCAATGCATCATTGAACACTTGTGTAATTGATCCTTTTGTATTGTAACAGGCACAATATCTTGCCTAAAAAGGAAGATGTCCTTAAGCTATCAGTAATTTAACGTAATCATAGTGACACTACCTGTTGTACATGGACATGTGTGTATTCACTTAAATTGCTTACAAGGCACATTTCAATGTCATACAATACTGATATATTATCACCTTTATATTATAGCAACACTCCAAGATCAGCTACAATGTATGACAAAACAATACACTGGGAAATAACTCAAATGTATGTTGATGTATGCACTGATATCTTGTATTGATTGTATAGAATTGGTCAAGTTTGCTTAGCATTAATTTTCACAGCTATTGTAAATTAAATTATAATTTTTTTTGTATTAGCAGGAGTATATATAGCCACAGAGCTCCATTGATTATGTACTCCTGATATCAATAAGGCAGGCACACTAAAACTAACCTCTGATAAACTAATGTCATGATTCTAATGTGATTAAAGGAAAACAGCCTTTTGTGTTTATAAGTGACATTTTAAATATAATAGTATCATAATATATACCACTTTAAGCTGAATTTAAGGCTGCTATAGCTAGTCAGATGTTGCCATCCTCTGTAATGAAGTGAAATGGATGGCTTTCTACTTGGCAATGTGATCAGACATAGTGGCCTGCCACTGTTAGACAAATACTTTAAAAAGACGTACCTTAAATGACTTATGGAATTCTTTTAGTGATTTTACTGGATCTTCTTTTTCTAAGGAATGCTTCTCTTTATGACTTGACTTTGAAGAAATGTCTTCTTTGTGAACTGAACCTAACTGGAACGGGAAAGATAAGCTCATCTATCTTTTACGCTAATGGTTTAGTCTTCCTTGGTGCTTACGGAAAAGTTCTTTTGGAATTGAATGAGTTCTCTGAGAGTTTCATCCTTCTCCATAATATTAGTTACTCCTATAATCGCAATGAGGTAATCCCTATATACAAAGTATTGATTAACTTAACCTGGGAGGCGTTGCTGACTTGCTGACAATTCAGTACATGTATCGATAGTTGTCGAGTATGTCGCAAGGTTGTGCTTGTGGAATTTCTAATAAGATCACAGAAGAGAGATCTAGAGATATCAGAAAAGTGAGTTAAGAGATAGACAAATGGCTGATAACTACTACCATGAATCAAGCAACGTGCTAGTAGTTATTATGTATGTTAGTCTGTGTTCATTGCTCGAACAAGTAGTTATTATGTATCTTAGTCTATGTTCACTGTTTAAACATTGTCTTAGTAACTTCATTATATCCCTGATTACAGGCTGCTGCACTAACTGATAAGATAAGATCTGTTGGAGGTCTTTCCATACAAAATCGTACTTATCATTTGAGGTCCTATAATTCTTGTTTTGTAGGTAGGTTGCAATGTGTGACTGTAACCATTTGCTACTTAGGTACAAAGTGATTGATTGAAAGAAATACATTCCTCTCATTACAAAATGTTTGTGTACTCTTTGATGGTAGTACTGGGTGTCCAAGAGCTTGTTGGAAGCCAGAAGTAGTGTGTTAGTCCCGTTAGTATGTATGGGACATCTAGCTGTGTTAGATAGTGTGCTAGTAACAAAGATATGGTTCATTTACTTTGAGTCATGAAGGCAGAAATTGTGACATTACTTGTTATGATATTTCTTCAGACAAAAATGTACTTGTACATGATCATGCTTCCTCTATTTGTCTGGTGTCCTATGATTGTCTGGTGGCTTTTGATTTTCTTGAAGCCTTATTTCCTCTCATCTCGTTAGTGATCCAATAAGATATGACTACTTGACATTCTAGGTCATCAGTATTTTTCTGTAAACTACTATATGTTGTGAGATCTATGCTTTAATGAAAAGATTAGAATTTGTTATTTGTTTCAAATTGAAAGTTTAAGTGTAGTATTTAAAGAGAGGAAACACACTCTACTCTATCAAAAATCAGATCAGTCTTGTCCAAACAAAATCTTCCCTTTTAGCCTATAGACATGGAGTGCTTATGAGACATATGCTAGATATCATTCTGCCGTCAAGGTTGGCACCCTACAGACAGGTTTGCGGGTTTGCAATGAAATCATCTTGTTTGTTTATCCTTCCTTCTTGTGCACATTAAACATAATCATGTTATCAAAATAGGTTTCGTAAAAACCAGTGAGATTTTATAAAATTATCTGTATTTTTGATTCACTCACATACTTCAGAACTTCATATTGTTTTAATACATAGTTCTCTCTCTGGTCCTCTTACCAGCTGTATATTGAATGCCTAGCTATAGCAGGTTACCTGAAATGTTTATTTAGGATTATTTTTGTTGCCACAAGTTTTTGCGAATAGCTCTCAACGATCAGAAAGAATGTAGATTGGTACAACTTTTCATTGAATTTGATTTTATGTTGTTCCCATTTGTTGTTTTATAACTGACATTAATTGTGTCTGTTAGTTTAATCACAGCTGTTTTATTCCTACCATAAATGGGATGTATATTTTCAACAGCTGTTTCACTATTGGATGCTATTAATAGAATTATTTTGTTATTGTGAAATAGTTGCGTCTCTAGGACAGACAACATATATACCTCTTATTTGATAAGCAAAATAATTGTTAATGATTCATAAAATCTACTTTTCTTTTCTAGCTTCAGAGTTAGTAGATTGGCTGATCTCCTTGGGAGAAGCTGAAGACAGAAAACATGCAGTTTCTTTGGGCCAGCTATTAGTTGAAACAGATTTTATACATCATGTTGTAGATGAGCACAACTTTGAAGATTCCTATCTCTTCTTCAGGTTCAGACAAGATGGTAAGTTATGGTATTTTACAATGAAATAGATTCAATAGATCAGTTTTTATTGTTGAGACCTTAACATAACTTATTGTAGAGTGAGATTTAATTTGATCAGTTAAGAACACACAGTAACATTTATAATGTAATTATAGTATAGTGTGAGAACTGCTACTACTTGTGTTTGGTCAGTTACAATTCAATGATTTATGATATAATATTAAGCAATAATTATTGTAGGTATGGTGATAACAATTTGCTGAATCTTTTAAAATTTGTCTAATAATCAAGTCAAACCTTATAGTAGTACTATAATTATTATCTTTTCCAGAACCACCTCATGAAGCCATGTCTGGCCCCTCAGTTGCTTATATGAAAGGTGAACAGGGAGCTCTAATAAGTTTATTGGCTAAGAGGAGAGCATTGTCACTTGGCTGGAGTTATTATGTGTTTGCTCTCTCTTCAACTAATAAGAAGATATATCAATTTAGATCTGAATTAGTATGTTTACAGTTACTGTAATGATGTACTAATTATTACACTTAACTTCCAGTAAGTTAAGGCTTTTTCACATTTAGCTAATCTGGTTTGAACTGGATAAATGCAATTTATATTGAGTGAATCCAGATTTAAACTAGTTGACTTCTGATAGACTGATACACCTCTAGTATGAACAGTAATTTAATGTTACTAATTAATGTTGTCTAAAGCAGTTTATACATTACTCTTCAGAGCTGGACCAACATGGCTCAGATTGCTTATAATATGCTGTATAAACAAGGTCGAGCTATACTAAACCAAGCTAGTCTGAATATTGTGGAGGGCTGACCTACTTTGACCTTGTTTGGCTTAGCTCTGAATTGTAAATACACATACACCTAAAACCCACTGAATTATATATTAGGCAGCACTTTACACCTATCATGTATAAAGAAGTTATAAGCAAGTAAATCAGTAATGAGTTGGTAGTGTAAACACGACCGACTCTAGTGTCAAAGTAATATTTTAGCTTTAAGTATCTCTGTAACTGCTAACATGGTAATATAATTTCTAGCAACAACAGACTTTTAACTTGAGCCATAAGTTGTATTCCAGACAGATTAGAATACTTGCTATACCTGAATGGTAATGTTAATTTCAGTAGAAACTTTAAATAATTCTAATGTTTATTTATTGACCAAGTCATGATAATGTATCTTATTTAGGACTCATCACCTATTAGTTGTTTTTCATTGGAAGATGTATCTGTTCAACCAAATGTCATCAAAAGCAACGATCGATATATCCTTCAGTTTTTTGTAAACCATCCTCAAGGTCGAGAAAAATGTGAGCAAGTTAATGATTGTCGCCTTTGTTTCATTGACCTCAGTAGAATATTATAACTCCATTTGGTTTGACTTTGCAGATTGATTTTGAACTTTGCTCTACTGCTTCCTACAGAATTGATTTTGATACCAATGGATTCCTCCCATTGCTGCGGTTCTTATGAAAGTATTCATAAATTGATTAGCTTTTGCCAAAAATTATTTTTGATAACTCTGTATAAAGTTATGTGCACAATCTCCCATAAGAAATCACTTCCGTCTGTAAAGTCAAAACGAACAGAGTTTAATACAGTTATTAGCATAAGAATTACTGAGAAAGTACATGTGCTTATTCAGATCAAATAATCAATGTATTACGTGTGTTATGTGAGTTTTATTATTTTGAACATTTCCCAAGAGAGTGATTCTATTTATAATATGTACTGTAATTAATAGTGTGTGTCATTGTGGCTAGAGTTTTTAATATAACAATGCGGAAATTGCAACTTGTTTTAACAACAATTTAGAATTATTACATGTGTATTGCTAAATAATAATATAGTACAAATAATTTATTTTTCTCTAGCAATCTGCCTGGCTGCTGATAGCTATGAAACTCAGTTCACTTGGATAAGATCATTAGGTTCTTGTGGAGTAGACATTTTACCTTCAACAGATGAGGAAGATGATCTAGTGAGAAATGCGACCTCAATTTTTGATTTTGAAGCACTTGATATTGAGGGAAAAACTATTGCTCTCGACAAATACAGGTATGACATGTGATACACTTCATTTAACTATTCGTATATAGCCTGGTTACTGTTATAGTGCAAGATGGCCTACCATTACTTATATTGCATATATGCTTTGATCAATTCTTTCTCTAGAGGTCATATTACTTTAATAGTGAACGTAGCTAGTAAATGAGGTTTGGCTGAGAAGAACTACTCTCAACTGGTGTATATGCATTCAAAGTATGCACATGGTTATGGGCTTAGAATTCTGGCTTTTCCTTGTAACCAGTTTGGAAAACAGGTTAGTAATAATAATCATAGTTTAAAGCAAAACTAGCAGGAACACTGTCTTGTAGTGTATTCATTCTTCTCAGAATTTTTTGCATGGACACACCCTTTCATTATGTGAACATACCTCCCATTATAATGGACATACAATCCCATAATATTTTAAGAAGTATTGATAATAAGCTGTACATGCTGTAAACAATTACATTGGGGTTTGGTTGATACAATAAGACTACCTGTAGTCTACTGTATTTATTCTGGTTATTATAGGAGCCTGGTACACTACTGGATGTTATTGAATATGCTGCTAAACATAGGGCAGAGTTCGATATATTTTCTAAAATTGAAGTGAATGGACCTAATGCACATCCTCTATACAAATATCTCAAGTCAACATTAAAAGGAAATTTAGGAGAGTAAGTTATTATTTTTAGTGTTATATTCATAATGTTTGGTCTGATATTGTCCCAAAAGATTTAGGTAACTTTGTGAAATGTTATATTAAGCCTTATAGTTTATTACTAACCAAAGAATATTTTAAGAAGTTGAATGAAAGATTACATATTATGTGTGTATATATATATTTGTGTGTCTCTGGTGCATGTGTGTGTGTGTATGAGAGAGGAAAAGAGTAAAGCAATAACTAAGCCTCTCTAGGCAAAATGACTGACCTTAAAAAAGTAAACATTAACATGTATGTAATAATATGTGCATAATTGATTGAATTTTCTTTTTTTCTAATAGTTTTATCAAGTGGAACTATGCTAAGGTACATATATAGTAGATGTTACAGTTAAATCATCTTTTTTATTATAGTTTCTATGTGATAGTAATGGTGTGCCAGTGAAACGTTATTCCCCAACAACACAACCACTCGTAAGTGTAACTAGCAATATTCATAAACTGAGCATGTACTTTGTGTTTATTGTTATGTTTTATGGTATGGGGCCAAGTACTTTGGTACTTGTACTTAAGTGTACTTAAAGGGGGGGGGACATGCCAAAATTCAAAAATATTTTTTTTGCATAAATGTTATCTTTGACATATGCAATTCACCCTAAAAATATTATAATAATTTTTAAAAATTGTTATCACTGTTAAAAGCAAGCTTCTTTTCGAAGCTCTTTAAAGGCTTCTTCTGAGATTGCAATGTTCTTCCTAGTAGGGTGGGGCTCCCTTGTGACGTCACAAGGGGAACGAATGCTAGCATTGCTAGGTGCAAAGTAATGGCTGAAGACTTTCAAAGCGATATATCTAGTCGGTATTCCAGCATATTAAGCCTCTCCTACTCTTCTTCTTCCTTCGATATGATCGAAAGCAGTGACCCTGCTTTGTGTGTGGAATCTGACCTCGAGGAAGGCTCTGAGAACATAGTTGTTCTATATCAGTATGAACCAGAGGAAAGTGGCTCTAAGTCAGAATCATCAGATGAGTCTCAGAATGATGGGAGGTTACTAAATACTGAATGGTTAGTCTCTTGTGTCAGTTTCTGCTATCAAGAGCCACAAAAGTCGTTTCAGCCTTCTCCAACATTAGTTCAATATTAGTTCAATAATGTTATTATTTGTTTGTTATGGAAATAATTAACATCATTACTTTTGACTCTAAACTCATTAACTATATGTTAGTCTCATTGAGTTAGTGATACTTGAACCCAACATAATGAGCAGATGGAAATTTTGTCCAAATTTTGTTGTCAACACAGCTAGGTAATACAACATGTATTTTTCTTCCAACCCAATCCCAACACCAACTAGTAAACTGTCGATAAGAAATAAATTTGTATTGCCTGTATGTAATGGCTTACTGTAAGTGAGTTCAATAAAACCCTGTACTTACTCATATCCTGGTTGGTCCTGAATATCATGTGTACCATAATGTTGCTTATAACTGAAATATCCTACTTGTAATACCCAAACATTTAGGCAAACAGGTTCAAATCCTTCATGCTCAGTGATACAGGATATCTGTGCTTGAATCTGCCCCATTTTCTGGATTGTAGTGTCTATCTCACAACACCATATGCACTCAGCTACAGTAGGCATGACTATACAATTTCCACAGTTACACATGTAAATATAATAGTATCTATAACATAAGACAATATTTTGAAGTTAGCTCAGACAGGCTTATGTAGCCTTCTTATTCATTATTATAGCTGACTAACAGGCACAAGAGACTAACCATTCAGTATTTAGTAACCTCCCATCATTCTGAGACTCATCTGATGATTCTGACTCAGAGCCACTTTCCTCTGGTTCATACTGATATAGAACAACTATGTTCTCAGAGCCTTCCTCGAGGTCAGATTCCACACACAAAGCAGGGTCACTGCTTTCGATCATATCGAAGGAAGAAGAAGAGTAGGAGAGGCTTAATATGCTGGAATACCGACTAGATACATTGCATTGAAAGTCTTCAGCCATTACTTTGCACCTAGCAATGCTAGCATTCGTTCCCCTTGTGACGTCACAAGGGAGCCCCACCCTACTAGGAAGAACATTGCAATCTCAGAAGAAGCCTTGAAAGAGCTTCGAAAAGAAGCTTGCTTTTAACAGTGATAACAATTTTTAAAAATTATTATAATATTTTTAGGGTGATTTGCATATGTCAAAGATAACATTTATGCAAAAAAAATATTTTTGAATTTTGGCATGTCCCCCCCCCTTTAAGTACAAATTTGAAGTACTTGTACTTTACTTAAGTCCTTTACTCCACTAAGTCAATGTACTTGTACTTAAGTCCTTTTTAATGTATTTGTAAGTTCTTGAGTACTTTTAAATACTTTAAGTATTTTTAATTACTTCATGTCCTTATCATGAAGCATGCATGTGGACAAGATGTGCTAACAGATAAAAACTACTGGTGCGTGGTAAATGTTTCAAAGACAAAGCAGGGAGATCAGTACTTAAGTTCTTTCAAATGTACTTAAGTACGTAGTTATTTGTCAAAATACTGATTGTACTTGTACTTGTACTTAGCCAAGCTATGTAGTACTTGTATTTGTACTTAAATACATTCAAAAGTACTTGGCCCCATGTCTCGTTTTATTATAGAATAGTTTTTATGTTTCTTCTTTTCATTCAGGATATAGTACCAGACATGGAAAGCCTATGGTCCTCTTCATAATAATCATTATAATTTATTTTGTGACTTCATTGTTAACTAAAATATTAACACACAATCATTCTTATATAGTCATACATTGGAAACATTAATATGATGGCTTGCCACTAAACCATATACTATGGAAAGGAGAGCCTGATTTTACACAATGCTATCCTTTGTGTGACATATAAGAATGTATTTTCTGATGTCTGTATTATAATTTATGTGATATTGATCTATCCATACTAATTTTAACTGCATAGCCAATATAATTTTACTACTATATGAGTTCAATGTGTAAATAGAAAAAGTAACACTACCAGGACCTTACATTAGATCATCAGAAGTCAGTAGACAAAGACACATTGTCTTGTTAAAAGTACACAGTTCCATAATGGTATTTGGTTATTGATCTACCTTACTATGACTTATTGGCCATACCACATATGCATCTTACTGACAAACACCACTATAAAGCTTAAAAGAAGCCGTTCATTCATATAAATGTGTTCTAAATGTTATGCATGTAATAGGAACCTAAAAGCAATATTCAATTTGTTTTATTGCGCATGTGCTAATATTGATTTTGTGGTTTATTGAAGTTTACTATACACATCCTGCTTTTCTTCCTGAATAATTACTCATGTACAGCAAAAGGAAATAGCACTGTAGTAACTATATCCGCTGTTACATACTAGAGGGAATTAACTTGGCTAATAATCATTTCTTGTATTGTCAATTGAATTATACTCTAAGTGAGTGTCAAAATAAAAATAGTTTATAAAATAAAACAGATTTATAATAAACAAAGCAGATTTATAATAAAGAAGAAATAATTCAGTGAAAAGGTAGATGAGAGTTCAACTCGTGATCAAATGAAGAAGATGGCATTTTAATATTCTACATGTACAAGGTAAAGGAAAATAATTTAAAGGAGGAGATCACAAAATAGATGAGATAGCATACATTCTTAAATTGTCTCAATTTGTAACAATAAAAAACTGAGTAAACATTGCACACACTATAGTAGCTACAATTCCAGTATGGTATACATGTGACACTATAAAGACATGACTCAATTCTTAGGAACACATGCTAAAATCACACAGAAGTAGCTAGCTTTATAAGTTAGTATACAATATCTTACTTTATGTTTCATGTATGAGAGGTATACTGTCCATAAAAACGTGACGGCTGCAACATAAGTGACTCTGAACTGAGGTGGGATAAAAAAGAAGTTGACCATTTGAGCAGCTGGCCAAATCTTCCAGTCCATCTAAGAAAGACATGTCATTCATTAATAACCAATAAACATAATATATTGCACAACACTAGACATTAGACTACATGGAATATTAGGAATACTATATTGTGGTTTACATAATTACATAAGGCCACAAACAACAAGGAAATTGCCAATATGACTAATTTATGTTTAAATTCTTTAATTGGTGTTATACGCCTTTGTGCAAAAATCCACAGAGAGACTAAGTTTACACTCTAGAGGTATAATAGTACCTTGTAAGTAGGCCAAAACTTTGTCTTGAGTTCATCTACACATTCTTCTTTATTTTGTCCTTCCATTGCAGACATACCTAGAAAACAGTGACAATAATTTGTGGTTTTATATGAACCCTGATTAACACATATCAATCACTGAAGGAACATGCATGCTTAGGGCCGCCTCTGTATGCACTACTTCACAGGATTACATCATCAACAGTTCTCCATTTACATTACCTACTTTTTAAATCCATTGTAAGTATAATGCTTTCTACAGACAATAGTCACATGATGTGTCTCTACTTAACCTGTTACATAAAGAAACAAAACTTACCAAGAAAAAACAGAGTACAACAGATGGGAGCCATTATTATTTGATCTAGCATTACTTTTCTAAACACTGTAGCTGTAGTTACAGCAGGTAACAACTTGTCCAATGCTGTGTACCAAAAATGATCTAAAGGGCCCAAACAACAGCCCAAAAACCCCATTCGACCAGTTCGAGACCAGTTCAACTCTTTTCCATCAATCTTTTGTCTGCAGAAGTCACCCGCCGAATATAAGACACCACAAGTGGCTGTGTTGATTAGCAGGAGTCTAACAGATTTGCGAATCACTATCTTCCCTTGAAGTTGATACAATCTCTGCATACTTGATCTGATAACTGAATGAGTTAGTACTGCTTGCATATCTCTCAATTTGATATTCGAAGTTGGAGACCTTTATCATGCGAATACTGTTACTTTATATGTGTCCATCGATACTACTACAGACTGTCTTTATACTTTATAATAGTAATGATGCTCCACCTACTGTTGCGTCCTGTTACGTCATCAGGTGCGATGGCATGGAGGAAGGTGTACGATAATTTGTTTTCTCGTTATCTCTTATTAACTAACACTGTAGTTAGTGGTGTATTGGAAGGTTTAGGTGATTTTCTTCAACAGAAATTAGAAAGAAAACAAAATAATGATTGGCAACGTACAAAGAGAATGACAATAATAGGTCTCATACTTGGACCTCCAGAACACTACTGGTTTAGGCTCCTGGATAAACGATTTCCAGGCAAATCTCCGAGAATTGTAGCTAAGAAAGTCTTTTTAGATGAAACTGTGAATGGAGTCTTTTTTTTAGCTGTATTTTTTATTGGTACATTATATGTATTAATTTTAGTAATATTACAATCCATAATTATAATTATCATAATTATTATATATAATGAGATCAATAACCATTGCTATCTTTGTAGGAATGAGTAAACTCAATGGACATAGTTGGAAAGAATCTTTTGGTAATTTTAAAGAAAAGTTTTGGCAAACGTACAAGGTATTGTCTATGCAATGTTACTGCTTTATCCTTCAATATATTATAAGATGGAACTCCTAGTTTGGCCTGCTGCTCAAGTAAGTATATTTTAGTAATAAGATCAACCAATATATGATCATGAATTTCAGAATCCATTGTAGGTTACTGTGATACAGTTTAACTAACAAAGTTTTCTTATAGGCAATCAACTTCTACTTGATCCCACCATCATTTCGAGTTATTTATACTAATCTAATATACCTTGGTTGGTGTATGTTCTTGTCTCATGTGCAACACAAAGTAAGTAAAAACTATGTAAATAATCTAATAGATCCAATATAATAGATGTTGTGTTGTTGTATTTCCAATTGTCCATCCATACATCATTTTCAACTTTCAACAGTATGTATTCAAGTTGCTTACTCTGGAGTGTAAACTAGATTTAAAATTGAAAATATAATAGATCAAATATGATGCTAAGTTTCTGAAGCATGTCATCAACAGAAAGTGAATTACACATAAAATATTACGGAGAACACTATGTTTTACTGATCTGTTTTGTATGTCCTACTGTGTACATACAGGTATACTACACATTTCCAATGTCTCTAGTATGCTAATATCAGTTGATGAAACCCTCAGTGTTGTTGAAGAAACACCTTGTTAGACTTTTATGCAAAATTTATAATACACAAGACTCTTATTCATGAATAGGGTGGTTCTTGGTGTAACTTGATTATGATGACATCATAATGAAATGACACAAATGATGTCATCATAATTATTGATGACATCACCTAAACCCTAAACCCTAAACCAAACCTAACATTAACTCTATAACACATTGTGATGTCATCATAGGACAACTTGTTAATCAAGTTACACTAGGAAGCACTATTATTCATTCCAATTCCTATTGTATCTATGTAAACTTTATGCATCAGTGAGTTTTGAGTGATTATTTCACTTATACCTTTTGATAATTTATTATGATTTCTCCATTGTCATTTAATTAGGACATTCACCACAAAGAGAAAGGCAAAAGTGAAAATACCTGAATAACTCAATACAATTTAATATATTTTAATTTTCTTTAACTCTTAAATTGAACAATTGACTTCAAATTACATCATCACCAATTCACTATGTACCTATATTATACTTAAATCACCAAATGGATCAACATTGACTACTGTCAGCAATTACTAGAAAATGTATTTGTGAAATAGAAGATTGATTACTGCATATCACATACAGAAAAAGACAAGAATATAATAATATTATTTGTACAACAGTAATCATGTTTATTACTAATATCAATCACATTAATGCACACAAACAGACTTACACACAGACTTTAGTAGAGATAATAAATCAAAAATCAACATAATATTGGTACCATTAGAGATTTAATGAACATGCATCTACAGTTTTAGAACTAAAATTAGTATACTAAAAGTCTGCAAATTCCTTGGGGAATTTTTCCGCAGCTGCAATTCGTAGTGCTTCTTCTTCATAGTCATCGAAGTTACTGGGATCACCAGCTCCTTTGGTTTTGGGTACAAAAGGAGCATCCACCTAGAAAAGGCAGGAACATTGATATCACTGTATAAAACAATACAATAAATAAATACTCATACTGTATCTAGTGGTTTATTATTGTTGGAAAAGATTTCTTCCAGTTCAGATATATAGTATTTAAAAAATAACCCCGATGAATTATTTTCACACATATCCAAATTTGATAAATTAGGAAAGACCACGTTATGACAAAGAATGGTATAGTATTGTGTTCATGGCCACATTCATAGATATGAGTTAGACAGAAGACTAGAAACTTTCTTAATACATACTATGTAATAATTATTGATCTAGTGTTGTTGTGATTTGCCATCCTTGATTCACATCATTGTGTCAGGTATAATCTTCTATTGTTACCAGACCCAATTTTTCCTAAGGTGTATGGGACTGGGGATGACGGCTTGGTTTTAATTTAATGTGATGTGGCTACTTATGTAAGGTTTTTGTAAGGCCAATACATTCATCTTAACTTTATTCTGTTCTTTTACATTGTCATTGTAACATTGTTCCTTTTTCTAAAAAAATTCATTGCATATTTCTCCTCTTTTTTGAACAATAGTCCTAAACAGTCATTTTGTGATCAATTAAAGGACTTTTGTTGAGAAAAGTGCAATAATGGCATTGTTCCTATTATCATGACAGATTGTGCCCATAAAAACCCCTCAGATTCTACTAAAGCTGTCCTATTAATTTTTTAGTTTTCTTCATTTTCTCTTTGGTACACATAAAATGGTACATATAAAATAATTTTGTGTTTTTTGCTTTAGAGTATAGTAACTATCATTTGTTCAGGTTCAGTTTGATAGCTTGTACCAATCAATAGGTTTAGTAACTCCATTAATTTTATATAAAAATCAGAGTGTTAGCTGTTCAGGAAAGTAGCAAACTAGAAATCCTATATAAAATGAACAGCCTCATTCATTGCATACCACTATGACATGTAACAAATGCTTGTGTAAGTGTTCTTGAACTGCAGTACAAACAGCAGAAAATTTTTTAATAGCAAAACTATATTAGAAATTAGCAAAGAATCAGGAAACAATAAGACTTGCTAATAAAGAATATTCAGGCTATGAAGCCATGCCCAGATTTGGTTGATGATACTGGTCAGTTCTATTGAAATTTGACAAAACCACTACCAAGTTCAACGTGAACAGAGTATAGTTTTGAGACACACATGTACACACACACACACACATGTACACACACACACACACATGTACACACACACACACATATGTACACACACACACACACATGTACACACACACACACCCGTGCATACACATACGCAAACACACGCACGCACACACACTAACCCTTTTTTGGTAAATAGCTATCCAATCAGTGGATGAAAACCATGAGTGAGACTTGATATCTTGGACACCATTTTTGAGATTACCAAACCTTTTAGTTAAATCAATTTGAAGAAGATTACGAAGCAAGTCCTTGAGATCAGCTGTGAAATGGGAAGGGAAGCGAACCTAAAAGTGAAACAGAAAATGACACAAGAAGAGAGAAGGGACAAAGTAGAAGTACTTAATATGTCAAATTACTAGCCCAAACTTACACAACCACTATGGATCACTTACTTTTCCAGAGACAATCTTCTCATAGATTTGGATAGGTTGGTCGGCAAAGAAAGGAGGATAACCAGCAGCCATTTCATAAATCAACACACCCAATGCCCACCAATCAACTGCTTTATTATAACCCTAAAATACAGAATAATATCATATTGAATATATACACTCATTTGTAATATTAATCCGCTTGTGTACAGAGCATGACAGGTGTCCATTAAGAAAATTGTTTACATAATTGATATGCTTACATAGCAGTCTTATGACCACAGGTATGAGGAGACTATTAATACACAAAAATCCATCCCATATGTAATAATCATTTATTGTATCATTTAATTGTTTAGTTATGTAGTTGTGTCAACAGATAAAAGTTTCAATAATACAAAAATTAATATTATTGGGGCAAACCAATACATATCAATGGAAGCATTCCAAATACAAAAGGTCAACAATAGCCATGAGACACAGACATAGTTCTAGTATTATTAGTATTACATAATAGATTAGTTTGAGTAAAATTAGGGATAAATTACATGAGTTGTAAATTTCACATAGTGAAGCTAGTGAAATTTTAACAACTTTAAGAGACAACACTTGTACAAGTTATCTCTACTTTTAATCAAACTTGTTCTATTATAGATTAATTATATACTTCAAGCATTGTTGCTTTGTGAGAAGACAGTTTGACCACAAATGGGAGACCACAGTTGATAATAATGAGCTACTCTTTGGTCACACCCAATGTATAATCTTACAATAATACTTTTTTCACTTGGACAAAAGAACTGGACTTTTTAGGTTAGAACTCATGAAAGCTGAAGCTCAAACAAACTTACTAGAATCTAATATTAGGGACTACAATGTCTGCAAAATATTCATATTGAGCTATCTCCAACAACCAATCATCTACTGGCAGCCATTTTCTTGAAGGAATGGTTGAGGTATGAGCTTAAAATTTTGATATCTTCAACCCCATTTGAGCGTAATATGCTTTATCAACTGTCTCTTCAGTACAAAATAGTTTGAACACTGAGTCCAGTGTGTCTTTACTATCTCTTATATTTATTAGTGGCATCCATGCAATGTGCCTTTGGCAACAGCCAATCAGATTGTAATCACACTTATTTATTGTTAACAGTGAAAAGTGTAATTGCAACAGTGAAATTTAGACTCGACTGTATATACTATTATATGATTATTATTATAACATAATTATAATAGCAGACTCACCTTTGAGAGGATAATTTCAGGAGCCAAGTACTCTGGAGTGCCACATAGAGTCCATGTCCTACCTTTAACACGTTTAGCAAAACCAAAGTCAGTAACCTAGTAAATGATATAGTAAGTTGATGTTATAATATCAACAAGACTATACTACTTTATACCTTTACAAAACCTTGGTGATCAATAAGAAGATTCTCTGGTTTAAGATCTCTGCAGAATACAAAGACAATAATAATACTAGAATCTGTTCGTGTTGACTATTTTAACTTTGTCTTTCGTTATTTAATTTCCACTCAAATAGCATATTCTATTAATGTCTATAGTCAATATATTTTAGCATAATCCATGAGTATTACTTAAAGTATATATACACTGTGTATTAAAGAATAGTATTACAATTGATTACTGAATCATGTATTTGGTCATACTTTCAGTATTTGCATATGGTGGTATAAAGACATGCAATATACAATATTTGACATCATCTAATAAGTAATTAAAGGGCCACAGACTCCACATGGTGAGTATATGCACTTAAAATGGATGTTATCTGGTATAGTTGAACACCTGGCTGCAGAGGTCTAGCAACTGTACAATTTTTTTCAACTCTATCCACTAACCCTGTCTCTTATTGCTTGTCAAAGTTCTACTGAAAATAAACTCACAGATTCTAATCTACAAGTGACTTGACTTTGGGTCACTAAAACGAAACCATGCATGTACATATATTTAAGTAATGTGCCTATGGCCCTTTAAGACTATTCTATTTAGTTCGTACTAGTAAAATAATACAATAATTACAGCCTTGATACTTCAATAAAGGATACAACAGTACTGAGAGTCATCGAACATAACTTACTTGATGTATCTCTGTTAAATGTAGTTATTAGACAAACATAACATTGAAAATGTGTATTATCACAATGTACCTGTAAACAATGTCCAAAAAATGAAGGTACTCAAAGGCCAGCACAATTTGGGAGGCATAAAATCTTGAGTGAGCCTCACTGAGAAGAGAAAAATGGAACATCTATTACTAGTTGTTTCAATGGGATAGTAGATTATTTAAGAACACAATATAATTTAATCTGTTACTCTACTGAGTAAATAGTCTCTTACCTAAACCGACCAATTCTTCTTAAATGTGAAAACATTTCTCCACCAGACACAAACTCCAGTAACATGTACAAGTATGAGTTGTCCTATAATAACACGTAGTTAACTTAAGCTAATGTAAATAAACATCACCGCCACTTATAATACCAGTGGAATTAGAGGTCAATTTTAACACCATTCATCAAGTTATGAATTTAATCATATATTTTTAATTGAGGTGTTACTATTCACATTGAGAATGACTGTAGTTCAGTGGAATTTCAATAATGACCAATGTTATCAACCTAATTTGGGTGTGGCATCATAGTTGAAAAATGAACCACATTGAAGCCATTTGTGGTTCTTTGCTGCTCTCTCCTCTTAATCTATCCTACTTTTATTATTAAAGACATTTTTAATAATTTCTTAACTTTCTGTTGGAGCCCAGAGGACACTTGTGTAAACATTTATCAATAATATACGAATTATACATCATTCATAGTGGAATGTGAAGAGCACTACTGACTTTATATAGGATTTCTGGTTTGTGACTTTCCTCAATAGCTAGCACTCTATTTTTTGATAAATTTTTGGACTTGTAAAGTCTTTTGAATGGTTTAAACCACTTCTCTCTAGCTTATCCCTAGCCAGAGTTCTAACAATGAGTTAGTGGTCATTCTCAGCATGAACAGAGTATGCCATGTTTGTGCATAATGTATAATGAAGACAGAGTTCATGTTATAACTTACTTTAAAGTAATATTCTAAATTGACAACAAAAGGAAAGTTTATTGAAGCAAGAATCTTCTTTTCATTTAAAGTATGTTCCACTTGTTTAAGTTTCACTACCTAGAGATAAACAGACAGATCTGTCATTTACAAGTAATACTTGTATTACATATAAAAGATGTAGTATATATACCTTTGCTTTGTCTAATATCTTCATTGCAAAATATCCACTAGTCTTTTTATGTTGTACTAACATAACACGTCCAAAAGACCCAGTCCCTAATGTCTTGATACGTTCAAAATCATCTAGCTTCCCTTGTGACTATTAATTGAGAGAAATACATTAATACTTTATACATTACCAATAAATCCTATTCTTATCTTCAGACTAATGATTTCATATATGTATGACATCATACGACATCATTCATGACTCATTAGACTGCTCATGATTTCAATATCAACACACTCAGACAGGCTATATTCTCTGTTTGTAAAGTACGGAAATAATTGTTCATTTGCAACTGTTGCCGTACTATCTGATTATATTATCATGCCCTTAAAAGGAAGTCAGCTAAGATAGTACATACATAAGTGGTATTATAAATAGTACAAATTTTACATAAACAGGAATGGAATACAATAGTGGTATGTGCCTCTCTGTTTTATAGTTAAATGGGTCACCTGTGTATATCCTAATAATTTGTTTGATTAATACATAATACCTGAAACAACTATTTCACACAGTCCCCTTAGTTGAGTAAGACAAAGTAAATAAAATATATCAAAAGAGTACTACTTATTATAGGCATACAATTCTAGGGAAACCACCAATGAACAATATAAGAAGTTAAATCAAAGCATAGAAATATATAACACAAACACAAATGCAAACAGTTAATTCATAAACATGTTATTCGATACATCCCATTGAACAAAATTTGTTATTAATCTAGAGACAACAATCAACATGTACACATAGTACTATTATTGTGACTAAATAACTCTTACATCTGTTCACGTATATCAATTACAACAAAGACTAACACTAGATGTTACAAATAGAATCAGATAATTCTATAGTAGTCCAATGCATTTATCAGGCACAAAATCTCTGAAACTATGCAGAGGATGTTATTTGATTCCTCATATAACTTTGTCATAATATATTATAATTCACAAGTGTATAGAAACTATGATAACAGCTAATAGCCCATTACATATGGTACTGAAAATGGGAAAACATATCTAATGAACATAGAATTGTTAAATATGATATATAGGCAACAACTTTATCAAGTAAATATAAAACAGGGGGTGAATTGCAAGGTGACTTTTATAATAACTCACTCCTGGAGGGGCATCCCATTTTTGTTGAAATTCTGTCTTTGCTTGTGACAAAAATGCTTGAACTGGAAGAATAGGAATAAGGAAACAAATGAAGTTAATAACATTTGCTGCTACTAATTATCACATAATTAACAAGACTGAAACAATGCCAGTAACTTCCGAATAAATTTTAGCACCAGCTGTTCAAATAATTCATCCAATTCAAAGAGCAAACCATAACAGTACTCAACCAAGCCACATTTCATTATGCAACTCACCTACATCTGCATCTCGCTTTCCTGGAACGTTTCCCATCTCTCTCTGCCCTAGCGATGTTAAATTATCAAACGGGAGTGCCTATTGACAGACAGTTCTCGTGTTGAGACCGACCGTAAGTTTCTTTCTCTAATTATACGAAGCCACTTATTTTCTAATATGGCCAATCAGGGCGCTGGCAAGTTAGTGAGCGTTGCTGAAGTGTCTGCTTTTATAATAAGATGTATGACATCTGTCGGAACACCGGAAGAACATGCAGCTTCTCTAGCTGATATTCTAGTAACTGCAGATTACAGAGGACATTTCAGCCATGGATTAAATCGACTCGGTACAACTAAAATAATAATATTATATGTGTACCATGATGCTAATGCAGACTCTGTAATAATTATTATTGTAATCTAAATTACATAGCACATAGAGACTTTCAATTATTGTACTCTTTCGAGAGTTGATATTGTACGTAATATTCATTTTGCTATAGAAATGTATGTTAATGAAGTCTCAAAAGGGTTATGTGATCCTCAAGCCAAACCTACAATCATCAAAGAAACTCCTAGTACTGCTTATGTTGATGGTCATAATGGAATAGGATCAGTAAGGATGAAAAAATTAGATATCTTACATATTTTGTGTTAGGTTATAGGTACATTCTGTATGGAGACCGCTATCCAGAAGGCAAAGCAAACTGGTGTTGCCTGGGTTACATGCACAGGTAAAAAAAGACTTCTTGTAATGTGTTACTGATATTTAATGCTTTTACAAAATTGTAGTGGTCACTTTGTTCACCAACCCTTTCATATTACTAGTAGCGAGATCTAATTGTCTACACATTTGTCATGGACTACTAAACAATTACTTTAAACATTGTATTTGCTCCCGATATTATTATAAGTAAAAGTATAGCATCTTAACTATAGTGGCTTGCTTTTGCACAAAGTATTTTATTTGAGTTAGGCCAACATGTCCCTCGTGTTCTCTCTCTGTGGAATTCACTTCCTTATCATGTAAAATCTAGCTCATCTCTAATCACTTTTAAATCTAAAGCAAATATGCTTCTTTTTTACTAACCATAAACTCACTGTCACTACTATCAGTCACTAAAACCTATCATATACTATCAGTCACTTATTTATCTACGTGTTATTAATGATACTATACCCTGTACTTTAATACCTTAATTCTGTTTTTTTATTATTGTTCTATTCTGTTTATACTCTTTAAACTAGAAGTAACTATTGGGCATTCATTTTGTAAATAAAAATAAACATAACAAAAAAACATACCTTTACGTACTCCATATAACTTTCCTGAAAAAAAATATGAATGATAGTGGCATTCATAATTTTATTTGTGGAATATTTTTAATTTTACAAGTCTACTATACATAATTTTCCAATAACTGTTTCCTTATTGTTCTAATCCCACAAATTACATTCTTGTCATTTTCATTTAGGATCCAATCATTATGGTATTGCCGGATACTATGCTATAAAAGCAGTCAAACAGGGATTAATAGTATGAATGAAATATAGATTGTTAATAGTTGTTGCAAATACGTACAAATCATTTGATGATATAACTTGTTATATTAAGTAGATATTGAATATTGATTAGTAAGAAACTGATTTAGCACAACCAAAAATATAGCTTGGAGTATTTTTGAGTATTGAACAATCAAGCTTGTCACAAATAATGATATATAGAGTATATGTAAACTTTTATATTTTGGGTTTAGGAAACCAATTAACACAGAAATTGAAAATATAATAATTGGTTTAGGAGCAACCATCATTGTTTTGTTAAGTCACTTAACCATTTAATGGAACCCAACCACACTGAATGTGGCTGTCAATTTATGATAGTAATAATGCTAACAGCTATGAACCTGTTTATATCTGTAACATGTTGTCACTAGGTATATAGATAATATGACATACAGTCAACACATGATTAATTTATTTTATTACTTTTTATTATAGGGAATGTCCTTTACTAACACATCCCCTTTGGTTGTCCCAACTCGATCAAAACAGGTATAACGTTTGTAGAACTTATCATATTATGGTATTGTTTGCTGTAGGTTGCATTAGGTACTAATCCAATTGCTTTTGGAGCTCCAGCAAAGAATGAAGACTATTACATGCTAGATATGGCAACATCTACAGTTGCTTTGGGCAAGGTTAATAAATCTAGTTGTGTTATTATTGATTCATTTCAGTCATTGGTGTATTATGTACAGTTAATAATGTCCTTCCTTTAATTGTGTAGGTTGAGATGCAGAGAAGAAAGGGAGAACCATTACCTCATGGTTGGGCAGTGGGTTCACAAGGGAAGGTAAATTTTTATTAACTAGATGTACTAAATAATTTATTGAACCATTTGTACTTTTCATAGGAGACATTGGATCCTAGTGAAGTTTATCAATGTGGGGGATTGCTGCCACTTGGAGGGTTGGAGCTTAATTGTAAGTACTCATTACTAGGATGATATCACTATTGTATCCTTACTATAAACATATTGTAGCCCATCCTCTGTCATTCTATACAACCCTTGTTTGCACGCTTCTATAGTAAAGCCATGAAAAAGAAAAAAACAAGTAGACCATGCAATCCATGACGATTTTTTGGTTGTATTTTTTAAGATTATTATTTAACTTCATAATTATCTAGCTGGTTACAAAGGCTATGGTTTATCAATGATGGTTGAAACGGTTTGTGGTGTCCTTAGTGGAGGACCATTTGCTAGTAATATCAGAAAATGGCAAAATGATCCGTCTGTCGCTAATTTGGTAGGTATTAATAATCCTTCAATTATTCAACTAATTTTTTTTTATATATATTATATTCAGGGTCAAACATTTGTAGCTCTAGATCCTAATTGTTTTGCTCCTGGATTTGAAGAACAAATGCAAACCTTCATGGATGAAATGAGGCAAATGGATCCAGTAAGAACTATGTTTAAGGATGTAAATAGGCCTTCTATGTCATTGTTGTGTACATGATGGGTTGTTGGTACTACTGAATGTGTTCTTTCCTTAAGAGTGATCCTAGTTTACCTGTGAAAGTGGCAGGAGATCTCTCTCGATCACGTATGCATAAAGCAGATGAAAATGGAGGAATTCTTTATCATGAAAATATGATCAGTTCATTAGTGAGTTGTATGTATATAATAAATTATTATTTATAATTATATTTTATAGAATGAACTAGCTATGCGACTGAAAGTAGAAGCTATTAAAGTGTCCAATTGACATTATTTAAACTTGCTAACTTTTATATTAAGTGTGATGGCTGCTTATTATTCAAATAATATTTAATTTATGAAAGATGTGGTATGACTTTTACTGCACACCTAACATAGAGTAGTCGTCAATACTTGTTTACTCACAGTAGTACTACCACATATAAATAAGGTGAGTTTATGGAAGCAAAGAAACACTGACCATTTAACTTTCTTTGTTGCCACAATTTAATTAATGGCAATAATTTCTTTAAAATATCAAAATTTTTAGTTCTAAATTTAAATATCCGGAAATGTAATCAGAAATGTATGCAAACAATTAGTATAGAACATTAAAATGAATGATAATGGCTTAAAAATAAGAATAAAGAAATATTGTCTGTTATTACAGTATTAAATTAAATGAAATAAGATTATGTAGGATGAACAAATAAACTAACTATACTTAAAATAAAACATGTATAGGCCAATATACTAATAATGATGACCGATATAGGATAACTCAAGACTGTTGAATAAGGTGTCATGTAAAGGGAGGCATTCTTTCGAGTGAATAAAAACTCAAACACTCTTTTCATAGTTGATGTATTATTGTCTTCTTCATTTAGTAAGAGAGAATCTTCATGTTCAATCATGTCTTGCATCTCCATTGAATTATCTGATTTGTTTTCAGTTGTAGACCTATTCTTCTTCTTTGTTGAGTATCCTCCAGGTTTATCTAACATATAACTAAATGTTTTAGAGCAGACCCACTGTGAGCTAAGCTGTAAATGAATTGGGAAAAATATCACAATGAATCCAATTAGACCAGCATATTTAAGAATGTATATTAAATTTGAGATCACAAGAGCAACTGTTATCGGTAGAATAGCGACTATGAATTTCATTAGCAGTTGAAGAAGACGATGTTTCCATCCTTTTGCTTGACTAGTATCACGATTGAAAATAACAGTATATATGTTATTGACGATTGTGTGTACAACCAGAGGATACACAGAGCAGACATCAATACTTGGGAACAGGACAATATAATATGATAGCACACGAATAGCAATGGAATGTACTGGAGATGTTAAAGGATGCTATATGTGACAAAAAAAACAAGGTTAATAATATATCACAATAAATTATATTTTAGTTAATCTTAACAAGACTATAATTGTGAACATTGTCCTATTATTATTGATAGGGCTATTATTACTGTAATGAACTGGATTATTGCTAAGTTTTAAAGAGTTAGCAAGAAAGTATGGAATTGCTCAAATACACATTCTTGGGTTACAGAGGTCAGAAAGTTCTATCAGTCAAGATGAATTCAAAGTAAAAGTAATAATATTCATTAGTTGCTATGCACATTAGCAGTTACTTTATATGAGATAATTCAATTTGTTGCTCTCAAAAGTCACATATAGGAATAGATTAATAATATGAGAGTGGACATGTACATACAATCATGATATAAAGCTAATGTACATGGTAGATGGAAAAAACAACAACTATAATTAAGTGGCTTTCTTAAAGACAGTAGGAATGATATTTTAAATGATTATAAACATGATTATAAACAACATGTTGTCCTTTTGTAATGTGTGAATTGTTTATGAAAGGAAACTATATTAGTATTAACTTGTTTATGATCAATCACAAATTATTATTACATGTACAGGTTACTGACTCATGGACATACACAGTCTCTATATAGGGAATGCCTGCCAACAGAGTCCATAATAAAAACTTCCTCTATGAAAGAACCATTAACTAATCTAACATGCGTCATATTGCAGCAGTAGTAAAAGGCAAGACTGTCTTTAGGCAGTCTGCTGACACAAATAAACAGTTGTTTAGTGAAACACACTTACCCAATTTAGTGTACAAGTTTCATTAGTGCAGTCTCTAAACCACAGAGATACTATTACACCCAATGATGCATATAAAATAGTCATTGACAGAAACAATACATTGAAATAACATCGTAGCCAATTCTTTTCTTTAATAGGATGAGTAAGTCCTGGAATACCATGATGGAGGTTTAATGCGTACACAAAAACAGGAATAGACACAACCCAACCAGGGAAGTTGAAATGAAACAAAACATCTTTTATAGGAGTGATGTCATGAGAGGTATTGTTCATGTTCATATACACATTTTTTGATATTGGCAATGGATCTTCACAACTGGTTATTGTATAGCCTTGGACAACATAGAAGAAACAATAGATTATAATAGCACCCAATGTAAAGAAACGTAATAGACCCAGTATGAGTTGTACAATAGCTTGTTCTTTTAAGTCTAGTAATGAGAGTGGTATAACAACAACAGCAAACAAAAAGAGACAAAATCGATATGCATTCAAACATCTACCATGAGGAAGAATTTGATGTAGAAAATCTTGATCAGTACATCGCTCTAATGTACCAAAGTTAAGTGGTATATTTACACTCCAAGCAGATCCAGTTACCGTAGAGTACGACAAGAGGGCTAAAAATGTATATATTACAAGCAATATCAGAAATACAATCTTGAGCCAACGTCCAACAAATAGTTCACACATTTCACTAGGTTCAAACTTTCTCATGATAGTAATATAGAAATTTGGTTTAGTAATAGCATCTTGCTTCATTTTCAATTCATTATCAAATGATTCCTGGTGCTTCTGATTATCATACAAAGCCTAAATTAGAAACAAAGAATTATAATTAATCAACAATCACATTTACTATTAACTCATACATTGTTTATAGATATGTATATATGAACTGAAACTTGAACAATGAACTGTTATTTGTTAATATTTTAATAGACAATAACAAACATTTATAATTGAAACTGCAAAGATCACAAAAATATGTGTATATAGACCTCCTGGTTTACTACATAAAATACGTACGAGTATTTCTCCATTTTGATCTAAATAGATGACTGTCAACTCACCTGTGCTCTAGACATGGTTTCAACTTCCCATAAGGCACATAGCCAAGCTACCAGTGCTACAACTAACAGTGAACATAATCCAGCTATTAGTCCACCATGAAAAAATCCATACGGTATTCCTAGAAAGCCAGTTCCCAGTATAAAATTGACCATGAAGAAGAACCCCAGAAATATATTGACTGTTTTTGGATCATCGTCTTCCTCTCGTAACGCTTTCGGACAACATGGCCAGTCAGGAACAAAATAACGAAGAATAGCTTTACCAGCCATCTTCGTTGACGGAAATGAGTAAATCTTAATTTAAATGGGCGGTACAATCCTGATTATTAATCATGAATAATAATTAGATAATTATTAGTATGACAATAATAATTGAGGTGAAAATTATTGTTGCTGATATAATACATATAATATGACCGTTACGATGTTATGTAGGATGAACAAATAAACTAACTATACTTAAAATAAAACATATACAGGCCAATATACTAATAATGATGACCGATATAGGATAACTCAAGACTGTTGAATAAGGTGTCATGTAAAGGGAGGCATTCTTTCGAGTGAATAAAAACTCAAACACTCTTTTCATAGTTGATGTATTATTATCTTCTTCATTTAGTAAAAGAGCATCTTCCTCTTCAATCATGTCTTGCATCTCCATTGAATTATCTGATTTGTTTTCAGTTATAGACCTACTCTTCTTCTTTGTTGAGTATCCTCCAGGTTTATCTAACATATAACTAAATGTTTTACAGCAGACCCACTGTGAGCTAAGCTGTAAAAAAATTGGGAAAAAGAATGCAGTAAATCCAATTAGACCAGCATATTTAAGAACATGTACTAAGTTAGATACAACAAGAGCAACTGTTATCGGTAGAATAGCGACTATGAATTTCATTAGTAGTTGAAGAAAACGATGTTTCCATCCTTTTGCTTGACTAGTATCACGATTGAAAATAACAGTATATATGTTATTGACTAAAGTGTGTACAACCAGAGGATACACAGAGCAGACATCAATACTTGGGAACAGGACAATATAATATGATAGCACACGAATAGCAATGGAATGTACTGGAGATGTTAAAGGATGCTGGAAAGGGAAAAGAACACACAATTACAACAAAATTGGTACACAAGTTAACATACATAACAAAGCTATGTTACTGAAGTAAGGGAGACATGTAGTAAAGCTTTCTTGTGCATCAATCAAGCTTAGCAGTTAAGGTACTAAGTCATTAGACAACAATCAATTACATAATAGCTATACAATATAATGTATTAAAAACCCCTATAAACAGAACATATGATAATTACATATCAGACATTGCTGATTACCTCAACTATTCTTAAAATGCCTTAAAATTTAATTCAAAAAAATGAAATAACAGTTAAATTGGGGGAGCCTTGTTAAATCTGAATGTTTAAAATTAACTTAACAATAGAAGGCTCAGATATAGTGTATAAATTAGAAGTCTAAATAGGTATAATCAAGCAAGGTAATATAATATACAAGTCGATCCTACAAGAAACATTACAACTTTACCATACAAATCTACTATTACCTTGTACTATGAATAAAGTATGTCATTTCTATAAACTTGAATTGATAAGTTCAAATTTACTTCCTATTATGCAGTAAAAATATTTTAAGTTAATTATACAATGATGACTAATATTATAGTCAGTTGAGTGAGATATTGATGTATCTTCTATTTTCAAAGAAATTGACTTTTAACTGATTGAATCTGTAGGCAGGCTAATTGATGTATAGTCTACTATCATAAAGTTGAGGAAGTAATCACAAGACTAAACTACTCTATAGTACATCCCATTCATGTTAAGTTAACAATAGCTTCCACAACAGCTTTAGATACTTCAAAAAACTAATATAACTCCATAAGCTTTACATAAATCCTTATACTTACCCAATTTAGTGTACAAGTTTCATTAGTGCAGTCTCTAAACCACAGAGATACCATTACACCCAATGATGCATATAAGATAGTCATTGTCAGAAATATCACATTGAAATAACATCGTAGCCAATTCTTTTCTTTAATAGGATGTGTAAGTGCTGGAATACCATTGTGAAGGAGAAAAGCGTACACAAAAACAGGAATAGACACAACCCAACCAGCGAAGTTAAAATGAATCAAAATATCTTTTATAGGAGTGATGTCATGAGAGGTATTGTTCATGTTCATATACACATTTTTTGATATTGGCAATGGATCTTCACAACTGGTTATTGTATAGCCTTGGACAACATAGAAGAAACAATAGATTATAATAGCACCCAATGTAAAGAAACGTAATAGACCCAGTATGAGTTGTACAATAGCTTGTTCTTTTAAGTCTAGTAATGAGAGTGGTATAACAACAACAGCAAACAAAAAGAGACAAAATCGATATGCATTCAAACATCTACCATGAGGAAGAATTTGATGTAAAAAATCTTGATCAGTGCATTCCTCTAATGTGCCAAAGTTAAGTGGTATATTTACACTCCAAGCAGATCCAGTTACAGCAGAGTATGACAGAAGAGCTAAAAATATGTATGCAGTCAGCAACAGTAAGTAAACAATCTTGAGCCAACGTCCAACAAATAGTTCACACATTTCACTAAGTTCAAACTTTCTCATGATAGTAATATGGAAATTCGGTTTAGTGTTCATATTTTCTTTTGTCTCTAGTTCATTATCAAAAGATTCTTCATTGTTACGATGATCACACAATGCCTATAATACAAACGAGTGATGTTTTACTTTATAGAAAGGATATATATAGTTAATTACTTTATCATGTAAATTATGTAATTGTTAATTAGGGATTGTTTGGCACTAGGGAAATTGTAATAGTAGTTGGGTATCTTTGCAAGTGATTGTAATAGTATGTGTTTTATGCATTAGTGATGGATAATGGGATAATCATGAAGTAATGGTAATTGGAATGATAATTACTTAATTCCTGACAACAAAGGATGTGAGACTAAATGGAGTGACACAATTATTTCTAAAATAATACCAAGTTAGAGGATTAAATATTTCCCCATTAAAATTATGGGGCATATGATACAATTATTTACTGTATCTTACATGGTTATACTCACCTGTGCTCTAGCCATGGTTTCAACTTCCCATAGAGCACAAACCCAAGCTACCAGTGCTACAACTAACAGTGAACACAATCCAGCTATTAGTCCGCCATGAAAAAATCCATACGGTATTCCCAAAAAACCGGTTCCCAGTATAAAATTGACCATGAAGAAGAACCCAAGAAATATATTGATAGTTTTAGGCTTATCACCATCCTGTTTTCCTCTTAGCGCTTTCGGACAACACGGCCAGTCAGGAACAAAGTAGCGAAGAATATCAGCCATGACCAATAGCACAACCTTTACACTGAAAAAATTACAATATTACTAGAAGCTTTACACGTAATTATAGTGTTTACGGTATTGAACAATAATAATTATAATAAAAACAATAATTATGTAATAAATTTTGTAACTATTAGAGTGGAGATTTTAAAAAGAATCTTTATTTTCGATATAATTTCTTCTGAGTCTTCTAAGAAAACGATAATACTCTAAAACTTCAGGATCTGCTTGTATACATAAAGGACTAAAGTCTTTCACACGAATTGATTTCAAACTTTTAGCTCGAGACAATGCAACATAGATCTGTCCTTTCTCAAAGGCTTTTCCTAAAGACATCTCCACACAATCTAAAGTCATGCCTTGACTCTTGTGAATAGATATTGCCCAAGCTAAAGACAAGGGTACTTGTTTACGAGACAAAACAGTTCCTCCCCCTATTTGGAATGTCCATGTCTCTCGTCCAATGGTTTCTTTTTGTCCTGTCATAAATTGAACTGTAGGCAAGCCTGAGGATTAGACAATATTCATAAGAACTGTGATGTATGAATTTGCATACTTAATAGTAAAAAAGTTTGAACACGATATTAACAAAAGGATGTGTTATACATACCATTACTTTCAAAGGAAGTGACAATACCACGAGCTCCATTGACCAAACCTTTTAACACATCAATATTTTTCACCAACATTACCTGCAAAAGAATCATAGCAAGGAGAAGTCAATATATTTAATATAAATATTTTACAACAAATATGTGAAAATTATAGGTAACCAATATCCATGTAATCATACCTGAGCTCCAATTTTAAGTTCTAGAATGCTAGAAGCAGGACAAAGAGCATTAATTTGACTTGTTAGACTGGGTGGATTATCAATTGCAACATATTTTTTACTTTCTCCTAAGAGAGCATTCATTTCTCTCTGGTTGGTACAATCCACATCTGCTGTGTGAGTATAGAGTCGTGTAGCACTAATATCACCTTGTTCTATGTTTTGGTTTTCTGTACTTTGAAATAATTTAGTAATGGCAGGAGGACATCTATGAATAATAGAAAATAGACAAGTCTGAAAATTATATTAAATTTGAATTCATACTCAAAATAATGTTTAAGATAAACTACATGACTTCTCAACACTACAGACATGATATGATATTACTGTTAGAAACAGTGGTTTACCTCCCAATTCTAATGTTTTGCAATGCAGCTATAAACTGTGAGTCATCCTGTCTATAGATTTTAGTGAGTTCCATACTACAAGAGATACATTTTTGCCAACAATTAGCCTAAAGTAATAACTATGAATATTATAACATCTACACAACAATGCTAACCTGAAAACAGTACACTTTCTTTTTTCCATCTTTGGAAACAGGAGGTAACTGTAGAAAATCACCACATATTACTAACTGAATACCACCAAAAGGTTTCTTAGATTTACGTACTGCTCGAGCAACAGCTTCCAATTTATCAAAGTATACTCCATCAACCATAGAGATCTCATCTATGATGAGTACTTGACATCGTTTCCAATGAGTTGCTTTATGATCTCTGGAGGCCTGAGTAATACATTGTTCTATTGAACCACACCCTGTACCAATACCAGCAAAGGAATGGAGAGTTGTACCACCAATCAAACAAGCAGCTGCTCCTGTACTAGCTGTACAGTAAGTAGTTTCTGGTGGAAGCATACCAATTATTCGGCGTAACAAAAATGATTTTCCTGTCCCAGCACTACCAGTAAAAAATACACTTTTTCCACTAACAACTAAGTTAATAATTTTCAACTGCTCTTCTGACAAAGAGGAGTTACTCCCTCTAAAAAGTAGAGGCTTTTTAGAAGGTGGACCATCATCCAAATCTGATTTTAAACTTGAATTATTATCACTTGAGTATGTCCGTGACTCAGATAATTTTCTTTTAGTTGGTTTCTTAATATTATGTTCAGTTCGTCTTGGAGTTAGATCATTTTCTTTATTAAGAAGAGAAGCATTTTTTCGTGACATTTCCAAGTCTCTTACACTCAATGGGCTGATTTCTTCAAAGTGAAGAGATATATCACCTGAGATGTGTTGACGAATTCCTTGCAAAGGGCCACGAGCTGCTACTTTTAATACAAGACTATTTAGAAAATGTCGGAGGTGTTCCATTGGACAATTTGAAACCATTAATTGCATCTTCTGTGATAACAAACTAATAGTGGCTTTGCCTTCATGTAGGAATTTCTTGTGTAATTTGTACTGACGAATAGTGTATAAACCTAAAGAAAAACAAAGAAATACCATTCTAAATGAATTAGTTTTACTTGTGACAATATCTAATGATGAAGACTGTGAATAGCTATTAAATACATTTTAATTTCTACAGTAGTATTCATCTGCTGTGTTTAATTACACACACACAGTCACCTTGCTTGCCATCTGGGCATGATAGCTTAATCACAACATCACCAAATTCACTCCGACCTAACTCTAAACTTGACTTCCTCATTAACTGCTTTCTCAAGACTGCGCCAGTTTGATCAAAGTTTTCTACAGTACATGTGCATTGTATCCTAACTTGCTCCATGCTTACACTCGAATTTTGAATTTTAAAATTTGAAATCCCTAGCCACACCCATTAGTTCGCTCCGCCTTCTTAATTTCAGTATTGACCACACCTTTAAGATTTCTCGCGGGAAGGTACTATAAAAGTAGACGGACAGTGATTGATAGGTTTCTTATAGTGAATTGTTAATGGAGTTATCGTACAAAAGATAAACTGCTAAATAAATAAACAGCTAAATACAGTTGTAAATGGATTAATGGATAATTGAATGGACAGAGGGACTACTCAGTATTGCAGTATATCTGGTTTCTTACTTGTAGTTAATTCCAGCAGAAGCAGTGTGTAGAAGAGAGACAAGATCTTGTATTAACTGTCCACCCAAATAATTACATCCCAGTTCATTCTGACTCAGACCCTCTTACATAGTCAATAATTCATAACAATATCAGGCCCTTTATTACTAAGACTACTAATTCCCTCAAGAGTACTGGGATCATGGTTAGCTTGGTGAATAGGAGATACCTTCAGTGCTTTTGGTTCGTTGAGACTTTATAAATTCTTCTTTCATATGCTTCAGTGTGAACAGAGTCCAGTAACCACCTTTTATAGACCAGAGAGACAACTCTTATTGAAGAGAATATTGACTATCGAAGATGGTTCTTCTTCTGCTTGTTCTAAGTTAGAATCTGTCTCTTCTACTTTGTTGGCTTGAGTGGTAGACAACAGGAGACCACCAAATACCTGAATGGATAGATAGATAGATAGGTAATTAATAAAATTATAGGAATGAATAGTTGGTTGCAATTGGTTAGATGAATGAATAATGTATTACAGTACATCAATTCTCGTTACTAATGAAGTCAATAATTTAAATAACGTGCTTCAGTTATTTCAGAATCTTTTTACATAGCAACAGCAGTAGTTGGACAGGTATAGAAGTAGGTTTATCAGGTTGACCTAGTAATACAACTTGTCTAGCTCGTATGTTATTTTGAAGTCCATGTAACTCAAAATACACAACTTTACACCGTTCATTAGCTCTAGTTATTTTGAGAGTCTTCCAACCATCATAATTAACTAGTAGCCAACTTACACTATATATAATGTATTATATGATGGATTTATTACAATTGTAGCGTTATGTGTTTTTATTGAATAAATTTGTAAAATGTTGTGTTGCCCATCCTCAAGTGCAATTTTTAAAGGAGAGATAATAAATATTTTTTTAAGTAATAATGATATATACAAATGTACCCTGATCCACTAATAAGGATGCTTTAAGTTAATTCAAATCATGAATATTATCAAACAATGCATCCAATAGAGCTTGCTGGGTATGTAACCATCACAAATACAATTGTATATAATTTACATTGATGGTACATCATTTTGTCATTATTATTACAATCATTGGATTAGTGTAAGTTAATAACTAACATAACACAAAACCAATTGTCTGTAAAACAAGTTATTTTCACAATTGATTCTAATAAAGAGTGGTAAAATACCATCAAAGAAACAACAATACTATACATTAATTGGTAATTTTTAACTAATGGAAATATAGTTAATACTGATATAGAATATGAGAAAAGGGACAAGTCCAATCATTATCATCAAATATCAACTTATTAGTTAAGAATGATCAAGAGATAGCAAACAAGTGATAGTCATATGAGAATCATGTGATCATAATATATATGTGTGTGTGTGTGTGTGTGTCATATATGAGAATCATGTGATCATAATATATATGTGTGTGTGTGTGTGTGTCATATATGAGAATCATGTGATCATAATACATATGTCACTATTGTCTCTCTCTTTAGTGTTTGTCTCTGTTAGAGAAAGAATTAGTTACTTTGGGTGTTATGTGCATAGATGCACTCCTCTCTGAAGAGTTCAATGTTCCATATCCTGGTCAGTGAAATAAACAGAGCCATACACAATTGCAATGTCAGTTATTATTGTCTGCATGTACATGTACCATGTGCTGCTATTGACTAGTGTACTTTGATTGACCTCTCCTTTTTCAATAAAGAAATTTGTTAGTTATTATCCTAATGATACTGAAAAAGCTAATAGGAGAATTGTTTGAACTGCTGTTCAAGAGGTAATGTTATCACTTAATTCTTTAGAATATGCTCTCTCTCTCTCCTCTTTTCTTCTCTGTCTATCCATTTATTAATATTTTTATTCATTCATTCATCTGTCTATTTATCTATTTTGTTTGTCCATCTATTAACCATTCATTGATCTATTCATCCATTAGGTAGTCCAACCAGATTGTTCTGTTGATACTAACGTATCAGATCATGAACTAAAGACAACAGATGCTCCAGTTGTCAATAAACAGATTGTGTTTGTTGTGTGTCCTCATAATCATGATGACCAAGTGATATTTAATAAATAGTTAACAGTGTGTCAGTTTCCAAGATCTCAAAGTGTGTCCACCATTATAGAAAGATTTTCTTTATCAAAGAGACTAACCTAATTTATAGTACTTGCACTTACATGTAAACAGTATTGTAGTTACTGTTGTCACAGTTACTATAGCTTGAAGTGAAGGCAGAATGGAAAGGTAAATCATCTGATGAGGAAAACAACACAGGCATTCATAGACTAACTTATATGAGACTCATTAACTCAACTATATTAGGAACAAACCATGTCTATCAGTCAATTTCTATGATGATGTTAAGTAAATAGATGGATAGATTGATGGAGAAACTGATAAACAGTCATATGAAAAAATAATATTTATTTTCCAGTTATAGCATTATTCCGACTACTCCTTTGAGGAATTATGGTTCTACATGTACTATCATATACATAATTATTCTATATTCTTCTCTCAATTTGTGTTCTCTATAATGATGTATTCTTCCATATATTAGAACAAAAAGACTTTGCCACAATGACTAATATGACCTATGAAAGATTATGTTAAGTCAGATATTAGACAAGTTGTATTACATTTGACAAAGATCACTGAAGAAACTTGTAAAATCCTGGAATGTATTCCTATACTGTGAGTAGTAGCTGATATGATACATACATGCGTAACATCTCTCTCATACACACATACACAGTTCTGGCAATGTTTAGCTGCTCTGTGTGTCATTGACGAAGAACTGATACTTTCTCCTCAGGATAATGGCTAGGACAAGATGGCAAACCTCAGATGAAGAAAGTTTCAACAAGCTGAAATGCAATATCAATGAGGTTTGAAAATTGGCCTGCTACATTAATACAACATCCAATAAATTGACTAACAGGTATCAGAAAAGGAAGCTGAGCTAAAATAGAGAGAGAGAGAGAGAGAGAGAGAGAGAGAGAGAGAGAGAGAGAGAGAGAGAGAGAGAGAGAGAGAGAGAGAGAGAGAGAGAGAGAGAGAGAGAGAGAGAGAGAGAGAGAGAGAGAGAGAGAGAGAGAGAGAGAGAGAGAGAGAGAGAGAGAGAGAGAGAGAGAGAGAGAGAGAAATCAAAACAGTATTACATTTCCTTACAGATGATGGTAGAATTCCATAACAGATTATGATTTACAAACAATCCAACGACAGAACCAGCTGCCTTGTCATTCATCTCCATCTCCTTTAATATATTCACTTGATGACCAAATGCTGTTGCTAGGATCGTCTCCATAAAAGTCCATAGTGAACTGACCAAATATCCTATTATGTCACAAAGCAAATAGACAATACTATAACAAAGTAGTCACTAACCTCCATATATCTACACTACAATCACAGTCTTACATACTTCCTTCAGTTTATTAAGTAAATAATCACAGCTTCTTTCCACTAGTGGTACCATCTAAATAAAAGAGAAATATTTAGAAAAGATCAGCTTATGTTTCACCAGTTTCAGGTTTCGGGTAGAAAAAGCAGGAGTGATAATTAGTCTTGTTTGTTTCCATCTTTCACTTTTCATTGTTAAATGTCAGGAGGAATGTACCTATGAGAAGGTCTGAAAAGGGATTCTGAACCAATCTAAAACGTGCGTATGTGTGAGATAGAGAGATAAAAGCCTAACAAAACTTAGCATAACATACACGTCTCTCAGAAAACTTGTCAAATTCTTTCACCATAATCTTTTTCAATAAGTCTGGATTAGCAATAATAAAACGAGGGAAGGCTCCAATGTAATAACTATTTAAGAGATAGTACATGTATATACCTAAAAAATATTACTAGTTGTCTATTATAACATACCCACAGACCTTGCCATACTCTTTTATTCATTTCTTGTAAGCTTCTAGAGCACCCTATAGGGCACAATAAATTATAGATGAAGAAATAAAAACCTGGTGGTGAAACCCACTAATTTTGTATGGCTGAATGGGTAGCAGCTGCACAGATAAAAGTCATAAATTTACATACTAGCTTCTGTAATTGACGTGTATTTCCAACAAATGGTGCCACAGGTGGATGAGATATTCCGATTTTTTTTAAAGAACTGATAAAGTGCGTAGGAAAATCTCTATAAAATTTTATTATTAATGAAACAATCATTAGTACAGACTTACTTGTACCAGGCCAACAAGACGACAAATATCGGGATGGTAAGAGATGTTCCAAACAACTTGTTGATCAGCCATACTTGCAAGTTTAGAAAGTGTGATATTATTTGCGTGGGTGTTATTAAGCAATTAATTTTATTGAGTAGAAAATAACAACAATTATTATTAATTAATTCAGTAGATTTTGCAAAATGTCTAAAATAGATTCAATTGATGGGCGGTCTCGTGGAACAGTAGTCCACGATATTTCTAATAAGTGTAAAATTGGATGATAGAGCTGTAAGAAATGTCACATCATTACTTATCACATCAACTCTACTGACCTCATTATCATACCAACTAGGTGGTATAAAAGGTCTTATATTATATCTGCAAACAACTTTTCTCACGGAAGCAACAGTAGGTCTAGCTGGGAGGTTTCTTTCTAGTGGAGCTAAATATTGTTCTGTTGTACCTAAATTACAAATTTAAATGCATGTAGAGAATATAAAGCTTACAATGAAATAATTCCCATAAGACATAAGAAAAAGAATAAATATCTGCCATCTTGTATTCTGAAAATACTTCAAAGTCCATTATTTCTTCAAGAATCTCAGGGCTCATATAGCGTTTTGTACCTATCAATAGAAAAAAGAGCATATAGCAATATAACATTATATATTCACATACCAGAAAGTTTGTTTGTTGGGATCAAATCAACATGATTGTCACCTGCTCTACTTATAGCCAGACCAAAATCACAGAGACATAATGAGTCATCCGATTTCACAAGAACATTACCAGACTTAATGTCTCTGTGAACTACAAAAGCTTAAAGGAGGAGAAAGAAAAAAGGAAGAGATGGAAAAAAGGAAAAAAGACAAAAGGGGTGAGAGGAAAGGAGTATACCATTAACGATTCAACATAACGTACCGATGTTATGAAGGTAATTTAGACCCTGTGTCAAAGATATTGCCATATTCACTGCATGGTCAATTTTAATTAGTGGGGATGTTGTTAAGAATTTCCGCAAATTTCCTTTATTGTGATATTGGAAAACTAAACAGCAATCTAGATCATCTGTAAATGGAACAGAAACACTTACATCAATCAAATATAATCCATCATTAGTTTATTATTGGATACTTACATTTATAAGCTCTGATAAAGCATAGAATATTTTCATGTGATAAACTCTGATTTATGAATACTTCTCTTTCAAATGAGGCTACATCATATGTACATTTCACAGCAAAGCTTTCACCATTATTGTCTCTACCTACAAAAAAAGATTAGATCTGGTTATCGACACATTGCACTTTGAGGAATCACAATTTAAATGAATTAAGTCAAAATGTTTAGTATTCCTTTATTTGCTTAAGTTTTGTTCAAAGTACGTTTTATTAGTAAACTCACCTAACCACACTTTATTTTTTTTAGTACAAGCAATTACTGAGATTTCAGTAAATGGAGACATTTCTTGAAGCTCAATATGTTCAAGTGAATTTTCTTCATAAGATGTGGAAGATCCAGACTCTTTTCTTTTCGAATAGGGTGAATAGGGTGGTGTCATGGGTGGTAATACGTCTGGACATTGCTGTTTTGGTGATATCACTGGACTTTGATCAGGCTTGTTAGCCGATACGTCTGGTAGTGTTTTTTTACGACAACATACACAGGTCTTGGTATGGTAGAGGACACATACAGTGAATATAATCATGAAGAATGTTAACAAACAACCCGGGAGCAGATATAAAATCCTAAAAAAGCAATAAAATATGTCTTTATAACTAGAGACATTAAATCAAGTAAGTGTATTTTTGGGAGTGTACTACTGTTGCTTAAAAATTATAGTTGTAAGCTCTTGATCAAAAAATGCTAAGATAAGTCTCGGAGATGCATGTAGAACAGGAGACATGCATAGCACAAAAGTATTCATGGATTTATACATTCCAATTAAATTGGAAAGTCAATCATCTCAAGGTATAAAAGCCACAGAGTTATCCTTCACACTTTAAGAATGCACTATGTAAACTATTTAAATATCATAAGTATGTGAAAAACCATAATTTAATTAAAAAATGTTCACACATTACACTCAATGCAAAAGGCAAGCTGTTTGTCTGTGTGTCTAGTTCTTTATATCAACAAATTTAAACAAGACTGATATTGTGTCTTGTGTACAAGGAATGAACTACTTTACTTTGATGATGCTGTGATGTCTGTTAAATTGCAATAATAGGAGTGGCTCATTGCTAGTTGTGCAATGTACACTCCATTGTTTAAGGTTTAAGAAGGTTTGAGGTAGGGTTTAGTAACAGTGTAGACCATAACACTGACAATACCACTCACGCAATCATCCAAACATTTTGACCCTAACAGCACACCATACTGAAACTCTATGTCTCTAAATGAATTAATATAATTACATTGAGGTTTCAAATAGTCTAGACTCTTGTAGTTAAACGCTGTCACTATAATAATACTTTTGATTTCATTTTGCAGAAGTAAACAACTTAACTGTTAAGCTAAACCTATGACATTATAGGTGTAAGACAGATGTATTTTTATAACATGGAAGATACAAATACTTGTACAAAACACAACAAGCAAAAAGACAAAAATGACTCACTGATAAGTGGGGTTCATTTCGTATTTGCCTATAAGAAGCATTGATAAATTATAAAATATCAACTCGTACTATAAACTTACCTTCTTTATAATATGCATGCAGAATAATTTAAAACGAATAAAGAACCCGTCAAAATATCTGCACGTGTTTTCTACAGTCAGCCACTCCCTTTTTGCAGCAGTCTCTAGCTGTAACTTGTCGACTGATTCAGCAATTGTCTGTCTCCGTCAACTCTGTACGAGCCGGTGTCGACAAATGATAGTTTATTTAACAACATATCTTGCTGAATCAGCACTTGAAGATGAGTAGAGCCGGACACTTTGTTAATAAAACATTAGCATGCGTTCAACCATCATCTGTAATGTGTTGGTATTTTTGTCAGAAAATCTTCCTTAGAACTCGTGTTGACTGACTGTTTTCAAGGTATAAACTTTCTTATTATTTATTGTTTTGATTTTGAACTATTTGTTGAAATTTATATATGATTTGTGATACTATCGCTATTGTTACTATTTTGCAACTATTGATCATGATAGTGATGGTAATACTATCGCTCACCACTAGATGAAGGTATACTTGAGGAAGTGAGAATTATTTATAACAATGTTATTTTTTGTTCTTTTAACCTCTACGTGATAATTATGATGATGGTGAAACTAAAGTTCTTATATTATGTAATCATTGTGGTAATTTGTGTGGAGAATGTGATTGTGTACTAATTATCACAAATATACTAATAACTACCAATAACAAGTGAGGGCTTAACTATAAGTGTGACAATATGTGTATGATTTGTTATACAGAGGGATTGTTGATAACCAGAGCACACAAGTTAGAATGTTTTCCATTATCAGTTTATGTTATACTCTGTGAGGTAAGAGGATAGCAGCTGTCCATTTTAAGTGTATACATTGATCCATTAATCTGTCGTCCATCCATTTTATCATCTTTGGTAGTCCATTCTGTAATCATGAATCCATTTTTCACCACACAGGACAAACTTGTAGCTCATCCTTATCTCTTGAATCTGGCCACACCTCTGTTTGAGCTCTATAATGATGCAAAGATGAACTGTTAGTTACTGTTGGAGTATAATAATCAATCAAAATGTGAGGTTATCATTTTCCTCATCTAGTTCTATCAGAAACCATTTTAGTATGCCATGTGAAAATATGCTTTACTATGTCTGTTACAAATGGAGACAGTAAGACTAATTTTATTATCAACCATCAATCTATTCATTTCCATCCCATATAGAAGAAAGCAATGAGAAACATTATAGTAATAGGTCTAGTCAGCAGTTTAGCAAAAGATAACTCTGTGATCAGAAACTATAGGTGGGATTGAAATGAACCATCATAATTATTCATAAATATAATGAAATAATATTACATTCTTTAAATGAATGAATTTTGAATATTAGGAGGATAAACTTTGTAATGTATTTAGCACAATTTCTGTTTATACATTCTCAATAACGTCCACAATGTCTGTTAATCTAGCTCCACATCAAGACTGGCCATTTTCAGTTTGCTGTTAAGTGCTGTCATCTTGTCTCTGTGTTTCTCATACTAATAAACCAACACATTACTATTATATCAAACACAGGGCTTACCGCTGCTTTCAAGGCCTTGACTTGAGCTTCATGAAGAGATTCCATGTGAGCAAAGCGTTCCCTGACATGAGTTAGCTTTAATATTGACAAAGAGAAAGCTAGATAGTGTCATTATTAGTCAAACCTGTTGTTTTTGTTGTTCTATTTCAAGATAGAGCTGAGTATCTTGTTCTTGTTTACTTTCCATTTCTTTTTCCAAAAGCTGTAAGTCTCTATATTAATAATAACAATGTATGGATTATAACCAAGTGAACAAAGAGAGAACTTTAATTGAATAAAACATATTGTCCCACTCTGGTCTGGTACTTTAGCTCCAACAATTTTTGGAATGAACATGATGGAACCAATGAATTTTATCAACCCTAGTTGTGAGTGCTACAGTAAAGTGTGTGACTGATCATGTTCAAAGCTTCTCTTTCCAGTATATCACTAGCTTGCTTCTTTGCTTAACTATAATTAGTCAGGGTTTCATTGTGAAGTCTGTATCTTCCAAAACAATTAAAAATGATATTTAATTACAATCTTGTTGTTATTGTAGTTAATTTTGATGATATAGAGATATTTGCTTATAGTCTTTATATTGTAACTCTGAGTAAGCATCAAGGAAATAGGCTTAATGTGTACAACATTGACAAATTGACATAGTGTAATTACTGGATAGGTATACAGCTGGAATGAACAACCAACAGTAGAATAGTTGATGTTACACTACTCACAACTAACCTGTACAAGTCTTGATCAATAATTGTCGACCTTCTTGTTTGTTCAAGAGAGAGACCAGCTTTCTCTTCAACAAGAAGTTTAACACGTTGAGTTAAATTCTAAGGTAATGTTTTGAGTATAATATATATATATATAGATAGATTGCAAGTGAATTACTTGATGTTTAGATGATGCTTCTTTGAGGGCTTGTTTGCTCTTCATAATTTCAGTTTGAAGATTCTCCAAGTTCGTGACCAATTCACTAACAAAAAAATCACAAATTGCAAAATTATTCTAACATTATTTTTAATGTAAGAGGTCTAGCATGTTTGTCAAAGTCAAGATGCAGTAGCAGTGAGAAAAAGGTTTATCTATTCTCATAGCACCAGTAAGTAAAAATCATTGGCTCCAGGTGCTTCAGTCGTATGTGATCAAAATTGAAAATATAAATTACGGTATAGTTCAAACAACTGTACTGTACTTAATTCTCTACTTCAACTACTTTCTATCATGATCCTACTACCTTGATATGATAGTTTTATTGTCAATTTGTCATGGATTCAGTAATTTACTTTTTCTATTTGGCCATACAAATTATAAAGCATGTCAGGAAGGTCACGTGAAGCTCACTGTTTGTTGACCACATTGACGTCTAACACCAACAATACATTAGACTACATGTATTGTACGTAACCAACATGTAGTCAATCTGAAGGCAGCAAAATTTTACCTTAAGTTTCTATATAAATTTAGTAATATTTATATATCAGCTTATAAGATATCTTGAGTTGCAAACATCTAGAGCAGTGTGAAAGAGATAAGCTACAGAAATTATTCCACCAATGCTATTTTTTTTTCTGAATTAGGACATACAGACAAAAAGATCAAACCATCACTTATCACTAATATGATCTACTCTTCATACCAGGCAGACCTAGTAATCCAAATAAATTATATAAATAGTCTTGTCACTATTTATGCCAATTTTCAAGGAGAGTCTACACAGAATCTTAGAATACCTGCGTAATAATAGTCTATAGTCACAGTAAAACTCAGATAAAATAAATTAGGGACAATTTCTATTCATGACACTTGTTTAGACTTTACTATGCTATTGAGCTTGTATCTAGAGAATACTGCAGGACTGTATCTAAAGACTGTACGTGTCCAGAATTAAAACAAGCCATGCAGAACCTACCTAGCTACTTCACATTTTTGTATTATACCATCAATCTCTTCAATTGTACTCTCAATAACCTATAATGACATAAGTAATGGACTATTACTATTGTTAATCTATCACTTACCGGAGGTATCTGGACAGCACGATTAGCCAAGTTCTCCCACATAGCTGCTGTTTGAATTACTTCATTACTTTCAATTCGAGCTTCTTCTAATTGTTCAGTGATAGCAGCCAAATCCTATTCAATTAACAAGTACTATAAGAAGTAACTAGCTATGGAATAACATGAATAAATAATTATAAAATCAATTTGTAATTAATTACTCCTCTTACAATAAACAGTACTGATACCATATACTGGGATTTATTGGTGACTGATAAATTTTTGGGAATTGGTGAATTTTGAAAAAATTGTCAAGTTAAATAACAGTGAAAACCTTTTCACATAGTTACCACGCCCACACATCCCCCATACACTTTGTACACATGGTAGCCTCTAACAACAGAATCAAACCTGAACTTCATTTTATTTCATTAAAGTGGGTGTGGTAACAAGACATGTCAAATTTAATCTTGCCAATTATAAACTTTACAATTCTGCCAAATTTTATTGTCGCCAATAATTCCCAGTATATGTGGTATCTTTAAAATTGAGAGTTGGCAGAAGTTATGAACAACTACAGAATGCCAGAAGGCACTCAAGGCAGACAAGAGAATATACTTTAACTCATTGGTTGTCAACTTCATTGCTACTCATCATCAAATATATGACTACAATATAGCTATAACTAACACTTTCTGTTGATTATAGACTTGAAAATTATTAATACCATAAGTCTATTATCAATTTAAATTTATCAACTTTAAGGGCTCAGATTTAGCAAGTTTTGAAATATCCTAATGCATACACATTTAAACAATAGTCAGTACAATCCTACAATTGATTTATATAATTGTGGACTTTGGCTCACATAGTATATTTCACATTTAGAAAACAGGTCAAAGGTGTTAGTTAAATAATATTAAAAGGCAATTAATTATTATTACAGGGGTTAACCTGTTCTAGTTCCTCTGGAGAGGTAACAACTTGTGACTGCAAATCTTCAACTCGTGCTTCCAACCTGCCCAGTTCCTCATTCAGAGTACTCTGTAAGTCAAGTAGTAAAAATTCGATAGTAAACCTCCTAAAAAGGATAGTTTTGAGTATATATCCTCTATACTTTCTATACTTATTTGCAGCACTATGCTTTTGTCTATCTAGAATTAATTCTCAGGAGGGAAACTATAGTCTTGGAGAAGGAGGCTTCAAGAAAGTTTATAAACCAAATCATTTATTGAAGACTACATAACAAAATATCTAATAGTAACAATAACTTTGGGAACCTGTTCCATCTGATAAGGCTATAGGATCCTGTTTGTATTGAGAACATGTCTACATCAAGTAGGCATCAACTGTATCTACTGTTAGAACATACTAAATTGTCATCCACAGATTGTCTGTAAGACAGGACATCGACAAGTCTTTTCTTCATCATTTCCTAAGAACAGACCCACAGAGTGAGAGAAACAAAGGTAGAGTGAAGGAGTACATTAATACAGAGATATACCACATGGCTTTGTATCTCCTGGTATTCCTGTTGGCACTGACCCAATTGTTTAGTTAACTAAAAAACAAATGTATATTATATATATAGATTTGGATTTCATATAACTTTTTATTACCTCATCCTCTAATTCTTTTTCATCAATTTTTTGTTGCCTGCAATGAAATAATATTAAGAGTTAACATGTTGCAAGCTACATGATAATATACAGTGTACAAGCAATTTTCTAACAATTTTATTGCCATTACAATGAAAAGTACTGAAGTGAAAAGTACCTTACCCACATTTGTAGCTAAATCATAGAAATATCAACTTGCCATTCTGCCATTGAGAAGTGTTTATCAAATATAATGCTGTATTTTTGAAAACTGCAACTCTCACCACACTGAGATCAGTGAGGGACAATAACTTTGACACAGGAAGCCATGCTACTGAACTCGTAGCATTTCATATTATATAGGTAATAATATATTACCTTGCCAGTTGTCACTATTACTCATCTATTAACAAACTTATGTAGAATACTTAACCTCATAAACAAAAAAAAGCTTTTCAAAATGTGATAGTTTGCTTTACACTCAGGCTTGAGGTTAATAACCTGAAGTGTCCTAATAATTCAACATACACCAGCTAATGGCTTTATAATAGTGGTGTCTATAACATTTCACAAAAGATATACTTACTGAAGTTGAGCTATTTCTTGTTTAAGCTCATTATTCTCATACTCCAAATTTCTAATCTTTTCCGTGATTTCTTGCTATAAAGGGAATAACACATAAATTATATACAATTGGTCCATGTAAACAGTATTACCATTTTTTGTTCATCTTGCTCTGTCTCACATAGTGTCTCAATATAATTATTGAACTGGATATAGTTAGCAATAGCCCTATTATGACAATAGTTGCACTAACAGTTCAGAATTTATACAGATTTTTGGAGGTTTACTGGTTGATATGTCCAGTATACCAAGCAGTCCTATTATAGCTTTCCAGCCATTATACTTTTCATTAATTAAATGCAACAAGTTAAATGGCGTTGTAAACTGTAACACACATGGCAACACAAGCTCTACAACAATAGGTGTGACCAATTGCTTTTCTGTCTTATAAGGTTTTGCATTTCTCAGATAGTTGTTCAACTTCCAAACCAAAGAGAGAGGGGGGGATGGATTTCCAAGTATCAACATTCTTATGATGAAAGATTTATATATCACTTACCCTAAATGATACTGAACTCTTTTAGGAGCTAATAGAAATACCAAAAGTTATGATTTAATCAAACATGAGCGATATGATATTACATCACTTACTGGGACTGACAATATCTCTAACATTGAAGTCACTCTCTGGCAATAAACAAACACTCATTAGTCTTCGCCTAAATAATCAAGTTATAGATAAACAAGATAATTGTAAAATTCTATTAGTATTGATGTACTGTTGTTAGTATAAGGGATTGGATTATGTTCAACCATGTTTTCTTAAGTTATAGGACTTGGAAACCCCAATTCAGTGTTCACAATACAAAGGGATAATATATTTGCTAGTTACTATGTGTTATATACAAGAACAGACTATTAAATTGTGGGACAAGGCAATTCTAGTACACTGTGCATGTCAAACACAAAAACAACTTATTCAGTAACAACACTATATACGCAGTCTATACATAAAGGTCACTTTGAAAAGAACATTAGATCCCTTTTTAGTAGTTTTGAATTTATCAATATGATAACAAGGTAATCTCACTAGTCCCATCCTCAAGAATACCAAACTCGATACTTTAATCCCTTTGAATTGAAGACCCTTTTATATAAAGACCACTAAAGTCTTCATTATTGAGATTTTAAATGTTAACTATATCTTATATTCGACTTGAAGTAAGACAACTTACATTAATCTGAGGAAATTAAGCCGAGAGTGAAAGTCTTCATACATTTCTGGATAATCAACTGGTCGATCAATAGGTGCCTAATATAAATATGGAGAAGAGTATTTAATACTATATCTAGTGATACATGGTGTACTAACAAACCATAATATAAAAGGTTTGTCATATAGAGACCGTTGTTCTATCTGACATTACTTGTATACAATTTAACATGTCATTGTTATGTAGCCCTGACATATATAATTGTTTAGAAATCACTGACAACAAACATTTATACGTCAGGGCTACATAACACTGACATATATTAAATTAGTAATATTATAGACAGAGTTAAAATAGGTATCACAATCTCTTTCTTATTGATGGTTAATGCAATAGTCTTGTGTAGCCAGAACCTTACACTAAGTAGGTTTGGATATGTAAAACTATTATTAGTAAAGTTAGCAACATTGCTCAACACTGTAGTAACACAAGAGTGTGTCCATTATAAGAGGATATTGTGTGTAATAGTTACCTGACTCAAAGACTGTTGGTCGACTTGAAACAGCATATCAAGAATCATCAAGTAAATAAGTGTAATACGTTCTGCCTACAATCAAATCATCAAATACAGGCATACACACAGTCATATCTCTTACCGTTGGTTTAGTAAGATCATCCTCTGTGATTCTAATTTGTGCGTTAGGACTGGCGCAGTCATTCACTTTTCTAAGAATTTCTAATGTAGTTTGCCTGTCCAGATGTGGAGTTAAACTCCGTACTTTCTTCGATTTACTCGTAGACTTCGTGGAGCTGTCGATATTTTTGGGGGCTAATGGAGGACGAAACATCTCTATCCTCTAATGATATCAGAAACTGGTCACTGTCAGTCTGCTTTTTTATAGTAACTTTCCCGCCAAAAATCTTAAAGGTGTGGTCAATACTGATTCAGAAGGCGGAGTGAACTAATGGGTGTGGCTAGTTGATTAATATCAAAATTTTAAAATAACTCAAAATTCGAATGTAAGCATGGATGGATCAAGTTTGGATGGAATGCATATGTACTGTAGAAAACTTTGATCAAATTGGCGCAGTCTTCCGAAAGCAGTTAATAAAGAAGTGAAGTTAGTACAAATTACACAAGAAATTCCTACATGAAGGCAAAGCCACTATTAGTTTGTTATCACAGAAGCTTACAATTAATGGTTTCAAATTGTCCAATGGAACAGCTCTGACATTTTCTATATAGTCTTGTATTAACAGTAGCAGCTTGTGGCCCTTTCCAAGGAATTTGTCAACACATGTCAAGTGATATATCTCTTCACTTTGAAGGTATCAGTCCATTGAGTGTAAGAGACTTGGAAATGTCACTCTTATTAAAAATGTTTATTTCATGATAGAGGGTGTGGTTTCACTCTGTATTCAACCGCTGTTCCTGAGCCTGATCTAATAAATGGACCAGTTATGAAGTTCTTTTATTTGAGGTTAGGTGACAATCACATAACATGTACATGTGTACTGTATAATTACATGTCATATTATAGTCCTTCTGGAAATCCTTAAAACATTGTCCAGCTCTATGTTAACATGATGTCCACGTTATTAGATCTTACAGTTGGGTTTTTGAAGTGTGTACTCAGTAATGGACCAACAGTAGAGACTGTTGAAATTTTCTCATCATCATTCTTAGTCTCTAATTTACTACCAACTATTATAGCTCATTTAGGATGTATTGCTTCACTACAAACCAAGGTATTATATCTATTTACTCATCTATCCATTTGTGATCTGTCCTCACATCTATTCATCCTCCACACTTTAATTCATCCATTCATTTATCCATCTGTCCATCCATCTATCCATTGGCAATATAGCTAGTCCTTGTTTTGTTTAGTTATCAGTAATAGTATTGGATATCATACAACATACACTTCCTGTTGTATCTTTAACTGTATAAGAATTTTAAAATTGCCTTGGGGTAACAAATGGCTATTTGATGTTAAACTAACTCATATATAACCACCCATCCATTTGTCCATTATCTGTTCATTTAGCCATTCATTCTTTTATTAACCCAGCCAGCCACCTAGCCATTCATCCATTTATCCATTAATTTATATAATATTTATTTAATTTAGGTAATGCAGTACATATTATAGTTAATATTGAAAAATGATGCCAATTCGTATTGTCTGCATGTACATGTACCATGTGCTGCTGCTCAAAAGGTAATGATATCACTTAACTCTTTAGAGCATACTCTCTCTCTCTCTCTCTCTCTCTCTCTCTCTCTCTCTCTCTCTCTTGTATCTTTAACTGTATAAGAATTTTAAAATCACCTTGGGGGGGTAACAAATAGCTATTTTGATGTTAACTAACTTAAAACTAACTCATATAACCACCCATCCATATGTCCATTATCTGTTCATTCAGCCATTCATTCTTTTATTAACCAAGCCAGCCACCTAGCCATTCATCCATTTATCCATTAATTTATATAATATTTATTTAATTTAGGTAATGCAGTACATATTATAGTTAATATTGAAAAATGATGCCAATTCGTATTGTCTGCACGCATGTACATGTACCATGTGCTGCTGCTCAAAAGGTAATGATATCACTTAACTCTTTAGAGCATACTCTCTCTCTCTCTCTCTCTCTCTCTCTCTCTCTCTGTCAATATATAAACAGATTAAGTTTATTATATCTCCTCATGATCATGGTGGACAATCAGCAAATCTGTGAATTTCCCAAATATTTCTTCCTCATTACAGTTTTTAAAAGAACAAAAGCACTGTTACATTTTAAGTTACATTTTTAATTTAATTTAATTTAAAATTACATTTGCCTTGTCCATCACAATAATTAACTAACTGTAATGTCACATAATTATGAAATAATCTTTTTAAAAACAAAAAACTGTTATTCTATGTTAAGGTTATCCAAGTCACAAGTTTTTATATCCAAATAGCATAACCATACTTCAAATTTAGTCATATTAAAACAAATATTGTTAGTGTACTGAAGAAATTCTTGTTAAGTTTCAGACTCTCCTAGTGACAAATGTTTTTGTCTTCTTTACAGCCAATACAAATGACAGTTGTCCTACAACTTTCTTGATGGAATGAACCATTTAATAATAAACTTCCATTATAACTTTCAAATGAAAATGCAGAATGTGTCCATACAGGCCCTCAAAGACATAAAATATATGAGTCAAGGAATGGATATGTTCATTGTACAACTAAATAAACCATAAAGTTCTGAATATAGGTTATAAAAATCTTATGCATTTCTTCAGAAGCATGACGCTGTACTGGAGTTATTTCTTTTTTAGCAACAAAAGATGCATTGAACAAACCAGTAATAAATAATGATTGAGGAGGTAATATATCTACCGGAAGAGGTAGAGAATAAAAAAAGAAGCCAAGTACAAAACTCACTCGCCTTCCAATATGAAAGGTGGGAATGATGGATCATGGTGGACATGTAAACTCATGAGGAAGATGATGTGTAAGAAGTACTCTAAAAAGATCATATAATTGCCTACAGATTGAGATGGTGGTTTGGATTAGGCCATAATATCATAAGAGAATCCACTACACTCTCCTACACACAATGTATAATCAATGGATACTCCTTCCACTAAATGCATATAATTACTAAACAACTTTTATGCCATAAGTATGTAGTGGTAAAATTTAAAATATAAAATATTTTCATGAAGAAATTAAATGAAATAATAATTCAGACAATAAAATATATGTATAGAGCTAACCACTCTCTACTCTACTGACAACTCTAATTTGTTAAAGTTCTTCTTTTTTCTGATCACATATCATTTTCATAGCACGAAATAGGACATCTGGAAAATGATCACGAATCATATCTGGAGACACGACAATCTCTTCAAAACTATTAGCAGAGCTCCATCTAGCTTCTAGCTGACGACGTGCAAAGAAGCAACGCCTTTCCTCAAGAGTATCAACAATATGAATGATACGTCCAGGTGGAAAAAGACGAGGTATAGTTGAGCTCTCTTCTTCTTCTTCTCCTTCAATAGAATCAAAAGTAAAGGATGTAGACTCAGACAAGAGTAATGGTGATAAATCTTCGCTATTGATAATGCCATCTAATCTAGAGTCAGTATCTTCTTTAAATAGTATATGATGACCACAACATTTTCCTATTGTTTCTAAACATCCTTCTAAAAAGATACGATATTTAGGTTTGTGACAAGCTTTAATTACATTTATAACTTCCTGTTTAAACTGATGAGCTGTCCGTATTTTAAGACGACAGACCAGATCTTGACCTAATGTGACTGAGGTCACAAACGATTGTGTGTATGCTGCAGCAGTTGCATTTAGTAGAGAACCTGTAGGTGAGTAACAAAAGCAACGTAAATCTGGATATTGTTCACGAAGTAAAAGTGCTAACACACAAGCACAACCTGAGCCCAGAGAGTGACCAACAATTACTAGCTTATATTGAGGAACTCTGCTGAATGCTTCCTCTAATACTGCTTCATTATCAAGCTGTTCTTTAATCCACAAAACAGTTTGATACATACCCTTATGAACCGTGAACCTTGGCCAGTCAGGTAACTCAATAGGATGTGAAGATGCCGTTAAGTCAGTGATAACGTCATGAAGTGATAGTGTTCCCCTAATAGCTATTACTACAGCCTTTTCATCGTGGTCAATGCACACTACAAAAGGAACTCGATATAAATCATTCTCAAAACGTATATACACAATGTCCATTTCATTAATGGCTGTTGTTGACAGAAAACCAGCAAATCCACAGTGACAACAATTATCACCTAAAATGTTCCTATGTGACGACTGCCTGCAAAAGGTATGTGAAAGTAAATTACAACAACCACAAAGAGGATTCATAAACATGTGAATTGGCCATGAATATATCCCTAGAGCAAATTTTAAGAAGTGAAAGGCATCAAAGAATTGTTGTCTTTCCTCTGGATCATGAAAATTAAGACTAATTGATCGAGCTGATTGAAATGGATCAGGTGAGGTAATAGCTGATATTTCTTGTTCAAAATGTTTCTTCTGTAATAAAATTAAACCAGCAGCAATGTCAGAGACAACTAAATTACTATCATAAAAGAGGCGGGCTATTATTTCTGATACCTCTTTGTATGCAATTTGATGGGACTCATCACTACCAATACAACAACCAATACTTCTAAACCTTTTCTCCCACACAAACTGAGTCAACTGCCACTGATGACTAATATCCTCATCAATATTGTCTGTGTTACCGTGACGATTTATAGCACTGAAATCCATTTTAGTAGAGTAACAATGACAAGGATCAAGAAAGATAAAAACAGACAATAACACCAAAGAGAAGATGAACCAAGTGATGGCCACCACAACACAAGCAATAACAACAGCTGTACCTAAGTCTGGACATTGATCCGTGTCAGCAGTTTGGTTTGTCTGAGCGGCTAACACTGTCTTTACAATTAAAGCTATTATCTCAACAGCAAACACTATGACACGGCAATATAAAAGAGGAGTAACAAATCTTCGAGGTCGACTGTGGTGAATTGTCCCTCTTGAACTGGCTATGACAATTAACATTTCAAGAATAATAATAGATAATGTCATTATGATGGATATGTAAGCAACAGCAGCAAATTCATGGGACTGCTCACAGGCAAGGACATCATGGTAGATAGTCACACCCACAATCTATAAGGATAAGACATTAATTAGAAAAGTGGTATAATGGTTAATATAAGACAACAATTAACACAACGGCTACTTTCATAGCAGCTTTACTATGGATAATTAGTATTTAGGTCTAACGAGTTGGTGCACAGGATATAACTTTAATATATATGATTAACAACTTCACACCTTACAAATAGCCATTCATTGAAGTCAAATCAAACTCCTTTAACAAATAATATTGGTGAATGGCATACAGATTGGCTCTAGTTGATAGCAACTCATTATACGCTTGGCTCTGTATCTCAGTACATCCATAGACCAAGAAAAATGTACATTTACATAATAAATATGGTGGGATATATACAGTGTTAATCTAGTGTCCATCTCACCTGTAGAAGTAACCAAATTGATCGAACTACTACCAACGCAAATCCTGGAAATACCAGGTCGTCACTTCCAAACTCCCATCTTCTTCCACAGGCTACCAAAGCTGGCATAGTTTCGTAATAGTCTGGCGTAACCGCCCATTTGTTTTAATATTAACTCATAATTACTTCCAACATCCTTAAATAACGGATGTAGTGTACAATCAACATAATGTATAAAATTAACGTACCCAGCTTTAGGTTTCACTATTAATGTATCATAAGAGTTTCCTTAATTTTATGTAGGGATAAGTCTTGATTAGTCTTGTGTGGCTAGAATAAAAGTCTGTGTGACTAACTTTTGAAAACACTCAGCCAGATTACATTGATTATATAACTATCAGACTAGGGATGATAGGTTAACTTACTGAGCTACATATAATTGTTGCTGTCAGTATAGTTAGCATAAGATGTGAATCACAAATGTATAGCATAATATAATTGAGTGTAGAAATAAGTTAGTAATACAGTAACACAGGATCCTATCTAGAGAGATTTCTATTGCATGGTCAAACAAATTATTTTGAATTAATCAAGTTGGAAACACAATGTTAAAACAAATTCAGTGATATAATAAGAATCATTGTAAATTGTGTCTTAAGATACATTGAATAGTTGTTTTATTAAAGGAAAGGGCAAACAACCCAGTTTTAATAGTTTTGTGTGAAACTCTTTTAAGCTAAACATCATCCCACCATGCTCACACCTCTTTCTTTCAGAATCTCTTAATTTCATCAGCTCTACATAGCCTGCTATGTAACAAGTAGCATAAGTTGGCCTTGAAGCATACATAAATACCTCGCCTTGAGCAGAATGAGGACTAAACATGACTTCACGACAAAGAAATGCTTCACATTCTTCAAATGTCATCTCTCCTCTATGAAACTTGATGTCAAGTATAACACGTGCTGCCCTCCATAGTTGTAATCTTAATTGAGTCAGTCGAGATAGTCTAGAATAGAGAGATGCAGGAATTACTTTCATTGATTGCTTGTCTCCTGAAAGATGCACTTTACTTTTAGCAATCTCTTGTCCATCTTCTGGTTCTTGGTCACTCGTCATGTCTATTTCCTTATCAAAAAAACCTGTTTTGTAAGCAAGCTCCTCACAATAAAGACCCCATCCTTCATAGAAAAAAGCTGATTCGTAAAATTTTCGCAGAACTCGAGGATGCTGCTGTGCCAACAATGCCTGTACATGATGTCCTGGATAACACTCATGAGGAGCTATTACACTAATCCATGTAAAGTCATGAGCTCGTAAGAGAGCTTCTTCTTTGGCTGGTACAAGAGATTTAGCAGCCACTGAATGAAGCATAAGATACCCTGTAAATGGACTAGTGTCATCAATAATAGATGGTTTGCATGCAAATGGTGCTGGATTGAGAAAATCACCAAAAGGTGAGAAAGGAACTAAAAATTCTGGAGTGTAAAATCCTTTGATATTTTCTCCCACAGGTAATGAAGGTACTAAGTCACACTTTAACATGTGTTCTTTTGCTCTTGAAATCTCATTTAAGTAGGCAGAAAGTAATTCATCAGCTGTTGGATGTACTGGACGGATTAATTCTTCTGTAATTTCCAACCAACTTTTGCTTGGATCAATTTCATTTGCAATTTTTTCCAACTGTTTCTTTACTTGAGCAAAATGAGTTTCCCCTAGCTCTAACAGTACTGAGCTATCAGAAATAAAATGTTCATACTGTAAAAGCTTGTCATATACTGCTTTACCAACAGCAAGAGGCGTGTTAGTCGAATTAGGTAAGATATCATTTGTAAGTGACATTTTAAAAGTAGACACAGATGCAGCTGCAATTTTAGCAGCAAGAATAATTTCTTCAGTTAATCTAGAAGCTTGCTGTGTTTCATGTGCAAGGCACGCATTCATTTTCTCTATTAAGACTAAAAGATCTTTTTTTAAGAACATTTCAAAACTATTACAAAGATTAATGGCCCTTTCAGTGAATACTTTAACAGCATTAATCAGGTTTTCAAGACCATCGTTCAAGGACTTAGGTATTCCACGTAAGCGAGAGAGAAGTGCTAACAAGCGATGTTCAATGGGAAGAGATGCAACACCTGGGTGAAATAATCGATTAAGAGATGTTTGGGGATCAGATTTCTTATGTGTGAGATTGTGTTTGTCTTCCTGAGGTCCCCAAGAGGGTAGAAGATAATTGATAGCATCAAATGGTAGATATACTGCAGGGTCTCTTTCATGTAATTTTACATCTAACCATTTCATACACTCAAGATTTATTTGAGCCTTAATAATCTCAAGATCAACACTTTGATCCGGTGATAAACTAGTTTTATTAATTCCTTCAATTTCAAGTAAAAACAACCTGAGATTACACAAGTAGGCTTCTATTTCATCTTTGGAGGTTAAATTTAGAACAAAATCGTATGAAATAGCTTTCATTGCATAATTAGTGAAATACTCATTAGAGACAGAAGTAAGATTATACCGTTTAGGATTTGATGATGATAACATGTAGCGATAACCTTTACAGGTAGCTTCCACTGGATTGGCTGAGAAATATAATTCTAGAAATCTAATTAATAGAAAAGGAAAATAATATAATTATAAAATGTGAGCACTTGGATATGTACTTACCGAGTACATAATTCTTCAAAATGAGATGGTCCATTTAATTGACTTAAATTATATTTCATAATTCGTCCATGTGGCCCTTCTTGCTTTCTTTCCAGTTCATAAACTTCACCCTTTGGACCACGCCTTTTCTTAAGAACCTCATCAATATCCTTAAAATCCTGTTCCGTCAGCTTAAAGTGAGATGAAAGAATGGACTCCTTAATGTGGCTGTAAATAGAAGTACTAGTTATCAAATTAAATGCATAACAAACACAGAATTGTATTCTGATCATAAATGCTAACTATTCTCATTACATTCATTGCTGAGCACTACTAATGGAGGGATGGCATGATATTCTTGTCTTCTTTTTGTCCACAATAATTAACTCCCAAACAGAAGGTTTATAATGATGATTTAGACAATAAAATATTGTGCTTGAAGAGTGTGCTTTTGTAAGTCTCATTTCAAGACTGAAGTGCTTCAATATTAAATATATAATAATTTCATTTTGACTTGGATATAATCAGCCTAATCATAATCATTATAGATGAAGATAAATGGACAATAGTAAAAGTCAGTAAATATTCTACACCATTTTCTGCTTTAAAAGCATTTGTTGTTGCTTTTGTCATAAGGAAAGGCTGGAATTCTAAACAGACATCTATTCTGTGAACTTCAGTTATTATTTACAGTATTGTAGTAGTTAACAGCTTAACATAGGATCCAAGTGTGCCACATAATATTTATGTTGATGACAATCGTTTTTATTAATTTTGAAAAACATAGTTTCATAAAAATTAATGCAAACAAGTAAATAAAATTTTCAAAAAAATCATGAAAAGTAGGAATGGAAGTAAAGCATCTCAAATATAACCAGATAAGGAGTGGTTTGAAATTACCTACATAGTAGACACACAGTAGACTTCTCTTACTGTGATATTATTTAAAAACTAATATTGCTTTATCATCATAACTATCTTTAACTATTGTGCTAGTTAAACATTGTGCTCTTAATTTTGTCGCTTTTATGAAGGCATTTTATATTTGCCATTTCTATAAAGCAGTGTATTTGTTATTACATAGGGATATACCACTACACTTCATTGTGGCTTAGTCAAAATATATTCAAGTAACATAGCTCAATAGTAGTACTTTTCTTTAATCAATTGCACGAAATTTAATACTATTTTCTCTTTTTATCTTTCTCATTATGTGTTCTGAGTGAAAAGAAGAGTATAACTGTCTGGATTGTTTTATTAGTAATGAAGTTGAAGGTTATATTGGTATTATGTGTATGTTCTTGCCCAACCACAATGGTCTTATTATGATACAGCATGTGATATTGAGGGCCATAGGACCAAGACATCATATACTGTACATGCAATAAAGCCCAAGAGTTGGCCATAATGTATTTGTGGCTTGACACCGTAGATATTCAAAGTGATGTCAATACAGTAGGATGCAGGTTGGGATATAAGTATTTGTAGCTTGAATAGTATAGTGATGTAACAGCCCAATGTCTGATGACATTAGTATTGTATCTGGATATAGCATTGTGACATCACTTTATTAACACTTTGTTGGCATTTTAAACTTCTAAGGTATTATGTCACAAACTATAATAATCAAAGTTAGAAAGCTAAAACAAGCTCAGCACAAGTCAATAACAAAAGCTCAGAAACTTTCTCATAATCATAGTGCTCATGGCAGAAAAATTTAAATCATTAATTGAATTTGTCTTATATGTCAAACTTTGAAATTTGCATATAAAAACATTAAAAGAACATACACCAGACCTTCTCTTATCTAAATTTTAAAAGACCAACACCATTGTACAAGTGAAAAGTTGGAAGTATTAATATTAATCTGTAAACTCACTAAGATCAATAGGGACTATAAGATACCACATTTCCTTGATTAAAAACTACTTAGAATAAATGCCTGTCTTAAATAAACATTAGGAATTAGCATCATTAATGTTCAAATAAATGTCTGACCGGAATAAATGCCTATCTGGGCATTGTCAGGGTTTAGAATGGAAACACTTATTAGTATTGGCAATAAGTTATCGTGTTTTATTACTCAGTTGTGAGCTAGTGTTAGTGATGTTTTACTTAACTGTGGAAAGGTTTGAAGATACTAAATCCCTACTATGGATGAATGCCTGTTTCATTTAAATGCCCATCAAGAATGTTGGGAATGAAATAAACACTGGGTACACGGTACAAGGAAACATGGTACAACTGTGAAGTTGTTTATAAACTTGTTCACACAACTACAGTCTCTTGCATTTTGTCATGGTAAAGGTACTACTACAATCATAGTTATTTCACCTTGTGTTTAGTGACCCTAAAATGACTCCACCTACTCCTGGTCGACTCAGTATATATGCAATAGCTACCATAGAAACAGTCACATGATCAATGCAGACAACATCAGTAGTTGGCAGTGGTACAGTTAATGGAGAATGACGATCACCAATTAAGCGTAGGACAGCAAGAAGTTCTTGAAATAAATCCCAATCTCCAAACTCATTAATAATAAGGTGATACTTGACAAGGCTTCGATTGTCAAACTGAAAATAAAATAAAACATAATTCTATTATAGTAGAATAGAACTACATAGTTATAATGACAGACTTCTAATTCACTTTGATACTTTGATTAAGGGAGTATAGAGTTCAAAGTACAAGAGGGCATGTACTCTAAAGGGCTAAAAAATCTAGTCATGTTGTCAAACAACATTAGTATGATACAAACAAGGATATAGCTACTATATAGATATTGATGCTCTTATACAAATGTATATTCACAGAACTATATCTAATTCATATAACAGTCAATGTTATATGAACATAATATTCATGTATAATCAGAATAACTTGTAATTGGTCATATCTATATAATTAATAAAGTTTATAACTTAATTTGCCTTATCAAGAGCTCTTAAAATAGGACAAGCACTAATCAAATATGCATTCCTGGGACTCATATCTGTTCCATAAACATAATATAAATTGTGTATAAAGTGCTATGTGCTTATGCATAACTGTAAACCCCCTTACATTAATCCATTGCAATGATAATTATATATGCTTACCTTTGTTGGTTCAGGTTGTCCTATCCAGTGATCAGTAAGGAATCCACCAGCTAATACACCGTAAGCTAATATAGTTATATTGTGTTCAATACACAATGATACCAGACCTGATTGAAGGGGACGGTCATCTAACAATGAGTACTGGATCTATAACATACAAGCAAAGGTGCTTTTATCATAGTGAAGTAAGTATATAAAAAATAATTGATATAATGTAGGATTAGTGTCTTGTCACCAGTGTGGTTAGAGAAGTAACCACATCTTAAATAATGTTAGGGAAAGTCCCTGATGGGTGCCACATAGTAGTACTACAACCTACCCAATTGAAAGTGCAATAGCAATTGATGAGTGTGAACATTTATGCTTTGAAACTTACACCTTCTGGTTATCTCATAAATTCTATCAACTCTTCTATTCTTAAATTCTAGATAGTGCTTTCAGTGATATTGGTATTTTCAAACAAATTATAGTGGCATTTTATTGACAAGTACACTTGTATATAATTTTATTTCTTAGTCATTAGGCAGAATTAATAACAGTATTAGATGTCATTAAAATATACTCTTAAAAGTATTAAAATCAGAATCAGTATAGTACACATCAAACTGACCTGAGTTGAGGCAATGGGAATCCCAGCTTGTAGTAATTCCAAAGTAATTTTTACTCCAAAGTTAGTTATTCCAATTTGTTTTATTAACCCTTCTCTCTGCAGTGATATCAATGACTGAGCTGACTCAATATAACCTGGACATGAGTTGTCCCACCAATGAAATTGAACCAAATCAATGTAAGAAGTTCTAAGTCGATTCAATGATCGTAGGATTACTCCACGAACGTATGATTCATTAACTTTACTCTCTTTAATTACATTCAAATCTGGTATAAATTTTGAGTTAATAGCAATGTCCTCCCTCCTTCCTCTTCTCATTAAAAAAGCCTTCAAAAGTTGACCATACGTTTCTTCTACTCCAGTATAAATATCTCCACAGTCAAACCCAGTAATACCATTGTCAATAGCTTCTAAAAGTTTTGATATAACTTCTGAATGGGCTAAAAAATTATGGAAAAGAGCATACTGTTAATAATACATGTGTTATAACTAGTATACTATTATAGTGTTAGTTTTAAATACATTCAATATAAATGATACTATTCTCATAATCGATGAACAAAACAACATTAAAGTTATCACATATGATGCATAACATCCTGTGATTTGCTTTGTAAAAGGATACATATCGTTGTAGTGTAGGGTTCCATCATATTACAAAAGGACCATAATACAGTAAGTCATAAGAACTGAATTTTACTATCATGTGACTATATTATGGTTCTATGTACCACAAAATCATTAATGTCACACAAAATGGCATCATAACAAGAGTTAGTACAAGGTACGGGTGAACTATGACATCTATATAAGCTGTATATCACAGACAGGTCACTTAAAGCAGACACAATATGGCTTGTTATATCAAGTTTTTAAAGTTTTGTCATACACACAGACCATTTTTAACTATTGCGAAACCAATAGTAAAGACTAGATGTTTATTCATCTACATTAGGTATAGCTTCAATCTTTAATAAGGAAGTTTGTCCACAGATTATTTTTCTTAATATTAGTAGACAAAATTAACTGTAAAATACACTAATAGGTAATGTTTGACCTCTTATGAAATACAGATCACTTACTTAGGTTCTCATTGTTACTTGTATTGTGTCCATCAGACAGTTGCCAACCACCATAAATAATAGCTGAATGAGTGTTGCTTAATTTAGTACCATCAGAACTGATAGTTATAAGAGGAAGAAGAGAATTACGGAGAACATTTCTATGAAAAAGCTCAAAGTGCATCACCATAAGCTGACCCATGTAATCTGTGTTTCTAATTTCGGCAGCTTGCTTATAATGTCTACCAGCAAGCTCTATAGATCCTTGTAACTCATAGTAAAGACCAATATAAAAGTGAGCATATCCCAATGCATCAGTATTGTTATAACTAGGAACTATTTCTCCCTTAATTGAACTACTAGCAACAGCGATAACATTGTCAACAGTTCCTCTTCTTTGAAAAAGAGCCAAAACTTCTGACATTGGTAATGGAGGCGGGGTATCAGACTGTTGTAATGAGAGAAACCCATCTTCATATGCTTTGTTGTAACCTAAAATTTTTGCCTTACAGATGAAGTGCCACAAGACTTCCTCAATGTCACTGCCATTGACATCCATATTCTGTTGAAACTGCAACATTCCTTCTTTGTAACGACTTGAATAGTACAGACTTAACCCTCGCTGCCATAAATGTGGAGTTTGTGTGGGATCTAAGTAAATGACTGTGTTGAAAGACCAATTTGCTTTGTCTAGATTGCCCTGGAGAAGTGCTTGCTCCCCTTCTTTCATTAATAACGAAACAACGCCTGCCAGATCAGCCATGATAACGAGTGGTCTAGGTTGACAATTATTTTTACTTTTGAGGAAGGGTTAAAGATTTTGGGTACTAATCTAGATATGTGGGAAGCAAAGTTTTCTTAATTTAGTTGGTTATCTAGGTTAATCTGTCTCATTACTCGATAAATCTATATCTATGGGTTTTTAAAAGTTTGTTAGTGTTCAAATATGCATTGAAAAGGAAGATTATTGGTTACTAATGGTAATAAATTTTACGATGACCACGCCCACTCGCTTAGGGGTTTTTATAAAGTAACTCGTTCTAAATGTTCTAATTTAGAGTTAATTAATATAATTGTGTAATCTGTTGAAATGTTAAGTAAAAATTCCATATACATGTACTTTTTTGAAATATTTCTCTGTAAATTTCAGAATCATTTATTGTACTAGTTCTGTAATTTTTCTATTAACACAATTATTTTCCATTAATGACAAAGTACATTGATCACATAGTGTTTAGGGTTTAATATTGACTATGTGCCATGAACTATTTATATAACACATGGACTTGTTAAGTACTGGTATTCAGTATTTCCTCATTGGTTCGGTGTTCAATTCTCTCATAATTATAGTCTTCTTGAGAAGTGAATTCAGTTGGTTCTTGATTACTTATCTCATTTAATGGTTCTTCAAGTTTACTATAAACATGATATTATAAATTTAAGATCTTTCTCCTAGTAACTCACTTAGTACTTGTTTTTATAACATTATAAACTGGACTGGTTGTCATAGTGATATCTTCATGTGATGTTTTCACACTACATAAAACAAATCATTTAATAATCATTAAGTTACTTTATCTAATAACATATATACCTCAATAACTGTATCTTATTATATAGTCTTATTACAACCAGTACTAGTATTATATTAATAATACTAGCAATAACTAATAGTACTAATAATATTGATGATACAATAATTAGTACATTAGTAGAAGACAGGTGCTCTGTACTAGTGGTTGTCATGGTGATAATAGGAGTAAACGCTATAGAAGGATGACATCATTATTACATAATACAATGACAATATAACATACCCAATAATATAGTACTAGTACATATAATATAATCACTATATCTATATGTATTATATATAATATGATCTTTAGCTATAGCTCTATATAAATATATGATCAATATAATACTAAATTATGTTACATGTAACAATACATGTACTATTGTTATATCTACAATGATATCAATGGAATATATACAAATATATATACTATTACATTCATTAAAATACTCATTATTAGAGGTCACAATAGTAGACAATAGAATATTTACTTACAGAATGTCACAGTGGATGTGTTACTATGATCACTAGGTAGTACTGTACTATCCTCACTGCCATATGATACTACAAAGAAGTTATATGTACTGTATGAAGTCAGTCCTGATGTTATATTAAACATTGTGTTAGTGGTAGTTCCTGCACTCATAACAGAACTACTACCATTACTGAGTTGATAAAAAACCTCATAACCAGCTACCCCTGACACAGATAACCAGGAAAGTTGTACATGAGCCAGACCTGTGTTCAGTCTTGTAAGAGTCAGACCAGTAGGAGTACCAGCAACTATAATAGAGAGAGAATATGTATACCATCCTTCTCAGTGATTTACTAACCTGTTATAGGCTGTGATGTACTATTACTACTTGTAGCATTTATAAATGTAGCATTAGTATTTATAGTTATATGACCATTAGTTACTTTGGCATTGGACACTGTACACTGGTAAGTACCAGCCTGTCTCATCCTCACTGTCACTGTCACCTGTGTAATAGATCCTGATCCATTCACTACCACACGAGACAGGTCACCACTAGCAATGGTGAATGGATTACTTCCATCTGTACAATTGACATCAGTGGGAGGTCCATTAGAAACATTAAAGGTGAGAGTGAAAACTGGAGGGTTAGCATCTCTTGTAGAGATGAGAGAGAACTTCATGGAGGAGTCTGCATAAGGTCCATCTATATAAGAGTGAAATATATCATCACTTTATTACTAAATCAAGTCAGTCACTGACCATTCCTGCTATAATCTGCATTTCCATATGCTCCTACCACTAGTGTTTGGTTTGTTCCATTCTCATCAGGAATAATGCAAGTGTACAGACCTCCAAAACCCAATATAGAGCCTTTTCTAGCTAGTGCAATCTGACCTGTGAACCTCTTAGAGAATACTGGACTTGGTGCACTGTTGTCAATAAAGTTTCCATTAAACAAAGGTACTTGAGTACCATTAGGATAATACCACAGTCCAATATTAGAACCATTATTAGCACTTTGACACCACAAGGCATCATTAGTGCTATCATTATCACGATCAAAATGAGAAAATTGTCCACCATATATCATTGAGAAGTCTGGTATTATACTATTTTCATAGAATAGATAGAGTTGTACACCTGTTATTATGAAGTATATATCAATGTTCAATCTATAACAAGTACTTACCATTACTAGGTCTGTTGGTAGGTTCTTGTCCATCTCCTAGTTGTACTAGTAGTAACATATAACACAAAACCTTCACTAACTCCATCATCATCTTTGACAGATTTAGCACTAATGTAATGAACTATTAATAGTAATATTATTTTTATTATTATTATATCAACACTAATGAAGTATAATAAAACAATGATGTTTTCATATTAAACAAAACAAACTTTTTTAATGTTCAATAAAGTTAGTTTATCTAATGAATATGAGACCACGTGAAAAGGGAAGATGTCACGTTTTCTTATAGTTTTCCAATACAAGATAAAAAAAACACAAAACAAGCTCATTAGTTATATTTTGAGTGTAACTTGGGAATATTAAAGTCACTTTAATCATTCAAAAAAATGTAGGCCTGGTAAAGAATTGCTTACAAACACAATAACCTCATTTTTCATAATATTGCGATATACTACTACTAATTGTACTAGTAGTAACATACAAGACAATAACACTTTTAACAACATCTTGTTTGTTGCAGACAAGTATAGCAGCTGAGAGCAAGTAGATCCAATATGCTACTTGAGCAATTTATAATGAAAAAATGAAGTCTTAATTAAAAATGTTATCACAACTGTTTGTAGCAGTATTAATACCTCTAATAGTAACAGCATCTACCCAGTCATAGGAAATGTAAGCACCAACCTGTCTCATCAGTACTAGTAGGAGGTCCATCAGAATAGGCCCATACCATAAATTATGCAACAATGTTTCTACAACATTGAACATGATACAATGTGACTTATGTGAAGAGTGGTATCACTGGTACATTTATCAAGGCAAAGAATGTATAAATAATTAAATATGTTTTGTCTTTCAATAATCTTTGATCCAAATGTTCAATCACAACAATTTCACTTACAATCAATAGGACTTGTGTTAATATCAAGCATCCTCACACTTCTGAATGGTATTGTAATATGTGCTTAACATCTAAGAAGACAAGACAAAACACATCATAAGTCTAACACATTCCATAGTCAATACAACAGCTTCATTAACAGACTACCTTAAATATTATTTCATTACTCCATTATTATAATACAAAGCAAATACACAGTAGATGATTCATGAATGTTCATGCGACGACTTAGTGTCACGTCATTGACCAAAATAGTCAAATGAGTCATGTGAATATTAAGTGACTTTGTTCCTGTCACTAGCAGCTTTGTCGCATAGCCAACCCCTCCTCCTGGCAGAAGGATCTGATCAACTGTCTCTTCTTCAGACAACTACCGAAAATCCAGTAGTTGATAAGTGGTGTTAAGAGGGAGGAGGGCAAAGACCCACTTTAAAATTACTGACTCAACAGAAACACAATGCTAGATACTTGTAGCAGTTCTATCAATCTTTTAGTGCCTTTTCAGTTTAAATAAGCCCTATGAAAAGCGCCATGAAGTGTACAAATAACCGATGCTTTCATACGTCTAGTTGTAATAAAGTCTAACCTTCTGTCATGGATAATTGAGAAGCTTCAATTCAAACTGCTGCTACTAGACTAGGAGTTACACTTAAGGTGAACCAGCTTTGAAGCAATAATGGTTTGCATCTCAGGGAGTGATTTACTTTGCCTCGTGCTTACAATACTTGAATCCAGCATATCCATAACAATCTTCTTCTCCATTTTTGCTCTTTGTAGGAGCTGTGGTATATAATCCTCAACCCACTGCATACACTTATGACAAATGTAACTGTCTGCTTGCATCCCACATTCAGATATGTGAGATTGAAAGTGCTCCCTAAGTAAATTTTACCTATAATTTCACGAACTTTGCCTGCTTTTGAACCATTTTTTTCTTTTCACTTTACTTGTCCTGACATCACTTTTACACAAGAGACACTGTTCAAACACTGTACTAGCCATAATTGAAATAGCACACAAATCTAACTAACTGCTATTGAATAGGGAATGATAAGTACAGAAATGGGACTACAAAGGAGGATACCAGATATACTGCTATACATCAAAAACATTTGTGTATACTTCATGGCGCTTTGCATAGAGCAGAATAAAGGAACCTGCTGAGCTTGTTTACACTGAAAAGCCTGAGAGAACTGCTACATTTTTCTGGCATTGTGCTTCTGTTGAATCAGCAATTTTAAAGTGGGTGTTTGCCCTCCTCCCTCTTAACACAACTTATCAACTAGATTTTCGGTAGTTCTCTGAACGAGAGCTAACTTACAGTTGACCCTCCACACCTTTCCCGTAGGGGAGAGGGGCTGGCTACTCGACCTATAACACCCACTTCCTGAATTGCTATAGACCTTGATATTACTGAGAAGTGGAAAGAACAGTGATGTTGACAGTTTAAAATGTCGCTGGTAAGTCTATGTTATTATACTGATACATCACTCAGACATTAACTATAGTCACATAACAATGCTGGTGATGACAACATATCTTTGTATGAGATGTCTATTCTATATATTATTTTTAACGGTCTGATCTAAATACTCACTATACAACAGTATATTATACATGTCTGTCTTTGTAATAGAATTTAAAATTGTATTATGCTGTTCAAAAAACAGATATTGAAGAAGTTAAATCTACGCTTGAGAATGGTGCAGACGTAAACTATCATAACCCTGATTTGGTAAGTTGCTAATTAACTCTCTTAACAAGTATAGGTTAGATCTCAACTCTGAGGTTTATATGCTGAAATGTAAAAGTCTCATATAATTTCTAATGCAGGCTTCAACTAAGACTAATCAAAAGGTGCTTATTCTGAGAATAGGGAAAAATATGTTCAGATTCAATAGGTGCCTGTTTTGGGGCTATGCAATTTGAACAATATTTGCAAATTATCCAGAACAAAAACGTAGTTGTAGACCATCATACCAATAAAAGTTATATGATCATTTCATTGCTAAAGGTAATATAGACACCACAAAGGAGCTATTTTATACAACTGCTGCCCTAAACATTGGTCCTATATATGTTGTCATTCAACAACTTTCACTAGGCCCTGTACTCTTTTATAGAGTATCAAGGTATTCAGACAAATTAACAATACAGATATTCTCTATACAAAGGGTTTCTGCCACATTATTCTAGGTCATAATGTTTAAAATATAATTGTGATAGTTTATGACAAATGTTTAGCCTATTCCATTCTAAATAATTAAGATACACTGGCAAAACCTAACTATGAAATCAAAGATTTCTATCATCAGAGCAGTTAAAAGAAGAGTATTATCGAAAAATTCTTCTTTTGTTTTTTTAAACACAAATACTGACTTGACAAGGCAAAATAAGCTAACTGACGTTTTTCCTGTTGGGTATGCTTATCACTGACTTTAGTGATTGACAAATATTACAACAATAGTTTTATGTATAGTATTGGACTGATAATGTGTCGGCATATCGGATATTGGCTTATCAACTGAATATAACATATATCTGTATTGGTTTGATTTTGCTGATATCAGCTGATATAGTTACTATGCATATGCATTTACTATATCACAGCTGCATGTTAAACATGGATTGATTGTAAAAAAAGTCGAAGAAAAAATCACTTATTGGGTTTACTTTTAAGAGGACACAAAGGTAGCTATATATAAAGCATATGGTGAATTAGTAACAAGAGAAGGTAAGCTACCAAGGTGTTCAATACATCTGACCTCCTTTATCAACTGAGGACAAAACACAGCTATAATATATCATTTATTCACATTGTTAATAATAGTTATAACCAATATATAGTTAATTTAAGTAAAACTAATTATATCGGATTGGCTATCGGTATTTGATTTAATTGGCACTTTAATATCAGTTATCGGAATATTGGTAAAATTCTACATTGGTGTTACACTATTTATGTATAACATAAAATATTAATATGTAATGTGATTTTGCTGAAATATATTACATTTGTAGTAATATTATTATCCCTTGCCACTCTCTGTGCTTGTGGTGGTTACAATATCTTCTTTGTCTGTTTGTTTAATAAAAAAAGGCACAGACAATACAGTATATTTGATCACTCTTCAAACATTACTCTTTGAGTACATTTTAGAAATTTGATGTCAGAATTTTTATGATAATGTTATAGCTATTTCTTGCCTATTTCAATATGATGTTTGTAGCCACACCCAGTTGACTAACATGTAGTCTAGATATGTGATCATTTGCTTACTGATGACTTATGTTTGTATTTGTTAAGAACAACAAGGAAAGAATTGTTAACTATTTTGTGACCTATACTTGTAACTGAAAGTGGCTTCTGGTCATATCTGGCAGTTCAACACAGTTGTTGTTAATAACACATATTGTTTTAGTTCAGTACTGATTATGAGAATGATGTGATTTTTCTTAGAATAGTGGAGAGCAGCTATTGCCTGTTTTAAGTGTACATGAAGTTATTACCATGAATTCCTGTGGTTTACCACAAGACTCCATTCTAGTCAAGTTTAGAATACATTTTCAAAATTTACCATTTTTGAATTTATGGTCACATACGTACTCTTAAAACTTGTATAGTCATTAATGAATAACTAATCAAATTGTAGATAGAATGTGGCAACAAATCCTGTCCTCACATAACTATGTTTTGTTTATAATTAACATTGTCATATTATTTAGTTACAATGGACACCATTACATGAAGCATCTGCTAGAGGAAATTTTGGGTTAGTGTCAGTTCTTTTACAGAATAAAGCAGATCCCAACTCTACCACTGAGGTACAAATACTATTGTAATGTGTGTATATCTCTGTACATGTTAGTCTAGTCCCCAGATAGCCTCATACTCAGGTGTTCGCGAAATAAAAAAGCCTACATAATTTGGACAGATTTCTTTTAAAATAGTATACTTTAGGAATCCTCCAACAACTGTGCTGTAAAAATTCCCTTAAAATAATGTTCTACTATCTACAATGACTACCTTGTAGTGCTGACTGTAATTCTCCTGCTCTTCAACTTTATGCTCTAAAGCAGCTAGGAAGATCAAACTATCTCATAAAGAATGTAGCTCTCGTCTGTTGAAGCTATATATGATAGAAAAGATTACTTCTTGTGGTTACTAAGTGATTTTAGAAAGGTTTGTGTTTCCAAGCCCTCCCATTCATGATGGATCACAAGCTAGGTGTTGTTCACACTGAGAAAGCTGTTCTGTGTTGATAATAAGTCATGATGGATCAAGCAGTTATACGTGATTCCATTTGCACTGAACAAATGTATTGTGCTTTTTGCTTGTACTAAATCTCTGCACAAACAACAAACTCAACTTTTAAAGCCCTGCTTAAACTTGTGTAGTCAATAAAATGTCATCAATATAAACCTAACCTATCGATTCATCGCTTTCTTTAAATGTTGTAATTATGATGTCATAATATTGCATAAATTGCACTAATTACATGCATGCACAAGTATTAATTTTCAGACGTTCATTCTTTTGCAGAACATTTGGGTAAGAGGCTAGTCCCAAGACTACTACACCCTAAGCAAAAATGCTGTCTGTTGCATTTGCCTTAAATTGTTGGTCCAAATATTATCAGCATTATGTCAATGATGTTATGACCTTATGGAAAAACACGTGATCATTACAATTTAATGCCTCTTATGAATGACTAATGTAGCAAACTTATTAACTTATTTCTTTGTATATTTGTATACTAGTGGTGGAGTTATAGTTATAATTAAGTTATAATCTATAGTTAATCATTGCTTTGTAGTTGATCATATCATTTCAAACACAGATTTTATAATTTTAACAAATCAGGAATGTTATTTTTAATCTCAGAATTGTCATGATATTCTACTACTGACTTTTTTCTGACAAAATTCACGTGTTGTGTGACCATCAGCTACTTCTTATGTGATCAATACAATATTATGGATTGAGCTAACATGAAATGCCAATGATACTAGGGCAAGTATTTGAAGCAGGTGCAACAGACTACTTTTCACTTAGGGGCATGGCAGCCGAGGAATGAGACTAGTGCATGTACACATGTCTGTTGGTAATACATGTAATAGTCATAAGAAAGAGAATTAATAACATGATATTACCCTTATGTTATCATAGTACTCTTTATATACAGTATATAGTTAATCTTGTTACTCATCTAATCTTAAGTTTGTGTATCTATTTTCAGTTTGGATACACACCATTACACCTTGCATCTAATGATGCTGTAGTGGAAACTTTAATAAAACATGGTGCAAGTGTCCATGCACTTAGTAAGGTAGGTGTTTAACATAATATCATTATATTACTTGAAAGTTATTATGTTTGAGTTTGACTATTATATAATGTTACATGAGGACTGCAAACTTTAAGCATAATATATGATGTACAACAGCTATAACATATTACAAGTTCGTATGAAAGGGCTACTTCTTTTATTCTTTTGTAGCATTTTTGTAAGGAAGTTTTTCTAACTTATATAATTGTACATCATCAATGGTAATGCTTAGAATTGATTGGATGTTATATCAAGTAGTTGTAACAATATTATTTCCAATAGTAGGTCAATCACAAAGTATGTTAATTAGTAAATGGGACATTAGTGATTGTAAACCTGTTTATTACATTCAACTGAGAGTTTTGCCCTATTGTTTTTCATTACTTGCAACAATCATTAATTTTACGATAGTTTCACACTTCACACTACTTCTACGAAGATTCATAGAGCTCATTTGATTACCCCAAGTATTACTATTACTTACAGGGTAATTCTGTTTAGTGATGTTTTGTTTTAGTATTGTAATTTGCTAATGTATCCAACTAAAATTATTTTTAATCCTAATAATGTAATGTCCATTAACATTTAATGATATGTTTGAAAGGCAAACTCTACAACTACCTAGGTTCATAAGATACCTTAGGCTACTTTGCACACATAGATGATCCAGAATTGTCTATGTTTTCATATCAATACCAGATGTTGTGAATAATTTATTTCAATGTCATTTCGTTAATATTATGTTTATTGTTAGATAATTCTTACATAAGGACTGCAACTGTTGTATAATATTGAAACATACTAGTCATACTTGTATACTAAAATAGCAGTCATGCAGCATTTTAGCTTGACAGTCATATTATGTTCATTTAACTTGTAAACCTGAGTATGCTATATGCGAAGGCCATGTGATATTATAGGGTGTACATTTTTCAATATATCATAGCTAGTCAGTATGAACTAGCTACCATTGCTGGCATCATATAAGTATCAGTCACTCTATATACATTAGTGAAAATAATGTTTCCTATCCTTTACAATGTAGTAGTTGATATAGCTGTATATTATAAAGTGAATTGATTATAAATATTGATATCTTAATGTAGGACAAGAATACTCCACTTCATAATGCTGCATACTTAGGCAAAAATCTGATAACAGATATACTAATAAAAGCTGGAGCAACACTCAATGGTATTAACGAAGTAAGCATCTTTATCATTGAACATGTTGGGATACCTATACATGACTGTATTTTGCATTTAATGTTGTTATAGAAAATGACCACCTACAAGTATTTATATGTAGACATCCCTTTAACATTGTAAAGGCAAAAGTGATTATTGTAGTAGCTGTGTAATTATGACAAGATGACATGATCTGTAATATATAGTACCAATTTACATAATTGCAAGGACTGATTATTAATAAACAAGATATTGTATGGTGTCTTTTTATAATCTTTGATTTTGGAAGAATAAATGAGGTGTTTATATCTCCATAACTACATATGTCTCTAAGAACAGAGACCTACTCCACTTCTTTTAGTTTGAGTTTTATCACCTAGTTCATGGAAGGATTTCATTAACCTCACTCCCAATGAGTTTATATATAGATAAGGTATTCCAAAAATCTGTGGATTTACCTTTAACAAATTCATAATTGTTATATTGAAGTAAGGATATACCACTATTTGAGTGACTGAAAGAAATCAGTAGCTACATTTGAGGAGCATTTTTTTCTTTTTTTATTATCCTACATCACATCTATCTCTTTCCTGTTCAAAATGTTTTAAGACTCTTTGAGAACAGCTTGTATGCTTGTTTGTGTTCATGCAAAGTTCTTATTAAGTAATTGGTGAAATGGTCAGTGATTCCAGCATTTGTCACTATACACATTATAATTTTACGAAGCTCATTATGACCCACAGGTGTCTTTTGATACCAAGTCACTTTTAATTTGGTTGCTTGAGAGGCTACAGTTAAAAAGCACCAGGAGGTCGGTCATTGAGAGTTAGAGTTATTTGAAGAGACATACTAAACAATGTTGTGGACATTCAGAATTTTTATAATAATGTCACCCAAACTAACTACTTGGCTAGTTGCTGTTTCAAACAAGCTTCTTTCATTGCAAAAAATTCTACTTGGCATTAGTGATTGGTAATTGGATTCTTTAAGCAAGTTAGAGAATATCTACAAGTGTTTATTAGTTTAAACACATTTGAGTTGTAATCCATATAATCACACCAGCTCTACCTCAGTAATTATATGGCATACTATTGTCACATTCCTACATAGGCAAGACTACTGTCTGCCTGATTTCTTATGGTCTATAAATAGTTTGTGTTTGTATTGTAATAGTACAACTTGAATGGACATATCATGTACTGGTTATTTAATAAAATTACAAAGAATTCTTAGTAAACATTATTAGCTTTTTTGTAGTTTATCAATGAATTTTGTATATTTCCTTTTCATAAATTTCATTATCATATTTATTATTTCATTTTACAGACTGGAAACTCTCCATTACATGATGCATGCTCTCAAGGTAAAACTAAATGCATAATGTTACTATTATCTAATGGAGCTGATGTTACTATTAAGAACAATAAAGGTGAAACTGCAGCAGACAAAGTTGAACTTGATGACAGCAACAGAGCTACTATATTACATTTGATTGAAGAAGCCAAAAAAGGTAATGTAGTTCATCACAATAGACATGTACTTATGATATAAGTGATACTAAATAGAGACTTATTAAACTACTGCCTCCTCAACCCAGCTAATTAAATAGATCATAACTATGTTTTATATATACTTCTCTACATACTTGTAATGTCATCTTCTTTAGTATTTTTTTAATATTGTCATATTTTGATGTTAGATTTATGATACATATATTAGTAACATATGCATAGTATTGATATAACAAGGTCATTGATCTCTAAAGCTTGATAACAAACAAAGCATATTTGTACATTATGTACAAGTAAGCAATGACAATGTTCCTTTATTAGAATGGATTTTTAAACTATTATATAGTAATACAAAGCACAGGTGACACTTTATGTCATCTTGTATAATCCTCAGCCCTTGATATAACTAATATTATATATAATATGGTCATTTGGAATTGGAATTATAGGTAATCACAATACAGTTAGCAGCAAGTTAGCATGTAAACTACCACAAGTCAAAGTTTATTCCTCGAGCATTTTATACAGAATTACACTCTCTGTGGCTTGGTTATGAGTAAGATAGCAGTGACAGTTAGGTGTGATGTGTTATCTGATAGATATGAAGACTAGTAACTATATTATGTATATGAACAGCTAATTGCTGTCACAATGTAGTACATATTCTGATTTTTACTCAACTAGTCATTGGTAGAATCTGTTTATTTATTATCAGTTATACATTACAAAACATCCTTGTGATGTCTAGCGGTAATACTATCATATCAGTTCATCCTTGTAATAGCTATTCATGTCATAGTCTTGTCTTGTCTAAAGTATAGTCATATGACTTCTAGTATACTTCAACGTTTAGCTGATTTGTTTTAATAGAAGATGAAAATTTTGTATTATTAAATTGTGTTTTCTTTCTGTTCATTTTCCTACAGATTATTCTAAGTTGCTTGACAAAGCTCTTAAGGAAGGAAAAATTACAGCAAAATACTCAAAGATGGCAATGTCAGGAGCTCCAGGAACAGGGAAATCATCTGCTATGAAGCTTTTGCTGAATCAGCCACCTCCAGAAAGTCATCACAGTACTCCTGTAACAACTGCTCCTGACATAAGAAAGGTAGAGACTACCAGTGTCATCACTGAATCTGATCCAGCAACTTCATCCACCACCCAAATATGGGGCAAGGTAGACCGGTTGTCTTTTAAAAATATGCTTGCTAGAACAGTAAAGAGTATGCTACAGTCTACTACACCTGAATCTCTGACACCTGCAGCTCATAATGATGAGAGTGAGTCATCATCTGATGATGATGCATCGCAAGATTCTTCTTCGTCAATGAATAAACCACAATCAGGTGAAGTCATTTCTCATGAGTCACCACCTCCACCTGTATCAGCAACCGCAACTGAGTTTGTCAAAATCTTACCTATTGTAGATGAGTCACCTGAACTTTATAACACTCACTGGATACATTGTATTGACTCTGGTGGACAGGCAGGATTTCTGGACATAGCTCCAGCATTGCTACGTTATAATTCAGTCAACATACTTACACAAAAGCTAAATGAAAAGCTTGATGACCAGCCTAAATTCTACTTTAGCTTCAAAGGTCAACAACTTGGCATACCAGTAGAGCGACAAATTAGCAATTTACAACTACTTGAGTCTTCCTTCCGTTCGCTAGCGTCCATAGATCAGCCTGATTTGCGCAAAATTCACGTTAAGTTTTCACATCTTGAGTCTTCCCTTCTTGTTCTTGGCACATTTTACGATAAAATAACTGAATGTGTGGGTGAGTCTTTGGAGCAAAAGAACGCTCGTTTGTGGTCTACTTTAAAGCAGTTTCGAGATGTACGTATGAATTATTGTGAAAAAGAAAAGCAGATAATATTTCCTCTCAACACAACAGCCAGAGGTGAGTCCGAAAAGAGGATTGCAGACAAAATCCGTACAATTGTGTGCCAATCTTACATTGAGGCAGAAATTCCAGTGCGATGGTACCTGTTTCAACTTGAATTATATGATCTTCAGGAGAATACAAAGTCAATGGTTGTCAGTAAGAGGGAATGCTTGAGAGTAGGATTGGCAATTAGGATGAGTGGAAATGAGGTAGAAGCTGCACTGATGTACTACCATGATATGACCATTTTCTTGTATTTTCCTGCTGTATTACCTGATGTGGTTTTCCTCCATCCCCAACCACTTTTTAACAAGCTATCAGAAATTATCATCGTCTCCTTTACTGATGCTACCACTTATTTAGATGAATTGAATATTGTTCTTCCGCCAAAAGCTCATGTACAACTAAAAACAGAAGGTATTTTTACTTGTGACCTCCTTGATCGTTTTCCTGATGGATTTTCACCAGATTTTACAGCAGATGACTTCTTGAAATTAATGGAAGATATCTTTGTTATAGCATCTTTACCAGAGAAAGGAAAGTTTTTTTTACCCTGTGTTTTACCTACTACTTCTAACTTGGAGAATATAAGAAGGTCCTTTGCAAAAGTTACAGATGCTCTTGTTTTAACTTGGGATATGAAGCCTGTACCTCAAGGAATCATTCCTGCTCTAGCTGTTAATCTTGTTAAACGACAAAAGTCACCAAAATTTCATCTTTATCGACCTCCAACATCTAATGAGCCTTCAAAGGAACTACTACAACATCGTAATGCTATCCAGTTACTGTGTCTTGATTTAGGAGGAGCAGTTTTGCTTGTTGATGCTATCTACTCTCTAGATGTCTACTATAGTGGCCCTTCAGAAAATTGCTCAGTTATTCGAAACGCTATTCTCGAAGGCATTGGAGATGTGGTTAAAAAGTTTCAGTATAAGCCATTTCTGTCGTTACCTCAAGAACGTTTTTATTGCTCAATATGTGCCTCTGCTGAACATCTCTGTCGTCCAGACGAAGGCAAGAAAATACTTACTTGTTGCAGAGATCCTCGAATAACAGCATATATTGATCAATCACGACAATTACCGTGGATTGCAGTAGACCTGTCAGTAGTAGAAGTGGAACTACAAGGTTAGTCTTTACTTGTATTTATATTTTTGTGCACAAATATTTAGCAAAAGGAACATTAGCATTTTAAGAGTGACTTACATGTATACCTAAGTAATGTAAAACTGCTTGTTATATATTCAGTTTTACTGTGATGCTAGAAACACTGCTTCAGCCTGTAAATAAGTCATCACTAGGATATTGTAGTAAGAAACCCTACTAAATATAACAGCTGTCATATTACTATTATTAAAATAATATACTAAATTGTAGATAATTAATATATTAAAGAGATACCAATATTAATAAAATACTTAAAAGAGCCAATGTCATCTCTGTGAGACTCTACATAGTTAAGCTTATATTTGTTATTAAATCTTGTATTTCTAATGTAGTTGATCTCACTTGTATCCTAAAGAAGAAACCAAAGCTTGTAGAGCTTGTGAATCTTTTAACAGATATTGAGTACGAGTGGGACAAGATAGGCATTGCTTTAGAAGTAGAAGATCGTGTCCTAGGTGGCTTAAATCGAAGTCATGATGATAACACGGCAAAGCTTATTACAGTGTTACGAAGTTGGATGGATACATTTCCATCAAGCAGTACTTGGGATGTTGTTCTTGCTGCAGTAGAAGGCCCAATTGTGAAACATCCCTCCACTGCTTTAAAGATTCGAAAGTTTTTAGCCAAACCAGAGGTCCATTCAAAATATAAAGTGAAATAGTATTTTACACATGAATATTTTTAACTTTTGCAGAACCCTTATACATTTTTTGATTACACATTTTACTTTGTATTTAAATTATTAGAGCTACAATTTTCTTAATAGTTTGAGGTTACAACTTCTGACTATAATTTTTTGGTATGATTATCTAGAGTATATTTTGGAAAATTAGTTAACATTATATTCCTACAATAATATACTATTCCTACAATTTTGTTATACCATATGAATATAGTTGTGTAATGAATTGCTAAGTCTCTTGTATTGCAACTGTATTTATCTATAACTGCTTTTGTAGATTTTTTCACTTTTTCATTAAAAAAGTTTATTTAAACCATGTATTCCTGTAATATATAGATAGAGAGTTATATTAATGTTTGATGACTATCCTTCATACAACATTAACAGCAGATTGATTGGTAGTAATATGTCATCTAACTGGCCATATTCATATTTCACAAACAGAGGAAGCTTAGTCCATATATACATACTTTAAAGGAGAGGACTCCTATGCAGACTCCACAAGATCCAGTCAGATATTATACCTCAAGTACAATATTCTGGATCAATAAACATTAAGTGTTTTGTCAGACACATACCAAATCTTAGGACAACTTGTTAACAATAACATATTGAAATCTCTACTTAAAACCTTTCAGCATATGCATGAAAATAATCAAGTTTGTTACTGAACAATAATATATTTGGAAAAATTATGTAATCATAGATGCAAATTTGATGTCAGTTCTTCTACTGCTAGTAACAAAGAGTCATCAAGATGTTAACTATTTAAATTATTATTAATAAACCTAGGCCAATTATTATTGTGCCTACATATTTAAAGAATTATAGTGATAAGTAAAATAGTGACTGCTAAAATTTGTATACAGTAAGTCAATTATAATAATTATAGATTAAAAGTTAGTTTATATTAGGTGATGCTCGATTCTAAAACCATTTAAAAAGATTATTCAATTTCTTTCCCAAAATTTTATTGGCAATTTTTTAACTTACAGTAGCTACATTTAATACAAATAAAGAATGGTAGATAATATGATAAATAAGCAGTCAGTAAATGGACAGACTCAAACTATAAGAACATGCAACAGAGAACACAATTATGGTTCAACCAACTTTACATTTGACAAGTTCTATCCTTTCCTGTGAGTGTCCACAAGTGTACTAATTGTATCGTAAGTCTCCAATTAAATTTTCTACAACCGTCATACTAACTAGTGATGCTATTGCTTCATTTACTTCAATGTATTGGCAACATGGCCTGTAATTTAGCAATAAAGTCGATCAACCATATGATATACCAGTGTACTGACTTTTAATTGGACTGATGGATTAAGAGTATATGTAAAGGCCTAAATATTATATAGTATAGTAATTAAAAAGGTGGTATTTTGTCATGATAGGCTAGTTTGGGCTACTAGCACATTACTATATTTTAGTATTGGGAGAGCATATATGTATACTGCATTATGTTGATTTGCAACAACCTCTTCTTTTCTTAAGACAAATGTTTGTGATTTTGAGATTTCTTGATTGATTGTCTATGTAAACTGTTGATTCTCTGTCTTGGATTAAGGTCTACTTTACTGGAATTTGTAGCAGTAATTTTAGTGTCAAATGCCATACAATGGATTAAGGTGTATCATCCTGTGCTGACCCTCTGTTATATGAGCCTTCTGTTCTCAAATTTACAGTTAGCCTATTATGTACACACCCTGATCACAGTATACCAGTAAGTTGGTGCATGTTTGAAATACGTATTAAGAAAGAGGCATCACACAATCCACATGGGATGATCTCCTTGGAATCCTCTCTAAAGATTGGTCTCAAGTTAGGAATGAATAGCACTGATGTGATAGATTCTATTACCATCTGTATTCAATGATATTGTTCCTGTACTTTCGAAAAATACTTCCTAATGTAATCTTCAGTAACCCTCAATATCTTCTGGATATGTTGTCAACTCTGATAAGAGTCTCATTTGTGGATTGTTTAGAAGAGATTTCACCAAAAGGTTGATATGGACTTAACATTTGATTATATAGGGTGTGTTTCCATCACTTGTGGTAGCACTCATAAACAGATATAACAAACCTCACTTTTTTCTTGATAGTAGTTCATCTTCATTTTCAAGACAGCTACAATATACAATCAGACTCTATTCTGAAGACCTCCTTGGCTCAGTATTACTGGTCAATACCTTTAAATGGATAGAAGTCAATTTTATTGGATTAACAAGGAACTGCCTAGTTCTTTGTCAGGTTATCTAAGACACAATATCATCCTGCACTGAGCTACTTGCCTATGATGATGCATCATTAAAAGTGACTGTAACTTTGCCATGTTATCAGAAACATGTTAAACAGGATGTTAAGTTTCATGGTATCTCATTAAAGTATGATAGAGGAGAATTCATTGCACAATGCCCCGGGGATAAAGATATTCCACCTTTTATTGTAACAAATGAAAGACAACTTTGTTGGTTACAAGGTGATTGAATAGATGTATTTTTTGTTTTTATTGATGCCTACCTTATAGTGTCTGATTTGATTGTTATACCTGTTGGTTTACCAGATGGACCACTAAGTAAGCCTTGCAATAGAGGTTATGCATGATGTGAACAATTTAGTATTAAATTATTACTTCTTTCAAAAATGTAGCTTGATGGCATAAGTAATGTGAACCTTTGAAAAAGTTGCACTTTACATTTCAAAATCTATGTCTTACAAAATGTATTGTATAGTTGACATCAAAAAATGTGAATAAAATGTAGAAATTAAAGATTCAGTTTGTACTGTCATTCTTTGACACACCCACTTGTCACCCAATTGGTGACTGTTAATCAGATTCATATATTGAAATTGCTGCACAAGGTACATTTCACATCTTGTGTGGTACTACAATTCTGGTACTTCTGGTTTCAAAATCCAAGTAGTTATTTTTGGTAGACTGAATGAGATTTATGATTATTCAAGTATAAGGACTATAGTTGTTGTACCTAACTATATTACTAGTTATCTATCTACTATAAAAACTTAGGTATCATTTTCTCCATATAGATGACAGTGACCTTCCTGGCTTAGTGTATGCTGTTAGAGAGGTATATCAGTGGGATATCCTCGGTGAATTTTTAGGGGTCTCATATTCCAGTTTGCGTACTATAGAACAAGACAATTACTTTCAAACAAAACTAGTTTGTAGAGATATGCTAATCCAATGGATAAGTGGAGGTAGAGCAAGTAAGAATGCTTTAATTTAGGCTCTTAAATTGATAAATGAAGAACAAATTGCACTTGAAATCGAGACACCTCAGTGACATACTGAATTGCTGGAATAGAATAATTAAAGTAAGATGTAGATTTTTAGTTTCTATACAAACATTTAATATTTTACTAGCTGGTTTTATGTATTATGTTTAACACATATGTGTGAGTAAATGTTTGTGTATTTATATCAGTGAACCTATTAACCATAGAAAATAATTCATTATTTAAATACTTGATAGCTGCTTAATGCTTCATATTGTATGCTATTTTTATGTGTAGCGTATATATAAAAGTACATTCTTCATATCAGTTATAACTAATGATGTATGTAAACATCATACATCATTGCTTATTTAGAAAAGTACTAGCTTATCTAAATTTTTCTGATTACTATGTAATATATACTGAATATTATCAGTTGTGACTGGAGGTTTGTAACAGTACTGTTAAAAGATAGAGTAGATCTTATGCAAAACATAAAAAGTATTTCTGGTTTAGACAATACCCTGATAATTAAAAAGCATGTCAATGAGATCACATCATTGAGTTTATTATCTATACATAAATTTCTTTTAAATCTAGCTCATTCATGACTATCTACTCTTTAATTTTTCTACTAATATTTTTCGTCGATGCTTGTTTAAAGATCAGCTTTAGCATGAGCTTGTTAAAACTACGTTAGTTTATAAATAATCATATTCAATTGTATTGATTGCTATGGCATAGAATTTGTCACCAAATGTATATTATAAAAAGTAAGCAATGTGTCATCAGTTATTAATACAGCAAAAATCCAACATGATTAGTTACAATGATGACTTTAGCACTGTATTGTGAAACTATAGATAGTTTTAATTTGACATTAAATTAGTGTTCCCTGGTAGATGTGGTGTTTTGTGTTATATATGAGCACCATTGGGAATGATACAGCCACACTTCGAGCATCTAGAAGACAGATTACTGTCATACTGACCTAAGGCTTATATGGAGCTATCAAATATAGTGAACCTAGTATTCCTAGCCATAGGAAGAAAACAGATTGTCAATTACAAAATTCTGTTAAACATTTTAGCAAGTTAATGGAAAATCTGACTAATGTGTATTTCATTTCAAAGAACTATTATAAAAACATACTTACACAAGGTATTCATATAATTATCTTAATAAATCCTTATACTCAATTCTTACATGTAACCATATTTAATGATTATATTTCAGACTATTATTTTGAATGACCCTAAAAGCACTTATGCTGACTGAAGAACAATATTATATACTATTGAATTACCTAATTGGAATAGATTAAGATGGGGACTTCCTGTCTAGTTGGCTCCTCCTACCTGCGACTGGGAAGATCTAGGCTATCGAACTAGATCCTCTTTACTGATGCGCGAGACGGTTTAAGAAAGGTTACAGTAGAAGTGCAATTAATTGCGAAAATAAAAAATGTTTATGTAGTCATATACACATCCGCAACAAACAATCTCGCATTTCATTACATACTGGTTATGCAAACCTAAATCTCAATTAGATAACAAGCACCAAAGAGCATCGTTATCCGCTGCTCACGTTGTTATAACTATAAATAGGATTGAGTACCGAATAATAATAACGAATAATCTTCTTGCGTAGTCTCGTCCCCAGACTGCCACGCCCCCTGGTTTGGAATCTGGGAACGAGATTATATTTGCGCATTAGCAAAAGGGAGGGTCTGGCTCGAACTACTAAGAAAAAATGAAGCTCCTCGTGATTGCCTGTTTCTTTGTGTTTAGTAACATATGTAAGTATGGAAACAATTTCATTGACAGCCAATTAATAATGTATTAACCAGGTGAACCATGTAAAGTAGGAGATGAATACAGTGATCAAACAGAGGCTTCAAATCAAGCAGCATCATGGTATCTCAATGTTAATGTACCAGCAAATTGTTCAGGAAGCATTAGTGGATACAAAATTAAATATTACAATATCAATTTGCAAGCCCAGTTTCAATATAGAGTAACTATTTATATCTGGAAACCTATTGGTGGAGTATCTTATGAAAAGGTTGTTACTGATTACTACTGCAATTGTTATTATAATGTGTGAAATTCATAATAGGATTATAGCACTCGAGTTGCTGACTCTTTTTCTCTTAATAATAGTAAGTCTAGATAGTTTATTAACGTTGCTAGCTTCAATTACATTAATGTTTAGAACGGCGAAAAAAAAAATCTACTGATGAAAGAACACCAGACCTATCAACACCTGTTGGAATTCGTAAAGGAAGTGTTATCGGAGTTTATTTGTATAAGCTTAATTTCATATTGATTGCTGCAATGCCAGTGATAGGTAACAGTTCTAATAGTATTATCAATAACGTTCCTATTGGAGTATGCAAACCTTCAGCAAATATATTAGCTACAACAGTAGACTGTACTAATGGATCTTATTACTCTAATTTATTACTACATGTTGAGGCTGATATCAGTAAGTAATTTAGAGACAATCTTTTGTTTATATTGGTATACATAGTCTAACAACTTACTGATTGAAATTGTTTTTTACAGATATTGTAGACTGTGGTAGTCCACCAAGTATTGACAATGCAAAGTTTACACTTTTGGATGGTGATACACAATATGGAGCAACTGTTCAATATAACTGCAATATTGGATACACACCTATAGGAAATGATAATATAACTTGTCAATTGAACGGATCATGGACTACTCCTTTACTTTCATGTAATATAGTGGACTGTAGTGATCCAGGGACACCAGATAATGGAGAAGTTATAGGCACTGTCTTCACATATAATGCATCAGTGATATTTTTATGTGACACTGGATATGAGCTTCATGGAAATAAAACAGCTACTTGTCAGGCAAATGGACAGTGGAATATTCCCTTACCAACTTGTAAAATAGTCAACTGCAGTGATCCTGGTATACCTAGTAATGGAAACAAAACAGGAAATGTCTACTCTTATAACTCAAGCATCCTTTACGTCTGTGATATAGGTTATAATCTAACAGGAAGTAGTAAACTTACCTGTTCAGCTAATGGCTCTTGGGACAAATCAGTGCCTACATGTGAAATAATTAGTTGTAGCAATCCTGGTACTCCTAGCAATGGCTACAAAATCGGCAGTGTCTATTCATACAATTCAAGTATTCTTTTCTCCTGTAATACAGGTTATAATCTAATAGGTAGCAGTGTACTTACCTGTTTGGCTAATGGCTCTTGGGATATAGATGCTCCTAGTTGTCACATAGTTAATTGTGGGGATCCAGGAACTCCCAACAATGGACAGACATATGGATTAAACTACACATATGGTTCTCAAGTCACTTTCTCTTGCAACAAGGGCTACACTATCTCTTCTAATGTATCTTTTCAATGCTTATCAAATGGAAGTTGGAATGGTTCATTACCTATGTGTACACTTGTTAGTTGTGGAAACCCTGGAACACCAGTTCATGGTATAAGGAATGTAGAGAGCTTTGATTTTCAAGATGTGGTTTCATTTAGTTGTGAACCAGAGCTAATTCTCATTGGTAATGCTAATATTACTTGTCAAGCTAATGGTCTATGGAGTGGTAGTCTACCAATGTGCTCACACATGGACTGTAATGATCCTGGAATACCTGATAATGGTCAACGACAAAGTAGTAACTTTAGCTATGGTGCTTCTATTAGCTACACATGTAATATTGGGTATGAAATATCAGGCAATTCCATAATAGAATGTGAAGTAGAAGGAAAGTGGAATGGGACAATTCCTACATGTAATATTACTTATTGCAATAATCCTGGAGTACCAGTAAATGGCTTAGCATCACCAAGTAACTTCACATATGGCTCTGTTGTAACATTCTACTGTGACATAGGATTTGAAGTGTCAGGAAGTACCGACATTACATGTCAAGCTAATGGCAACTGGAACGATACCCTACCAGTTTGTACTTCAGTTACCTGCCCAAATCCAGTCCCTCCAACTAATGGTTACATTGAAGGCAGCTCAAATACATTTTCATCTATTATAACCTTTCATTGCAATTCGTCTTATCACTTACAAGGTAATACATCAGCACAGTGTCAGGCTAACAAAGTGTGGACTGCCAATCCACCAACTTGTTCAAAGTTATGTAATGACCCCGGTATTCCCAATAATGGTAGTAGATTGCCCTCTAATCCACCTCTGTTAAGTGAAGGGCTAGAATTTAATTTTGATTGTATCACTGGCTATAGATTACTAGGAACATCATCTATAACTTGTCTATCATCTGGACTATGGAGTCAACCTATCCCTCATTGTGTTCGTGTCTGTAGTGATCCAGGTACACCAAATCATGGTTCTCAAAATCCCAATAATGACCTTTATATTGATGGCTCTGTTATTAGTTTCCAATGTGACAATAACTACAAATTAATTGGTCCGGCCAATTTAACTTGCTTGTCAGGACAATGGAATAATGTTATACCACAATGTATTGGTAAGTTTAATATTTGTTCTGATTGTTATGTGTGCTAGTTGACTTGACAATGAGATGATAAGTTCCTGTTTACATATAAGGTGACATTAATGATATTCACAGCCTACAAATGATTCATAAGCAAATTCATGCATCCTAATTTGGTAGTAGGAAGTCACATGCAACTTACTCGATATACATTGTAAATTAAATTAATGAAAATCAATATATTCAGGTTTGCTGATAGGAGAGTTTATGGTTAGAGTCAAATCTTATCAATAATATGTCATTGTTACCAGTAACCAAACAATATTATTGCTAAATTTAATGATGCTTATTTTATTTATAATTATACTAATTTTTAAAACTTAATTATAGGTACTACATTCACCATTACTGATACAACAAAGACAAAAACAGTCACACTAGTTTATACCCCTGCAACATCAAGTGTATTACCAACTAATCAAGATGAAACAAGTAATAACTTTGGAGTAATAATAGGAACTATCATGAGTGGACTTTTATTTGTTTTGGGTCTTTTGCTCATTATAATGTTGGTTGTGCTCTTGATATGGAGATCTCGCAAACACTCTGGCAAACTAGTTGTTAATTCAGAGGATAAAAGTCAAGAAATGAGTGCCATTATAAATCCAATGAGTAAGTATCTTAGTGCATTGATTGTATACATACGTTTACTCTAATTAATACTCCATAGTCTTGCCTTTATTCATATAAAAGACTGTTAACATTTTCTATTATGCATTGAGCTCATGGAGTATTATTCTAACTAGAAGCACCAGATATACTATATCAACAGATTCATGATATATAAATGATACATTTTCTTATCACAGTGTTTATTCCTGAATTATATGGTTTAACTACTCCAACAAAGTTAGATGAGGGTACACCTTATGAAGTACCTGTTCCAACATTACACAAACCATTTGCATATAAACCACAAAATACAGATTTGAATGTAAGTGGTATTTATACAGTAGTAGATGATATGGAAATGAAAAAAAGAGAGTTTCATGAACATGTCAATGAGAGTGATAACCATAGTGATGTCATTAAAAAGGATCTCCCTACACAACTGTATTTCACATTAGATCAAGTAAGTATTCTCCTTTCTTTGTATTCACAACTACTGTATCTATAATGTTACCATTACATAGTCTCAAAGTGCAGAAGACTCATCTATTGAAGGTGGTATACCTCAACCACATTATTTTACATTAGAGGGTGATATTGCTTGTCCAAAACCAGTATACTTTACATTAGAACAAGTAAGTTTAAACATAACCGTCATGTTCATTGTCTAATGCCAATAGACCAATAGCAATACAAATATGGCTACTAATATACCTCAATTTCATCAACCAGCTTATTTAACAAGTAATCAATTACAAGGTGGTATAAACCAACCACTGTACTTCACTGGAAATCAGGTACACTATAATCGTTTTAGACTAGTTTTATGATGATCTATCTATCATACATACAGGAAAGTAAAACTCTGATATATCAAGAACCTTGTGATAGTGAAGATGAACTCTATGGCCAGATTAAGAAGAGTCCTGTAGCTTCCATTTCTCTGGATGCCTTACAGTAAAAAATTGTATTATTTTACATTCATGCAAAGTTTATATATGCAGTAATATTATATCATAATTATGTGCATTCATCACTGTAATGATTAAGCCTTTGTATAATTTTAATTTACAGACTTGGTGATGCCATTGGTTCTGGCCAATTTGGTAATGTTCGAAGAGCAGTGTGGTTGAAAGATAATGGACAGAACATTGAGGTAGCTTTGAAGACACTACAAGAAGGAGCTACTAAACAAGAGAAAATAAAGTTCCTTCAGGAGGCTGTCATTATGAGTCAGTTCAACCATTCTAATGTCATAAAGTTACATGGAGTGGTCATTGATGAGAACTCAGTATGTCTAATGAAATTTAGATATATGTAGTGGTAGTTATGTGTATTTGTTCTTTAGCCAATGATAGTTGTAGAATACATGCCTAAAGGAGATTTACGTGGAGTACTACACAAGATAAGACCAGAGTAAATATTAAATAGTATAGGTTTGTGATTAATTGTTGTGCTTTCTTCGTGCAGTCCTGGAGAACTAACAATCTCTGATACTCCAATACTTTTATTAAGTTTCTGTCGTCAGATATGTTTGGGTATGACTTACTTATCTGGAAAAGGATTTGTACATCGTGATCTTGCAGCAAGAAATATCTTAGTGTCTGCTGAAAACATTTGTAAGGTACTTATATACATAGATTAAGAATATTTAAAGCTTATTTTTGGATAATGTTTTTTGCAGATTATTGACTTTGGTTTGTCACGTGACTTGGAGGATGAGAACTATTATGTTTCTCACAAAGGCGCTATGATTCCAGTCAAATGGACAGCACCTGAGGCTCTCAATTACAGAAAATACTCTACAGCTAGTGATGTATGGAGTTATGGTTGTTTAATGTATGAGATATGGAGTTTGGGGCATAAACCATATGAGAACTTGAGCAACCTTCAGGTCTATACACTTGTATGCAATAACTTGTTTAAATTTTTAAATACGAACAGGCTCTACAGAAAATATGTGGTGGCTACCGTCTTCCTCCACCTCCTGGCTGCCCAGAAACTATTTATAATCTTATGATGTCATGCTGGTAATATATCATACATCAAATTGACATTCAAACAATGTACTGTTTTCTCTACAGGCATCCTATTCCTAGAGAACGTCCTGGTTTTGATGACATCATGTTAATTCTTCTACAACATGATGAGACTCTTCTTGTTATACCAGAAGATGCTTTTTCTTCTCATCCTCAGGCTGGTGCTCTGGGGGGAACATTAAAAGCTGGAGAATTAATGTATTTAAATATACAGAGCAAGTATACAGACTTTATAGACACAACTTTATAAACATTACTTTTACAAATGTTCATCCTGTTGTAATATTTAAGCATACATTGATTGCTGTTTCATTGAATTGTTTAAAATCTTAAATATAGTATGGATTTATAATTTAATACTAGGCATTTAATGTATAGCTCTGCAGTTACCATCAATTCTATATTACTACTACTCAAAATATAACAAGATATGATAATATGTGGATTGGTTACAAAAACGACTCAGACTGTCTTATTGTCCATCAAAACTGTCCCTTTGACTATTGTAATGATGGAAATATTCAATTTAAAGTTATCTCTCCCGACCCACAGTGTCTTCACAAAAGGTCTGGCATACTATGTCATTATTTCCCTTAAGTTTAAAATTATACCATATATTGACTATTGTTTAAAACTAGTTTGAAACAAGATAAAATGGATATACTACACTTTCTCAATAAAAGTATAAACTAAAAATTCAACAATCAATAAACTTATTGAAGTATTAAATCACTATTATTGGAACAAATATTTTGATATGTTAGCATTTCTAACAACATAACCGAATCTTATGTTTAAATGACAATCAATAAGTTACCTTATTGTTCTTGAGAAAAAAATAATTTGTAGCAAAAATCTGCTGTAACTTTGATTTAAAAGCAATTTAAATAAATAGGCTTTAAAAATATGAACGGATAATGATATAACACATTCTCACATCATATATGAAAATGTAGAAAAGCCTAAGTTATGAACCACATATAATTAACACATGGACATTCTTGTGATTAATAGAAAGGATATTAAATTCTATTATACAATATATGAATATTGTAGAAACATAGAAAGGATTATTTTACATAATTCAACAGAAGACTACAGCACATTCACACTTGAAAACTAACATTATGAATACTCATTGAAAGTTGTGAAATAAATTTGCTGAATGCTGCATTGTAATTATCATGATGAAGAGACAAAAAGCATATAGAATAACAAGGTTCTATAATGGTCTAATAAATGTAACATAGTAAGTTGAAACGTGCTAGTTGAGTTGTCCAATGAAGTAGAAGACACATTTCCTTTGGCCATTTTCTCATATAGCTATGGTAAAGCACTGTAGTATGGTTTATTAGCCAGGCTACCGAAAGTCAGCCTAGAAAACAGTAAGAAAACATATGGTAACAAACATCTATGATATTGAACAGACTTTGTCCTTGTCAATATATATATATATCTTTATACAATGTTTTGATGATGGTAAAGTTAATGGAAAAACGTGGCAACTGAAAAAACTGATATAATTTAATAATAGATAACAAAGACTTATATACATACATGTAGCCATGAATTTTTTGAAAGTGTCTACTTCTGCGCAAAATGTTTTATATAATTTGAGAGTGTTCATACCATGCAAGCTATTTCTTTTTGATTTGGGTGAAGTAAATCTCCACATTGTTATGTCTTACATGACAAGTAACATATCTTCTTCAATTGTTTTAGAATCTTTTGTTATCGGTACTAGACAGACTCATTTTCTTTATAAGGTATGCAAATTTTATTCACTAAAGCAAAATAGGAATTTATACCTTGCAAATGAGGGAGGGGGATACAAGTCCAACTTGAAAGCTCCACAGCAGTTTTGATATATGGAAGCTTTAAGTATTTGACAATTATGAATCCAATTAACTACCCAGATATAATTATTTAGTCAAAAATAATTTTGTACACCAGGCAAGGTAATGATAACATTACTACTCTATAGTCTACTGCAAATAAATTTAATATAAAATATTAGTGTGTATTGTAGACTATAACTTGTCCTCATAATCTGGTACATGTATTCCTAATTTAAATTTACCTTTAAAAAAAGTTGCTGATGTAAACTGCTTGTATAAGCATTAACTAGAGGTCTCAAGGCAATGTGCTGATTTAGCAACAACAAATCAGATATTGTGACTGCTTCTTATCAATTATATGAGCACAGAACTCTAAATAAACAACAATTTGTTTGACGAAATCAGAGGACCTGGACATAGATAGATGTGTATCACAAACAGCACTGATTAAGTTTGTTACCTTCAGAAACCTTATTGTACATTGTACCACACACATCTTGAGCAGTTAGTTCATAAAAAGAATCTGTTAGTGTGATGATCTCAATAGGAATAACAAGTGTCAACCCACATACATCTAGGGATAACTTGTGCTCTTTAAAAATTTCACTAATCCTAACAAAGAAAGAATGTATTAAATGTATTATGAAAGAATGTATCATTATATTATTATTACTAATCTATTATACAAGGAAAAAGTTATTGTACCTTTTATAAAAACTTGCTGATGTAGTCAAAATTACTGCACTACTGTCATAACTCATCACCACCAGCTTTGAGACATAACCTCATTTGGTAAAATATTATAGAAAATACAAGTGATATAATACATTTATATATATTCCATTCAGGTAGAATTTGACATTTGACTTAATACATTTTTATCTTAAAAAGATATGTTAGTGAGAAATGGTTTTAATTATTTAACATACTTTGAAACAGTGTTTAAAATATCCAAAGCTCAGGCAATATCTAAAAGATTGTCTTTCAGTAAGGTTTGTCTCATAAATACACAACATTTGGATATGCATTCTCCAATTATAAGAAAAGCTATACAAACTACTAAAAAAAGACAAAAAAGCAAACCAATTAAAAGAGGTTTTAGTGTAATTGTAAAATCACTAAAGTTATGAGACTGACCACATATGTTATTGAGGCAACCTTTTGCTAGAACACTTTCAAACTCTAAAATCTACTAATAATGTGCTACTATATCTATACAGTTCAAAAAAGAATGAGCCGAGGATCAACAGTACTCTTAGTACATCATAGTTAGCACACCTATGATGCTCCAGACGACACCACGTGGAGGTGGTACTGTATTGCCGTCCCCCCACCCTACCACCTCTCATTCTTTTTTAAATGGCCTAATATGCTCAATATATATTTTTAATGGCCTAATAATCTCAAAATATATTTTTAATGGCCTAATATGCTCAAAATATATTTTTATGGTCTAATATGCTCAAAATATATTTTTATGGCCTGATATGCTCAAAATGTATTTTTAATGGCCTATTATGCTTAAACATTTCAATGACCTATCATGCTCAAAATAAAAATCATACAAACACAAATAAAACTGACCTAACCATACCCTTATAAAGGACAATTTTATGAAGACAGACAGAATGAATACTGTGGTACTGTAGTACACAGAAATAAATATAATTTTGTTTGACAAAAGACACTGTTACAATAGGACACAATAGACAGGTGAGTTACGTTATGACACAGTACATGGGACCCTTTACATTAGACATTAGGACACAGTAGACAGGTGAGTTACGTTATGACACAGTAGATTGGACCATTTACATTAGGACACAGTAGACAGATGAGTTACGTTATGACACAGTAGATGGGACCCTTTACATTAAACATTAGGACACAGTAGTCAGGTGAGTTATGTTATGACACAGTAGATGGGAAGATGGAACCCTTTAAATTAGTACATAGTAGACAGGTGAGTTATTTTATGACACAGTACATGGGACCCTTTACATTAGAACACAGTAGACAGATGAGTTACGTTATGACACAGTAGATGGGACCCTTTACATTAAGACACAGTAGACAGGTGAGTTAGGTTATGACACAGTACATGGGACCCTTTACATTAGAACACAGTAGACAGATGAGTTACGTTATGACACAGTAGATGGGACCCTTTACATTAAGACACAGTAGAGAGGTGAGTTCCGTTATGACACAGTACATGGGACCCTTTACATTAGGACACAGTAGACAGGTGAATTAAGTTATGACACAGTACATGGGACCCTTTACATTAGGACACAATAGACAGGTGAATTAAGTTATGACACAGTACATGGGACCCTTTACATTAAGACACAGTAGACAGGTGAGTTACGTTATGACACAGTACATGGGACCCTTCACATTAGGACACAATAGACAGGTGAGTTAAGTTATGACACAGTACATGGGACCCTTTATATAAGGACACAGTAGACAAGTGAGTTACGTTATGACACAGTAGATGGGACCCTTTACATTAGACATTAGGACACAGTAGACAGATGAGTTACGTTATGACACAGTAGTTGGAACCCTTTACATTAGGACACAGTAGACATGTGAGTTATGTTATGACACAGTAGATGGGACCCTTTACATTAAGACAAAGTAGACAAGTCAGTTACGTTATGACACAGTACATGGGACCCTTTACATTAGGACACAATAGACAGGTGAGTTAAGTTATGACACAGTAGATGGGACCCTTTATATAAGGACACAGTAGACACTTGAGTTACGTTATGACACAGTACATGGGACCCTTTACATTAGACATTAGGACACAGTAGACAGGTGAGTTACGTTATGACACAGTAGATTGGACCATTTACATTAGGACACAGTAGACAGGTGAGTTACGTTATGACTCAGTAGATGGAACCCTTTACATTAGGACACAGTAGACATGTGAGTTATGTTATGACACAGTAGATGGAACCCTTTACATTAGGACCCAGTAGACAGGTGAGTTATGTTATGACACAGTAGATGGGACCCTTTACATTAGGACACAGTAGACAGATGAGTTACATTATGACATAGTAGATGGAAGGATTATATTATGATACAGTGGTTGGTTCAGTATGCATTATGACACAATAGAAAAGAGGATTATATTATGACACAGTAGTTGGTACAGTTTCCATTATGGCACATTAGAAAATAATTAGATTATGATAACTCTAGGCATCAGACTGGCTCTAATCTAATAATTAAAAACAAAATATTAGCTAGGTACTCTTGTACATTTTATACAGGAGATGCTATTAGGTTATAGACTAGTGAACTCTTCCTCACTGAGTGAGCTCTAATGGGCAAGTTCTATATAGTGCATGCACCAGACCTATGGTATAGGCTTTTAATAGGAATGCCAAGTCATCAAATTATATGTGCACTTCAAGGCTCATTCTATATTCTAAGCATGTAAGCTTCTCTCCTTTTCATATGCAGTAACCTATGCTATAGGCTTTTAATAGGAATGCTAAGTCATCAAATTATATGTCCATCTCTCCTTTCATAGGCAGTAACCTATGCTATAGGCTTTTAATAGGAATGCCAAGTCATCAAATTATATGTGCACTTAAAGGCTCATTCCATATTCTAAGCACGTAAACTTTACTTCTTTCATAGGTAGTAACTTACGCTTTTAATAGGAATGCTAAGTCATCAAATTATATGTGCATTTCAAAGCTCATTCCATATTCTAAGCATGTAAACTTCTCTCCTTTCATATGCAGTAACTTATGCTATAGGCTTTTAATAGGAATGTTAAGTCATCAAATTGTATGTGCACTTCAAGGCTCATTCTATATTCTAAGCATGTAAGCTTCTCTCCTTTTCATATGCAGTAACCTATGCTATAGGCTTTTAATAGGAATGCTAAGTCATCAAATTATATGTGCATTTCAAAGCTCATTCCATATTCTAAGCATGTAAACTTCTCTCCTTTTCATAGGCCGTATAGCTTTCTTTCTGCTGGCATCTTTTGGCACTAAATATCATATCAGAACTTCAGTAATTGATACACCTATGTTATAATTATAGAGAGCTCATAATTAATGACAACTGCATGTACAACAATGAACTTACAAACTGTTACCAGAAAATGTTGTCAGGTATCAGACTACCATTTTTGCTGTTGTAGAAACAGAATACTGATATCACTATAAACATAGTTTAAAATGTTGGTGAGACTGAAACACTCCAGGGAGATAGTTGATCCATGTAGATTATGAAGTACACAGATCATCAAGAATATGTTAACCTAATAATTATAAAGAAATGACAAGTGATTATTACTGCATGTACAACATATCAAACTTACAAGGTAACAGTAATCAGAGAATGTGATGAGATCATCTTAGATGGTAACTATATAACTACACAATGAAATATAGTGTTTGGTAACATTGTTAAAAATTTTATATATACAACTCACAACCAGTTTAGCATGACTAGAAATATAACATCAAGAAACACAGTAATAGGCAAATGATCATGCATTTAGTAGGTAAACAGTCAACTGGATTGAGGCAATTAAAATAAAATCAGAAAAGACTTAAGTATTCATGCATAATAATAATTTATAAGCATAAATAATTCTAGGAAACAACAAGAAACCAGTTCATTTAATACAATACAGCAAGTCTGAATAAAACCAGGATGGTGGGAGTTTATGCTACCAACAATACACAAGGAATAATAGAACACAGTTAAGTTATATAAATACATAGTGAACTGTACAGTTATATAAGGGTGATTACATTAGAACACAGTTTAAGAAGATTACATTAGGACACAGTAGACAGGATGACTACATTAGAACACAGTAGGCAAGACATTTACATTAGGACACAGTAGACTGGACAGTGATATTATGACATTGTAGACGAGATAGTTGACAGTAGACAGGGCATTTACTTAAAAGCCAGTAAACAGGGTAGTAAGAATGAAAGACAGGAGAGGTACATTAAAAGACAATAGACAGGACAGGTACATTAAAAGACAGTAGACAGGACAGGTATATTAAAAGACAGTAGACAAGGTATTAAGAATGAAAGACAGTAGACAGAAGAGGTACATTAAAAGACAGTAGCAGGGTAGTAAGAATGAAAGATAGTAGACAGGAGAGTTAAATTGAAAGACAATAGACAGGACAGGTACATTAACAGTAGACAAGACAGGTACATTAAAAGACAATAGACAGGACAGGTAAATTAAAAGACAGTAGACAGGACAGGTAAATTAAAAGACAGTAGACAGGACAGGTACATTAAAAGACAGTAGACAGGGTATTAAGAATGAAAGACAGTAGACAAGGTATTAAGAATGAAAGACAGTAGACAGGGTATTAAGAATGAAAGACAGTAGACAGGTGAGTTACATTAAAAACAATAGACAGGACAGGTACATTAAAAGACAGTAGACAGTACAGTTACATTAAATGACAGCAGACAAGACACAACAAGAGACAGTAGACAGGAAGTTACATTAAAAGACAGTAGACAGGACATAAAATTAAAGACAGTGGACAGGACAGTTAATTTTAGGAGACTGTAGACAGGAAAATTACATTAGGACACACTGACCAGGAGTTACATTAGATACAGTAGACAGGACAGTTTTACATTATGACACAGCAAACATGGCAGTTATATTAAAACACAATAGACACGACAGTTACATTATGACACAGCAAACATGGCAGTTATATTAAAACACAATAGACACGACAGTTACATTATGACACAGCAAACATGACAGTTACATTAAAACTCATTAGAGAGGGCAGTTACAATGGGATGCTGTAGACATAACAAAAATAAAGGAGACAGGGTTACTTACATTGATATAATGATGATTAAAATAAGGGATATAATAGGCCATAAATATGAGAGATCTATATGCTGTAATGCTCTACACAAAACAAGTGCAAGAGAAGAGGAATTGTCTGAACATCACAAGCTAATACTAATACAAAAGTAGACATAAGGAGGATAAACAGGCTTGTAGATTGATTTTATTCAGACTTGCTACATTGTACTAAATATACTGGTTTCAAAAGTCTATAATATTACAGGGAAAAATGCCAGGCTTAGTTAGGATACCAATGCACTAAATTAAGGCTAAATGAAAAAGAAACTAAAACTGACTAAAGCTCACTGAATATAAATGTTAAATGGGACAAACTAGCTATACTAACACACATGGAGTACTGTTACTCTGACCGTATTTGTTACTACTGTCCTCCACTTTTTTGTAGCCAGGAACAGCTTGTCTCAGTATTTTCTGCAGAGAACACCATCAGAATCACTCGACAACATGACTCCAGGTCTTTCTTCTTGTCTTGCTAACAGCCCTGCAGAAGTAACGTCCTTACAGAGAGGTTCCAGGTCTTTCTTCTTGCTAACAGTCCTGCAGAAGTAAAGTCCTGACAGAGAGGTTCCAGGTGTTTCTTCTTGTCTTGCTAACAGCCCTGCAGAAGTAACGTCCTGACAGAGAGGTTCCAGGTCTTTCTTTATGTCTTGCTAACAGCCCTGCAGAAGTAAAGTACTGACAGAGAGGTGGCTAAAATGAAGTAAGGGCGTCTATATTTATTACTTTCTAGTAAAAAATTGGCGGTACTATGGCTGCTAGTCGAACTGAGCATGCTCAGTTCATCATCGTGATCGCGCCATGATAGTAAGGGCTGCTAGTCGAACTGAGCTTGCTCAGTTGGTCATCGTGATCGCGCCATGATAGTAAGAGCTGCTAGTCGAACTGAGCATGCTCAGTTGCTCATCGTGATGGCGCCATGATAGTAAGGGCTGCTAGTCGAACTGAGCATGCTCAGTTGATCATCGTGATCGCGCCATGATAGTAACAACAATGTAACTTCCTATATATTATCTAGTACACAAATAACATTGTCTTTCTGAATGTAAGTTTATTAATGACACATATACGAAGCCCTGCCTTTGTATTACAGCATATCATTATCTTGTTACAATGGGTGGAGTTACTGCCTAGCATTTGGACCAATTGAGAAATTATGCCGGCAGACCATATCGTTTATTAAGTATCCTTCCCAATAAACAATATAAACATTTATCCATAACATTAGTTGAAACAGTAAATATATAAAATCACATCAATACAACATACTGATTAATTTTAACATAAATAAAATCAAAAGTTATAAATCAGTACCATTGATGTAGACATTTCTAATTTACAGTTATCTTTGTAGAATGTGCAGTAGTCAATGACCATAATCACCACATATTAAGTCTATGAAGTTGACTTTCTTTAACCTATATATATCATCTAAAAGTATAATGAGAGGATGTCACTTAATAATAATTGTTGAGCAGTAGTTCCAATAGAGTCACAGGATCAAGGACAAAAATGTCTGACATCACATTCCTCCATTATAAGCTGATACTGATACTATAGATAATATACTGTGTTTTAATCTGTACAAATAGTTTTGTCATGTAAATGGTGTTAATAAAAAATAATTAAGTTATATTTTAACAGCTATTTTCACTTACATTTCATATAATAAATCAAGGGGATATGACAAAAATCACTCTCTTAGCAGCCATTTTATTGTGGGCGTGTCAACAGAAGCATTAGCCCCACCTTACAACACCATGTGGTTAGGACGTGACTTGTTGCACCAAACATGAACCATGGCTGCATGTAGAGCACTTAACTGGCTCAGAGTTAACCATTTAGTAAATATATAACTCAAAGAAGTATTGAGTTAGCTATGTAACATTCTGTAATTACTTACATAATGCTGTAGGCATTCTCTTGATATTAAGGCTGGGTATATTACATGTATCATATCCAACATAAAATTGGTCTAGGTTGAGCTATGTATAGTATCATACCCAGACCTACAATGTTTCCTGTTGTTTGTAGGGCTGGATGTGAGACAGTGAAGTCTGACTTCTGGTCTGGTCATTATTACAAAATTCAGTAATAAGTAATCTCCTTTATTCAAGGATTGGTAATTAGAGAGAATCAGTATGAAAGTGTATATCAGTCACTTTAGAATTTACAGTACATTAAGTTATGTGTGATTTTTTCTTTTGTTCATTTGGACTAGTTCAACGAGATGTCTGAGTACAACATTACCAAAAGGAGCAGCTCCACAACAGTGTTAAGGTAATTGTCTAAAATGTCTGTGATCATTGGTATAATAAATTAATAATGGTCAACATTTTCAAGAACAATCATCTCAATGAATAGTATTTAATTAGCTTCTGCTAATAAGTAATTACATGCAGTATGTGGTTTGCTTTCAAGCCAGCAACTTTATCTAGTTTATGTAAATTACCAAAATTATTGTAATTAGATACCCTAAAATTGAATAAACCTTATATTAATATAGCATTACCAGACATACACAGGTATGGATATAAGACAACTTTTAGTAAAGCACCAAATCATTATTAGTAATTAAATGGCATATGGTTATTCAATTTTGATTTTCCAACAAACAATGACATCCATTGTGATTTTGTGACTAGTATGTACAGTATTTATCATTTATATTATAGGCTCCTCTTCAAGTGTATGGATTAGAAGGTAGATATGTTCATGCTTTGTTTTCAGCTGCCTGTAGGAAAGGATCTTTAGAGAAAGTGGAAGAGGAACTAAAAGACACTGAGGTAATTGATAGATATTAATATAACTCCTATTGTAACTGCTAATATGTAATTTATAGTGAAGTACATGTAGAGTGTATGTGTACATGTACTGGTTTATCCGATTGTTGTTTTAAAATAATAGCTTTCTTTTATAGAAATTGATGCAAGATCACCATCTCACTCCAATTTTATTAATAACCCTACAGAAAACATCAGAAACAAAGAGAGAGAACAGCTAGTCACTGGAGTCAATGGACAGAAATTACTATTACCATAACATGTGACCAAGAAAGAACTAGACATGTCTGTACCCCAAATTAATTGACTGGAATTACTAGATCTGAAATGAAACAAATATTGAAATATTTATTTTGCCACTAATAATTTTATACTCATTAATAATAATTTTTGAGTCGATCATAATTATAGTAACTGTTAAATCACAATTGTTTGCAAATAGTTTGAGCATCTGTAGAATTAAATACATTATCACATATTGTTTCCCACTCTCCATTACAGTAGACTTCAACGTGTCCTTGATTAGAATAACTGCCTCATCGAAGCTGTATCAAACCAGGGAAAGGATTACTGTTCCAGATCCTAGTTGTATCTGTTGCAAAAATGATGAGTATTGAGGAAATATTACAGCAGCAAACAGTGGCATCATAACAGTTAGTATTATTACATCCTCTATCAATGACAGTAGAGAAAGAGATAGTCAGTATTCCACAGTTGAGGTCATCCATTGTCGTAGAAAGGCTATCAGTGCCATATAACTAGACAGAAAAATTAAACAAACTATTGTTAAGCCTAGATATATCTAACCTCAATAATCCAGCTCTAAAGTAACTTGATGATCCAGTATATCCCAATCGATGACAGATGACATTAGCTTCAGTAGAGCTGTAGTAGAAATCATAACAGAGATTATCCCATCCATTATTGTAATAGACCCTCACAATACCATAGTTATAGGATGATAAGATATACCAATTATGATATATGATAATGGCACTGTTTCTAACAATGTCATCTAGATGAAAATAAAACAAAATCCTTTAATGCAAGCTAAAGGAACTAACTTCAATATTTTAGTCAATATACATAGATGTATTACTATTGTCTGTAAAAATTAATAGATAAATTATTCAAACTAAGTTAGAAAATTCAAGATAAACATCTGTTATACCTGAAATAAGCTACAATGAAGAAAACTGCAACCTGAGATAAAATTGAAGTCATATATAGTATAGTCATAATTATGTCATAATAACTTACAAATTAATCTTATAGAAGTAATTTGTTTATCTAAAAGTTTGGAGTTAGAAGTGCTGTAAGCTAGAGGAGGTATTATACATATTATTATATATTTAATTAGTTTTATCAATTAAAACATAAAAAATAATTATACTATCAGTCTAAAAATATATATTTAGATGATGTTAAGGAAACAAACACTATGATGTGTATACAATTGATAATAGTATATATTGAAATTGAATAAATGTTATAAATGCATCAAGTGTTTGTACTAATTTTCATGATACTTGAGTAAACAATAGTATCAAGATTATAGAGGCCCCAAATATATTTATAACAACTATATTAGTTTTTTTTATTTTTTTAAAGAGTCAAAAGATTTCTTTTCATCTTTAAACATTCTAATAATATAAATAAATAGTTGATTGATAGTATCATTTACTACATTCTATAGTAACATCTTCAGAATGAGAACAGTTAGTCACTGAAATCGGTAATTTCTAGTACCATAACATGTGTCAAAAGAAGTATTGTACGTGTATTTACTCCAAATTGGTTTACTGGAGCTACCAGATCTACTAAAGTGATACAATAACCTGTAATCATTATTATCATACTTAATATTATTATACATTATTGTATGAATAATTATTGCTTCTCAAACTTACAAGACTAAGGTCATTGTAATTATATTATTATATCCCAGTTGTTTGAGCATCAGTAAAACTAAATCTGTTATCACATATTGTTCTCCACTGTCCATTACAGCAGAGATCAACATGTCCTTCTTTTGGAAAACTACCTCTCTGAAGACATATCATACCAGGGAGAGGATTACTGTTCCAGAGCCTAGTGGTGTCTGTGACTGACATTATAACTGTATGTTAAGCATTAAACTCAAAGCAGTACACAGTAGTATAATATTGTTAATGTTAGTACATCCACTAGCAATGATAGTAGAGAATGAACACTGAAATACAGTGAGCTAGCTACTACTATCAGAGTCAAGATCATTCATTTTCATAGACCGAATGCCAGCGCTCCAACGAAACAGATATTGAAAACCTGACTACATGTATAATGAAAGGCACTAAAGTGCCGAACCTTGCTGCAGTTTCTAAGTTAATTATAAATGCTATGGTAGCTTTGACCCAGCTATGATGTTACTAGGTAGCATTGTAAGAAAATTTATTAACATTCTAGAAGGTGTAGTCACATTTATCAATATTTTATATACAAAATTTATTGTAACTTAAAATGAAACGTTCTTGGAAACGTCCCGTGGTACGAATATAAATCAATATATTATCTATTAGTAGCAGTTCTTTCAGTGCTTTGAGATGTTTCCTGAATGTGTCACTTCACTCCAAGTCCGTGTCCAATCTTGAAAACACTTTAGAGAGAGAGAGAGAGAGAAGAGAGAGAGAGAGAGAGAGAGAGAGAGAGAGAGAGAGAGAGAGAGAGAGAGAGAGAGAGAGAGAGAGAGAGAGAGAGAAACAGAGCAAGAGAGAGACAGAGAAACAGAGCGAGAAACAGAGAGAGACAGAGAAGTAATGATATCAAGATGGGCAAATAGATATAATACCTTGGGTTTTAGTGAAGCAATACGTCCTAAATGAGCTACAGTAGTTGATAGTAAATTAGAGACTAAGAACAGTTTCAACTATTGGTCCATTACTGAGTACACACTCCAAAAACCTAACTGTAAGATCTTATAAGATGAACATCATGTTAACACAGAGCTGGATAAGGACTTCCAGAAGGGCTATAAAATGATATGTAATTATACAGTATACATGTACATGTTATGCGACTATCACATGAACTTAAATAATGGAACTTTGTAACTGGTCCAGTTTCTGGATCAGGCTTAGGAACACCAGTTGAATGTAGAGTGAAAACCACACCTCCTGGTCTGAAGTATTCATTCTTTCTCAAGTCTAAGGGTAAAGAAAGGACCCACAAGATCAACTAGAGCTATGTAGATCATTTCTGGCTCCATATTTAAGGGTACTGGACATTAAATTGATGAGGTCATTATCTCTATAATAATCTGATCAGTCAAATGATCCTTGTGTGATCCTATAGTTAGACCATCCTATAAAAGGTAACCACAGCTATGATTGACAAAAGGTATCCATAGTAACCATAGCATTTGTTGTATCTCTCAAGGTAACTAACAGTTCATCACAACCCATCTACTTCTTTATTTAAACAAGAAATCAGGAGGACACTGAAAGCACCCATCTACTTCTTTATTTAAACAAAAAATCAGGAGGACACTGAAAGCATAATTAGATATGTTACTCCACCAGCAGTCACTGTAGTCTGGCTGCCCAGATCCAACCCCCAAATTATTGAACGACGGACGGGGGATTCCCCCGTCCGTCGTTCAATAATTAGGAGGTTGGGTCTGGGGCGCCAGACTACAGTCACTGGTAGTGTAATTATTACACATGTTATTTCACTACCAACACTCATTCTCTATTTATCACTAAGTGACTATATACAAACAACACTATGTCTCCTTGTACCTTTCATAAACTTGTACTTTGACTAACAGACTCTGTTGTCAGACTGTTGAAGTTAGCAGCATATACCTCAGAAACTAGATAACCACGCCTTATTAAAGTTAGTGGTTTCAAGTATTTTTGATAGGGTGGAGCTGCAGTTGCCGTATATAAGTTACTGAAAATTCAAAACAACACCAGTGTAATATAATTATGGTAAGAAAATTTGAGTTTCGTTAAAAAATTTAGACATTTTTAGAAAAATTTTTATTAGTCAGGATGTATCTGTTTCTGGCATCTCTACTAGTTTGCTGTGAAGGTAATTTATCCGTACATGATACTTTATGTATTAAAAGATTTATATCATAACTTTATTTAGTAATCTTCAGTGATCATATTAGAAATATATCAGTCTGTAGTACAGAACTTCATGATGATCTATGGGAGAATATGATGTAAGTTAACAAGTCATGATGACTGTCTATATGGTATTATACAGGACTAATGGTAGCTGTGAACCTTATCTTGGTTCATCTTTAAATATAGCATCACCTTGTGATCAAATGTTTACACCTGGAGTGGACTATGTCTACATGCTGAATAATCGTCTTGGTGGTTCACAAAGAACCCTAAGAGGTTTTGCTGATGATTTTGATGCAGCATTAAGTGTTTTTTCATTGGAATGTCGTGATGAAGCTATTAAATTTCTTTGCTATAACTATTACTTACCTTGTGGTTACAATGGTACATACCATGTACCACAGTTTGTATGCTCTGATTTTTGTAAGTATATATCTCAACAATCTCTATGTTTAGCTGAATGGCAAAGAGGGTCTAGTTTCTTAGCAAGTTATCTTGACAAATTGTACCCAAATGAGGAAACATTAAATTTACCTGACTGCAACCATACAGATGAACACATTAGTTATTTAAATCTTAGTAATGACTGTTGCTACAATGGGAACATTGAAACCAGTAAGTCAACATGTTTACAATTAGGCTTGACTAATACTCTCCAGAATAGTAATATTATAGTAACACTACAGTAATAATAGTAAATCTACCATATTTATAGTTGGTTATTATATCAAGGTATATTAATGCACTAAGTAACACACCCATTAATTATGTCAATTTATGGTAGCAAGTTTATGTAAACATACACTGGTGCAGGAAGTAAATATTATATTAATACTACAGTAATTATAGTATTACTACAGACTGTTGAAGGGAGATGGTTTTATATTTTGACTTGTTGTTGATAGTACTATTTTGTTGTGTTACAGATGTTATTAATCTGTGCATACTCTGTATTCTTTAACAACAAACACAATACTTTATTTTGTAATGTTTATAGAGGTCTCATCAAATATGATGTCTACATCAATCATGATGCAGTATTCGTCCTTACTCATCCCAATTCTGTCAAGTTCTGTCCATCTAGCACATATTCCATCAAATTCTGTCCATTCTGTACAACTAATATTAAGTTCTGTCCAACCGACACCACTAACATCAGATAACTTAATATATACAGTTATATATATTGTGGTATCTGTAGTAGTACTTCTGATAGTAATACTATTAACATTAATTTTTATAATAGTGTGTTTAAGAAGAAGAAAGAAAAGACAAATAAGGTATTGTTTTAGTGATTTTTAATAGAGCAACACAAACTTTATCTTGTATGTTCTAACTTTGAACTCAAAGAACATTAATCACATCTTTATTTTTTTTAGTTTGAAAGCAGCTACATCTGTGACATATGGTAGGGATACATCTACTTACATATCAATAAATTATAACTATTATGTAGTTAGTGATGTTCCTACGGTACATGTAATAAATGAAATGGAAGAAAATTGTAGCACTACTGACACATTTAGATCTCGTGTTTCCTCTACATATTTAAGACAACTATCCAAGAGTATCATTCCAGGATCAACATTACAATTACAGGAGACACTCGGTCAAGGTATCATTGATATAATGACAGTTATGTATTTGATTAACACTATTTGTGATCAAAGGTGAATTTGGAATAGTATACCGGGGATTACTAACTCCTGATGGTGATGTTATTAATAGTACTTCAATACCTGTGGCCATTAAAACACTCGAAGGTCAGTGCTATTATAACTCTGAGGGTATTTATAGTTCATTTACATGGAAGGTCTTTACAACAAAGAAGATGTCAACTCCATTATGGAAGAGAGTATAAAGATGTTTTCTTTTGATCATCCTAATGTACTTTCACTTGTTGGAGTTTGCCTTGATCTTGGTCAGGCACCTCACATAGTAATGCCTTTTATGGCTAGAGGTAGTTTGTTGTCTTATCTCAAGAAAGAAAGACCAAATTTAACAATAGCAGAAAACAGTGATGATAATATTATAGTTGATGCAAGAAAACAACTTTTCTCAATGTGTTTACAAGTTGCTAAAGGAATGTCATATTTAGCACAACAGAAATTTGTTCACAGAGATCTTGCTGCTAGAAACTGCATGTAAGACTAGTCTATCTTCATTAAATTTTATAATATATCTCTGTCATTTAATTTTAGGATTGATGCTAATGGAATTATTAAAGTTGCTGATTTTGGGCTTTCAGAAGATGTATACTTACATAACTATTTTAGACAATGGAAAAGAAATGATTTTGATAGTACAACTGTTGTGAAACTACCTGTTAAGTGGATGGCATTAGAGAGCCTTCATGATGGTCTGTTCTCTCAGAAGACAGATGTGGTTAGTACATTATTTATTTTGTCACATACAAAGATATTCTTCTATTCAATCATACAGTGGTCATATGGTGTGTTATGTTGGGAGGTGTTCAGTCTTGGTAAAGCTCCTTATCCTGGATTAGATCCACTGAGTGTGATTCAGTTACTAGACAGTGGAGGCAGACTTCTCTGTCCTGATAATGCAGCATGTTCTGAGGAGATGTAAGTAATAGAACATCAGTATATTGTTTATTCAAATTAACATTGTCTTTAGATACACATTGATGATGTCCTGTTGGAAATATAATCCAGAGGAGAGACCAACATTCTCTGATTTGGTTCAGTCTGTAGAAGACATTATGAAACCACTAGCTGGTTATCTTGACTTCTCTTTTGCTTTAGAAAATACCTCAAAAGTATAAATATATTTTTCCTGGTTCTCTTATTTATATATATACTATATTCTGCAATACATGGATAGCTGCAATAACTTGAGTTTACATAGTTATAATAATTAAGGGTCAACCCCCTGGATAGATCTAGATGTGTGGAATGTCATGGCATTTAAAGTTCTCACTAAGTACCTTCCAGCACTAATGGAGCAGTTAATACTAGAAATAATCCCAACAGCAACCAATACATGTTTGATAGATTCTAGAAATATCAAACGTGTAGCCTGTACTATATATACATTCATATATTATATCTAAAGAGATGATTAGTGCTATACATCAAGCAATAGAAGGCAAATAAAAGCTACATTTTATACTAATAAATGGCCAGATGTTTAAGCTGTTGTTTGTGAAGTTTATTCTCCTAGAGTCTCTGATGTAAGTACATATCATATATGGTATGTATTGTGTATTATATTGATCATAGGTTGCTGACCTTATGTGTCACATAACATGTAATAAAGCTGCTCTTCAAATACTTACTGAAGGAAAATTGATTACATGGGACAACAACAACTTTTCTTTAGTTAGCCTTAACAATCAGATTATTAGTAAGCCATTAATTTAGAGTTTTTTCTTGCACATTAGAAAAACTTGAATAATTTTTAAAATGATCTTGCAGTTAATGCTATAAATAGATCCATAACTTAACTTTGTTATATAAATTAAACAAAGGGTCTGTTTCCTCTGCTAGTAATATATAGTCTTATTTTTAAAGTATATTTACAAACTTTTATCTAAATTATGATTATGCAGATTTTGAAGTTGGACTTGCTGACTTTCTATCAGAGAATTTAGCCTTCTACAAAGACAACTTCTTTGTATCTAAACAAAAACTTCTTGTTTTTAGATTATTAGCTTGAACTTGATTGTAGTGATAAAAATGACATACTTTTCTGTTACACTTGAAAGGAACAAGTGTGTATTTTAATATGAGTCAGATACTCATATAGATCAAATATGTACTTAATTATTTTAGGAAAGTCAGAAATTTAAACATTAGTTGGAATCCTTGAAGTTATATTTGACTTACAAACATATATTAAGCCAAAGAGTGTCTCATATTGTGCAAAATAAGTGCTTGTTGCACAATCAAGAATTGAATAACTAACTCAAGGTTAAGTATTCATACATTTGCTTAATGTTTTCAACAGAGTTTAGTACACATCATATCCAATGTTTGATAATGTTGTCTAAGCACCTGGAGTCTGTGTGATGTGAGTGTTTTTTTCTTCTAGTGACGAATTACAAATTTTTATAATACTAAAGCCTTTTGGCAATGGTTTAGTTGATATTACAAATGATAATGTTTTGATGTCACTTGGTAATGCTGAACTGACCATTGTGGGACTGAAAGATGTAATAGATAGCACAACAACTGTATCATCCAAGGTAAAATAACATATTGAAAAAAATATTTCAACAAAACCACTGACCTTCAGACTTATTTCCAGTGCAAAATCATATTCAAAATAATAAAAATTTCTTGTAGCAGTGTCATGCAGTGATAGGACATCAATTAGGCTTCTGCAACAGCACATTCAAATGAGGAATGTATATTAGATACAGCAACACATACCGAGGTTTAAGATCCGCCTACAAATATGTGCGCTAACTTCAACAGAGTTGCTAACAGAGAATGTACATGTTACATATGTCACGTCTCATTGGAGTTATCTTACAGTTTGGCCTAATAAAGTATCTTGGTTTGAAGAACATATTAAAAACTTTGACAGTGCAGCAATATTTACTACAGGAGATAACTCACTTGTATCATGGGTCATGCAATATCCTGGTAGGGAATAAGGTGGTCTTTTAACACTTAAAGATCACTGGAAAAGAAGATTAGTATCAGCTGTCAAAACAGCACTTTCTTCGTCTTCCAAGTCAAATAAAACTATTCCACACATGTCTTACTGATGAATATAACCCTAACAATGAACTGTTAATGAAACTTGGTTTTAAATGCATTGATTTTCAAGTGATTTGCAAAATTAGTAATCAATAATAGTTTATTTGTTTGACTAACTTCATATCCTGGAAGTGTATATGCTATATAAAAGAATTATGATTTCTGTAATTTCTATGTATTATTAGATAACATTAACTACAGTGCACACCCTTATATAATGACTATTTTGGAATGGGGAGTTATAGGCCAAACCTTACCAATATATCAAAGGTTTTAGCTTTAAGTTCTAACATTTTAAATTTTTGTTTCTCTTTCAAGTATCTCTTGTATATGTTTTTGTCAGTTCAGCTATTGTTTCTCTTTTTTCTTTGTTGTCCACACATACAGCTATTAATGTATTAACTAGCATATATATTTTTATCTTTCTCAAATACATTAGTTTTCATAAATAAGCATCCAGGCAGAAACCCATAGCTTCACAAAGAAGGAAGAGCATGCTACTACATCGTACCTATTGAAGTGTCCTACACACTGAAAATTTGTTTTGTTTCAAGAGTTTTGCATAACTTGGAGGGGCACATCTATGGTATCCAATCTTCACTATCAATAATAAGACACAGTTAAATGTAGTAATAAGTGCTGTCTTTCACACAAAATCAAAAGTCAACAGAAGCTGCCATATAATAAGAGATGCATGTTATTTTATTATGTTGATATATCTTTACCAAAATAATCTTTGAGAAGAACAAGTGATAAAATGTAAATGAAATTGTTGATTATTTCAGCCATAACATAAGTCCGTACCAAGTTCTAATGGCTAAAAAGTAGAAATGGTTGGACTATGATCCAATTTAGGAAAGTGTGATTTTTTTAAAATCTTAAAACATTATCAAAACACCAATTTAATGAGATTACAGCCAGGGTTAAAAATAATGTTATCAAACCATTATAGGTTATGGGTACTATACATTAAGTATTAGAAGGCAAAATCAAAGCTACAATTTATACTGAAAATGGCCACGTGTTTCAGCTGTTATTTGTGAAATATATCCCCCTAGAATCTCTGATATAATACATATCATATATTGTATATATTGTGTATTAAATTGATCATAGGTTGCTGACCTCAATTGTTACATAACATGTAATGAAGCTGCTCTTCAAATACTTACTGAAGGAAAATTGATTACATGGGACAACAACAACTAATCTATCATAAGAATTACTAACATTTTATCCCTTATATGCTATATATGTATCATGTGCCACACCCATTTCAAAGAGGTTACACACAATAGAACATTTGTCTAATTGACGACGTGTTAATCCTAATCTTATATATTTATTTGTTGTTAATATGCAGCTTCTGTAGTTGGCTTGACTGACTATCCCTTGGTAAACTTAAAGTCACCTGACGTTAATACCAGAATAGAATGTATTTATTCAGGGTATTGTTTTTCTTACCACCTTCTACAAAGCTTGAAGCAAAGTAAAACCAGTCATTAATTTCTACTAATTTAGATCTTGTCCAAGTGGATATATTCTAGGAAAGTTAGAGCCACATTATGCTGAATATGTGGCCTCTCATTGTTATCTTAAAGATTGGCCTAATTATCTTGATTTGAAGAACATATTAAAAATTTTGACAGTCCAGCAAAATTTTCTACAGAAGACAACTCACTTGTATCATGGAATATGTGATATCCTGGTAAAGAAAAAGTAGTTTCTTTACACTTGAAGATCACAAGAGAAGAGGATTAGCATCAGCTGTCAAAACAGAACTTTGTTTGTCTTCTTAATCATTCATGTTACCACAAGTATGCAATTTATCCTATAACCAAAATTAATGCAACCAATGATCTTCAGATATTTTACATACACGTGTTTCAATGTTATTAAATATATCAAGGGTCTACCAAGACCACCATGAGCACACAAATATTGGCCCACATTTAGTATCAAAATAATTCTCCCATCCTCCTAACTGAGATAAGATAACCCCTTTGAAGTTTATCTTGACAAAGATGATCTATTGAATGATTAGCCACACAGAGGTCAGATTATATCAGTGATTCAAATTCCTATAAAGTTACTTGTAAACGTTTTTTTGCATGCCAACAATTATGTTAATATATTGTCAAGATATCACTTGATCTTTGATATGCCATCACATTTTTTCTCTTAATACCTTTAAAGCTTGTTTCTCCAAATTATTAGATAAAAGTGTTTATTGTTGGATTAACAAAGAACTGCATAGTCCTTTGTTACTAATATAGAGGCCATACTATTTGGTTATGATGATGTAGTGTTACAAACTTAACTACTGTGACTCTCCTCAGCCTGCCATTAATAATGTATTCAAGGTGATATCAAATTTCATGTGGGTACTCCTTTTAAGTATGACATAAGACAAAACATTGCAATTACTTGATGTCCTTGTGGTAAGGTATTTCTCATTACATTGACAAATCTTTTAGCTAAAAGATGAGTATTCTATAGCATAACAATTAGTCATATATATAAAATATACAAGTACATTTATTACATTAACATCATCTTTGTAGTGTCTAATTGAATTATTATTTCAATTGGCTTACAAACTAGCCACTAAGTAGACATTATATTCTGACTATTTTCATAATTATGTGGAGTTTATTAGTCTACTATTAATATTAGTATACTCTATTGGACAAATTATCTTATTCTTAATGAGCCATTGAGAGGTGATAAAAGTAAAAGGAGGTTTGATTGATATTATTAAGCTGTTGCTTGAAGAATGTCTTGTACACGAAATTGAGTTAATACTCAACTATGACAATCAATATACATAGCACACACTTTCATAACTATAAGATATAACATGACAAAGTCATTTAAAATATGTATGTTGATTATCATAGCTGAATGCCAACTCAATTTTGTGTACAAGACATATTTCAAGCAACAGCTTAATAACCTCAATCAAACCTCCTTTTACTTATACCACCCCTCCATGGCCCATTCAGTATAATATCATTTGTTCAATAGAGTATGTAATGCTATACCTGAAAATAGATATTTAACAATGACTTTGTCATTGTTATATGTTGTAGTTATGAAAATGTGTGTTTGACGTAATGGAATGTGCCACTGATTAATGTATCATATTTACTTTAACCAATATAATTTAGCATACTCAGATTCTGACAGTTGATACAGCTATTGTAATAATTACTAATGTTGATTCTTATAAATTGTTGCCTGTTTTTTCAGTACATATTTTTTGAGGATCCATTTTGTTAACATTTGTGCCAAGAACACAGTCCTGTTCTCTAAGTGTACCAGTTATAAGTAGAACTAATACAACCCATGATCTGTAGATAAATATACATATAAAGTTCAATATCATTAAGTAATAAAAATATGTCATGAGCCCACAAGAAATCTGCATACTGTTATATTATTTAAACAAAATAATCTTCCCACCATTCCAAGACAACTCTTTTAAAAATTCTTTTGACAAAGATAATCTATTGAATGACTGGTGACAGAAAGGTCAGATTATTATACCAGTCAGCCAAACACTGTCTGTACAATTTAGTATTTAGGATGTTTTTTGTTTACTTTCATGTTCAAGACAGTACTTACAAAAAGCTTGCAATTGTTGCTATAACCAAAAATCATTACAACCAATGATGTATAATTCAATGTTATTAACTATATCAAGGAGTTACCATGAGCACACAAATATTGGCCCACTTTTAGTATCAAATAATCGCCCATTCTCTTAACTGAGATAACTCCTTTGAAGTTTATCTTGACAAAGATGATCTATTGAATTACTGGCCACACAAAGCTCAGATTATATCAGTGATTGAAATTTTTATAAAGTTTATTTGTAAATGTTTTTCCGCACGCCAACAATCAGTGTTCAAGAGAGTACTTAGAAAAATGCTGTCGATCTTTGCCTTAGGTCTTTTCTATATGTTTAGTTCAGGCCAATGGTGATAGTAATAACACTGGAAGCTGTACATTTACTACTACATGTCCTATTACACCTCCTTCTCAAGATAAAGTGTGTAACGCTCTTGCAACAAAGCTTCAACAACTCGATGCCAAGATTAATGCCAAACTTGATCACTTAATAGCACGTGCTAATATTACCGATTTCTATCCTCCTTCTCCTCACCTCCACTCCTGTGAGATCAAGACTAACTGGCCTGATAGTCCTTCTGACTACTACATCATAGCTAATACTAATGGACATCCTCGCATGTCTACTGTCATATGGAATCACTGTGTAACTATGGAGGAGAATGGATGAGAGTAGCCTACCTCAACATGTCTGACCCTACAGAGGAATGTCCACCTGGATTTAGACTATACGATCAGAATGGCATAAGAGCTTGTGGACGAGCAGTAACATCAGAACGTGGTTACTGTCAATCTGTTACGTTCCCCTTCTACCTACAGTATCAGCTACTCCCAAGTGTGTGGTAGAATAACTGGATATCAATGGGCTACAATTGATGCTATAAATTACTATCGTCCTCAATATATGATAAATATCAATGCAGCTTATGTTGATGGTGTTAGTCTTACATATGGTAATCCTCGCAATCACATCTGGACGTTTATGGCTAGTCTGCAGAAGAACTTTTTTGCCTCACATGGTCAAGATGAGTGTCCCTGTGCTCCCAATAGCCCAGTTACATCCCCTTCTTTTGTTGGAAATGATTACTTCTGTGAGTCAGGGTGTTTTTCTAAATTTCAGTTCAATGTGTTGTATACTGAACCACTCTGGGATGGTAAAAATTGTGGACTAATAGAGAAGGAGTGCTGTACGAGGGCACCATGGTTCTGTAAAAATCTAACAAGCCCTACAACTGATTGCATTGAGCTTAGGATATGTGCTGATGAAAATACTACCGATGAAGATGCTCCAGTTGGGCACTATGAAGTGTATGTGAAATAAAATGTAGCACCCTAACTTTAATTGAAAATCAAAATTAATACATACACTTTATTAGGAGAAATGTTTGATTAAGCATTATGGATTTAAGACTCATGAGTACTTTGTTTATGTTATCTTTTTCTTTTTGAAACATTTTGTTTTGCTGTAAGACTTATTTAGGATTTCTTTAATTAAGCGATTTTCAATAAATGGAAGGATATATTGTCAAAGTGCATGTCTAGGTAGTCAGTAAAGAAATGGGTTTAGAGTCTAGGGATTGTTAATATCATATTAAAGTTCAACATACAGGGATATAGACAGAGTGTACTAATACATATTCATCAGAAGGAAGTGATGTCTGTAAAACAAGCTATTCAGTATAGCTGTCAATTAACTTGCTTCACCTTTCATTGTTGCTCTCACACCTCAAAAGTGGCTATAGATGGATTCACCTAGCACCTTAAAGGTTTGAAGATATAATAGCTTAATGTAAAGTATGTAACAATATTCTATTCTAATATATCATCAGGTCTGCTTTATATTAAAGAGGAGTCAAATGAATTCTTCATTTTTTCTAATTGTAACACATTGTACTAATAAATTGTATAGAAACTATTGTAGAATATGTACAGTGTCATCATTGATATAATCTTACCTTTGTGTGAATAATGTTAAGTAAATAGTTGAACAGTTACTGAAATTTCCAACATTAAGGCTTATATATGTGTCATAATAAACACGACTATTGTTAAAACAAAATATTCAACAAGTACTCCCTATGATGCTCAGTCTACTGATGATAAATACAAATAAATCAATGTATATTGTGAGCTGAACAATTATTTACATGGTCAGTAATGTTAATTCTTTCAGTTTCTCTATACTAATAGCAACCATATATAAAGATTGTTATAAGGTTCTTTATGCTGGTACGTCTTTCTTATTTAGACACATAAACACACAATATTGTTTGAGTCAAGAGACACATACCTACTTCAGGTGGATTTAACAGAATTTATGTTACTATTCAGGATTGGGGGAAAGGGCTAATGGAGGGCACATGGGCAACATAAAAATTTATGGACTACTTAATTTTTTAAGAATAATTAATTACTTGACCTATTATCATTGCTCAATGTATAGCTAATGAATTTGTGATAGAAAGTTAATAGCCCTGTTCATATTTTTGGACAATTTCTTTAATATTTCAATTGTTTTTACTATTAATATTTCTTGCCAAGACTGCAAATTAAAGGATAACATAATTAACATACTTAATTAACAGTGTACCCTGACCTGAATTTAGACTACATGATATGAATGGCATAATAGCTTGTGGACGAACAATAATATCAGCACATGGTTACTGTCAATCTGTTAACTTCCTCTCATATAGTATTACGTACTCTTAAATGTGTTGTTGAGTTATTGGGTATTCATATGAACATCCTGATGCCATTTTTTCTTTTAACAAGAGCATACAACCTCAATGGACCGTATGTTGATGGGGTAGCATTACTTGTTGTAATCCTCGTAAACACGTCTGGACATTCATGGCTGCTACTACTGGTGTACATGTAGTTTTGTAACAACTGTCCGATCATCTTTTATTGGCAATGACTATTTTTGTGAATCAGGTTGTCCTGGATACTTCAAGGAAATGTCAATTGTAATGATCCACTTTGAGATGATAAACAGTATGGATTGAGAGAGAAGCTCAGTTGTCTCACACTTGGTCTACTATGGTTCCATAAAACACTTAAATATTCCACTACTGACTAGACAGAAATGAGAATACGTGGAGATGAGCCTGTCATTGAGGAAGACAGTTCATTTGCTTACTATGAACTCTATGTTAACACAATCAGTTTTAATTTTAGTCAAACTTGTCTGTCACTATATTTAACAAACAATTTTTTATTTCCTTTTAAAGTCAATTATTAGTTGCTATGTAAGCTAGCTACACCACAAACCAGTGAATTTAATTTGAAAAAATCAGTAGCATTAAGACCATGTAATGCTATTACAGTCAACCAATTATATTACGTTTAACAAAATTAAATTCGTCAATCTGTTTAATATGTTAATCATTTACTACACTAATGGTTCCTATAAATATAAAAAATACAGTGTCAATTTATTTCTGTATTAAGTATTCTGTCTATTAGTCTGTCCCACTATCTATATATAATACATCAAATCTATCTCTTTTTGTCATAATCTATCCCAGAAACTAAGGAAAGAGAGAGAGAAAGAGAGAGAGAGAGAGAGAGAGAGAGAGAGAGAGAGAGAGAGAGAGAGAGAGAGGGAGGGAGGGAGAGAGAGAGAGAGAGAGAGAGGGAGGGAGGGAGGGAGGGAGAGAGAGAGAGAGAGAGAGAGAGAGAGAGAGAGAGAGAGAGAGAGAGAGAGAGAGTGTAGATATATATACTTAAAATTTTAATAAACAATTTTTTACATTGTGTTTAAACTCTGTAAGTGAAGTAGTGGATTTTATGCGATATGGAAGTGGATTCCAGAGTGAAAGGGCAGAAGGAACAAATGAGTTTTTAGAGGGTGAAGTGCGTGAAAAAGGAACAGTGTACATGAGGCTGTCATAGTGACGAGAGCGATGTGTATGTAGAGGTTTAGGAACAAAACAATCAAAGGAAAATATATAAATTTATTAGAAATTTTATAGACTAGACATAATTTGGAGATGGAACGGTGAGTTGAAAGGGGAGAAATGTTATGAGAATAGAGAAGGGAATAATAATCACTAGACCAGTTGTGAGAACACATCCTTAGGGCAATAAGTTGAGTTTTTTCGAGAAGTGTAGAGTGGAACAAATTTTTGGGGGAATCCCAGACAGAGGAGCAGTAGGTGAGATGGGGGAGAACAAGTGAATGATAGAGTAAAAAGAGTTTGAGGAGATGCATGCTGATAGAAAGAGCAATAGATAACACCAATGATTTGTCTAGCTTTAGAACAAATGGACTGGATATGCAGAGACCACGAGAGGTTGGAGGAGATAATGATACCGAGATATTTAAAAGAAGTAACAAGGTCCAGTTGAGAGTTGTTTAAACAAAGAGGTGGAAGAGAGGCTAAGAATGTAGGAGACTTTCTAAAAATAATCAATCATGTGCTTAGTTTTTAGGAAATTGATGGTAAGGTAATGAGAGGAAATCTAAGTAGAGACAAGGTTGATATTAGATTGAACATAGTGCATGGAAGAGGGGGCAGATATTTCCTGAGAAAGAAGGATATCATCAGCATAGAGAGCGAGTTTTGTTGAATTAAGAAGGGGTAAATCAGCAAGTTCATTGATATATATAATAAATAAGAGTGGACCAAGAATTGAGCCTTGAGGTACTCCAGAGATAACATGAGATTTGGAAGAGTGGGAACCTTCAATTACAACTTGTTGAGTACAACCTTAAAGATAACTGTGAAACCATGAGACAAGAATAGGAAGAATATTAAGAGAGGATAAGGAGTCTAGTAATGGCCTATGAGGCACAGAGTCAAAAGCTTTTGTTAAATCAAAGAAGACAGCACAAACAGTTTTGTTGAAATCCAGAGAGGAAAACAAGAGTTCACATTGGACAGAAATGCAGTTTCAGTGGAGAAGATGGGGCGGAAACCAAATTGGTTGTTGGAGAGTAGATTATGATAGGAACAAAAGTCGTATAAGTAATTAAATATGTGACATTCAAGAATTTTGCTCACAAGAGAAAGAAGAGAAATTGGACGATAATCAGAAGGGGATGAAGAAGGAGATTTAGATTTAGGAATGGGCACAACAAAGGAGTTCTTCCAGTCTGTAGGGAAGGTACCAGAAGAAATAGAGGAGTTGAAAATAAGACTGAGTGGAAGTGAAATGCTAGAGGCCGTGTTGTGGAGCATGATGGAAGAGATACCATCAGGACCAGGAGCAGTGTCAATAGAGATGCAGGAAATAAGGTTACAAATATCTTCTGGATTACATAAATAATCTGGAGAAAAAGTATTGTCAGGAGGGTGAGTTGAGGGGAAAAGAGGGGTAGTTAGGTTGTTGAAACATGAAGAAAAATATTGATTTAGTACATTGGCTTTATCAGAGGATGAGGTAACAGCAGAACCATCTTGAATTAGGGAGGGGATAGAAATAGATTTAGAACGAACACGTTCAACAGCAGACCAGAATGACCTAGGAGATGAAGAAGTAGATAAGGATCGAAAAAATTTAGATTTCAGCTGCCTAAGATAAGCTAGGGTTTCATTGCGATAGGATTTATATTTAGCCCACAGCCTTGGAGAGCCACCTTTTTTAGCAGAGATGAAGAGAGAGTTTTATGTTTTGACACAATTAAGATAGGAGTGGTTGATACAAGGGAGAGAAGATTTGTTAGATGGAAAGGTGAGTTTACTGGGGATGGTACAATTCATGATGAGAAGAAAAAGTTCATTGAATATAATCCAGGAAGCATTAGGATCAGAAGAAGGAAGAACTTGTAACCAGTCAATAGAACAAAGGAGAGAATTAGCTCAAACAAAGTCAGCTTGGTTACACAACCAAACCTTGTGAGGAGTGTTTGGGGTTGTAGTTGTATGTGATTTGAGGGGGATAGCGAAGAGAATGGAATTATGATTTGAATATGAGACAGGTGGGAGAACTTCACATAAAGATATTTCAATAGTAGACAGGATAAAAACAAGATCAATAAATGATGGAATACCAGAGTAGGAAAAGTGAGTAGGGTCATTGACAATTTGCCAAAGGTTGAAAAAGTTAGAAATAGCATCTATTTTAAGTCTCAAGGGTGAGGTACAATTATAATTGACATTGAAATCTCCTAAAAGAATGAAGTTAAGAAAAATAGAGGGATTAAAGATTAAAGAACGTCTAACAGATTATCGAGGTCATGAGGAGATGAAGGTGGTCAATAGTAAGTGCCAACTGTGAGTGAGCAATGTTTAAATTTAACAGAGAGGAGAAGTTCTATTTCAGAAGGAAGAGGGATTTCTGATGCAATTAGATGGGATCTTATGTAGATAACAATACCTCTACCATGACGATTGCGGTCACGGCAAAATAAATAGTAGTTATTAGGTGCAATATCAAGATTAGTAATGACAGAGGATAACCAGGATTCAACAATACAGACTAGATCGGGGCTATGAATAGAACATAGAGAAGACAGATCATCTAATTCAGGAAAGAGGCTGCGTACATTGAAATAGAAAATCTTTAATGAGTTCGAAGAGACTAGTTGGTTATTTGAGCTAACTGACTGAGAGGTTGACCCAGTAAAGAGGACAGAAGAATCACAAGAGCAGGATGGAAGTATTGATGAGCTGGTAGTAGTTGATTGAGGGGGAGAGAGGGAAGGAGTGGGGGTTTCGATGGAAGTGGAAGATTGGACTGAAAGGTAGGTGGAGGATGTGGTGCTAGGTTGCTTGAATAAAGAGGTGGAGGAAGTAGAGGTAAGAGAGGTTTGGTGCCATTTCGCCTACTCCCACTTTGCCTATTAGTAACCCAAAAGTGTCATTTCGCCTACTAAGTTTTTTGTGAAATTTCATTCTAAATATGAGTGTGTGCAGAAACAGTTTTAACATACTCTCCTAGTGAGATAGTGTCCTGTCTAAATCTGTTCTTTAGTTCTTCTATTTTCCTGTCCTTTGAGATTGTTGTCCTTCCTCGTCTTGGGGGTTGAGAGCCTGTTGACAGCTGAGCAATGGTCACTTCTGTATCAGCTTGTTCTTGCTGAAACACTTCAATAAGCTCATACACATTTGGATGTGCTTTTCTGACAACACGTTTCAGTTTGTTGTGCCAACCTTCAACATGATTGTTTGTCCTAAGACTGCTGGTGTCCATGTAGTACACATTCCGAAGAGAAGAAGGGAAATTCCCAATCAACCAATTTTTTTTGAAATAAGTGATGAAGTCATCAATGTTTGGTATGTTTGGAGCTGTCATCTTGATTCCTTGCCAAGCTAAACGAACAAACCTGAGCGGCACAAAAGCGAGTGCTACTGTTTGGCGAACAAAGCTGCTGACAGCTTGACCTTCTTGGTATGCAACCTGAAGCCCAAGAGTAGATATTTTGTGGTTGAGAGCTTGGGTGAAATGAAAGAAGCAACCTTTCACCTCTGTTGTAGGAAAAGCAAGTTCAATCCCTTGAATTGTTGCTAGTTCAAAGTCTGTTAGGACTTCATCTGGGCGTAGTTCAAGTCCAAGTTCTTCGGCTTTACGTTCTATTATCTCCATTGTTCGTTGATAGATGGCATGAGATTTTCCAGGAAGAAGGCAGTAAACCAATGGAAACTGCTTTCCGTTTATGAAAGCATGTACCGTAAATATCTGATAAAATAATCTGGGACATGTCTGAAAAGTGCCGTCAACATAGATCTTGTCAGCCTCTGAGAGATGTCTGATGTTAGCATCAGTTGAAAAAATAATTATTTTATCATCCCCATCACCATCTTCAGCTAACAAGAATGGCTTTCCTGCAATTGTTTGTGTCCACTCACCTTCGAAGTGTACTTCATCCCTTGATGTGGGGAATGGTGGAAGTCGCTTTCGTCTTAGCCAATAAAGTGAAGATTTCATGGAATAGAGAGAGTTGGCAATTGTGCAGCCACTTCTTCAAGATTTTCTCTGGCCAATATTTCTCTCAACTGCTGTTGATAAAGTGCTGGTACTGGATCGATTTTCTCTTTGACTGCCTGTTTCATTGACTCTATAGCTTTACAGGCTATCATCTCAGCTTCATTGGGTGGATGGTTGTGTTCACTTGCTCTGCTAGATACAATCTCATCATTGATTGTAGTCAATGCTCCACTGTAACAGCAACTCTTAGCACATCTCCAAAAGATTCGCTCATCACGACCTCGCCTGTTGAGAACATACTTGTAGCCCTCATAAATAAGTGCTCGACCTCCTCTAGTTGTGCTTACAAACTCCATCTCTGGTAACTGACAGTTTGTAGTTTGTATTTTTTGAATGAAAGAATGAATAATGAAGCACAGAGCTACCAATTTATAAGATTTTACTTGAGGTGCTATTTTAGGTACTAAAAGATTGTTTAAGTGTTATTTTAGGTGCTACATGTTTTCTGGGGGTTAGATGCAAAATATTTTTCTAGGTGCTACATGTTTTATAGGTGCTAGATGGAGTAGGCGAAATGACACTTTTGGGTTACTAGTAGGCAAAGTGGGAGTAGGCAAATTGAAAGTAGGCGAAATGGCACTACACCGTAAGAGAAGGTTGGGAAGATGACTGTGGAAAGTGGTTGATAAAAGGGGAGGTACTGGAGCATTGGAGAAAATAGCTGGAGGAGGAGAAAGAGGCGGAGGAAGGCTTTGATAAAAATTTTGAAAGAAAACAAACCACACCCATACTCGTGTCAGCCCCACCTAGATTTCGAGAGAGCTTGTGGAGTGGCTCGCTATAGCATAAACTATGTACTCATCCACTCTGTTGAAGTTAGCAGCACATTCGTGCAGCAGCACATATTTGTAGGCGGACCTTAAAACCGCGGTATGTGTTGCTGCACTTAATGTACATTCCTCATTTGAATGTGCTGCTGCAGAAGCCTAATTAATGTCCCATCACTACATGACACTGCAACAAGGAAACTCGTGTTATTTTGAAAAGACGTCTGAAGGTCAGTGTTTTTGTTAGAACACGTAAGAAGATTTAGAAGCATGTAATTTACAAATGAACTATTTTTCAATAAGTTGCTTAACCTAAAATCAATAATTTTGTGTTTATATAGAGGGAAGTTGTCTTTGTAGAAGGCACTTAACAGCTATTTCGTATGAAAAGTGAAATTTCTCCATTATTAACAAAGTGAGAACCTACAAGTATAATTCAATGAGGTTATGTCTTGTAATTATTATCTGGAATTACCTCTGGCCAGATGATTGATTTCATAAAATCACTTAAATAGAATGCAGGTTTTTTTAGACAATCACTCACCAAAGCAAGTAAATAATAATCGATTTCCATTAGCTACATGAAACTTGTATGAAATAATTGTTTGTTAGACTGATATTCTCACCATATCATCAAGGTCAATTGGCCAGCCATCATCTAAATACTTCACTTTACCAAAATCACTGCAACATTCTCCATTTATTAATTGTCTGATTGTGTGCTGTTTGTATATCATAAACACATGATTTTTTAAATTTTAAATGATAATTGTAAACATACTTCATTTGCTTTGATTGTTGTTCTAATGAACCTTCTTGTAAATATGCTGTCACTGATACAATGATAGAGTATTAGATATAGTATTCACATATATGAATAACATACTGATCTGATTTGTCACGTCTAAAATTCGGATAACTTTTAAGGTAAAACTCCTTGCCCCATTTTTGTTTAGTACAAAAGATGTCATCCTTATCTGTTACTGGTTGAGATGTAAATGATGGAAGTAGTATGTCATTGTCCTCTAAATCTTCTTCTAAATATCATAGAATTTATAGAACTATATGCTTACGATCCATTATATAATTAACTTCATTTTCTCCATCACAACCTAAAGTTAACAAAGATTGGAATTACAATCATTCAGTAATCATGTAGTTTATAATGTACCTGGGTTGACATAAGTTTTAATGGTTTCTATGTAATCTGGAGGAACATTTTCCATATGCACTTCTGCTACTGAACAGCTAGGAATTAACAGACAATGTATTAATATACATTATTTCATGGACAACATACCTTATTTTAAGGATCCACTTCTTGTAAGTTGTCAGCTATTTTTATAGATAATGTCAACATGTAATAAACAGTCTCTACCTCAAAATTATCCTCATCGTATGGTATTCTGAGATAACCTGCCACATACTGTTAAATTTAATTATCTGATGTAAATGTTAAATCTTAGCTATGCTTTTCACATACCTTACATATATATACATTTCTGTACATGTCAGGGCATGTGTCCTTATGATTAAATATGTCAGGGTACCCATTTTTAATTAAATCGTTTACCAACCTTCACCACATTAATTTTCCAATTCTTATATCTTCTTGCTTCCTTCATTACTGTTGCCCTCCACGTAGCAACTGCTTTCCTGTAAGTTTGTCTCAATCATGTGCAGTATCACATATTGCTGGCTATTGAGAGTACAGATGTAAATGACAATATTATATTCAAGTGTGTCAAGTTAGTGCAAATACTATCGTCAGTTGATTTGATGTGGATGTGTCTTCCTCGCCCAGCAATAAGACCATTTATTCATTTTTTAGTACTTTTCCTCTTATTGCTGGCTATAGAGACCTTGAATGTAAGTGACAATACGAAATTCAAGTGTGTCAAGTTAGTGCAAATACTATCGTCAGTTGTTTTGATGTGGGTGTGTCTTCCTCGCCCAGCAATAAGACCATTTATTCATTTTTAGTACATTTCTTCTAATTGCTGGCTATTGAGAGTACAGATGTAAATGACAATATGATATTCAAGTGTGTCAAGTTAGTGCAAATACTATCGTCAGTTGTTTTGATGTGGGCGTGTCTTCCTCGCCCAGCAATAAGACCATTTGTTCATTTTTTAGTACATTTCTTCTTATTGCTGGCTATTGAGAGTACAGATGTAAATGACAATATGATATTCAAGTGTGTCAAGTTAGTGCAAATACTATCATCAGTTGTTTTGATGTGGGAGTGTCTTCCTCGCCCAGCAATAAGACCATTTATTCATTTTTTAGTACATTTCTTCTTATTGCTGGCTATTGAGAGTACAGATGTAAATGACAATATTATATTCAAGTGTGTCAAGTTAGTGCAAATACTATCGTCAGTTGATTTGATGTGGGTGTGTCTTCCTTGCCCAGCAATAAGACCATTTATTCATTATTTAATACATTTCTTCTTATTGCTGGCTATTGAGAGTACAAATGTAAATGACAATATGATATTCAAGTGTGTCAAGTTAGTGCAAATACTATCGTCAGTTGTTTTGATGTGGGCGTGTCTTTCTCGCCCAGCAATAAGACCATTTGTTCATTTTTTAGTACATTTCTTCTTATTGCTGGCTATTGAGAGTACAGATGTAAATGACAATATGATATTCAAGTGTGTCAAGTTAGTGCTAATACTATCGTCAGTTGCCTTGATGTGGGTGTGTCTTCCTCGCCCAGCAATAAGACCATTTATTCATTTTTAGTACATTTCTTCTTATTGCTGGCTATAGAGACTTTGAATGTAAACGACAACATGATATTCAAGTGTATCAAGTTAGTGCAAATACTATCGTCAGTTGCCTTGATGTGGGTGTGTCTTCCTCGCCCAGCAATAAGACCATTTGTTCATTTTTTAGTACATTTCCTCTTATTGCTGGCTATTGACAGTACAGATGTAAATGACAATATGACATTCAAGTGTGTCAAGTTAGTGCAAATACTATCGTCAGTTGTTTTGATGTGGGTGTGTCTTTCTTGCCCAGCAATAAGACCATTTGTTCATTTTTCAGTACATTTCTTCTTATTGCTGGTTATTGAGAGTACAGGTGTAAATGACAATATGATATTCAAGTATGTCAAGTTAGTGCAAATACTATCGTCAGTTGATTTGATGTGGGTGTGTCTTCCTCGCCCAGCAATAAGACCATTTGTTCATTATTTAGTACATATCCTTTTAATGCTTGTTATTATGACTTTTTGAATGTAAACTGTTGTAATGATCTATATTAAGAAATCACATTGAATAATGGTGTCATCTTTGTATATGACAAACCATTATAATTTTATTTTTGCATGCAAGAGTGTTAAACTTGTCACTGTGAGATGAACTTAAACTATCTGTTTTAATTTAGTAATAAAATTCATGTAAATATTTATAATAACCTAACTTTAGACTTGTTTGCAAAAAATCTAGTATAAGGAATTAAGGCCAAGTTTTGCTGGAGGCCAGTGCCTGTAGTGCTAGTTTTATTGATTATTTATGCTAACAATTTCATGCTAAAAATTTTGTTCGCGGTATGGAAGTGGATTCCTGAGAAAGAAGGATATCATCACCATAGAGAGTGAGTTTTGTTGAATTAAGAAGGGGTAAATCTGCAAGTTCATGATATATATATAATAAATAAGAGTGGACCAAGAATTGAGCCTTGAGGTACTCCAGAGATAACATGAGATTTGGAAGAGTGGGAACCTTCAATTACAACTTGTTGAGTACGACCTTGAAGATAACTGTGAAACCATGAAACAAGAATAGGAGGAATATTAAGAGAGGATAAGGAGTCTAGTAATGGCCTATGAGGCACAGAGTCAAAAGCTTTTGTTAGATCAAAGAAGACAACACAAACAGCTTTGTTGAGCCACCTTTTTTAGCATAGATGAAGAGAGAGTTTTATGTTTTGACACATTTAAGATAGGAGTGGTTGATACAAGGGAGAGATGACTTGTTAGATGGAAAGGTGAGTTTACTGGGGATGGTACAATTCATGATGAGAAGAAAAAGTTCTTTGAATATAATCCAGGAAGCATTAGGATCAGAAGAAGGAAGAACTTGTAACCAGTCAATAGAACAGAGGAGAGAATTAGCTCGAACAAAGTCAGCTTGGTTATACAATCAAACCTTATTGGGGAGTCGTTGGGGGTGTAGTTATATGTGATTTGAGGGGGATAGCGAAGAGAATGGAATTATGATCTGAATATGAGACAGGTGGGAGAACTTCACATGAAAATATTTCAATAGTAGACAGGATTAAAACAAGATCAATAGTTGATAGAATACCAGAGTAGGAAAAGTGAGTAGGGTCATTGACAACCTGCCAAAGGTTGAAAGAGTTAGACATAGAATCTATTTTAAGTTTTAAGGGTGAGGTACAATTATAATTGACATTGAAATCTCCTAAAAGAATGAAATTAAGAAAAATAGAGGGATTGAAAGATGAAAGAATGTCAAACAGATTATCGAGGTCATGAGGAGATGAAGGTGGTTGATAGTAAGTGTCAACTGTGAGTGAGCAATGTTTAAATTTAACAGAGAGAAGTTCTATTGCAGAAGGAAGAGGGATTTCTGAGACAATTAGATGGGATCTAATGTAGATAACAATACCTCTACCATGACGATTGCGGTCACGGTGAAATAAATAGTAGTTATTAAGTGCAATATCAAGATTAGTAATGACAGAGGATAACCAGGATTCAACAATACAGACTAGATTGGGGCTGTGAATAGAACATAGAGAAGATAGATCATCTAATTTAGGAAAGAGGCTGCGTGCATTAAAATAGAAAATCTTTAATGAGTTCGAAGAGACTAGTTGGTTATTTGAGCTAACTGACTGAGAGGTAGACCCAGTAAAGAGGACAGAAGAATTACAAGAGCAGGATGGAAGTACTGATGAGCTGGTAGTAGTTGATTGAGGGGGAGAGAGGGAAGAAGTGGGGGTTTCGACGGAAGTGGAAGATTGGATTGAAAGGTAGGTGGAGGATGTGGTGCTAGGTTGCTTGAATAAAGAGGTGGAGGAGGTAGAGGTTAGAGAAGGTTGGGATGAAGGATAGATGGAGGAAGACGACTGCGGAAAGTGGTTGATAAAGGGGGAGGTACTGGAACATTGGAGAAAATAGCTGGGGGAGGAGGAAGAGGCGGAGGAAGGCTTTGATGAAAATTTGAAAAAACAAACCACACTCATACTCGTGTCAGCCCCACCTAGATTTCGAGAGAGCTTGTGGAGTGGCTTGCTACAGCATAAACTAGGTACGCATCCCGGGGATTGCCTCGCGCACTTACAAGTGTAACCTTTAGCATTTCTAGCATAATTCAGTATACTTAGCTTCTGATTTAGTCTTTGACTTTAATGACATTGATTATTTCAAATGCTCTAGACGTCTTATACACATCTTGTTTTGAATATGTCTGTTTTTTTCCTTTCTTCAAGTTTATTGCATCTCTACACATCGAGTAAACATTTTAGCTGTGAAGACGTAACTGATCACGTGTTTTGTATACCGTGGTTTATTAAGAATTAAGGTGAGATTTTGGTACACCGTTCAAGGTTCTCAGCATTAATTTTCAATAAAATTTTAATGGCATCTAAATATAAGTCTAAATGGTTATATTCGTTCAAAAGTACTTTTCTATAACATGTCCTTTGTCTAGTACATTTTGTTAGGAATATGTGGATATGCTGGTTTTGCCCCACAGTTATAGGTTAGATGTATATAGTAACAAATGTGACTGTAATGTTATTCTTTAGCCTATCCAGGATCAAGCTAACTTCAGCAATTTTAGTATAACCTTTTGTATATCTAGCTTCTAACTTAGTCCACGATCTTATTCACCTTCACACTGCTCTCAATTTTGTAAATATCTTTTAATTTTTGTAAATGTATCTTTATTCTTCTTTCTTCAAGTTTATTGCATTGCTAATATTGAGTAAACATTTTAACTGTGAGCATCACTGAAATATTACTAATACCATGTAATGAAACATTTAATTAACAGGTTTTTCATTCTGACTCTCCGTTTGTTTTTGTCTAATCCATGAGCCTGACTTGTTCATCCTCTGCTGTTCATTAGAGCTAAAATCTACCATTACCAGATAGATTGTTAGTAGTAGTCCAATATAGACAATGAGTGAATAAAACAACTCTGATATCATGTAGCCAGCATTGTCAATTAAAAAGCCAATAAAAACAGTCAATACAGACATCCCTAAATTATGAAAACATATAATAATTCCATACGCAGTAGTAATTTGATCTTTAGGAATTACATAAGCAGGAAGAGCCCAAACAGAAGCACCAACAATGGAATACGACAGAGAAGCAATGAGGCCAATTACATAGAGTAAGTAGAATGATTGAGGTGAACTGGTTATGAATGTTACATGAGTTATCAGAGCTAGACTTACACCTCCTACACACCAAAAAACTTTGAATCCAATGCCATCAACCAACATTCCTAATAGTGGTACACATATTGTAACACCTGCAAATACTATAGCATTAGCTATACTGGCTTCAGTTATTGATAGGCCATATTTTTGCATAAAAAAATTTTGAGCAATGCTAGCAAAAGAGAAGACGACAGGAAAGTAGAGAAAAATTATTCCTACTACTAACCAAAAACTCCCAGAAAAATTCTTGATATCTTTAAAATTTATTCGTTTAGTTTCTTTCTCGTTGTCTTCTAAGAGAGTCTCTCGTTTTTTGTCAAGTAAGAAAACAATGAAAGAAAACATTGAGCTGATTAATAAAAGTCCAAAACCTACTCCAAATGTAGCACTCAAACGATACCTGAATATTGATATAAAATCAAAACTTTGATACAGTAGATGATTTACACCCAGTGCTAATGCACCACCTAAACGTTCAAAGCTAACTTGAAGACTCAATGCAAAACTGAGATTATTGTCTTTAAACCAGATAGCAGCAAATGATTTATGCAAAACTTTAACCATTTCATTACCAATTCCAACAAAGAATCTCCCGACTAACATTATCCAATATATGCCCGAGAATGCTCCAAGACTCAACACTAATTGACCAAGAGTGGATGTAAGAACAAACAGAACATAACCCAGCCTTAGACCCAGAACTTTATCAACAAAGACACCGCCCACAAAACACATGATAATATTGGGCCAGGAATAGACAGAGAACAGTAAACCATATTGTGCAGTATCAACTTGCATCACTTTGATAATAGTGTGTTCCAATCCACTAGTGTACTCCGTAATATAAAAGTTGACAAAATGTACGAAGCATACTAGTAACAGACATACGTAAATATAGAACCGACTCTGTGGAGGATTGTAACAGGTAGATGACTTCAATTTCTTCGCTTTTAATGGCGTCGATAAAGGGACGAGCTCAGTCTCTAAATAAGAATTTGTGAGAGCCATCAACTGGAGAACGTGATCCAATTTTAAACCTCTTTTTTACATTCGTTCATGTGACCGTAAATTGCACGTGATACACCACGTTGTGAATGTCATGGTTGCTATTGAACTTATCTGGACCACTCGAGGATTAAACGACTAGAGGAGTTGTTATGTAGTTAGATAGAAGGAACAAAAATAATAAACAAAACTGTTTAGGTAAGGATTTTTATTTTTATAACACAACAACAAAGAGACATTATATTTTATTTTAACAATATTAAACAAACACAATAAGACATTTATTTTTTAACCAGCAGACAGCTTTAGTGTTATTCTGAGTATTATAGAATTGGCAAATGTAGGTATTATGTATTGTATTTACTGATGGAATAGTACATGTAATGTGATTTGATAGTAGATAGAAATCACACAGTATAAACAGCCTCTGCCAAAAATTTACATTTTAAACTTTCATCAATCCTCACAGTTGTCGTTTGGTGACACTTTCCTTTTAACTGATAAAGACTTTTAGATTTATATTGTGCAATAGCTTTTATGATGTGATTGCTAGTAGAATGTGTTTATTACCAGTAGATATAGCATCAAGGTCTTGTTTTGTACCATCACATAAGTCATTAAGTTTCTATAAATAGTGCTCATCTGTTAAGTCTAGTACTTTCATGTTGGCCTATTTTAAGTTCTAAACAATTATCTATGGAAGCCGAGGACAGACATTCCAATTCCTGTTTCCTATTTTAATCAAACAGGATTATACAAAGTTGGAATGTCTGTCCTCGACTTCCATAAATAACAGTCATACATTATACAACCAAAATCAGGAATCCAACCCAACTAGAAACATCTCGCTGTCGCTTAATTCTAAGAGATAGCTCATGGTTTTATTAAGTAACAAGAAAAGCCTAGATGATGTTACAAGTGCAAAGAATGGAATAAGGGATATAAAATTAGAAGTTATCAAGATACTTAATTGGAATTTTTAATATAATATGAAGATGCGCTGAACAAATAAGAATTAGAATGTTTGTCCTCGGCTTCTGTATAAGTGTTCATTATCAAACTTGATATTTAACACTCCTCACAAACATTATGGTCCTCTGTCATCAATTTACACAAATTCATGAAAGGATGATGACTAAGTAAACATTGTAGCACACTGCTGACATATTCAATCATTAGCTACACTTGTAAATCCCGTAGGTTAAATGCCTTGAAGGGTTAAAAATTTGGATAAATGTAGCTAATAGTTTGTCTTCTCTCCCATTTTCCTAGCCCAGTTACTGTAAAGAGAGGTGCTAGTTCCAAAGAAATATGACTTAGATATCACAATCATGCTGACATGTGCCTTTGTAATAGAATGGAACAGCTTACAAAAGAGACCACCCCATAACAAAGATTTCTGAACATTTTCAACCATTACAAGTGACCATATCAATTGACTATTCTCCTCTTCCAATGTTATATTTATCTTGTGTCCTATTACTATATTGAGTGTATAACATATTTTGTACCACAGTTTGTATGCTCTGATTTTTGCAAGTATATATCTCAATCTCTATGTTTAGCTGAATGGCAAAAAGGAGCTAGTTTCGTAGCAAGTCGTTTTGACATCTTGTACCCATATGAGGAAACATTAAATTATGGGAACATTGAAACCAGTAAGTCAACATGTTTAACATTAGGCTTGACTAATAGTATTATACTCTCCAGAATAGTAAATATTATAGTAATACTACAGTAATTATACTTGTTTATCAGTATATGTCAAGCTATATTAATGCACTAAGTAACACACCCATTACATTGATATGATATCTACATCAACCATGACACAGTACTCGTCCTTACACATTCCTATTCTGTCAAGTTCTGTTCATCCTCTACAACTAACATCAAATTCTGTCCAACCGACACCACTAACATCAGATAACGTAATATATATAGTTATATGTATTTTGGATCTGTAGTAGTACTTCTGATAGTAATACTATTAACATTAGTTTTTATAATAGTGTGTTTAAGAAGAAGAAAGAAAAGACAAATAAGGTAATGTTTTAGTGATTGTTTTAATAGAGCAACACAAACTTTATATTGTATGTTTTAACTTTGAACTCAAAGAACATGGATCATATCTTTATTTTTTTAGTTTGAAAGCAGCAACATCTGTGAGATATAGTAGGGATATATCTACTTACATATCAATAAATTATAACCATTATATAGTTAGTGATGTTCCTACAGTACATGTGAGAAACATTATGTCATTATGAGTCAGTTCAACCATTCTAATGTCATAAAGTTACATGGAGTGGTCATTGATGAGAACTCTGTATGTCTAATGAAATTTAGATATATGTAGTGGTAGTTATGTGTATTTGTTCTATAGCCAATGATAGTTGTAGAATACATGCCTAAGGAGATTTACGTGGAGTACTACACAAGATAAGACCAGAGTAAATATTAAATAGTATTGGTTTGTGATTGATTAATTGTTGTGCTTTCTTTGTGCAGTCCTGGAGAACTAACAATCTCTGATACTCCAATTCTTTTATTAAGTTTCTGTCGTCAGATATGTCTGGGTATGACTTACTTAACCGGAAAAGAATTTGTTACTGTTTTCTCTACAGGCATCCTATTCCTAGAGAGCGTCCCGGTTTTGATGACATCATGTTAATTCTTCTACAACATGACGAGACTCTTGTTGCTATACCAGAGTTCTGGGGGGAACATTAAAAGCTGGAGAACTAATGTATTTAAATATACAGAGCAAGTATACAGACTTTATAGACACAACTTTATAAACAACATTACTCTTACAAATGTTCATCCTTTTGTAATATTTAAGCATACATTGATTGCTGTTTCATTGAATTGTTTAAAATCTTAAATATAGTATGGATTTATAATTTAATACTAGGCATTTAATGTATAGCTCTGCAGTTACCAGCAATTCTATATTACTACTACTCAAAATATAACAAGACATGGTAATATGTGGATTGGTTACAAAAACGACTCAAACTGTCTATTGTCCATCAAAACTGCCACTTTGACTATTGTAATGATGGGAATATTCAATTTAAAGTTATCTTTCCCTACCCACAGTGACTTCACAAAAGGTCTGGCATACTATGTCATTTTTCCCTTTAAGTTTAAAATTATATCATATATTGACTATTGTTTAATGCTAGTTTGAAACAAGATAAAATGGATATGCTACTCTTTCTCAATAAAAGTATAAACTAAAAATTCAACAATCAATAAACTTATTAAAGTATTAAATCACTATTATTGAAACAAATATTTTGATATACAGTATTAGCATTTCTAACAACATAACCAAATCTCATGTTTAAATGACAATCAATAAGTTACCTTATTGTTCTTGAGAAAAAAATAATTTGTAGCAAAAATCTGCTGTAACTTTGATTTAAAAGCAATTTAAATAAATAGGCTTTAAAAATATGAACGGATTTATGTTGATATAACACACATTCTCACATCATATATGAAAATGTAGAAAAGCCTAAGTTATGAACCACATATAATTAACACATGGACATTCTTGTGATTAATAGGAAGGATACTAAATTCTATTATACAATATATGAATATTGTAGAAACACAGAAATGATTATTTTACATAATTCAACAGAAGACTACAGCACATTCACACTTGAAGACTAACATTATCAATACTTATTGAAGGTTGTGAAAAGAATTTGCTGAATGCTGCATTGTAATTATCATGATGAAGAGACAAAAGGCATATAAAATAACAAGGTTCTATAATAGTCTAATAAATGTAACATTGTAAGTTGAAACGTGCTAGTTGAATTGTCCAATGAAGTAGAAGACACATTTCTTTTGGTTATTTTCTCATATAGCTATGGTAAAACACTGTACCATGGTTTATTAGCCAGGCTACCGAAAGCCAGCCTAGAAAACAGTAAGAAAACAAATGGTAACAAACATCTATGATATTGAACAGACTTTGTCCTTGCCAATATATATCTCTTTTATACAATGTTTTGATGATGGTGAAGCTTATGGAAAAACATAGCAACTGAAAAAACTGATATAATTTAATAATAGATAACAAAGACTTATATACATACATGTAGCCGTGAATTTTTGAAAGTGACTACTTCTGCGCAAAATGTTTTATATAATTTCAGAGTGTTCATACCATGCAAGCTATTTCTTGTGGATTTGGGTGAAGTAAATCTCCACATTGTTATGTCTTACATGACAAGTAACATATCTTCTTCGATCGTTTTAGAAGCTTTTGTTATCAGTACTAAACAGACTCCTTTTCTTTATAAGGTATGCAAATTTTATTAACTAAAGCATAATAGGAACTTATAGCCTTGCAAATGAGGGAGGGGGATACAAGTCCAACTTGAAAGCTCCACAGCAGCTCTGATATATGGAAGCTTTAAGTATTTGACAATTATGAATCCAATTAACTACCATGATATAATTATTTAGTCAAAAATAATTTTGTACACCAGGCAAGGTAATGATAACATTACTACTCTATAGTCTACTGCAAATAAATTTAATATAAAATATTAGTGTGTATTGTAGACTATAACGTGTCCTCATAATCGTGTACATGTATTCCTAATTTAAATTTACCTTTAAAAATTAAACGTTGCTGACATAAACTGCTTGTATAAGCATTAACTAGAGGTCTCAAGGCAATGTGCTGATTTAGCAACAACAAATCAGATATTGTGACTGCTTCTTATCAATTATATGAGCACAGTGCTCTAAATAAACAGCAATTTGTTTTACGAAATCAGAGGACCTGGACATAGATGTGTATCACAAACAGCACTGATAAGTTTGCTACCTTCAGAAACCTTATTGTACATTGTACCACACACATCTGAGCAGTTACTTCATATAAAGAATCTGTTAGTGTGATGATCTCAATAGGAATAACAAGCCCCACCTAGATTTCGAGAGAGCTTGTGGAGTGGCTTGCTACAGCATAAACTAGGTACGCATCCCGGGGATTGCCTCGCGCACTTACAAGTGTAACCTTTAGCATTTCTAGCATAATTCAGTATACTTAGCTTCTGATTTAGTCTTTGACTTTAATGACATTGATTATTTCAAATGCTCTAGACGTCTTATACACATCTTGTTTTGAATATGTCTGTTTTTTTCCTTTCTTCAAGTTTATTGCATCTCTACACATCGAGTAAACATTTTAGCTGTGAAGACGTAACTGATCACGTGTTTTGTATACCGTGGTTTATTAAGAATTAAGGTGAGATTTTGGTACACCGTTCAAGGTTCTCAGCATTAATTTTCAATAAAATTTTAATGGCATCTAAATATAAGTCTAAATGGTTATATTCGTTCAAAAGTACTTTTCTATAACATGTCCTTTGTCTAGTACATTTTGTTAGGAATATGTGGATATGCTGGTTTTGCCCCACAGTTATAGGTTAGATGTATATAGTAACAAATGTGACTGTAATGTTATTCTTTAGCCTATCCAGGATCAAGCTAACTTCAGCAATTTTAGTATAACCTTTTGTATATCTAGCTTCTAACTTAGTCCACGATCTTATTCACCTTCACACTGCTCTCAATTTTGTAAATATCTTTTAATTTTTGTAAATGTATCTTTATTCTTCTTTCTTCAAGTTTATTGCATTGCTAATATTGAGTAAACATTTTAACTGTGAGCATCACTGAAATATTACTAATACCATGTAATGAAACATTTAATTAACAGGTTTTTCATTCTGACTCTCCGTTTGTTTTTGTCTAATCCATGAGCCTGACTTGTTCATCCTCTGCTGTTCATTAGAGCTAAAATCTACCATTACCAGATAGATTGTTAGTAGTAGTCCAATATAGACAATGAGTGAATAAAACAACTCTGATATCATGTAGCCAGCATTGTCAATTAAAAAGCCAATAAAAACAGTCAATACAGACATCCCTAAATTATGAAAACATATAATAATTCCATACGCAGTAGTAATTTGATCTTTAGGAATTACATAAGCAGGAAGAGCCCAAACAGAAGCACCAACAATGGAATACGACAGAGAAGCAATGAGGCCAATTACATAGAGTAAGTAGAATGATTGAGGTGAACTGGTTATGAATGTTACATGAGTTATCAGAGCTAGACTTACACCTCCTACACACCAAAAAACTTTGAATCCAATGCCATCAACCAACATTCCTAATAGTGGTACACATATTGTAACACCTGCAAATACTATAGCATTAGCTATACTGGCTTCAGTTATTGATAGGCCATATTTTTGCATAAAAAAATTTTGAGCAATGCTAGCAAAAGAGAAGACGACAGGAAAGTAGAGAAAAATTATTCCTACTACTAACCAAAAACTCCCAGAAAAATTCTTGATATCTTTAAAATTTATTCGTTTAGTTTCTTTCTCGTTGTCTTCTAAGAGAGTCTCTCGTTTTTTGTCAAGTAAGAAAACAATGAAAGAAAACATTGAGCTGATTAATAAAAGTCCAAAACCTACTCCAAATGTAGCACTCAAACGATACCTGAATATTGATATAAAATCAAAACTTTGATACAGTAGATGATTTACACCCAGTGCTAATGCACCACCTAAACGTTCAAAGCTAACTTGAAGACTCAATGCAAAACTGAGATTATTGTCTTTAAACCAGATAGCAGCAAATGATTTATGCAAAACTTTAACCATTTCATTACCAATTCCAACAAAGAATCTCCCGACTAACATTATCCAATATATGCCCGAGAATGCTCCAAGACTCAACACTAATTGACCAAGAGTGGATGTAAGAACAAACAGAACATAACCCAGCCTTAGACCCAGAACTTTATCAACAAAGACACCGCCCACAAAACACATGATAATATTGGGCCAGGAATAGACAGAGAACAGTAAACCATATTGTGCAGTATCAACTTGCATCACTTTGATAATAGTGTGTTCCAATCCACTAGTGTACTCCGTAATATAAAAGTTGACAAAATGTACGAAGCATACTAGTAACAGACATACGTAAATATAGAACCGACTCTGTGGAGGATTGTAACAGGTAGATGACTTCAATTTCTTCGCTTTTAATGGCGTCGATAAAGGGACGAGCTCAGTCTCTAAATAAGAATTTGTGAGAGCCATCAACTGGAGAACGTGATCCAATTTTAAACCTCTTTTTTACATTCGTTCATGTGACCGTAAATTGCACGTGATACACCACGTTGTGAATGTCATGGTTGCTATTGAACTTATCTGGACCACTCGAGGATTAAACGACTAGAGGAGTTGTTATGTAGTTAGATAGAAGGAACAAAAATAATAAACAAAACTGTTTAGGTAAGGATTTTTATTTTTATAACACAACAACAAAGAGACATTATATTTTATTTTAACAATATTAAACAAACACAATAAGACATTTATTTTTTAACCAGCAGACAGCTTTAGTGTTATTCTGAGTATTATAGAATTGGCAAATGTAGGTATTATGTATTGTATTTACTGATGGAATAGTACATGTAATGTGATTTGATAGTAGATAGAAATCACACAGTATAAACAGCCTCTGCCAAAAATTTACATTTTAAACTTTCATCAATCCTCACAGTTGTCGTTTGGTGACACTTTCCTTTTAACTGATAAAGACTTTTAGATTTATATTGTGCAATAGCTTTTATGATGTGATTGCTAGTAGAATGTGTTTATTACCAGTAGATATAGCATCAAGGTCTTGTTTTGTACCATCACATAAGTCATTAAGTTTCTATAAATAGTGCTCATCTGTTAAGTCTAGTACTTTCATGTTGGCCTATTTTAAGTTCTAAACAATTATCTATGGAAGCCGAGGACAGACATTCCAATTCCTGTTTCCTATTTTAATCAAACAGGATTATACAAAGTTGGAATGTCTGTCCTCGACTTCCATAAATAACAGTCATACATTATACAACCAAAATCAGGAATCCAACCCAACTAGAAACATCTCGCTGTCGCTTAATTCTAAGAGATAGCTCATGGTTTTATTAAGTAACAAGAAAAGCCTAGATGATGTTACAAGTGCAAAGAATGGAATAAGGGATATAAAATTAGAAGTTATCAAGATACTTAATTGGAATTTTTAATATAATATGAAGATGCGCTGAACAAATAAGAATTAGAATGTTTGTCCTCGGCTTCTGTATAAGTGTTCATTATCAAACTTGATATTTAACACTCCTCACAAACATTATGGTCCTCTGTCATCAATTTACACAAATTCATGAAAGGATGATGACTAAGTAAACATTGTAGCACACTGCTGACATATTCAATCATTAGCTACACTTGTAAATCCCGTAGGTTAAATGCCTTGAAGGGTTAAAAATTTGGATAAATGTAGCTAATAGTTTGTCTTCTCTCCCATTTTCCTAGCCCAGTTACTGTAAAGAGAGGTGCTAGTTCCAAAGAAATATGACTTAGATATCACAATCATGCTGACATGTGCCTTTGTAATAGAATGGAACAGCTTACAAAAGAGACCACCCCATAACAAAGATTTCTGAACATTTTCAACCATTACAAGTGACCATATCAATTGACTATTCTCCTCTTCCAATGTTATATTTATCTTGTGTCCTATTACTATATTGAGTGTATAACATATTTTGTACCACAGTTTGTATGCTCTGATTTTTGCAAGTATATATCTCAATCTCTATGTTTAGCTGAATGGCAAAAAGGAGCTAGTTTCGTAGCAAGTCGTTTTGACATCTTGTACCCATATGAGGAAACATTAAATTATGGGAACATTGAAACCAGTAAGTCAACATGTTTAACATTAGGCTTGACTAATAGTATTATACTCTCCAGAATAGTAAATATTATAGTAATACTACAGTAATTATACTTGTTTATCAGTATATGTCAAGCTATATTAATGCACTAAGTAACACACCCATTACATTGATATGATATCTACATCAACCATGACACAGTACTCGTCCTTACACATTCCTATTCTGTCAAGTTCTGTTCATCCTCTACAACTAACATCAAATTCTGTCCAACCGACACCACTAACATCAGATAACGTAATATATATAGTTATATGTATTTTGGATCTGTAGTAGTACTTCTGATAGTAATACTATTAACATTAGTTTTTATAATAGTGTGTTTAAGAAGAAGAAAGAAAAGACAAATAAGGTAATGTTTTAGTGATTGTTTTAATAGAGCAACACAAACTTTATATTGTATGTTTTAACTTTGAACTCAAAGAACATGGATCATATCTTTATTTTTTTAGTTTGAAAGCAGCAACATCTGTGAGATATAGTAGGGATATATCTACTTACATATCAATAAATTATAACCATTATATAGTTAGTGATGTTCCTACAGTACATGTGAGAAACATTATGTCATTATGAGTCAGTTCAACCATTCTAATGTCATAAAGTTACATGGAGTGGTCATTGATGAGAACTCTGTATGTCTAATGAAATTTAGATATATGTAGTGGTAGTTATGTGTATTTGTTCTATAGCCAATGATAGTTGTAGAATACATGCCTAAGGAGATTTACGTGGAGTACTACACAAGATAAGACCAGAGTAAATATTAAATAGTATTGGTTTGTGATTGATTAATTGTTGTGCTTTCTTTGTGCAGTCCTGGAGAACTAACAATCTCTGATACTCCAATTCTTTTATTAAGTTTCTGTCGTCAGATATGTCTGGGTATGACTTACTTAACCGGAAAAGAATTTGTTACTGTTTTCTCTACAGGCATCCTATTCCTAGAGAGCGTCCCGGTTTTGATGACATCATGTTAATTCTTCTACAACATGACGAGACTCTTGTTGCTATACCAGAGTTCTGGGGGGAACATTAAAAGCTGGAGAACTAATGTATTTAAATATACAGAGCAAGTATACAGACTTTATAGACACAACTTTATAAACAACATTACTCTTACAAATGTTCATCCTTTTGTAATATTTAAGCATACATTGATTGCTGTTTCATTGAATTGTTTAAAATCTTAAATATAGTATGGATTTATAATTTAATACTAGGCATTTAATGTATAGCTCTGCAGTTACCAGCAATTCTATATTACTACTACTCAAAATATAACAAGACATGGTAATATGTGGATTGGTTACAAAAACGACTCAAACTGTCTATTGTCCATCAAAACTGCCACTTTGACTATTGTAATGATGGGAATATTCAATTTAAAGTTATCTTTCCCTACCCACAGTGACTTCACAAAAGGTCTGGCATACTATGTCATTTTTCCCTTTAAGTTTAAAATTATATCATATATTGACTATTGTTTAATGCTAGTTTGAAACAAGATAAAATGGATATGCTACTCTTTCTCAATAAAAGTATAAACTAAAAATTCAACAATCAATAAACTTATTAAAGTATTAAATCACTATTATTGAAACAAATATTTTGATATACAGTATTAGCATTTCTAACAACATAACCAAATCTCATGTTTAAATGACAATCAATAAGTTACCTTATTGTTCTTGAGAAAAAAATAATTTGTAGCAAAAATCTGCTGTAACTTTGATTTAAAAGCAATTTAAATAAATAGGCTTTAAAAATATGAACGGATTTATGTTGATATAACACACATTCTCACATCATATATGAAAATGTAGAAAAGCCTAAGTTATGAACCACATATAATTAACACATGGACATTCTTGTGATTAATAGGAAGGATACTAAATTCTATTATACAATATATGAATATTGTAGAAACACAGAAATGATTATTTTACATAATTCAACAGAAGACTACAGCACATTCACACTTGAAGACTAACATTATCAATACTTATTGAAGGTTGTGAAAAGAATTTGCTGAATGCTGCATTGTAATTATCATGATGAAGAGACAAAAGGCATATAAAATAACAAGGTTCTATAATAGTCTAATAAATGTAACATTGTAAGTTGAAACGTGCTAGTTGAATTGTCCAATGAAGTAGAAGACACATTTCTTTTGGTTATTTTCTCATATAGCTATGGTAAAACACTGTACCATGGTTTATTAGCCAGGCTACCGAAAGCCAGCCTAGAAAACAGTAAGAAAACAAATGGTAACAAACATCTATGATATTGAACAGACTTTGTCCTTGCCAATATATATCTCTTTTATACAATGTTTTGATGATGGTGAAGCTTATGGAAAAACATAGCAACTGAAAAAACTGATATAATTTAATAATAGATAACAAAGACTTATATACATACATGTAGCCGTGAATTTTTGAAAGTGACTACTTCTGCGCAAAATGTTTTATATAATTTCAGAGTGTTCATACCATGCAAGCTATTTCTTGTGGATTTGGGTGAAGTAAATCTCCACATTGTTATGTCTTACATGACAAGTAACATATCTTCTTCGATCGTTTTAGAAGCTTTTGTTATCAGTACTAAACAGACTCCTTTTCTTTATAAGGTATGCAAATTTTATTAACTAAAGCATAATAGGAACTTATAGCCTTGCAAATGAGGGAGGGGGATACAAGTCCAACTTGAAAGCTCCACAGCAGCTCTGATATATGGAAGCTTTAAGTATTTGACAATTATGAATCCAATTAACTACCATGATATAATTATTTAGTCAAAAATAATTTTGTACACCAGGCAAGGTAATGATAACATTACTACTCTATAGTCTACTGCAAATAAATTTAATATAAAATATTAGTGTGTATTGTAGACTATAACGTGTCCTCATAATCGTGTACATGTATTCCTAATTTAAATTTACCTTTAAAAATTAAACGTTGCTGACATAAACTGCTTGTATAAGCATTAACTAGAGGTCTCAAGGCAATGTGCTGATTTAGCAACAACAAATCAGATATTGTGACTGCTTCTTATCAATTATATGAGCACAGTGCTCTAAATAAACAGCAATTTGTTTTACGAAATCAGAGGACCTGGACATAGATGTGTATCACAAACAGCACTGATAAGTTTGCTACCTTCAGAAACCTTATTGTACATTGTACCACACACATCTGAGCAGTTACTTCATATAAAGAATCTGTTAGTGTGATGATCTCAATAGGAATAACAAGTGTTAACCCACATACATCTAGGGATAACTTGTGCTCTTTAAAAATTTCACTAATCCTAACAAAGAAAGAATGTATTAAATGTATTATGAAAGAATGTATCATTATATTATTATTACTAATCTATTATACAAGGAAAAAGTTATTGTACCTGTTATGAAAACTTGCTGATGTAGTGAAAATTACTGCACTACTGTCATAACTCATCACCATCAGCTTTGAGACATAACCTCATTTGGTAAAATATTATAGAAAATACAAGTACTATATTACATTTATACATATAATATATATACTCCATTCAGGTAGAATTTGACATTTGACTTAATACATTTTTATCTTAAAAAGATATGTTAGTGAGAAATGGTTTTAATTATTTAATATACTTTGAAACAGTGTTTAAAATATCCAAAGCTCAGGCAATATTTAAAAAATTGTCTTTCAGTAAGGTTTGCCTCATAAATACATAACATTTGGATATGCATTCTCCAATTATAAGAAAAACTATACAAACTACTAAAAAAGGACAAAAAAGCAAACAAATTAAAAGAGGCTTTAGTGTAATTGTAAAATCACTAAAGTTATGAGACTGACCACATATGTTATGTTATTGATGCAACTTTTTGCTAGAACACTTTCAAACTCTAAAATCTACTAATAATGTGCTACTATATCTATACAGTTCAAAAAAGAATGAGCCGAGGATCAACAGTACTCTTAGTACATCATAGTTAGCACACCTATGATGCTCCAGACGACACCACGTGGAGGTGGTACTGTATTGCCGTCCCCCCACCCTACCACCTCTCATTCTTTTTTAAATGGCCTAATATGCTCAATATATATTTTTAATGGCCTAATATGGTTAAAAATACTTTTAATGGCCTAATATGCTCAAAATATATTTTTAATGGCCTAATATGCTCAAAATATATTTTTAATGGCCTAATATGCTCAAAATATATTTTTAATGGCCTAATATGCTCAAAATACATTTTTAATGGCCTAATATGCTCAAAATATATTTTTAATGGCCTAATATGCTCAAAATATATTTTTAAATGGCCTATTATGCTCAAAATATATTTTTAATGGCCTAATATGCTCAAAATATATTTTTAATGGCCTAATATGCTTAAACATTTCAATGACCTATCATGCTCAAAATAAAAATCATACAAACACAAATAAAACTGACCTTACCATACCCTTATAAAAGACAATTTTATGAAGACACACAGAATGAATACTGTAGTAGTGTAGTACACAGAAATAAATATAATTTGTTTGACAAAAGACACTGTTACAATAGGACACAATAGACAGGTGAGTTATGTTATGACACAGTAGATGGGACCCTTTACATTAGGACACAGTAGACAGGTGAGTTACGTTATGACACAGTACATGGGACCCTTTATATTAGGACACAGTATACAGGTGAGTTACATTATGACACAGTAGATGGGACCCTTTACATTAGGACACAGTAAACAGGTGAGTTACGTTATGACACAGTAGATGGGACCCTTTACATTAGGACACAGTAGACAGGTGAGTTACGTTATGACACAGTACATGGGACCCTTTACATTAGGACACAGTAGACAGATGAGTTAAGTTATGACACAGCACATGGGACCCTTTATATTAGGACACAGTTGACAGGTGAGTTATGTTATGACACAGTAGATGGGACCCTTTACATTAGGACACAGTAGACATGTGAGTTAAGTTATGACACAGTACATGGGACCCTTTACATTAGGACACAGTAGACAAGTCCGTTACATTATGACACAGTACATGGAACCCTTTACATTAGGACACAGTAGATAGGTGAGGTAAGTTATGACACAGTACATGGGACCCTTTATATTAGGACACAGTTGACAGGTGAGTTACGTTATGACACAGTAGATGGGAACATTTACATTAGGACACAGTAGACAGGTGAGTTACGTTACGACACAGTACATGGGACCCTTTACATTAGGACACAGTAGACAGATGAGTTAAGTTATGACACAGTACATGGGACCCTTTATATTAGGACACAGTTGACAGGTGAGTTACGTTATGACACAGTAGATGGGAACATTTACATTAGGACACAGTAGACAGGTGAGTTACGTTACGACACAGTACATGGGACCCTTTACATTAGGACACAGTAGACAGATGAGTTAAGTTATGACACAGTACATGGGACCCTTTATATTAGGACACAGTTGACAGGTGAGTTACGTTATGACACAGTAGATGGGAACATTTACATTAGGACACAGTAGACAGGTGAGTTAAGTTATGACACAGTACATGGGACCATTTACATTAGGACACAGTAGACAAGTCCGTTGCATTATGACACAGTAGATGGAACCCTTTACATTAGGACACAGTAGACAGGTGAGTTAAGTTATGACACAGTACATGGGACCCTTTACATTAGGACACAGTAGACAGGTGAGTTACGTTATGACACAGTAGATGGGACCCTTTACATTAGGACACAGTAGACAGGTGAGTTATGTTATGATAAAGTAGATGGGACCCTTTACATTAGGACACAGTAGACAAGTTCGTTACATTATGACACAGTAGATGGGACCTTTTACATTAGGACACAGTAGACACGTGAGTTACATCATGACATAGAATATAGGAGGATAATATTATGACACAGTAGTTGGGACAGTTTTCATTATGAAACATTTCGAAAATAATTAGATTACGATAACTCTAGGCATCAGACTGGCTCTAATCTATTAATTTAAAACAAAATATTAGCTACGTACTCTTGTACATTTTATACAGGGGATGCTATTAGGTTATAGACTAGTGAACTCTTGCTCACTGAGTGAGCTCTAATGGGCAGGTTCTATATAGTACATGCACCAGACCTATGCTATAGGCTTTTAATAGGAATGCCAAGTCATCAAATTATATGTGCACTTCAAGGCTCATTCTATATTCTAAGCATGTAAGCTTCTCTCCTTTTCATATGTAGTAATCTATGCTATAGGCTTTTAATAGGAATGCTAAGTCATCAAATTATATGTGCACTTTAAGGCTTATTCCATATTCTAAGCATGTAAACTTTATTTCTTTCATAGGCAGTAACTTACGCTTTTAATAAGAAAGCTAAGTCATCAAATTATATGTGCACTTAAAGGCTCATTCCATATTCTAAGCATGTAAACTTCTCTCCTTTCATATGCAGTAACTTATGCTATAGGCTTTTAATAGGAATGCTAAGTCATCAAATAATGTGTGCACTTAAAGGCTCGTTCCATATTCTAAGCATGTAAACTTCTCTCCTTTCGTATGCAGTAACATATGCTATAGGCTTTTAATAGGAATGCTAAGTCATCAAATTATATGTGCATTTCAAAGCTCATTCCATATTCTAAGCATGTAAACTTCTCTCCTTTTCATAGGCCGTATAGCTTTCTTTCTGCTGGCATCTTTTGGCACGAAATATCATATCAGAACTTCAGTAATTGATACACCTATGTTATAATTATAGAGAGCTCATAATTAATGACAACTGCATCTACAACAATGAACTTACAAACTGTTACCAGAAAATGTTCTCAGGTATCAGACTACCATTCTTGCTGTTGTAGAAACAGAATACTGACATCACTATAAACATAGTTTAAAATGTTGGTGAGACTGAAACACTCCAGGGAGATAGTTGATCCATGTAAATTATGAAGTACACAGATCATCAGGAATATGTTAACCTAATAATTATAAAGAAATGACAAGTGATTATTACTGCATGTACAACATACCAAACTTACAAGGTAACAGTAATCAGAGAATGTGATGAGATCATCTTAGATGGTAACTATATAACTACACAATGAAATATAGTGTTTGGTAACATTGTTAAAAATTTTATATATACAACTCACAACCAGTTTAGCATGACTAGAAATATAACATCAAGAAACACAGTAATAGGCAAATGATCATGTATTTAGTAAGTAAACAGTCAACTGAATTGAGGCAATTAAAATAAAATCAGAAAAGACTTAAGTATTCATGCATAATAACAATTTATAAGCATAAATAATTCTAGGAAACAACAAGAAACCAGTTCATTTAATACAATACAGCAAGTCTGAATAAAACCAGGATGATGGGAGTTTATGCTACCAACAATACACAAGGGAATAATAGAACACAGTTAAGTTATATAAGGACATAGTGAACTGTACAGTTATATAAGGGTGATTACATTAGAACACAGTTTAAGAAGATTACATTAGGACACAGTAGACAGGATGACTACATTAGAACACAGTAGGCAAGACATTAGGACACAGTAGACTGGACAGTGATATTATGACATTGTAGACAAGATAGTTGACAGTAGACAGGACATTTACTTAAAAGCCAGTAAACAGGGTAGTAAGAATGAAAGACAGGAGAGGTACATTAAAAGACAATAGACAGGACAGGTACATTAAAAGACAATAGACAGGACATGTACATTAAAAGACTATAGATAGGACAGGTACATTAAAAGACAGTAGACAGGACATGTACATTTAAAGACTATAGATAGGACAGGTACATTAAAAGACAGTAGACAGGACAGGTACATTAAAAAACAGTAGACAGGAAAGGTACATTAAAGACAGTAGACAGGACAGGTATATTAAAAGACAGTAGACAAGGTATTAAGAATGAAAGACAGTAGACAGAAGAGGTACATTAAAAGACAGTAGCAGGGTAGTAAGAATGAAAGATAGTAGACAGGAGAGTTAAATTGAAAGACAATAGACAGGACAGGTACATTAACAGTAGACAAGACAGGTAGATTAAAAGACAATAGACAGGACAGGTACATTTAAAGACAGTAGACAGGACAGGTAAATTAAAAGACAGTAGACAGGACAAGTACATTAAAAGACAGTAGACAGGGTATTAAGAATGAAAGACAGTAGACAAGGTATTAAGAATGAAAGACAGTAGACAGGGTATTAAGAATGAAAGACAGTAGACAGGGTATTAAGAATGAAAGACAGTAGACAGGTGAGTTACATTAAAAACAATAGACAGGACAGGTGCATTAAAAGACAGTAGACAGTACAGTTACATTAAATGACAGCAGACAAGACACAACAAGAGACAGTAGACAGGAAGTTACATTAAAAGACAGTAGACAGGACATAAAATTAAAGACAGTGGACAGGACAGTTAATTAGGAGACTGTAGACAGGAAAATTACATTAGGACACACTGACCAGGAGTTACATTAGATACAGTAGACAGGACAGTTTTACATTATGACACAGCAAACATGGCAGTTATATTAAAACACAATAGACACGACAGTTACATTATGACACAGCAAACATTACAGTTACATTAAAACTCATTAGAGAGGGCAGTTACAATGGGATGCTGTAGACATAACAAAAATAAAGGAGACAGGGTTACTTACATTGATATAATGATGATTAAAATAAGGGACATAATAGGCCATAAATATGAGAGATCTATATGCTGTAATGCTCTACACAAAACAAGTGCAAGAGAAGAGGAATTGTCTGAACATCACAAACTAATACTAATACAAATGTAGACATAAGGAGGATAAACAGGCTTGTAGATTGATTTTATTCAGACTTGCTACATTGTACTAAATATGCTGGTTTCAAAAGTCTATAATATTACAGGGAAAAATGCCAGGCTTAGATAGGATATCAATGCACTAAATTAAGGCTAAATGAAAAAGAAACTAAAACTGACTAAAGCTCACTGAATACAAAAGTTAAATGGGACAAACTAGCTATACTAACACACATGGAGTACTGTTACTCTGACCGTATTTGTTACTACTGTCCTCCACTTTTTTGTAGCCAGGAACAGCTTCTCTCAGTATTTCCTGCATAGAACACCATTAGAATCACTTGACAACATGACTCCACGTCTTTCTTCTTGTCTTGCTAACAGCCCTGCAGAAGTAACGTCCTGACAGAGAGGTTCCAGGTCTTTCTTCTTGCTAACAGCCCTGCACAAGTAACGTCCTGACAGAGAGGTTCCAGGTGTTTCTTCTTGCTAACAGCCCTGCAGAAGTAACGTCCTGACAGAGAGGTTCCAGGTGTTTCTTCTTGCTAACAGCCCTCGCAGAAGTAACGTCCTGACAGAGAGGTTCCAGGTCTTTCTTCTTGTCTTGCTAACAGCCCTGCAGAAGTAACGTCCTGACAGAGAGGTTCCAGGTGTTTCTTCTTGCTAACAGCCCTGCAGAAGTAACGTCCTGACAGAGAGGTTCCAGGTGTTTCTTCTTGCTAACAGCCCTCGCAGAAGTAACGTCCTGACAGAGAGGTTCCAGGTCTTCCTTCTTGCTAACAGCCCTCGCAGAAGTAACGTCCTGACAGAGAGGTTCCAGGTGTTTCTTCTTGTTTTGCTAACAGCCCTGCAGAAGTAAAGTCCTGACAGAGAGGTGGCTAAAATGAAGTAAGGGCGTCTATATTTATTACTTTCTAGTAAAAAATTGGCGGTACTATGGCTGCTAGTCGAACTGAGCATGCTCAGTTCATCATCGTGATCGCGCCATGATAGTAAGGGCTGCTAGTCAAACTGAGCATGCTCAGTTGGTCATCGTGATCGCGCCATGATAGTAAGAGCTGCTAGTCGAACTGAGCATGCTCAGTTCATCATCGTGATCGCGCCATGATAGTAACAACAATGTAACTTCCTATATATTATCTAGTACACAAATAACATTGTCTTTCTGAATGTAAGTTTATTAATGACACATATACGAAGCCCTGCCTTTGTATTACAGCATATCATTATCTTGTTACAATGGGTGGAGTTACTGCCTAGCATTTGGACCAATTGAGAAATTGTGCCGGCAGACCATATCGTTTATTAAGTATCCTTCCCAATAAACAATATAAACATTTATCCATAACATTAGTTGAAACAGTAAATATATAAAATCACATCAATACAACATACTGATTAATTTTAACATAAATAAAATCAAAAGTTATAAATCAGTACCATTGATGTAGACATTTCTAATTTACAGTTATCTTTGTAGAATGTGCAGTAGTCAATGACCATAATCACCACATATTAAGTCTATGAAGTTGACTTTCTTTAACCTATATATATCATCTAAAAGTATAATGAGAGGATGCCACTTAATAATAATTGTTGAGCAGTAGTTCCAATAGAGTCACAGGATCAAGGACAAAAATGTCTGACATCACATTCCTCCATTATAAGCTGATACTGATACTATAGATAATATACTGTGTTTTAATCTGTACAAATAGTTTTGTCATGTAAATGGTGTTAATAAAAAATAATTAAGTTATATTTTAACAGCTATTTTCACTTACATTTCATATAATAAATCAAGGGGATATGACAAAAATCACTCTCTTAGCAGCCATTTTATTGTGGGCGTGTCAACAGAAGCATTAGCCCCACCTTACAACACCATGTGGTTAGGACGTGACTTGCTGCACCAAACATGAACCATGGCTGCATGTAGAGCACTTAACTGGCTCAGAGTTAACCATTTAGTAAATATATAACTCAAAGAAGTATTGAGTTAGCTATGTAACATTCTATAATTACTTACATAATGCTGTAGGCATTCTCTTGATATTAAGGCTGGGTATATTACATGTATCATATCCAACATAAAATTGGTCTAGGTTGAGCTATGTATAGTATCATACCCAGACCTACAATGTTTCCTGTTGTTTGTAGGGCTGGATATGAGACAGTGAAGTCTGACTTCTGGTCTGGTCATTATTACAAAATTCAGTAATAAGTAATCTCCTTTATTCAAGGATTGATAATTAGAGAGAATCAGTATGAAAGTGTATATCAGTCACTTTAGAATTTACAGTACATTAAGTTATGTGTGACTTTTTCTTTTGTTCATTTGGACTAGCTCAATGAGATGTCTGAGTACAATGTTACCAAAAGGAGCAGCTCCACAACAGTGTTAAGGTAATTGTCTAAAATGTCTGTGATCATTGGTATAATAAATTAATAATGGTCAACATTTTCAAGAACAATCATCTCAATAAATAGTATTTAATTAGCTTCTGCTAATAAGTAATTACATGCAGTATGTGGTTTGCTTTCAAGCTAGCAACTTTATCTAGTTTATGTAAATTACCAAAATTTATGTAATTAGATACCCTAAAATTGAATAAACCTTATATTAATGTAGCATTACCAGACATATACAGGTATGTATATAAGACAACTTTTAGTAAAGCACCAAATCATTATTAGTAATTAAATGGCATATGGTTATTCGATTTTGATTTTCCAACAAACAATGACACCGTTGTGATTTTGTGACTAGTATGTACAGTATTTATCATTTATATTATAGGCTCCTCTTCATGTGTATGGATTAGAAGGTAGATATGTTCATGCTTTGTTTTCAGCTGCCTGTAGGAAAGGATCTTTAGAGAAAGTGGAAGAGGAACTAAAAGACACTGAGGTAATTGATAGATATTAATATAACTCCTATTGTAACTGCTAATGTGTAATTTATAGTGAAGTACATGTAGAGTGTATGTGTACATGTACTGGTTTATCCAATTGTTGTTTTAAAATAATAGCTTTCTTTTATAGAAATTGATACAAGATCACCATCTCACTCCAATTTTATTAATAACCCTACAGAAAACATCAGAAACAAAGAGAGAGAACAGCTAGTCACTGGAGTCAATGGACAGGAATTACTATTACCATAACATGTGACCAAGAAAGAACTAGACATGTCTGTACCCCAAATTAATTGACTGGAATTACTAGATCTGAAATGAAACAAATATTGAAATATTTATTTTGCCACTAATAATTTTATACTCATTAATAATAATTTTTGAGTTGATCATAATTATAGTAACTGTTAAATCACAATTGTTTGCAAATAGTTTGAGCATCAGTAGAACTAAATACATTATCACATATTGTTTCCCACTCTCCATTACAGTAGACTTCAACGTGTCCTTGATTAGAATAACTGCCTCATTGAAGCTGTATCAAACCAGGGAAAGGATTACTGTTCCAGTTCCTAGTTGTATTTGTTGCAAAAATGATGAGTATTGAGGAAATATTACAGCAGCAAACAGTGAGATCATAAGAGTTAGTATTATTACATCCTCTATCAATGACAGTAGAGAAAGAGATAGTCAGTATTCCACAGTTGAGGTCATCCATTGTCATAGAAAGACTATCAGTGCCATATAACTAGACAGAAAAATTAAACTAACTATTGTTAAGCCTAGATATATCTAACCTCAATAATCCAGATCTAAAGTAACTTGATGCTCCAATATATTTCAATCGATGATAGAAACATTAGTTTCAGAAGAGGTGTAGTAGAAATCATAACAGATATTATCCCATCCATTATTGTAATAGACCCTCACAATACCATAGTAATAGGATGATAAGGTATACCAATTACATAATGGCATCATTTCTAGTAATGTCATTTAGATGAAAATAAAGCAAAATCCTTTAATGCAAGCTACTTCAATATTTTAGTCAATATACATAGATGTATTACTATTGTCTGTAAAAACTAATGGATAGATTATTCAAGGTAAGTTAGAAAATTCAAGATAAACATCTGTTATACCTGAAATAAACTACAATGAAGAAAACTGTAGCCTGCAATATAATTGAAGTCATATATAGTATAGTCATAATTATGTCATAATAACTTACAAATTAATCTTAAAAAAGTAATTTGTTTATTAGAAAGTTTGGAGTTAGAAGTGCTGTAAGCTAAAGGAAGTATTATACATATTTTTATATATTTATTTAATTAAAACATAAAAAATAATTATACAATCAGTAAAAAGATATATTTAGATGATGTTAAGGAAACAAACACTATGATGTGTATACAATTGATAATAGTATATATTGAAACTGAATATATGTTATAAATGCATCAAGTGTTTGTACTAATTTTAATGATACTTGAGTAAACAATAATATCAAGATTATAGAGGCCCCAAATATATTTATAACAACTATATTAGTTATTTTTATTTTTTTAAAGAGTCAAAAGATTTCTTTTCATCTTTAAACATTCTAATAATATAAATAAATAGTTGATTGATAGTATCACTTACTACATTCTATAGTAACATCTTCAGAATGAGAACAGTTAGTCACTGAAATCGGTAATTTCTAGTACCATAACATGTGTCAAAGAAGTATTGTACATGAATTTACTCCAAATTGGTTGACTGGAGCTCCAGATCTACTATAGTGATACAATAACATGTAATTATTATTATCATACTTAATATTATTATACATTATTGTATGAAAAATTATTACTTCTTAAATTTACAGACTAAGGTCATTGTAATTATATTACTATATCCCAGTTGTTTGAGCATCAGTAAAACTAAATCTGTTATCACATATTGTTCTCCACTGTCCATTACAGTAGAGATCAACATGTCCTTCTTTTGGAAAACTATCTCCCTAAATACATATCTTACCAGGGAGAGGATTACTATTTCAGAGCCTAGTGGTGTCTGTGACTGACATTATAACTGTATGTTAAGCATTAAACTCAAAGCAGTACACAGAAGCACAATATTTATTAATGTTAGTACATCCACTAGTAATGATAATAGAGAATGAACATTGAAATACAGTGAGCTAGCTACTACTATCAGAGTCAAGATCATTCATTTTCATAGACCGAATGTCAGCGCCCTAACGAAACAGATATTGAAAACCTGACTACATGTATAATGAAAGGCACTAAAGTGCCGAACCTTGCTGCAGTTACTAAGTTAATTATAAATGCTATGATAGCTTTGACCCAGCTATGATGTTGCTAGGTAGCATTGCAAGAAAATTTATTAACATTCTAGAAGGTGTAGTCACATTTATCAATATTTCATATACAAAATTTATTATAACTTGAAGATGAAACGTTCTTGGAAACGTCCCGTAGTACAAATATAAATCAATATATTATCTATTAGTAGCAGTTTTTTTCAGAGCTTTGAGATGTTTCCTGAATGCGTCACTTCACTCCAAGTCCCTGTACAATCTTGAAAACACTTTAGAAAGAGAGAGAGAGAGAGAGAGAGAGAGAGAGAGAGAGAGAGAGAGAGAGAGAGAGAGAGAGAGAGAGAGAGAGAGAGAGAGAGAGAGAGAGAGAGAGAGAGAGAGAGAGAGAGAGAAACAGAGCGAGAGACAGAGACAGAGAAGTAATGATATCAAGATGGGCAAATAGATATAATACCTTGGGTTGTAGTGAAGCAATACATCCTAAATGAGCTATAGTAGTTGATAGTAAATTAGAGACTAAGAACAGTCTCTAATGTTGGTCCATTACTGAGTACACACTCCAAAAACCCAACTGTAAGATCTATTAAGATGAACATCATGTGACATAGAGCTGGATAAGGACTTCCAGAAGGACTATAAAATGATATGTAATTATACAGTATACATGTACATGTTATGCAACTATTACCTGACCTTGAATAATGGAACTTTGTAACTTGTCCAGTTTCTGGATCAGGCTTAGGAACACCAGTTGAATGTAGAGTGAAAACCACACCTCCTGGTCCTAAAATATATTCATTCTTTCTCAAGCCTAGGGGTAAAGAAAGGACCCACAAGATCAACAAGAGCCATGTTGATCATTTCTGGCTCCATATTTAAGGATACTGGAACATTAAATTGATGAGGTCATTATCTCTATAATAATCTGATCAATCAAATAATCCTTGTATGATCCTATAGTTGTACCATCCTATAAAAGGTAACCATAGCTATGATAGACAAAAGGTATCCATAGTAACCATAGCATTTGTTGTAATCACCATCAATGAATGAATTAACGGTTGCTATAAAGGTCAGGCAAAAACAAACAGGCAAATTTATCTCTCAAGGTAACTAACAGTTCATCACAAACCATCTACTTCTTTATTTAGACAAGAGATCAGGAGGACACTGAAACCATAATTAGATATGTTACTCCACCAGCAGTCACTGTAGTCTGGCTGCCCAGACCCAACCCCCTAATTATTGAACGATGGACGGGGGAATCCCCCGACCGTCGTTCAATAATTAGGGGGTTGGATCTGGGCAGCCAGACTACAGTCACTGGTAGTGTAATTATTACACGTTATTTCACTACCAATACTCAGTCTCTATTTATCACTAAGTGACTATATACATACAACACTATGTCTCCTTGTACCTTTCATAAACTTGTACTTTGACTAACAGACTCTGTTGTCAGACTGTTGAAGTTAGCAGCATATTCCTTAGCCTCGTACCCAGGCTACATATTCCTCAGAAACTAGATAACCACGCCTTATTAAAATTTGTGGTTTCAAGTATTTTTGATAGGGTGGAGCTGCAGTTGCCGTATATAAGTTACTGAAAACTCAAAACAAAACCAGTGTAATATAATTATGGTAATAAAATTTGAGTTTCGTTAAAAAATTTAGACATTTTTGGAAAAATTTTTATTAGTCAGGATGTATCTGTTTCTGGCATCTCTACTAGTTTGCTGTGAAGGTAATTTATCCGTATATGATACTTTATGTATTAAAAGATTTATATCATAACTTTATTTAGTAATCTTCAGTGATCATATAAGAAATATATCAGTCTGTAGTACAGAACTTCATGATGATCTATGGGAGAATATGATGTAAGTTAACTAGTCATGATGACTGTCCATATGATATTATACAGGACTAATGGTAACTGTGAACCTTATCTTGGTTCATCTTTAAATATAACATCACCTTGTGATCAAATCTTTACACCTGGAGTGGACTATGTCTACATGCTGAATAATCGTCTTCATGGTTCACAAAGAACCCTAAGAGGTTTTGCTGATGATTTTGATGCAGCATTAATTTTTTTTTCATTGGAATGTCGTGGTGAAGCTATTAAATTTCTTTGCTATAACTATTACTTACCTTGTGGTTACAATGGTACATACCATGTACCACAGTTTGTATGCTCTGATTTTTGTAAGTATATATCTCAATCTCTATGTTTAACTGAATGGCAAAAAGGGGCTAGTTTCTTAGCAAATCGTCTTGACAATTTCTACCCAAATGAGGAAACATTACATTTACCTGACTGCAACCATACAGATGAACACATTAGTTATTTAAATCTTAGTAATGACTGTTGCTACAATGGGAACATTGAAACTAGTAAGTCAACATGTTTACAATTAGGCTTGACTAATACTCTCCAGAATAGTAATATTATAGTAACACTACAGTAATAATAGTAATTCTACCATATTTATAGTTGGTTATTATATCAAGGTATATTAATGCACTAAGTAACACACCCATTAATTATGTCAATTTATGGTAGCAAGTTTATGTAAACATACACTGGTGCAGGAAGTAAATATTATATTAATACTACAGTAATTATAGTATTACTACAGACTGTTGAAGGGAGATGGTTTTATATTTTGACTGTTGTTGCTAGTGCTATTTTGTTGTGTTACAGATGTTATTAATCTGTGCATACTCTGTATTCTTTAACAACAAACACAATACTTTTTTTTGTAATGTTTATAGAGGTCTCATCAGATATAATATCTACATCGATCATGACGCAGTACTCGTCCTTACACATCCCTATTCTGTCAAGTTCTGTCCATCTAGCACATATTCCATCAAATTCTGTCCATTCTGTACAACTAATATTAAATTCTGTCCAACCGACACCACTAACATCAGATAACTTAATATATACAGTTATATATTTTGTGGTATCTGTAGTAGTAGTACTCCTGATAGTAACACTATTAACATTAGTTTTTATAATAGTGTGTTTAAGAAAAAGAAAGAAAAGACAAATAAGGTAATGTTTTATTGATTGTTTTAATAGAGCAACACAAACTTTATCCTGTATGTTTTAACTTTGAACTCAAAGAACATGGATCATATCTTTATTTTTTTTAGTTTGAAAGCAACTACATCTGTGACATATGGTAGGGATACATCTACTTACATATCAATAAATTATAAGTATTATATAGTTAGTGATGTTCCCACAGTACATGTGAGAAACGAAATGGAAGAAAATTGTAGCACTACTGACACATTTAGATCTCGTGTTTCCTCTACATATTTAAAACAACTATCCAAGAGTATCATTCCAGGATCATCATTACAATTACAAGAGACACTCGGTCAAGGTATCATTGATATAATGACAGTTATATATTTGATTAACACTATTTGTGATCAAAGGTGAATTTGGAATAGTATACCGGGGATTACTAACTCCTGATGGTGATGTCATTAATAGTACTCCAATACCTGTGGCCATTAAAACACTCAAAGGTCAGTGATATTATAAACTCTAAGGGTATTTATAATTCATTTACATGGAAGGTCTTTACACCAAAGAAGATGTCAATTCCATTATGGAAGAGAGTATAAAGATGTTTTCTTTTGATCATCCTAATGTACTTTCCCTTGTTGGAGTTTGCCTTGATCTTGGTCAGACACCTCACATAGTAATGCCTTTTATGGCTAGAGGTAGTCTGTTGTCTTATCTCAAGAAAGAGAGACCAAATTTAACAATAGCAGAAAACAGTGATGATAATATTATAGTTGATGCAAGAAAACAACTTTTCTCAATGTGTTTACAAGTTGCTAAAGGAATGTCATATTTGGCACAACTGAAATTTGTTCACAGAGATCTTGCTGCTAGAAACTGCATGTAAGACTATAGTCTCTTTTCATTAAATTTTATAGTATATCTCTGTCATTTTAGGATCAATGCTAATGGAATTATTAAAGTTGCTGATTTTGGGCTTTCAGAAGATGTCTACTTACATAACTATTTTAGACAATGGAAAAGAAATGATTTTGATAGTACAACTGTTGTGAAACTACCTGTTAAGTGGATGGCATTAGAGAGCCTTCATGATGGTCTGTTCTCTCAGAAGACAGATGTGGTTAGTACATTGTTTATTTTGTCGCATACAAAGATATTCTTCTATTCAATCATACAGTGGTCATATGGTGTGTTATGTTGGGAGGTGTTCAGTCTTGGTAAAGCTCCTTATCCTGGATTAGATCCACTGAGTGTGATTCAGTTACTAGACAGTGGAGGCAGACTTCTCTGTCCTGATAATGCAGCATGTTCTGAGGAGATGTAAGTATTAGGACATCAGTATATTGTTTATTCAAACTAACATTGTCTTTAGATACACATTGATGATGTCTTGTTGGAAATATAATCCAAGGGAGAGACCAACATTCTCTGATTTGGTTCAGTCTATAGAAGACATTATGAAACCATTAGCTGGTTATCTTGACTTCTCTTTTGCTTTAGAAAATACCTCAAAAGTATAAATATATTTTTCCTGGTTCTATTATTATTAATATACTATATATTGCAATAGATGGATAGCTGCAATAACTTGAGTTTATATAGTTATAATAATTAAGGGTCAACCCCCTTGGTAGATGTAGACATGTGGATTGTCATGGCATTTAAAGTTCTCACTAAGTACCTTCCAGGTACTAATGGAGCAGTTAATTGATACTAGAAATAATCCCAACAGCAGCCAATATATGTTTGACTAAATTCTAGAAATACCAAAGGTGTGGCCTGCATTTATGTACATTCATATATTATATCTAAAGAGATGATTGGTACTATACATCAAGCAATAGAAGGCAAAATCAAAGCTATATTTTATACTGATAAATGGCCAGATGTTTCAGCTGTTGTTTGCAAAGTTTCCTAGAGTTTCTGATGTAAGTACATATCATATATTGTATATATTGTGTATTAAATTGATCATAGGTTGCTGACCTCATATGTTACATAACATGTAATGAAGCTGGTCTTCAAATACTTATTGGAGGAAAATTGATTACATGGGACAACGACAACGTTTCTTTAGTAAGCCTTAAAAATTAGACTATTTGTAAGCCAGTAGTTTAGAGTTTTTCTTGCACGTTAGAAAAACTTGAATAATTTTAAAAATGATCTTGCAGTTAATGATATTAATAGATCCATAACTTAAGTTTGTTATATAAATTAAATAAAGAGTCCATTTCCTCTGTTAGTAATATACACTCTTATTTTTAAAGTATACTTACAGAATTTTATGTAAATTATGACTATGCAGATTTTGAAGTTGGACTTGCTGACTTTCTATCAGAGAATTTAGCCTTCTACAAAGACAACTTCCTTGTATCTAAACACAAACTTCTTGATTTTAGATTATTAGCTTGAATTTGATTGTAGTGATAAAATGACATACTTTTCTGTTACACTTGAAAGGAACAAGTTTGTATTTTAATATGAGTCAGATACTCATATAGATCAAATTTGTACTTAATTTTTTGAAAGAAAGTTGGAAATTTGAACATTAATTGGAATCCTTGAAGTTATATTTGACTTACAAACATATATTAAGCCAAAGAGTGTCTCATATCGTACAAAATAAGTGCTTGTGGCACAATCAAGAATTGAATAACTAACTCAAGGTTATGTATTCATACATTTGCTTAATGTTTTCAACAGAGCTTACCACACACCATAACCAATGTTTGCTATTGTTGCCTAAGCATTTGGAGTGTGTGTGATATGAGTGTTTTTTTTCTTCTAGTGATGAATTACAAATTTTTATAATACTAAAGCTTTCTGGCAATGATTTAGTTGATATTACAAATGATAATGTTTTGATGTCACTTGGCAATGCTAAACTGACCACGGTTGGACTGAAAGATGTAATAGATAGCACAACAACTGTATCATCCAAGGTAAGTAACATTGAAAAAAACATTTCAATAAAAACCACTGACCTTCAGACCTCTTTCCAGTGCAAACTCACATTCAAAATAATACAAATTTCTTTGTAGCAGTGTCATGTGGTGATAAGGACATTAATTAGGCTTCTACAACAGCACATTCAAATGAGGAATGTATATTAGATATAGCAATACATACAGAGTTTTAAGATCTGCCTACAGATATGTGCTGGTAACTTCAACAGAGTTGTTAACAGAGAATGTACAGGTGAAGGTAAAGATGTTGAAATTATAATGGAGGAAGCCATACAGAAATTAAAAAGAATGGTTTAACCTTCAATAAACATGATTTTCTAATCTATACACTGTATATGTAGGAAAAAAAACACAACTTGTGGTATGTAATCTATCATGTAAACATTATCTATACTAACACTTATAGGAGTGCTACCAGGATGTCTCTGTATTATTGAAATAGAATGAATTCTTAACAAAGGAGTTAGAAATATTGCAAGGTTGTGCTGGCTAAAAGTTCCCTATAACTCTTACATGTTATGTTAATACCTCTAGTCCTATATGGTATGTAGTATCAGTACAATTTAGTTCACAAAGCCAAACAATAATAAAGGATACCATGTAACTTTCTAACAGAACTATGTATTGATTGTGAAATTGAGAGAGAGGTGTATTGAATGCAAAGAAGTTTACAGTTAGAATAAAAGTATTACTTGTTTTTAATTTCTACATTTTTAGAAAACACTGACATCAATGATTAGTGGATTATCTTGTCATCACACAATTATACATCAGAAGGTTTACTACTTCTATATCAGAGTTTATACACTGTCTACAGATAAAAAGATGCAAAATATTGTATCAGGTAATGTTTTTTCCATAGGACACCCATAATATACCCAGTCTTTGATGTATTTGTTAGAACAAATACATCAAAACATGTACTTGTTGTAAATGAGGTTAGTTTTCAATAAACTGATTATATTAATTGACAAAACATTTAGACAGTTATAGAAGTGATGAACATGTCATGATTAGGCACAAAAAAGTACAGTGACGCAACTATGACAGAAAATATTAACATTTGGAAATTGGAAACATCTGTTCATATGTACGGAAGCCAAAGAAAGATGTTCTAATTCCTATTTCCAATTTCAATCAAACAGTTTATATGGAGTTGGAATATCCATCCTGACAATATGAAGTTGGAATGTCTGTCCTCAGTTTTCATATACCAAAATCAGAAATCCAACCCAACAAGAAATATTTCACTGACTCTCAATTCTAAGATATAACTCTGGGTACTTGTGCTCTGCATTTTATTAAGTAATAAGAAAGGCCTAATAAAAAGTTAGAAATGGCACATGTGTCAAGAATGGAATAAAAAATAAAGAATTTGAACCTGTCAACTGGATAATTCATCAGAATTTTCAAAATATGCTAAGGTGTGTAGAAGAAATGGAAAATAGGAGTTGGAATATCCATCCTCAGCTTCTGTATATATGTTTGTTATAATCATTATACAATAAAACATACACATTTATGCTTTAATAATGAAGCCATGAATGTTCTGAAGATATGAGAAGTACTTCCACCAAAATTTGATCACTACCTGATTATCAGTTTATATTAATACCACAACACAGAGATTATAGACAGTCAAAACAACAAAGGACAGTTAAACTTCACAAAGGAACTACTGTGTATTCTTATTACACTGATGCTCTCATCAAACAAATGTTTTACCTTGCAGTGTAGTGACTATAGAAGCATCATGTGATAGTATATGTGAACCATGTATATATCTATTCAATAGTAAGTATAGATAATGTTCACGTTGATGCTTATGTTATATGACTAGGTTCATCATAAAGACGAATTAGACAAAGGACATTGTATGTGAACAAGAGTGTCTGTTTAGATTATTCCTAACATTTCACCTGTAGTCATTTTTAGCTTCACAGACATTATGACAGGGTGGATTGAGTACAATGACAATGATGTAATCAAAAAATATAACTTCACTGTAAACAGTCATTATATTTGTGTGTTGATATTGTTTAGAGGAATGTTACTATATTCCTGTATAAGTCTGATGAAAAGGTCAGTTTTATTTTTAGAAATTGTAGCTATCAATATGCAACAAGTATAGGTCATTCTAAAGGCAACAATGAGATATGTCCAGTAGTCTCTGGTTTCATGCAGAACTCATAGTATACACATTAATACTGTCACACATGCACATACATGGCATTGTATGTATCCATTGGGTGGCAACTGTATACTTGGCTGCATGTATGAACATTGTATCCAGTACCATGGCAACTGTAGATTACTATACACAATGTACCACTAGGTTGTCAACTGTATACTTAGCTGCATGAATAGATTGTATTAATGTATGAACCATGGGAAATAGTGGATTACCATACAATGTACCAATAAGGTGTCAATTATATACTTAACTGTATCAATACATTGATTCCATATACATAACTATGGTAACCATGGGTTACAGTACAATGTGACCATAGGTTGGTAATTGTGGACTTACCTGTATGTATACATTATATTTGTGTACATGCTATGGTAACCATTGATTACTATTCAATTACTTAGACTAGCAGGAGGAGTCATTTTAGTAGATAGTATAGATGTACCACTAGGGACATCTTGTATAAGTAGTTATACCATAGAATACATGTATTATGTCTGTACTATGTCATCCATGGATACAATGTATTCATGGATGTAGCTAAACCATTTGTTACATGTTTGGGATTCTATTCTGTAATTATACAACCAGGTACATAGTGGAGGATACATGTATACCATATCATCAAAGGATGTAAGGTATTCATCAAAGGTACATTATGGAAGATATGTGTGTACCATGTCATCTATGGACATGTTTCATGATCATACTGTGTATATATCATTGGATTACAAAAGGGATATTATATCTAATCTGTGGCATGGAGTATTAGACATGTATGGCAACAAATATACCTCCCTGTTGGAAATGGAGATGGTAAGTATGCACAGTATTCAACTATCTACTTTGTACAGGAAATGTTTTTATGGAATTTAGACATCATGAAATAGACATTAAATGCATACATAAAAGCAATATTATTTAGATGTAGGATTTGGCAAGGTTCGATAGAGAATATCCTATATATACAACTTTAAAACCTGGAGGCTGGCTCTCAGCAGATGCAAGTATTAGTGATGTATTATCATTAACATACTAACAGGTTCTATATAACTATATCAACTGATAGCAAGCTTTGCTAATAAAGAGGGTTAAAAATAACAATTGTTGCATTCATTTTAACACCTCAGAGAAACATCAGAGTGTGTGTAATGGAATCAAACGTTTACCTACTTTTTTCAACTCTTGAGGATTTTAGAAGTGCTGTAAGCTAAAGGAAGTATTATACATATTTTTATATATTTATTTAGTTTTATCAATTAAAACATAAAAACTAATTATACTATCAGTCTAAAATATATATTTAGATGATGTTAAGGAAACAGACACTATGATGTGTATACAATTGATAATAGTATATATTGAAATTGAATAAATGTTGTAAATGCATCAAGTGTTTGTACTAATTTTCATGATACTTGAGTAAACAATAGTATCAAGATTATAGAGGCCCCAAATATTTTTATAACAACTATATTAGTTTTTTTATTTTTTTAAAGGGTCAAAACATTTCTTTTATCTTTAAACATTCTAATAATATAAATAAATAGTTGATTGATACTATCATTTACTACATTCTATAGTAACATCTTCAGAATGAGAACAGTTAGTCACTGAAGTCGGTTGACAGGAATGTCTAGTACCATAACATCTGTCAAAAGATGTAGTGCGCATGTATTTACTCCAAATTGGTTGAGTGGAGACCAGATCTACTAAAGTGATACAATAACCTGTAATCATTATTATCATACTTAATATTATTATATATTATTGTATGAATAATTATTGCTTCTTAAACTTACAGACTAAGGTCATTGTAATTATATTATTATATCTCAGTTGTTTAAGCATCAGTAAAACTAAATCTGTTATCACATATTGTTCTCCATTGTCCATTACAGCAGAGATCAACATGTCCTTCTTTTGGAAAACTACCTCCCTTAAGACATATCATACCAGGGAAAGGATTACTGTTCCAGAGCCTAGTGGTGTCTGTGACTGACATTATAACTATATGTTAAGCATCAAACTCAAAGCAGTACACAGTAGCGTAATAGCGTAATATTGTTAATGTTAGTACATCCACTAGCAATGATAATAGAGAATGAACACTGAAATATAGTGAGCTAGCTACTACTATCAGAGTCAAGATCATTCATTTTCATAGACCAAATGTCAGCACCCTAACAAAACAGATATTGAAAACCTGACTACATGTATAATGAAAGGCACTAAGGTGCTGAACCTTGCTGCAGTTTCTAAGTTATTTATAAATGCTATGGCAGCTTAGGCCCAGCTATGATGTTGCTAGGTAGCATTGTAAGAAAATTTATTAACATTCTAGAAGGTGTAGTCACATTTATCAATATTTCATATACAAAATTTATTGTAACTTGAAAATGAAACATTCTTGGAAACGTCCCGTAGTACAAATATAAATCAATATATTATCTATTAGTAGCAGTTTTTTCAGTGCTTTGAGATGTTTCCTGAATGTGTCACTTCACTCCAAGTCCTTGTCCAATCTTAAAAACACTTAAGAGAGAGAGAGAGAGAGAGAGAGAGAGAGAGAGAGAGAGAGAGAGAGAGAGAGAGAGAGAGAGAGAGAGAGAGAGAGAGAGAGAGAGAGAGAGAGAGAGAGAGAGAGAGAGAGAGAGAGAGAGAGAGAGAGAGAGAGAGAGAGAGAGAGAGAGAGAGAGAGAGAGAGAGAGAGAGAGAGAGCGAGAGAGAGAGAGAGCGAGAGAGCGAGAAAGACAGACAGACAGACAGAGAGACAGAGCAAGAGAGATAGAGAGCAAGAGAGAGACAGAGAAACAGAGCGAGAAACAGAGAGAGACAGAGAAGTAATGATATCAAGATGGGCAAATAGATATAATACCTTGGGTTTTAGTGAAGCAATACGTCCTAAATGAGCTACAGTAGTTGATAGTAAATTAGAGACTAAGAACAGTTTCAACTATTGGTCCATTACTGAGTACACACTCCAAAAACTTAACTGTAAGATCTTATAAGATGAACATCATGTTGACACAGAGCTGGATAAGGACTTCCAGAAGGGCTATAAAATGATATGTAATTATACAGTATACATGTACATGTTATGCGACTATCACATGAACTTAAATAATGGAACTTTGTAACTGGTCCAGTTTCTGGATCAGGCTTAGGAACACCAGTTGAATGTAGAGTGAAAACCACACCTCCTGGTCCTGAAGTATTCATTCTTTCTCAAGCCTAGGGGTAAAGAAAGGACCCACAAGATCAACAAGAGCTATGTAGATCATTTCTGGCTCCATATTTAAGGGTTCTGGACATTAAATTGATGAGGTCATTATCTCTATAATAATCTGATCAATCAAATGATCCTTATGTGATCCTATAGTAGTACCATCCTATAAAAGGTAACCATAGCTATGATTGACAAAAGGTATCCATACTAACCATAGTATTTGTTGTAATCACCATCAATTAATGAATTAATGGTTGCTATAAAGGTCAGGGAAAAACAAACAGGCAATTTTATCTCTCAAGGTAACTAACAGTTCATTACAAACCATCTACTTCTTTATTTAGACAAGAGATCTGAAAGCATAATTAGATATGTTACTCCACCAGCAGGCAAGAAGCGGCTAAAGACAGGAATGTTTCCATAGGAATGTTTCCACAGGAATGAGTACATTATATATTCATAGCAACTTAAAATAAATAATGGGCGGAGTAACAATTAATCATTCTTCTATTTTAATTGACTTTATTTTAATGCCTATTTTAATTGACTTTATTTTAATGCAATTCGAGCAGATCCAGGCAGCAGTTGGTGGGTTTTCAATATTTACACATGTCCTACAAAATAGAAGGTAAACTATTCACATATTGTATGTTAATCTTGGTCTGTATATTATTGTTGTCATTTCTATATATAGTATATATAATATACCATTTAATATGCTTACCAGTGAAACCATCTACAGCAGTCATCGCATTCTATCATGTCTCTGTGTGTTGTAGATAGTTGCCAATGAGAGCACATCCATTCAAGACGTTTAGTAGTCACTGTAGTTTGGTGTTGATGATAGTATGATTGAAGTGTAATGTCACCTTACCTAGTTGTTGTAATGCTTCCCATGCTTCATTTGTCATGTAATCCTGAATGTTAGTGATATCAAAGTTGATTATCTCATCAGGTAGGTTGTCCATTTTCTTTTTCATTTGTACCAGTGTTAATTTGTGTGCTGTTCCATCAATGACTTTATCTGCTCTATCTTTCGTACATAGCAGTGTTAGAATATCTATAAGGGGAAGGTAAATGTTATTTTATTTCTTGATGTTAGATTTAGACATACCATATGTGGATTTCTTAGCCATATATAACCTTGTGTCATTGTTTAATTTTTTTTCAATTTCTTCTTTTTCGGTGTTCTTTGGCTTCGCTAGTCTAATTGATGGTGTTTTTTGTCTCTTACGAGTGCTGAAAAATGGTCGTTGTGGAGCTATAGTTTTATTTACTGGTTCATGTTGTCTTTTTGGTGGAAGTACTGGTTTTATCTGCTCCGAATAACATTTTATCAGTCCTATTGTGGTACCAAGCTGTGTGTTTATCGTTTGTAATGTCTGTTTATCAGTACATTGTTCTACCAATGTTGTAATAGTCTGAATTTTGTTAAAAATATGTTGTCTGGTTTCAATAATGTCCAAATCACCATCATCTGACGTTATTGCTTCAAGTAAGTCATTTAGCTCTTTTTCTGAATTTTTTCCATCAATAGTTGAGTTGTTTTTATTTAGTTGTTCTTGCCTGTTGCATTGTTGAAACTGTACCGTTAAATGAATGTGTTTACAAATGTTTCCTATTGTAGTATAGTCTTGACATGTACAGGAGTACGAGTATACACATATGTTGCAGTCATTGCATCTTAGTCTACAATTCACTGGGCATACCTCATTCTCCATAGTGACCCTGTAATTGTCATTACCATGTGATGATGTCACATCCCATACTCCATGTTCAACTTGTTCAACTGAATCTACTGTCATGTCCTTGCTGGTTAAATGTCTTTTGTGTATGTCAATTAATCTCTTTGTCTTTTTCCCCTTGGTTAGTTTTATAAGTCGTTCAAATGCTTTGTCTCTTGTAATTTTCATCAGTGTATTGATACAATTGTCAACTCTTTTATTGATCCTACCGTTCATGTATATGTACTTTAATACACGATGGAAAGCCTCAACATACATGTTAGTATTAATAAATGATCCCTGTCTGTAGCATCGTGCCCACTGTTGTTTTCTACGTACGTATGTTCTGATGAAGTACTCTGCAAATGAGGATGTTTCGTCATTCAGTTGAAGTTGTTGAATTGTTTTTGTCAGAAGTATTTGAAATTTCTGTTTGTCTTTCTCCTCCAGTAAAACACGCAAGTTGTGATACACTGCTACCTGTGTCTGTTTGTCTTTTATCAGAGAGAGTTTCTCACGCCATGCCCTATCCACATGCCAGGTACATAACAGCTTGTTGTTGACTTCACCAAATACTGACCTCCAGGCATTATAAAATTGCTCGGCGTCATCGGACATAAACCATTGTGGTGTTATCAAACCGACCCTCTTTTTAACTGCTGTGAAAAAATTGTGAAGTACATATTTATCTTCACGATTTGATAAACACCAACCCACCGGGTACCCCTCACCAAATTCGTCTACTACTACCAATGTGACCAAAGAGAAATTATAGCTATTAGTGCCATGGGTGGAGTCAATGCATATTATTCTCTGATGGCCAAACTTCTTCATCATGGATGCTTGCATTGGTGTTTGTAGACATATCAGGAAGTCATCATCGCACATGTTGTTGGATTCAACTGACTGAGGACAGCCTTGAGGTTTATAAACAATAACTGGATTCCTTTCTTCTTTATCCATCATTTCTTTTACCCAACAGTCCACACTTGTTGCATCATTCTTATCTCTTTGTTTAGTATTTAGGTGATATGATTTTTCAATATTTCCAATGTCTTTTCTACTTAGTAGGTGAACTCGTTTCAAATCTGTGCCAACACTGTCGCGTACCTTGTCCAAGATGTGTTGAAATGAGACTTCTTGAAGCAACTGTCCAGCAACAGAGAGTCTGACATTATCAGGTAAGCGTAAATGTCCTAGATCTGTTGTGTGTCCATAGTGTGTATTACATACTTCTACCTGTACTTTACTTGTAGTTTGCTCAGTCATTGTCTTAATTAAGGCTGTACAATAGGTATTTAGCTTGCACGTCCCTTGAACTTTCATCTGTCGTTTTCCAGTCCCCTTAGTATTGTAAAATCCACTTCTGTTACAATAATAGTAACATATTAAGTTGTCATCACTGTCCCTTTTGTTTCCTGTTGCTTTGACGAATGAAGATGAAGTCTCTTCTTCAAAGCATGTTTTCCATGTTTTAAATTCTACAGGGAGATTAATATAACACTAGCCTCTTAGCTGATACATGGATAGCATTATACCTTCATTGTCTGCAAATGTCATTGTCTTCAGTTTCATCTCTATGTTGTGTGTGTTTGTTAAATGTTCACGTAGCTGTATTAGTCTTTGTGTTGTGAAGTGGCAGTTAGGCTCCTGACAATGAAGAGTTCCAGAATGTTCATAATGAAGAGCTTTCTTATGTTTGAAAAGGCCACTTCTGGTTTGATATACCTTTTCACAATGCAAGCATTGGTATTTGTTATCTACCTACATATATAAGGGTGCTAATTTTGCACTATTGTTGTCCCAATTTTAACCTTTTGTAATTGTGTCCTTTGTGTGGTTCCTGTGACTTTGGTAGTTGAGGGTTGTTTTGCATTGGTTGCTATCGTATGCAAAGTAAATTGCTTGTGAATTAAAACTTACTCTTTAAGACCTGTAGACCTGTTTTGGTACCACTTCCTGTAGTTAAATTACTGGCTTGTGATGTGACTTTGGTAGTTGTTGGTTGTGTTGTGTTGGTTGCTATCACATGGCAAAGTAAGATGTCCATTAATTAAGACTTACACTTTGAGGGCTGTAGGCCAACATTGCTAGCACTTCCCCTGGTTGGATTACCTTTAATAGCACAGGCAAGAGCTGCATTTTTTTGCAGATTTAATCGATCTTCATTTTGTTCCCTAATATAATACATAACACATGCATCATGATTAATAATATATTATTTTTAGCAATGTACAAAAGGTGTTGATTAAGAATTTCATACATGACCTCATATCTAAATCTTGGTACATCATTCTGTACTAGTAAATGAACATCGCTTTCATGATTTATAAAGCTTATACCTGGGTAAAGTCTGCATCAGTTGTGCTAGTAATACATAGTGCCATCTATATTTTTAGTATTGAAAGGAATCCATGACAAATATCACTACATACTTTTATTGCAAACATCCCGCAATCAAATGAGTTTTGTTGGAGTGGTGCATCCTATTGTAATAAAATTTTCCCTTCAAACATTAATTTTCATTTATGGTATTTCTACTTACAGGATGAACGTTTCTGTCCCATTTTGTCCAGTCAAAGTTATTTCCTGTTTCTTTCAAGTACCTTTTGTCTATGAATTTCCTATTCATTACATAAGAGGAAGGTGTAATGTACATGATATTATTTTTTCTCACGTTATTGCTTTTTCAGCCCATGTTACATTGGTAGGACAGACATAAGAGTCTGTGTAATGTGTGATTCTTCTCTTGAAGTCAATCACCTGTTCAGAGTACATATACACTAAAAGTAAGGACTGTGAAATTATATACCATCATTGTCCAATGAGCATGTCTGTTGATAGGTATAATCCACATGTCAAATTCTGAAAACATTTTTATCTGTTTAAGTGAGGCAATTGGTAATAATGGGTAATGAAGTTCTAACTTTTTTATACCACTTTTCAAGTATATTGTCAATTCCTTTTGTATTTAATGCCTCCAGAAAAAAAGAACTAATGGGTAGTATGTTCACTCCCTATAAGGAGTTAATGTGAGCTCTTCTTATGTCTTTACTTACAGTTTTCTTCTTGATACTATTGCATATTATGAGGATATAGCCATTGACTATCTGGAATGTTATTTAAATTTTTTTATTGGTAATCTATTATATTTCATACATTGTCATTGAGCCAACATTCACCACTTGAACTTGATTCCCACACTTGACGTAGACGCTGGAGATCAGTCCCTTTGACATTAATTTGCTGTTTGTATGTTTGCTTTTCATTCTCCCAAGAAATTGACACAACTGTTGAAGTAAGTGACTGCATTTGAAAACACTTCTCCATATCTAAATACATGTAGTATACTGTGATAAATGTAATTAATAGCAGCAACAACCCTTCTTTGTAGGCAGAGTGGATGCTGTTAGTTTTCTCTTATTTGATAAGCTTAGCTTCTTTTTGATTTCATGTTTCACCTATATTGGTAACAAATGTGAAAAAGACAGAATAGTGGTGATAGGAATGTTATAATTTACACCTCATGTCATACACCCAAGATCAATGTCAAGGTGCAAACCTCAGCCACAAACCTCAGTATAGAATAGAATATATGCTTGTTTTGTTAAAACATTTGCTAGGTCTGATGGTGTCACCTAGCATGAAATTTCATAATATTGACACTGAATTAAAAAAAACTTACCAATGCATCATCAAACTCATACCATCCCTCAGCTGTACGAGCATATGTCACATAATGACCTGATTGTGGGGTAGAGCCAATTTGCACAATAATGGAGGACAGAGTATATCGTTTTGTGTTTGCCTAATATGAACAAGGTGATTATGTCATTACATAACTTCAATTGATATCAACACCTTTTTATCATGGACTTCTATTGACTCAGTAATATGTACATGCCGACTATCTTTCTTAGCATGTGTAGTCTCCCAGGTAAACCTTACATTTAATTTACTGGTAACATTAGTCATCTAATTTTATAAATTTATCTACCTTTCTGATGTGAATTATTAGTGTTGATGGTAGGTGTGAGATGTTATGCTTCAAAGCAGCTTGAGTATTTTTCTTAAATCTAATAGAGAATATATTTATATCAGTCCAAAAATACCACCAAATGTACTGTTCGCAATATACAAGATCATCAAGAGACAACATTTCTTCTTTGTGAGTTTCACTAATACCTTTGTGTATATTCTCACTCTGAAAACAATTACTTAAACACAGCAAATTGTTGTGATTTAACCAACCTGTGTATCAATTTGAATGTGAGACTGATAAGTTTCTGTTAATTTTATTGCATTACATTCTACACATTGAACTGTATTTTTAAGGATTTTTATGTGATCACCATATCAATCATTTATTTACCTGCAGTCTCAATGCCAATGTTTATTTGAGAACTAAATAAAACATTATGTTAATATTGTTTGTTACATTATTATTTGAAAATAATAATTACCTAATGTCTGCATCTTCTAAGCTCTTAAGAATTCCAAGTAGAAGTTCATGTGCATCCTCTTGATTGTTAAACTGCCAATGTGGTAATATTTCTTAGGAAAGATGATTCATAGTAATATTGTACATTCATATATAGTAATATTGTATATTATGACTTACTATTCATATTTTTGTACAGCTGGAAAGAGACATGAGCCAAGCTGTTAGCTCTGCTGAGTCTGCTGAAAACTCTAAATCTGACACTCAGTCTGGTAATGATGAGATATCTACTGAAAACAAAGTTAAAAGTACGTGAACCAAGTTTATTGTAAATATAATTCATGCTTATGTTTAGCTTATTCTTGTCATATTTGTGGAAAGTCATTTTCACGAAAGGATAGACAGATTTCTCATTTGAGCTCAACTCATAATGAATGTACTGATCTTCAGAAATCAAGTTACAGCAACCGATTTTTTTGCCCATTCAAATGTGAATCATTACCACCATTTTGAACAATGAAATTGTTGCTGGACCACTGTCAGTCAATTCACAAAGAATCTCTTGGTATGTGTCAATAATTTTTCACTAGATGATCTGAATTGATTGCCATTCTGATCACTCATATATTGCATTGATTAAATGTAACAACCTACAATTTAGGCACAAAACTCCTCAAGTTAGACTCACTTCAGCAATATTACAAGTGGAAAGAGTTAGAGGAGGAGGATGCATATACTAACTATGTTCAACGACAATCATTTTACAAACCAAAATTGAACGATGGTACATACAAGATATAGATAGACTCAATCATTTTCATGGTGAAACTCAAGACATTCAAAATATCAAGTGTTCTGTGCAAGACAATCAAGTGAAGAGACATGAGAACGATGCAACATCAGTTGATATGATTGTATGAGAGCTAGAAATGGAGCCTTTTAATCCTGTTCTAGTTTACAAGCAACAAGGCATGGTTATGCCTGAATATCCTACTCTTGCTAGTGATTCATTTGTCCTAGCTATTCAAACAGAATTCCAAATGAGACTGTACAGAAGGTACAGTAGTAAGATCTTGTGTATAGATGCCACCCATGGCACTAACGCCTACTGGTTCAAGTTGATCACATGTATTGTTGTGGATGAGTTCAGTCAAGGTTAAAGCTTAAATACACTGAAATCACATTTGATTCATATGCTGCTTATATGTATATAGGACAACCTATTGCTTGGTGCATATCAGATCAAGAAACTACTGAGGTTGTGGAATTGTTCCTACAAAGTATTAAGAAGTAGTCTCCAGATTCATTAATATCAGTACTGATGACAGACGATGGTTGATTACATGCTATTAGTAAAAATTATTTTTAGTTTTTAGTTGAACAGATAACACTGGTTGGAATGCAGCAAGCCTTGTGTTTGGAACAACCCTTAAACATTTACTCTGTCACTGGCATGTGCACAGGTGAACTTGTTTTACGTTGCTTTACATTAACATGTTTTTCATTTTTAGGTCATGGAGGAATGATATAAGGAGTTTTGCTCCTGAAAATCAAGTCAAAATTTACCAAAAACTGTTCATTCTACTTGAAGAGCTCAGTTTGGACAAATTTACTGAACTGATAGATCAACTTGGTCGGTACTGGATAAAAGAGGAACCAATGTTCATTGTATACTTTAAACAATATTACTTAAGTAGACCAGGTTAGTAAGATTATGAAGATTTGAACAAATTTTATCTCTATTTCACTAAATATGCAGAGAAGTGGGCTAAATGTTATTGTTGCTTCCAGCATGCTGACACAGATACAAATATGTACTTGGAAAGGTATACATAGAATATACATGAATCGTGTGTTGGATTTAAAATGATTGTATAGCTTTCACAACAAGCTGAAAACCCCTTACTTACATGGAAAAGTTAATAGGAGAGTAGACTTTCTGTTGAATGTATTGCTTCGGATAGAAGAAGATAATTTTTTTAATTATATGAAAAAGTACATCTTCCAACTACTCAGAGAGATGAATGCAATCGTCACCAGAATGGGATGCTTATCCCTGCAGAAAAAGTACAGGTATCATTGTCATTATGGTTTTTTGCTTTAATAGTATAATTTTGTATTGAAGAGAGTAGATTCAAACACATGGCATGTCCCTAGTGTATCAGGAAAAAATTCAGATGGTTATATTATAAGGGCGAAAATGGATCTATGAACTGAATGCACCGAGTCAAATTTAATATGTACCATGAGTGAGTGCAAGAAACTATGCTACCATATGTACGAATGTGATCAGTTGTATTATGACTATACAAATGGTCATCTTTGTAAACACATTCACCGAGTAGATAGCATTCGATTACTAGAGACTAATGACCTAGACAAAGATTTTCAATATGAATCATTGTGTACATCCAACACTCATGAGCACCTGTCAAGTGGCTCTGATTTTGATGACAATCTTGAGTTCGCTGAAAGTTTACGAAATCCAACCACAGGTAAAAAGTGACCCTTTTATTGATTTATTAATTTTGTCAATTCAATTAATGTATGTATGTACATGTTTACATATTGTATAGTGCATGTTTATTTACTTATAATTATCATTACATCTGCACTTGTATAGACCCATCAATCCAACTTCAGACATTTCAGTTGTACATGAAACAGTTAGAAGAAACTGTGACTATGGAGAACACATTTGTTCATAGCTTCCTACCTCACATCAATTCACTTTTACACAGTGCAGTAATCACATGCAAAGCAGCCTCATCATCAAACTCAATGGTGCCTTCAACAGAGTTTCAAGGAGAGAATATTGCACCATACAAAGATATGGAACATCAGTGGCGATTTAAACAAACTGGGAAAGCACCTGGAAGAAACATAGGGAATGTACTACGGTTAGTTACAACATGTACAACCATTGAGTCTTTATTAGTTCATAACTAATTAATACCCATCTGTATAGCCATGCCAATAAAGAAGAGAGGATGAGAATTTTAGATGAACTAACTAATGACAAAAATATAACAGAAGTAATATTCGATTATAAAGAATGTATATATACTAAACCAGGTATATGGATGCAATGGAATAAATTATATACTTGTCAAATCCATGTATTTGAAAATTTAGGGATGAAGAGAAAAAGGTGTGGAACTTGTACAGGTTGTAAGCAGACACATGATTGTGGCATTTGTGTATTTTGTAAAGACAAATCAAAATATGGAGGGCCAGGGAAACTGAAGCAATGCTGTAAACTAAAAAAAATGCACTCAGATTTCTGGTAAATGCCAAGTAAATCCAACGAAATGAATGAAGAGAACACTTATATGTCACTGACTTGAGCTAACTGTAAATTTTCACCAGCACAACAATTGTTATAATAATAAAAGTGATAATAGATATCAGTCAGTCAGTCCTGCCTACTTTTGTCGTCACGTGAGGTCAAAGTTCATTGTCATCTTGCTGCATAACGTTCATATTATTCATAGCATATGAGTCACCACGCCTATTTTCCGCCTATTTTCATGAATTTTTGATAGAAACATTCCTGTCTTTAGCCATTCGTCAGCAATCACTGTAGTCTGGCTGCCCAGATCCAACCCCTAATTATTGAACGACGGACGGGGATTCCCCCGTCCGTCGTTCAATAATTAGGAGGTTGGGTCTGGGCAGCCAGACTACAGTCACTGGTAGTGTAATTATTACACATGTTATTTCACTACCAACACTCAGTCTCTATTTATCACTAAGTGACTATATACATACAACACTATGTCTCCTTGTACCTTTCATAAACTTGTACTTTGACTAACAGACTCTTTTGTCAGACTGTTGAAGTTAGCAGCATATTCCTCAGAAACTAGATAACCACGCCTTATTAAAATTGTGGTTTCAAGTATTTTTGATAGGGTGGAGCTGCAGTTGCCGTATATAAGTTACTGAAAACTCAAAACAACACTAGTGTAATATAATTATGGTAATAAAATTTGAGTTTCGTTAAAAAATTTAGACATTTTTGGAAAGATTTTTATTAGTCAGGATGTATCTGTTTCTGGCATCTCTACTAGTTTGCTGTGAAGGTAATTTATCCGTACATGATACTTTATGTATAAAAGATTTATATCATAACTTTATTTAGTAATCTTCAGTGATCATATTAGAAATATATCAGTCTGTAGTACAGAACTTCATGATGATCTATGGGAGAATATGATGTAAGTTAACTAGTCATGATGACTGTCTATATGATATTATACAGGACTAATGGTAACTGTGAACCTTATCTTGGTTCATCTTTAAATAAAACATCACCTTGTGATCAAGTGTTTACACCTGGAGTGGACTATGTGTACATACCAAATAATCGTCTTAATGGTTCACAAAAATTGCTAAGAGGTTTTGCTGATGATTTTGAAGCACCATTAGTGTTTTTTTCATTGGAATGTCGTGGTGAAGCTATTAAATTTCTTTGCTATAACTATTACTTACCTTGTGGTTACAATGGTACATACCATGTACCACAGTTTATATGCTCTGATTTTTGTAAGCATATATCTCAATCTATATGTTTACATGAATGGCAAAGAGGGTCTAGTTTCTTAGCAAGTCATATTGACGAAGTCTATCCAAATGAGGGAACATTAAATTTACCTGACTGCAACCATGCAGATGAACACATTAGTTATTTAAATCTTAGTAATGACTGTTGCTACAATGGGAACATTGAAACCAGTAAGTCAACATGTTTACAATTAGGCTTGACTAATACTCTCCAGAATAGTAAATATTATAGTAACACTACAGTAATAATAGTAATTCTACCATATTTATAGTTGGTTATTATATCAAGGTATATTAATGCACTAAGTAACACACCCATTAATTATGTCAATTTATGGTAGCAAGTTTATGTAAACATACACTGGTGTAGGAAGTAAATATTATATTAATACTACAGTAATTATAGTATTACTACAGACTGTTGAAGGGAGATTGTTTTATATTTTGACTTGTTGTTGATAGTACTATTTTGTTGTGTTACAGATGTTATTAATCTGTGCATACTCTGTATTCTTTAACAACAAACACAATACTTTATTTTTACTGTTAATAGAAGTCTCATCAAATATGATATCTACATCGATCATGATGCGGTATTCGTCCTTACACATCCCAATTCTGTCAAGTTCTGTCCATCTAGCACATATTCCATCAAATTCTGTCCATTCTGTACAACTATTATTAAGTTCTGTCCAACCGACACCACTAACATCAGATAACTTAATATATTCAGTTATAATATATATTGTGGTGTCTGTAGTAGTACTTCTGATAGTAATACTATTAACATTAATTTTTATAATAGTGTGTTTAAGAAAAAGAAAGAAAAGACAAATAAGGTAATGTTTTAGTGATTGTTTTAAATAGAGCAACACAAACTTTATCTTGTATGTTTTAACTTTAAACACAAAGAACATGGATCATATCTTTATTTTTTTTTAGTTTGAAAGCAACTACATCTGTGAGATATGGTAGGGATACATCTACTTATATATCAATAAATTATAAGTATTATATAGTTAGTGATGTTCCCACAGTACATGTAAGAAACGAAATGGAAGAAAATTGTAGCACTACTGACACATATAGATCTCGTGTTTCCTCTACATATTTAAGACAACTATCCACGAGTATCATTCCAGGATCATCATTACAATTACAAGAGATGCTCGGTCAAGGTATCATTGATATAATGACAGTTATATATTTGATTAACACTATTTGTGATGAAAGGTGAATTTGGAATAGTATACCGGGGATTACTAACTCCTGATGGTGATGTCATTAATAGTACTCCAATACCTGTGGCCATTAAAACACTCAAAGGTCAGTGATATTTTAAACTATTATATATTTATAATTCATTTACATGGAAGGTCTTTACACCAAAGAAGATGTCAATTCCATTATGGAAGAGAGTATAAAGATGTTTTCTTTTGATCATCCTAATGTACTTTCCCTTGTTGGAGTTTGTCTTGATCTTGGTCAGGCACCTCACATAGTAATGCCTTTTATGGCTAGAGGTAGTCTGTTGTCTTATCTCAAGAAAGAAAGACCAACTTTAACAATAGCAGAAAACAGTAATGATAATATTATAGTTGATGCAAGAAAACAACTTTTCTCAATGTGTTTACAAGTTGCTAAAGGAATGTCATATTTAGCACAACAGAAATTTGTTCACAGAGATCTTGCTGCTAGAAACTGCATGTAAGACTATAGTCTATCTTCATTAAATTTTATAGTATATCTCTGTCATTTTAGGATTGATGCTAATGGAATTATTAAAGTTGCTGATTTTGGGCTTTCAGAAGATGTCTACTTACATAACTATTTTAGACAATGGAAAAGAAATGATTTTGATAGTACAGCTGTTGTGAAACTACCTGTTAAGTGGATGGCATTAGAGAGCCTTCATGATGGTCTGTTCTCTCAGAAGACAGATGTGGTTAGTACATTGTTTATTTTGTCACATACAAAGATACTCTTCTATTCAATCATACAGTGGTCATATGGTGTGTTATGTTGGGAGGTGTTCAGTCTTGGTAAAGCTCCTTATCCTGGATTAGATCCACTAAGTGTGATTCAGTTACTGGACAGTGGAGGCAGACTTCTCTGTCCTGATAATGCAGCATGTTCTGAGGAGATGTAAGTATTAGGACATCAGTATATTGTTTATTCAAACTAACATTGTCTTTAGATACACATTGATGATGTCTTGTTGGAAATATAATCCAAGGGAGAGACCAACATTCTCTGATTTGGTTCAGTCTATAGAAGACATTATGAAACCATTAGCTGGTTATCTTGACTTCTCTTTTGCTTTAGAAAATACCTCAAAAGTATAAATATATTTTTCCTGGTTCTATTATTATTTAATATACTATATATTGCAATACATGAATAGCTGCAATAACTTTAGTTTATATAGTTATAATAATTAAGGGTCAACCCCCTTGGTAGATGTAGACATGTGGATTGTCATGGCATTTAAAGTTCTCACTAAGTACCTTCCAGCACTAATGGATCAGTTGATACTAGAAATAATCCTAACAGCAACCAATATATGTTTGACTAGATTCTAGAAATATCAAATGTGTAGCCTGCACTATATGTACATTCATATATTATATCTAAAGAGATGATTGGTACTATACATCAAGCAATAGAAGGGAAAATCAAAGCTACATTTTATACTGATAAATGGCCAGATGTTTCAGCTGTTGTTTGCAAAGTTTCCTAGAGTTTTTGATGTAAGTACATATCATATATTGTATATATTGTGTATTAAATTGATCATAGGTTGCTGACCTCATATGTTACATAACATGTAATAAAGCTGGTCTTCAAATACTTATTGGAGGAAAATTGATTACATGGGACAACGACAACTTTTCTTTAGTAAGCCTTAAAAATTAGACTATTTGTAAGCCAGTAGTTTAGAGTTTTTCTTGCACGTTAGAAAAACTTGAATAATTTTCAAAAGGATCTTGCAGTTAATACTATTAATAGTTCCATAACTTAACTTTGTTATATAAATTAAATAAAGAGTCCATTTCCTCTGTTAGTAATATATACTCTTATTTTTAAAGTATACTTACAGAATTTTATGTAAATTATGACTATGCAGATTTTGAAGTTGGACTTGCTGACTTTCTATCAGAGAATTTAGCCTTCTACAAAGACAACTTCCTTGTATCTAAACACAAACTTCTTGATTTTAGATTATTAGCTTGAATTTGATTGTAGTGATAAAAATGACATACTTTTCTGTTACACTTGAAAGGAACAAGTTTGTATTTTAATATGAGTCAGATACTCATATAGATCAAATTTGTACTTAATTATTTGAAAGAAAGTTGGAAATTTCAACAATAATTGGAATCCTTGAAGTTATATTTGACTTACAAACATATATTAAGCCAAAGAGTGTCTCATATCATACAAAATAAGTGCTTGTGGTACAATCAAGAATTGAATAACTAACTCAAGGTTATATATTCATACATTTGCTTAATGTATTCAACAGAGCTTACCACACACCATAACCAATGTTTGCTATTGTTGCCTAAGCATTTGGAGTGTGTGTGATATGAGTGTTTTTTTTCTTCTAGTGATGAATTACAAATTTTTATAATACTAAAGCTTTTTGGCAATGATTTAGTTGATGTTACAAATGACAATGTTTTGATGTCACTTACCAATGCTAAACTGACCATTATGGGACTGAAAGATGTAATATAGATAGCACAACAACTGTATCATCCAAGGTAAGTAACATTGAAAAAAAATTTCAATAAAAACCACTGACCTTCAGACCTCTTTCCAGTGCAAACTCATATTCAAAATAATACAAATTTCTTTGTAGCGGTGTCATGTGGTGATAAGGACATTAATTAGGCTTCTACAAAAGCACATTTAAATGAGGAATATATATTAGATATAGCAATACATAGAGTTTTAAGATCCGCCTACAAATATGTGCTGGTAACTTCAACAGAGTTGTTAACAGAGGATGTACAGGTGAAGGTAGAGATGTTGAAATGGAGGAAAGCCATACAGAAAAAAATGGTTTAACCTTCAATAAACATGATTTTCTAATCTATACACTGTATATGTGGAAAAAAACACAACTTGTGGTATGTAATCTATCATATAAACATTATCTACACTAACACTTATAGGAGTGCTACCAGGATGTCTCTGTATTATTGAAATACAAATATTATTGAAATAGAATGAATTCTAAACAAAGGGTTTAGAAATATTGCAAGGTTGTGCTGGCTAAAAGTTCCCTATAACTCTTACATGTTATGTTAATACCCCTAGTCCTATATGGTATGTAGTATCAATACAATTTAGTTCACAAAGGCAAACAATAATAAAGGATACCATGTAACTTTCTAACAGAACTATGTATTAATTGTGAAATTGAGAGAGGTGTATTGAATACAAAGAATTTTACAGTACAGTTAGGATAAAAGTATTACTTGTCCTTAATTCCTACATTTTTAGGAAACACTGACATAGTGGATTATCTTGTCATCACACAATTATACATCAGAAGGTTTACTACTTTTTATATCAGAGTTAATACACTGTCTACAGATAAAAAGATGCAAAATATTGTATCAGGTAATGTTTTTCCCATAGGACACCCACAATATACCCAGTCTAGAGGTGATGAACATGTCATGATTAGGCACAAAAAAGTACAGTAACACATCTATTACACAAAAAATTAACAATTGGAAATTGGAAACATCTGTTCATATGTACAGAAGCCAAAGAGAGATGTTTTAATTCCTATTTCCAATTTCAATCAAATAGTTTATATGGAGTTGGAATATCCATCCTGACAATATGAAGTTGGAATGTCTGTCCTCAGTTTTCATATAAGACAGTCTTACAATATACAACCAAAATCAGGAATCCAACCCAACAGGAAATATTTCACTGACTCTCAATTCTAAGATATAACTCTGTGTACGTGTGCTCTGCATTTTATTAAGTAACAAGAAAAGCCTAATAAAAAATTAGAAATGGCACATGTGCCAAGAATGGAATAAAAAAAGAATTGGAACCCGTCAACTGGGTCATTCATCAGAATTTTCAAAATATGCAATGGTGTGTAGAAGAAGTGGGAAAGAGGATTGGAGTATCCATCCTCGGCTTCTGTATATATGTTTGGTATAATCATTATACAATAAGACATACACATTTATGCTTTAATAATGAAGCCATGAATGGTTTGAAGATATGAGAAGTACTTCCACCAAAGTTTAATCACTACCTGATTATCAGTTTATATTAATACTACAACACAGAGATTATGGACAGTCCAAACAACAAAGGGCAGTTAAACCTCACAACTGAACTACTGTATATTCTTATTACACTGATGCTCTCATCAAACAATTGTTTTGCCTTGCAGTGTAGTGACTATAGAAGCATCATGTGATAGTATATGTGAACCTTGTATATAATCCATTCAATAGTAAGTATAGATAATGTTCACGTTGATGCTTATATTATATGACTAGGTTCATCATAGAGACAAACTAGACAAAGGACATTGTATGTGAACAAGAGTGTCTGCTTAGATTATTCCTAACATTTCACCTGTAGACATTTTTAGCTTCACAGACATTATGACAGGGTGGATGTAATCAAAAAATATAACTTCACTGTAAACAGTCATTATATTTGTGTGTTGATATTGTTTAGAGAAATGTTACCATATTCCTGTATAAGTCTGATGAAAAGGTCAGTTTTATGTTTAGAAATTGTGGCTATCAATATGCAACAAGTATAGGTCATTCTAAAGACAACAATGAGATATGTCAAGTAGTGTCTGGTTTCATGCAAAACTCATGGTATACACATTAACACTGTCACACATGTACATGCATGGCATTGTATGTATTCATTTGGTGGCAACTGTATACTTGGCTGCATGTATGAACATTGTATCCACTACCATGGAAACTGTTGATTACTATACACAATGTACCACTAGGTTGTCAATTGTATACTTAGCTGCATGAATAGATTGCATCAATGTATGAACCATGGGAAATATTGGATTACCATACAATGTACCAATATGGTGGCAACTATATACTCAACTGTATCAATAAATTGTATCCATGTACATAACTATGGTAACCATGGGTTACTGTACAATGTGACCATAGATTGGTAATTGTGGACTTACCTGTATGAATACATTATATCTGTGTACATGCTATGGTAACCATTGATTACTATTCAATTACTTAGACTAGCAGGAGAAGTCATTTTAGTAAATAGTATAGATGTACTACTAGGGACATCTTGTATAAGTAGTTATACCACAGAATACATGTATTTACGTCTGTACTATGTCATCCATGGATACAATTTATTCATGGATGTAGCTAAACCATTTGTTACATGTTTGGGATTCTATTCTGTAATTATACAACCAGGTACATAGTGGAGGATATATGTATACCATATCATCAAAGGATGTAAGGTATTCATCAAAGATACATTATGGAGGATTTGTGTGTACCATGTCATCTATGGACATGTTTCATGATCATACTGTGTATATATCATTGGATTACAAAAGGGATAGTATATATAATCTGTGGCATGGAATATTAGACATGTATGGCAACAAATATTACTTTTATTTTCAATATATCATTCAATATATCATTCTTTTACATTCATATGTTTCCTGTAAGAGGAATATTTTGTCTACTAAATCACTTGGTCATCATGTCAATTTATTACTTCATTTTATCAATATATCTCACCTGTTTGGTCATGTTGATTTTAATTTCTGTTTCAAAGTGGGACTTACTGTAGTTGTCCATTTTAATTTAAAGACATTCTCTTTAAGAGTCAATCTTTGCTATGTCATTCTATTCTATAATAAATTTATTAAGAAATATATCTAGATAATTAATTTCATTTATTGAAAGTGTTTGTTCAATACTTATAGAGCATTTATCTTTCATGACCGCTTTATTATGTTAATTGTCATCTTGATAAGTGTTGCATTATTCATAACAAATATAGATTGTTCTTATCAATTTCTTAATCACAAATAAATATACTTGCACAGTAGTAACTAGCTAGCACAGAAAATATACTAAAACTTATATATGAATCAAATAAAAAATTCTCACACAGAAAATAGTCACTATATATCATTTTTGTTCTTGAAGTTAGTTTATGGTAGTTTACGATAGTATATGGTTCCTCCAGTACTAACACCAAAGATACCATTAATTGTAGCATCACATTGCTTCATATCACCATCATCAAAAGTTATCTTTCCCCACTCACCAATACACGGTTTCTTGCAGCGATGGACATCATTTTGTGCATCTACTCCAAATATTTCATGAGATCCTGCAGTGACATGTTGCATTTTACCAGGAATATAGCGCCATGATCCACTACCATCAACTGGACGAGAAAATACATGATTAGTACGATTAACTGCATATACATATTCTTGTCCTCCATCTATTTGTTTAAATCCGCAAGTTTGATCTACCAGAACCCAAGATCCACTGCAAGGTTTTTTACATGTCCATGCACAATTTTTACCAGTATCTATACCCCATATGTAACCATTACCGGAAGCAGACACATAAATAGATGCTCCAGTAACTTTAACCCAATTACCGCTCCCATCAACAGAACGTTTGTATATTCCATTACTACTATCAGTTCCCCAAACTTCATAGTCATTAGCATCTACTTGTCTTAAATTTCCAGTTACTTTGACCCAATTTCCAGTACATGGCTGTGCACAACGATATGTAGCACTTACAGAAGTCACTCCCCAAAGATAATTAGGAGATCCTGTAACATCACTTAAAGCACCAGAGATCTCAGTCCACTGATGAGCTGAAATTGAAGAAATAAAAACAAGCAATAGAATTACTACAATTTTGAACATCTTTCCTTAAATTCGCATGAACTGATGTCACTGTTTTCTGTATTGTTAAGCTGGAAGTGCTAGTGCAATCAACTGGACAGTGAAAGATGTTAACATCATTTATAACAACTGTCTAGTGATGAGTGGGCTCTGCTCCCAGACAGTTTACATGAACCTTAGGAGACTTTATTAACACCAACGCCACTCTATATAAAAACTGTTGTAACTTACTGCATTGGGTTGACCTTGACATCTAAAATTATCATAACTATTTATCACTCTGAATAGAGTTACTATACTTAGTTTTTACAGAGATGAGACACAAAGGCTAAGTGTAGGTAAACTGTCTGAGAATATAAATCAATATATTAATGTTAAAAATATCATATATATTAGGAAGGTATGCTTTGTGATTGCTGTTAGCCTGTGGCTAATACCTCATTATTAATGTATAACATTGTTAAGTAGGTAACAGTGAGAAAACTATAAGTCAAGAACATCTTGCATGCACTGTTAGGTTGAACAAAAATTGTTCATTAATCAATAACAATAATTACAGTAAGTAAGAGTAGGTTTATTCTTAAACCACACACCCTGGAAGTTACTTATGAGCACAAATGAGTTAGGTTGTCAAGGAAAACAAGGTCGTTTTGCTGTTTTTAAAGAAATAACATGAACATAAACAGTGCAAAGTACTAGTTAGAACAAGTTTGACCAGAGAGAATCCAAGAGTGACTGGTATATTTGAGTACAATCTTGAGATAGGTATGTAATTGGGACCTGTTTGTCATAGAGGACACTTGTCATTAGACTAATAATATTCAAAGGACAAACAGACATAGATATTTCCATTTCCATTTATGTAATGTTTATAGAATTTGATATTTTAAGACAGCTAATATTGCTAAAATAGCACGTGCAAATATGAACAAATCATTCAGTAATTTGGTCATTTTGGTGTGGCTTGATAATTTAATTCTTGCATGTCAGCTAGATCTGAGCATTTTAAAATTTCTTGTTTAGTAGACACAACTGATACCAAAAACTTGTAATGTAGTCCAAATATTTTAAACATTGTAATAGCAGATTGTCACAATTACCAAATTATGAGACATCAAAAGCTAACTAGTTGACGTTAACTAATTAACTACTCACATTGTGCAATATTCAATATGATAGCAGCTGTTTTAGCTAGTGACAAAGGAAGTATAAGAACTGATATTATATATATTGCAATATTGCATGAAGTATATATACCTAGTAATTCACACTTGTAAGCTTCAAAGCCAAAGCAGTTGTTAAAACCACATTAGTTTTTACAGTGTATAGGGAAGGCTTTGATGTTATATAGTCTGTTAAAGTTCAAACAAACTATCTGGAAGTAGAGCACATGCATCACTATAATTTACTATAACATGTTTTTATAAGATTAACAGATTGCACTGAATAAGTGTTTAATAAGTGTTTATAAATGCAGGTTAAATTTGAATGAGGTTGTTGACTGTTTTGTTATGTTCATGAATTTACTGCATTGGTTTGACCTCAATGAGTTACTTATTATAACTATTTATCACTCTAAATAGAGTTAATATGTTTATATTTTACAGAGATGAGACACAAACAAAGTATAGGTGAACTGTCTTGAGGCTTAAGAGTACTAATCAATCTTTTAATGTACAAATAGCATGGGAAAATTTACTATGTGATTGCTTTTGGTCTGTGGCTAATATTCCAATATTAATGTATAAAATTGTTAATTAGGCACATTAAGAGAACAATTCAAGTCATTTGTGTTGATTTGCTTTAAACAATAGTAACACACTACATCTACATGCACGCTGAGCCAATGATGGCATTGTTTATTTCCTCACTTCAATGGTATTAAAAACTATTAATACAATGCAGCTGACAAGCCTGAATGACATGTAGAAAGAAGATTAGATTTATTTATATACACTGTTAAGTTAATCATTTTTATTGATCAATATTATTGTAGTTAACATGAGTTAGTCTCGAACCCAGGCGGCCACGCCCCCACGGGTGAAAAGCATTTAGCATTATAGTTGATTTTTTGCCAGAGGAATTAAAATTGTGATTGTCATACGATAGGAAGTGAGGATGATGGGTTATTGCTAGTTATTAATATCAAACTAGCAAGCTAAAGAACCGAAAATCTGAAAATACAGGTATTCCTTTTGATTTATAACATAAATATGTGAATTAAAACAATACTAAAAACTCACTAATAATCCTGCAATACCTCTATTAATTTATAGACTCTATTGTAAGCTACTTGGCTATGCATGAACAGTGTAACAACATTTACATTATTAGTAATTATGTAGCAAGTAGAGTGTAACTATTTAGCCTTTGGACTTGGCCTATCAAATTAATCAATTATATTAGATGGAAAACATCAATATATTGTTTGTATAATTTTTTTTATAGGGTATAAGGTTATATACAACTACCTTGAAGAGAATTAGCAGATTGGGACATCTTTTCTGTAGTATATAAATGGCAGTGTACCACTGCTTGCACTTCCTGTTCCTTCAATAGGTAGGTGTGTGAAATACCATTTTTAGTATACTAAAATTTAGAGCATTGATTATTTAATACTGTTACTAATGTGTGTTAGTTATTACTATTTTACAATCAATCGTATAACTTTAAGCAAAAATGCTGGACAGTTACAAATATAGTGCAAATAGTAAGATTCAAAATTTTCAATTTCTTTTTTCTTATCTTCAAATACCAAGATTAATGCCAAACGTGATTGCTTAACAACACATGTCAATATTACCAATGTCTATCCTCCTTCTCTCCTCTACTCTTGTTAGGAGATTAAGAATAACTAGCCTGATAGTCCCTTTGACTATTACATCGTAGCTGATACTAATAGATGTCCTTGTCATGTCTACTCTCATATGGAATCATTGTGTATTTCTGGAGGAGGATGGACGAGAGTAGCCTACCTTAACTTGTCTGACCCTACAGATAAATGTCCATCAGGATTTAAACTATATGATTGGAATGACATAAGAGCTTGTGGAAGAGCAGCAACATCATCATGTGGTTACTGTCAGTGAAGTTATGTTGATGGTGTTAGTCTTACATATATGGTAATCTTGCAATCACATCTATAAACATTTATGGCTAGTCTGCAAAAGAACGTTTTTGCCTCACATGGTGAAGATGAATGTCCCTATGCTCCCAATAGCCTGGTCACAACAATTGACATTCATAATTATTAAAATAAATATTATTAGCACAGTTGCTGAAAAAGTAGATTCCCAAAATTGACGCTATATATACATACACATGTGTTGTTTGAATTATACAAACATCACACTTTTGTAATCACTAAAACTAGGCCGCTAATTGACAGTCATGTAGTTCATTGTCAAAACAATAGACTTTCTATTTAACTCAATAGTTATATAAAGGAAACAACTTATCTGGATACTTCATGGACTTGTGTGTGAAGGCTGTCACCATAGCTATATAATATAGCTGTGTCATAATAAACATACTCTATACGTGACTGTTGTTAAAACAAAAGATTTAGCAACAGCTCCCTGTGATGCTCATTTTACTGAGGAGAAATACAAATAAATCATTGTATATTGTGAAATGAACAATTATCTCCAGTAATATTTTAATGTTAATTCTTTCAGATCCTGTATAGTAAAAACAAGCATATGTCAAGATTGTTGTGAGATTTGTTATGGTAGTATATCTTTCTTATTTTGTTACATAAAACCTAATATTGTGAGAATCAATGGACATATACTTGTTCGAGATGGGTTCAACTGATTAGTGCTAGTATTCAAGATTGGTGGGGGAGGGGCTAATTAATTAAGGTATTGCAGGTCAAAAAATTTGTGATCCAAAGTATTAAGATGTGCTTATGTTCAGAGATGAAATTTCATCCTGTAAAAAGTAATGAGGGACTGAATGAAAACGATTTGATAATCAAAAATAAACATATAGTACATATATCAAACCTAGATTCCAAAAGAGTGAGCCATTTTTTAGTTGAAGAAAGGAGAGTTGCTGTTGTTGAACAACCTCATCTGAAGCCCCATTGTGTGCTAGACAGTTTCAATGTGAGAGGCTATTATATTGTTGTATACATGGTTCTCCAGAACTTTGTTGAGAATGCATAAAAGAGAGATGATATTGGCCTGAACTTATTAATGAGTGATTCTTTTTATTCCAATAGGATTATCCCTTGTTGAAGTCATCATTAAATAGCATTTTAACAGAGGGTGAGATACAAACAACAGTCTGTTTCAGGACTTGTACAGAGATACATCAGGATGGTGTACTGAATAAACACAGTCTACTGCACATAACAGCTTCCTGGGCATACCTTCTATATGCATGCAACTAAACTTAGATAGACAGAGCGGAGAGTGAGACTTATTAAAATAAACCCAATAATTAAAAAAAACTTCTTGAGAACATTGGACTAGTCAGCAGCAGGATGTGCATATATATTATTGAATGTTAACATGGCTATACCGGTAGATGTTGTCTTGAAGGTCTAACGGACCATCCAACGTTTTAGCATATTTGGTATAAAGATTGTTCAAATGTATTCTTTTGGCAAGCATTAATTGATAGACTACTATGTTTCTTTGTACCCTTTGAGAAGTTCTTGCAAATATAAATATCATATTCCAATTTTAGTGTAATTATCAAAAGTAAATTGAACTGAAGAATTGTATGCAGGGTTGAAGGCATCTGCCTCCTAGACTTCCTTGCAATTACCTTTGCTTACATTTACCTCCTATCTGTAATTTTTATATACTGTGTAACATCAGTGCTTATAACTATGATTATGTAAGAAAGATATCAAATAATGCTAATGTTGGGTTCATTTTGTGACTGTGCAATAGGTATTAATTGTTCTGCATGTACTTTTTATAAACGAACAAATTATACATATATCAATTAATTTTTGCTCAATCTGCAAAAATTTAAATTTCCATAGGAACATTTAGTGAAATAATACCTAAAAAGTTTAAATGACATCTTATTGATTGATAGTATAGTTTTATAAGCTTCTTGATGGCTAATCAAAATACATAATACTTGATTGATGCAACCTGACTTATAAGAGATATATTCTCAGAACATTGTCTCTTATATATTAATGATGAACTCTGCAAATTTAACCAATTGTTACAAATTAGTGGTGATTAAGTATGTTCTAAAATATATATTGTAAATTGTTAAGTTATTCCTTTTTGTATTTTAATTTTTGGTTATGCCAGGTGATACAAGTATTAGTTTAAGCATTTTTTGTTTAGTCTTAAAGGTTAATGTATTTCCTAATTTCCATTAAACATTCTTTCACATTCTTTAGTCAATTGTTTTCTTTATAGGAGGAATGTTTTGTCTATTATCTCAGTTGGTCAACATGTCACTTTACCATATTATTTTATCGCTTAAATTACGTCATATATTACATTTTTTATTTTGTAGATTTTAATATCTATTATGAAGTTGAGTTGTTATTGCTATATATGTAGAGTTATCTATTATGGGTTTAAATGGCATTCTTTTTAAAAGTTGAACTTGCTATGTCACACTATTCTATATATAATTATAATAACTTAATTAAGTGACATATCAAACTAATTAAACCTAATTATTTTTGACTAATATTTGTTCAATACTTGTACAGCATTTGGTTTTCATGACCATTTTATTATTTTATTTCCCATCTTGTTAAGTTTTGTTGCTACCCATAACATATAAGGACTGTTGTTATCAATTTGATAATCAAAAACAATATAACAATTTACATGATTATTAGTAATTAGCTACAACAAAAACACAATCAAATTAACATATAAATCAAATAAAAAATTACCACACAGAAATAAGACAAGGCATGTCGCTATCTTTTTTTGTTCTTGAAGTTACTTTATGGTAGTTTACGATAGTATATGGTTCCTCCAGTACTAACACCAAAGATACCATTAATTGCAGTATCACATTGCTTCATATCACCATTGTCAAATGATATATTCTCTCACTCACTAATACATGGTTTCTTGCAGGTATGGACATCATTTTGTGCATCTACTCCAAATATTTCATGAGATCCTACAGTGACATGTTGCATTTTACCAGGAATATAGCGCCATGATCCACTACACAATCAACTGGACGAGAAAATACATGATTAGTATAATTAACTGCATATACGTATTGTTGTCCTTGATCTATTTGTTTAAATCTGCAAATTTGGTCTACCAGAATCCATGATCCACTGCAAGGCTTTTTACATGCCCATGCACAATTTTTACCAGTATCTATACTCCAAATGTAACCATTACCAGAAGCAGACACATAAACAGATGCTCCAGTAACTTAAACGCAATTACCAACTCCCATCAACAGAACGTTTGTATATTCCATTACTACTATCATTCCACCAAACTTCATAGTCATTATTTAGCATCTGCTTGTCTTAAATTTTCAGTTACTTTGACCCAATTTCCATTACATGGCTGTGCACAATGATATGTAGCACTTACAGAAGTCACTCCCGCAAGATAATTAGGAGATCCTGTAACATCACTTAAAGCACCAGAGATCTCAGTCCATTGATGAGCTGAAATTGAAGAAATAAAAACAAGCAATAGAATTACTTCAATCTTGAACATCGTTTCTTAAATTTGCATAGGACGTCACAGTTTTCAGTATTGTGAAGCTGGAAGTGCTAGTGTAATCAACTGGACAATGAGAACATAACCTGTATAGTCTTATAACAACCATTTAGTGATGAGTGTGCTCTACTCCCAGACAGTTTACATGAACCTTAGGAGACTTTATAACACTAAAGCCTCTCTATACAAAAACTGTTGTAACTTACTGCTTTGGCTTGACCTTGATGTCTACACTTATCATAACTATTTATCACTCTGAATAGAGTTACTATACTTAGTTTTTACAGAGATGAGACACAAAGGCAAAAGTATAGGTAAACTAGAAAGAGAGAGAGAGAGAGAGAGTTAGAGTAGATTGTTGATTTTTATTGCCTATTACGATGATAACAATTAAAAAATAATTATTTATATCTTCTTCCAATCTATATGAATATACTCATATAGATTGGAAGAAGATATAAATAATTATTCTCAAATTGTTATCATTGTAATAAGCAATAAAAATCAACAATCAATATTGAAATCTACTTTCTACATGAACTATACATATGATGTCATATGATGTCATACTCACTAACTTCAATATCATATATCAATGCAACTATTGTAATAAGTAGTAATGTTGGTTCTTATAAATTTTTGTTTGTTTTTTCAGTACATATTTTTTGAAGATCCATTTAGTTAATGTTTGTGCTGAGAACATCAAAATCCTGTATCTCTATGTGTATCTGTTATAAGTATAACTATAACAATCCATGATCTGTAGATAATTACATATAAACACAATGTCATTAAGTATAATTAAGGACATGTCAGAGCACACAAAAAGTGTGCTCACTTTTATTATTTAAACAAAATAATTCTTCTACCATCCTAAGATAACCCTTTTAAATTTTTTCTGACAAAGTAATCTATTGAATGACTGGTCACACAAAGTTCAGATTATATCAGTGAGCCAAGCACTATCCTATGCAGTTTACAATGTAGGCTGTTTTTTTCATACTTTTTTCTTCAAGGCAGTACTTACAAAAATGCTGATGATTGCTGCTATAACCAAAATTAATACAATTAAAGATAATACATAATATTTAATGTAATGTAATATGTAAAGTTTCAAAACAAGGGCCTACCATGAGAACACAAATATCAGCCCACATTTAGTATCAAAATAATTCTCCCAATTACCACTCTCCTAACTGATATAAGACAACGCCTTGAACTTCATTTGACAAAGATGATATATCGAATGACAGGCAGCCCACACAAAGGTCAGACTAGATATCATTGATTCAAGTACAAGCCTATATAGTTTACTAGTAGACAACTTTCCTTCTTTATATGTTCAAGAGAGTACTTAAAAAATGCTTAAAATGCTTTAAAATTTCCAAAGGAACATTTAGTGAAGTAATACCTAAAAAGTTTAAGTAACATCTTATTGATTGATAGTATAGTTATAAGCTTCTTTATGGCTAGTCAAAAAAGACATAATACTTGATTGATGCAACCTGACTTATAAGGGATTTCTAGATATAATTATAATAACTTTATTAAGAAAAATATCAAACTAATTAAACATATTTTTGAATAATATTTGTTTAATAATTATACAGCATTTGCATTTCACGACCATTTTATTATGTTATTTATCATCTTATTAAGTTTTGTTGCTACCCATAACATATAATGACTGCTGTTATCAATTTGATAATCAAAAACAATATAATGATTTGCATGATTATTAGTAATTAGCTACAACAAAAACATAATCAAATTAATATATAAATCAAATAAAAATCATCACACAGAAAGTAGCAATGTTGCAATCATTTGTTCTTGAAGTTAGTTTATGGTAGTTTACGATAGTATATGGTTCCTCCAGTACTAACACCAAAGATACCATTAATTGTAGCATCACATCGCTTCATATCACCATCATCAAATGATATCTTCTCCCACTCTCCAATACATGGTTTCTTGCAGCGATGGACATCATTTTGTGCATCTACTCCAAATATTTCATGAGATCCTACAGTGACATGCTGCATTTTACCAGGAATATAGCGCCATGATCCACTACCATCAACTGGGCGAGAAAATACGTAATTACTATTATTAACTGCATATACATATTCTTGTCCTCCATCTATTTGTTTAAGTCCACATTTAATGCCTATTTTAGACCACGCACCGCTACATGGCTTTTTACACTTCCATGGACATCTATCAGTACCTATACACCACATATGGCCATTACCAGAGGCAGAAACATGATAAGATGCTCCATTAACTTTAACCCAACTACCACTCCCATCAACAGAGCGTTTGAATATGTCGTTATTACTCTTTGTTCCCCAAACTTCATAGTCATTAGCATCTACTTGTCTCAAACCTCCAGGAACATTGACCCAACTTCCAGTACACGGCTGTGCACATCGATATATAGCATCACCAGAGTTCACACCCCAGAGATAATTAGGAGATCCTGTAATATCTGTTAAACCACCAGGGATCTCGGTCCATTGATGACCTGAAATTGAAGACACAAAAGCAAATAACAGAATTACTGCATTTTTGACCATTTTCCTATACTTTGCATGAACTGGTTTCGATGTCTTCAGTAGTGTCAAGCTAGAAGTAAAACTACCTTTATATATAGGACCATTTGGTGCCATATAGTCTGTTAAAGTTCAAGCAAACTATCTGGGAGTAGAGCACACTCACCACTATAATTTACAATAACATGTTTTTTATAAGAATAACAGATTACAGTGCATAGGATGCTGGAGGTTAGCTTTGAATGAGGTTGTTGACTGTTTTGTTCATGAACTTGCTGCATTGGTTTGACCTCCATGTCCAACATTGTCATAACTATTTATCACTCTGAATAGAGTTACTATAGATAGTTTTTTCAGAGATGAGACACAAAGGCAAAGTGTAGGTAAGCTGTTTGAGAGTATAAATCAATTTTTAAATGTTCAAAAAAATTATAACATGTTAGCCTATGGCTAATATTCCATTATTAATATATACCAATATTAAATAGGCACAATAAGAGAACATTTCAAGTCACTTGCCTTGATTTTGTTTAAACAATGGTAGAACACTAAATGTACATGCATGCTGAACCAATGATTGCATGGCTACTTCCTCACTTCAATGCATCCTGAATGGAATGCAATTAAACCACACTTCCTGATTAATTACGAGTACACGTGAGCTTAGTCTAGCGAGGCTAAGCGAGCTAGACCTCCTCCTTTTTGATAAGCTGACAGGCGGGTGTAGTTAGCTAGACTAAATGAGCTTGGCTATCGAGGAAAGGTTTTGTATATAACCAGGTCTGTTGTGAAGTATTAGTTTGAACAACTTGTACCAGAGACAAGTCAATTGTGACAGACATACTTCAGGTTAAGTATGATATTGAGATCATGCATATAATAGTAGCCTGTTTGCCACAATAACTTGTCACTAAACTAAAAATATTCAAATCACAGGAGAGGCAAACGGGTTTGTCCCGGTTCACCTATTCGAATTTAAATACAATAATAATTATGGTCTTGCTATGGATACCGTAATTCTAATTAAGAGATTTTTGAAATTTTCATTGATAATTATTATTAATAATTGTCACTAAGTCACTAGCTATTACAACACAAAAGGACCACAATCATCCAGGAGATCAGGTTGCTATTGAAGTCGAAATGATAGTCGTTCCACTTAAGGAAACTGCTAAGGAGACTGTAAGGCCAATACTGACTTATATTAAGACAAGATAAAAGGGATAGTAGAAATGTCGAATAAGGAAGACGTCTCTTCAAAGATGCCAACCTTTGAACAAATCAAAACATGTTTATATGATAGCCATTGTAAGAGACTTTCCGCTCTACCAACAGAATGAGCATAAGTATATTTCTCAGGAGAATGGACAAAAACAATATACTTTGTAAAGCTAATACAATCTACATTGATGGAACTTTTATCAAATCTTTTCCATACATGTATTTAAACAAGATAAGCAACACCCACTAGTTTATGCTTAATTCCCAAGTAAATCTAGGGCTACTTACAACAGACTCTTTCATCTCATTCAAGAGAAAGCTCAAAATCTACAACTACAATTCAAATCTGAGACTGTGGTTACTGACTTTGAGGTTATTGTCAAACAAGCAATACAATTGAATTTTCCAACATCTACATATCTAGGACGCAATTATCAATTTTGCCAGGCAATTATGAGAAAACTCAACACACTGGTCTGCAAATCCAATACAGAGATAATATGGAGCAACTAAAGTAATTCATATGCAGAACAACAGCTCTTCCCTTTGTTCCCATTTGTTTTGTCCATCTTGCATGGGAAGGAATAAAAGCAGATACTCCAAAGTTACCAAGAATCAATGAATTTTTGCATATTTTGAAACCACATGGATATAGCTGGAACATTCTGCGCAGCAGATTGGAACTTATACAAGGCTGAAGGACCACAGACAAGCAATCACTCGGAGGGTTGGCACAATTGTCTATGGTGAGTAGTTGACAAATCCAATCCAAACATCTTTGAATGTGTTGAGGTATTTAAGAAAGAACAAGTCAGTACAGAGGTTTCAATACAACAGTTGGCAGCAGCTGAATGTCCACCTCATCAGAGAAAGAAAGCTATAGAGAAAGATCAACACATTAAGGAACTCAAAGAAAGATTTAGCAGTATGAATTCTTTAATCATTACTTTCCTTAACATTAAATTGTACACTCTTTAATCATCATTTACCTTAAACTCCTTCATGATTATTTAGATAGTTTCAGTCCCTTTTTGTCCAGTAGTAGCTCTTGTCTTGTAATTTGTAAATTTGCAATGTTTGTTAATTAGATTTACAGTGTATCCATATGTAAACCAGTAAATTGTATTAAAACTTGAGTAGGTGAATCAGGCATAACTCAGGCAAACATGTTTACATGTACATGTATGTAATGTTCATAGAATTCGATACCTAAGACAACTAATATCGTTAAATTAGTATTTGCTAAAGTTAACTGATTCAGTAACAAACAAATTCAGTAAAATTAAGTCAGTTTGGGTGTGGCTTGATAATTTACTAAAAGTAATACATGCTGGCTAGATCCAAGTATTTTAAAATCATTTATTTAGTAGACACAAATAATAGAAACTTGTAATGTAGTCCAAATAATTTAAACTTTCAATAATTTCAATAAGCTGCCAGGTGTTTTGCTAGAGACAAACTAAGTATAAAGGCTGATGATAATATATATAGCTATACTGCATGAAATATATATTATACCTAGTAGAAGTATACATTGTACATACATGTCCTTCTTCCAAGGTTCTTTACATAGTGCTCTCCTGAATAGCTTGTATATACATGTAATCTGTACATGTATAAACCTCCAATGCAATGAATTAAATTACCAGGTAGAATTGTGTTATTTTTTTGCCATAGATACAAGACCTAATAACAAAGCTATATATCATCAACTGTCTCTTATTCTTCTTGAGATGAGCCAACCTTTCTATATAAGGATAAGCTAAGCAATAGACATCCAGAGTTAATGCGATTCTATCTGATAATATAAATCACAAACTACAACACTGAGGGTATGGATGAATCTAATTAATAAGGACATCAATCTTATGATCCCAACGTCAATACTGGTCATTATAATGTATGTTACATATAATATTTGTACTTTGTTTTATTACTATTTTATTGCATGAACATGTAAATATATAATTGTACTCTAAGTACATGTAGGTTCTTATATATTTAAATTGATCTTTTAAAAAAATTATTGACAAATTTGGAGCATGTACTCTTCCCAAATTTCCCTCTTGTCTAGTGACAGTAGCTGTTATTCCAAGTGATACTACTATTCCAGGAATTCAGTATATATTAGTTTACAAGATATTAATTTAACTGAAGAATGACTCACTCCAAAGATCTATATTGTACAATTACTTTGTGAGTGCTGATAATTGAACAAAGCAAGTTTTCTCATTAATATCTATTGTATTGCTACAAATGTACAACAATCACTTAGAGCATTATATAATAGTGAAAGTGAATAAATGTGTATGGCACTAATTAGATTTAAAATACTTTTTATGTAAATACTTTCATGAATACTTTAAAATCTTTAATCTAAAATCCTTTTTATTACACGTTTTTTCTATGTTTTGAGCACAATTTAATATCTATTATAAATTCTCATCTATATTGATATTAGAATGAACACACTAACAAACTAATTAGATGTAATATATGTGCTTTGTTAATTGTTTTAGTATTAATAATTATAAATCTTCTCTCTATTATTCTCAGTACAAGCAGTAGAGTCCAACCCATCTGAGATAATCCATGCTCACAGTGCTGATCTAGTGAGCTATTGCCATTGATTATGATTGAGAAAATAATAGACAATCTATAGTACAGTTTACTACTACAGAAAGTGTCTCCAATTGTTTTAAACCTATAAAGCAACGCGTGTCATTAACATATGTCATGATACCTTTTCTGATAAACTAGTAGTAATATCAGTGAAGTATTTGTTACTATGGGATGTACATGTGTCAGTAGCTCAAAAATTTGATGACCTTTCAAAGAAGGACACTAAACATGCGTGAGTGTTGCTATCATAATCACAGGAAGTAATCTTGTAATAATTATTTCTGTGTGTCTGAATACGTGGATATGGTTTGGCTCGCAGTGTTAGGGTAGATTCGATGACAAATATGACTTTGATCTCATTTTTTAGTATGTCCAGGATTAAGTAAACTTTAGCATTTTTAGCATAATTTTTATATACCTAGCTTTTAACTTGATTCTTTGATCTTATTCACCATACATGTATGTTTTATCCATTAAAAGATGACATATTAAAAGATGCTATATGGATGGATAGAGAAATGGATAAATGTGTTATTATTATTATACACATATTGACTATGTACATGTATATATGTGACTTTATTAGAATAGAACAGTAGACAACCTCTTCACTGATCAAGTGATCATTGTGTTGTTGATATGATTGTTTAAATATTTACTTTATTTATAAAAGTGACAAACATGTTGAAAATGACAATAAGTAAATCACATGTAGTCAATGAATGTTGTAATATGTCATGAAATGAGGTAATGTTTTAATACATTGGAGAAACTGATGCTTCCTTTAATATCTTGGTTGTATAGTCCAATAAATAGTCATAACAGTAGATATATAGAGTTGTAGTTTACTTATTAGTCCAGAACAGTAAAGGAGAGCCAATGTATTAAAGAGACATCCATATTATGTACATGTATTTGTGCTAACTAACTCATCATATTTCATCATTGATCTACTATTATGATCTGGTATATCTGCTTCTCTCAAATACTTCAGAACAAACTGTACAAACTTATCAACATAAAGAACATATTTAGTTTATCAGCTTTGATCATATACATGTGATGTATAGAGTAAACTTGTCTTTACTGGAAATAAAATAAAATGAGATGTTAATTAATTGTTTATCTATAAGTCTATTTAACAATCATCTATTTATTTACTAGTTATCTCATTCTAGTCACTAGTTATTAACTCATTCAATAATCTATCCATTTTATTATCTGACATCTATCAAATCCTTTATGTGTCCATTTGTCTGATATGTATCAATCTATTCATCCATTGATCCATCTAAGGGCAACGCGTCCATAACCATCTCTCTGTCCATCCATTTATCAATTCATCCATTTTTCAAACCTGATCAGTTGAAATCATCCATAATTACACAAGATATGAGATAAATCCAGTCATAATCATGTAAAACATTATGGCATAGAACAAATTTGATTGGTCAACCATCATTCCTTTTTTTTACAGTTTCCACCTGTAGAGTGTGGTCAGCGGTGCAAGAGACTAAGGATCAATTCAGAGAGTAAACTTGTTAATAGACTGATAACATTCAAATGACAGATACCTAGACATGCTATGTATGTAATGCTTTTAGAATTTGATACTTTAAGAATAATATATTGTAGGTATAAATGAATTCTCTGAACTTTCTAGCTTCATATTACACTTTGTTGTTCTACTTAATTGTTTATTGTAAATTTATTTTGCTTTAAATAACCTGTATATTAGCAAACATTTCTGGCTGTTTGTAATTTTCTATCACTATTGTACAGATAAGTCATTTGCCTAGCTATTTTATCAAAATTGTCATCTGCTTTCAGAGAAACAGATTTAAAGTTTACCAACATTATTACGTTCTATTAACAATTGGTACAATAATCTTGATGACATGGCAATAAGCGAGGTATCTATTAATGAAAGAAACAAAATTTTGAATTTCATTTCCTATCTTCAAATGTCTAATATGTATTAAATACCATGCATCACATCTTTCATATAGTTCTACAAATCCATCAACAGTAACTATAAGTCTCATCCTGTCCATCATCTGATGTTAATTGTGTTACTAGTGTGCATGTAAGATTAAATTTGTATTTTTATATACATGCCTCTTTGGATTAGTTCTGGTCTCAAATTTCATATTAACTTAATAAAAATTAAATGTCTGTCCCTCCTATAGTGACATATAACAATATATGTCATTGGACCAGTTATCAAAAATGAATTGATTTGTAGAAGAATAAGTGAGTGCCTCAATTCTGAGAGAGAAAGTAGATTTCAATTTTGGTTGTTACTATATATTATTGGCTATTAAAATGATAACAATTTAAGAATAATTATTTATAAGTTCTTCCAATCTATATGATTACATGAACTATACATATGACATCATTACTTTATCATAATGACATATAATGCCATAACTCAATAATCATATTATCAACATAAAATCACAAATCAGTCAATATTCATGATCTGGATAGTTACATTAAATTGTATTTAAGTGTAATAACTGTTATACATACCCAATAGAAGTTACATGCTTCTTCAGAAATGTGATATGTGAAATCAAGTACAGTAATAGTTCTACATTGTACTTCATCACATAACATTATGTGGCATCATAATGATATAGACAACAACTACATAACCATTTTAGCTATACACTTAACATAATAGATGTACAATGTATAGGTAATAATAAAAATCATTAGTTAGAGTTTCAATATTGGATTACAGAATCTGTTGTCTTGTCAGTAATTAGCACATCTTCAATATACAGTAACAGGTAGATATTCAAATAGTGTTCCTTATAATTATGCATACAAATAAAGGATTAGAGTAATATAAACTTTGTTCATGATAAATGAAGTAATACATTTATTTCATTACTAAGCAACATTTGGTCCCATTTAAACATGAGATCAAAACACATTTGAAATATTATACAAAACCTTGTGGTTGGTCAAGTGCTGCAAGTAGTGTTGAGACTATATTCTTAGAAGCAAAAAAGTGTTCAGTTTAAAAGTTTTATAAAATTAAAGTGAAAGCTAACACTCAAAAGAAATCATAACATACAAATGCACACCAGCTTAAATACCTGGTAGTCATAATAAGGTAATGTAAATAAACCAATAACTAAACATTTAAATATAACAAAAATGTATAATTAATGATGTAAGCATAACAATAAAGAAACAACTAAACATGTAAGGGTAACAATAAACAATTAACTAAACATGTAAGTGTAACAATAAACTAATAACTAAGAATATAAATGTAACAGTTTTAACACATACTGTAAGTTTAGGGGAAGCATATAGCAAATTAAGAAGCAAAGAACAACATTTATTATAAAACTAATACCACAACAATATAATGCTAACACACTATGTGCATAAATTAATAAAACAAAAACCTTAAACAAAGAAATTCAGTTATTACAAAATTTACAAATTCTCAAACATAATATTTGTTGAGGTTGGCTTAATAAATTTTCAGTTGTTTGAGTTCCTCTAAGATCTGAGTCATAGTTGGACGATCATGACCATTACGTTTAAGGCACCTCTTGATAAGAGAGGACATAGGAGGCCATGACACATGACTAGCTTGTTGTTCTCTTTCTGCAACTGTCATAGCAGGTGGACGATGAAGGATCATCTCCATTAGGAGTACAGAGTAACTGTAGACATCCATTGCTGGAGTTTGGCTCTCAGGATCATTAGATTTGGATTCTGGAGAAGCATAGGCTGGGTTTCCTGGCATAAATGTCATTGCTTGTTGTTGAAGGTTAGCTGCTCCATAATCAGCTACTTTAGCTTTAAAGCTATCACCTACTGATGGTTCTAATAGGATATTTGGGCTACTAATGTCTCGATGTATAATAGGGTCTGGTTTCCATAAATGGAGGTAGTTAAGAGCAGAAGCTACATCACGACTGATACCAAGTATTTGATGTCGTGTCAAGGCTTTCTTCTGGAGTTCATTGTAAAGACTTGTAGTCATGATCTCTGTAAGAATAATGGGTGTACCCACTGTGGTAGCTCCAATAAATTGGACAAGATTAGGATGACGTACTCTAGCAGCAATGCCCATTTCTCTATAGAAAACATCTTGGTTATAGTCTGAGATGATCATACCATGGAGAGACTTAGCAGCTACTCTCAGACCTCGGAACATAGCCACTTTAACTTCACCATATGCTCCACTTCCTAGAACATTTTGTGTCAAATTCACCTCCTCTTTACTCAAGACCCAATGAGGCTGATCTTGTTGAGAATGAAGCTGTTTTAATTGTTGATTTTGGATGCGAACTGTTTCTCGATATTGTTGTAGTTGATGTTGATACTCCAGTAGTTGTTGACCTTGAGTATACATCATTTTTTGAAACTTTTGTAGTTGATTGTTTAAATCTTGTATTAGTTGTTGTTGCTGCTGTAGCTGTCGTTGATAATGATCTCTTGTCTGTTGTAAGTCATCTGTAAGAGACTTAGCAATAGGTTTACTCTCTTTTACTTCTTGTTTTATGTTTGGTTTCTTTTCCTGTTCTATCCGTTCTCTCCGTATTTCTGTAAGTTGTTTTAGAACTGTTTGCTGGTAGTTATCAATCGAGGTCAGGTTGTCAAGTACAATTGCTACTGACCACTGACCATCTTTAAGAACTATATAAGAGAATACAGCATATTAATGTCATTATACAATGTAGTATTATTAGTATAACATATATGATAGTAATAAGACTATACTATATAGTACATAACAAGGTCACCTGTTATATAACAGTACATGTATTATACACTACATGTAACATTACCTATAGTTACATGATGTACATGTAATGGTAACTAAAACACATAAACAATTCTACATATGTAGTCACAAATGTATACATTAGTAATACTACTAGTTTGATGTAGACTGGATGGATAACAGTTATTGTAATAAAGGAGACATTAGTGGTTGTTATTTAATGAGTGCTTACAGTATCAAATATCTATAAGATTCCTTTTACTTATATAGTCATTGAGAAACATATTAGTTAATGATCTCTTGGTGTATATAGCTATACTCTGTCTAAATTGAGTTGATTCTTGACTCAGTGTTATGTCTCAGGTTAGATATAAATTAAAGAGAAATAGTATTTACTATTCAAGAAATCTTATAGTTTCGTCTAAAATTTGTAAAAACTAAACCATTTGCTGATAGGAAAGTAGTAAACTAGAAATAGCATGAATAGAGTTTTTGCATTATACCATGTCATGATGTCACACATAACTTGCATATTATTAATGAATGCTCACGCAAATGTTTACAAAATGGAGCAATTTTTTTAGAAACAATAAAAATGTCTTTTATACCAAAAGCAAAAAAGTCTAAGAAGACATTGACAGCAAAAATAACAAAATGCTTCAATAAAAATTACTTATAAAAAGAGAAAGCCACACTCAACATAGAGAAATGACTTTTTTCATTATTGTAGTTTCAAAAATATGACATCAAACTCAATAAGACTGAGTATATATATGTACTGTATTTTCATAAAACATTACATCATGTCTATGTTGACTACACTGACTATTAGCTCAACAGATTTATAATTTTGGGTTATAGGAATGAATGTATTAAAACAGTGATGAATAATAAAATAATTGTATAACCATATCCCTTGACAGCTCTTACAGTCTTTACATACACTTATCTTTTTATTACATAATATGTAGTCAATGTGATATCTATATTGTGTGCATACATGTTCTGACTTATTTACCTAGTTCAATTAACATTGTTATATTGAGGTCCGTGACAGCTACTTCATTGAACTTAGCATGACCTCCTATAACTATTAACCACACACAATGTTGTCCCATGATAATTGTTGATAGAGAGTGTCCACATCTCTCAGTGACAGAGTCAGGTAGATTAATCTGTAGTATGTAGAGACATAAATATCATTACATCATTTATATGTGCACATTGTAGGTACAGTAATAGTTATCAATAATTTTGATATCCAAAAACTGACAATTAATTGGTAATTCATAATTATTGTTATAAATCATCAGATTTATATTACAAATCATTATAATATATGTGACCTGATTTTCAAAATTGGACAACCTGACTTGTGAAAAAAAACCACTGTTAAAACATATCAAAAACAGTTTTGCATACATATAGAATTGTTATGCATATATACCAACTGTATGTATACAAAACGGTTTTTTGAGATATTTTAACAGTGGTTTTTTCACAAATCATGTCACGTATGTTTTGACAGAAGTGGTCCCTTTTTGCAATTCAGGTCACATATTTATACTTATTGTACTGTTACTAATTATAAGACATCTCAAGTAATACAGTCTTGTATTAACTGATATTGTAAGACATTATATGTGAGATAACACTTCTAATTGACAGAATATTAGTTGCTTAGAGTGTATCATGTAGATATACTCTAAGTATCCAGACAGAAGTATATGAATTAAAACGATAAAAGTGATGGCTTACCTTTATCCATGACTTCTCATTAACATCCAGTAACCAGCTGTCATTAGTCGTTTTCTTTAGTCTCTTTCCACCAATCACCAGTAGTAAAGGTGATATTGATGATCCACTGATAATACTGGCAGCATGATTGTTCCTTTCTGCTGGCCACTGTAATACTTGGTCAGGTTTAGCTACAGCCTGCCAGAGCTACATGGAATGTTGTGCAATTATAATCAATGATAGGTGTTTATAATCAATGATAATTAGTTACAGAAAATACAATGATTAGAATAAGGTATTACATCTATCGATTAAACTAGACTTTCAGTTAATTTAATTTGACTAGGAGATCTTGGGTAGGTTTTTAAAAAAAGACAAGCTCTCTCCGGAGCTATATATGGTCCTTAATAAATGCAAGTTAGGCAACTGTTCAAACCAAGAAAATAACTGTAAAATCATCCTAATTTATTTTGATGGTATCATTGCTACTATAAGGGATTGGGTTAATGCTTACATTGAAGACCGGAGTGTTGTCAGGAATATGGACCTGTTCAAAGACATTCTCTCAGTCAAAAGCATCAATTAGTCATGTCAATTCAGATTGCTTGCAATTAAATTAATAATTTCACTATGTGTGATAATACAAAAACAAAGATACGACAACACGCACATGTATGCATTACATGTGATACAAAACAATCTTAGGATGGTCAGGCTTGCTACACATACCAGACATTAAAATCTGCTCTCAGTCATGAGAGAAGACTGAATATCAAGAAGACAATTCATCATGGAACAGTGTTGAACAAAGTTTATAACATCTTTGCAATTAACTGAATTGTTTAATAATAATAATTTTATAATTGCCATTAGAATACAATTAGTGTACTGCAATTACAATTAGAATTATAGTTATGTAAAAATTAATATCTAAACATTACTTAACAATTAAAATTAGAATTAGACTTGTTATAACAAGCTTGCTAGACTAGAAAAATGTACTCGACTGAATAGTCATTACATAACTGTCATTGTATCAACAATAATATAATATAACATACCACTGTATGGTTGATGATGTCCAAAATATAAAGAATGTTAGATGAGGTGCCTTTAACTACACCACCGAAGATGACTGCTCTTGTATTGTTTACTGCTTCCATAACAAAGTCACTATTAGGTGGCATACACTGTCCAGTGATCTCAGGTATAATCCATTGACCTAAAAGGAGAACAAATAGAACACTCATCGTTATACTTGTATCATAGTAGTAGTTAGATAATTGGTCATTATACAATGATCAGTAAAATGATACAACTATAATATTAATATCAACCTCAACTGATCATTAATAAAGTATCATTGTTAATGTTCTACTGGAATCATTACACAATACTGGTAATTAATTAGTTTCTATCATCTCGTGATAAAACATGTTTAATTTTCACATGTTGTACTTAACAATATCAATAGTAGACTTATTTTAAGTTTTATTATTTTATTTTGTTCACTTTAAATAGACTACAATATGACAGTAACTAGTAGTATAGTTGCTAATTATATTATTTGTTGACTCTGATGTTTTCTAGTTTGTCAGTCCTACACTGGAGTCATTACATATATAAGGTTTAAGTGAGTGAAGACATAATTAGTTTCTACCATGTAGCACAATATGTTAACAACATGACTTCTTTGTATGTTTCATTACCCTTAGTTGAACATCTTCAAAGATTGTAGCTAGTAGATAATGTGACCCCACCTACTTTGTAATAATTCTAATTTTGTAATACAAACTGAAAGTATCTGATCATATTTTAGTTTTTGTTTTTGTTTGTAATGTTTATTGTTTATTTACAAGTCTCTTTTTATACCAAAAACTGTATACTGTTTTCCCTAAATTCGATTAAGAATACTATATAACATGTTAAGATATAGTTTGAACACTAAGAGATGATGTCAGATACTTAAGTGGGTGTGGTACTTGTATAGCTGTAGTTTCTTATCACATTATTAGTTAACTTTGATGTTTACCAGCTTAGCTGTGTCAATATTGTCTTTAAAACAAAAGCAAATGCTATATTTTCACACGTACACAGGATATGATATGTCTTGAGGTAAGTTATATCTATTGGTATCATAATAGGATATGTCAATACTACTTTGGACTAAACATATAAACAATTTGGTTATTAATTTATGCATACTTCTTTTCAATATTCAATAATTAACACCGATTATATTCAATAGCGTATCTGATAATATAATTTGATATATATTAATAGTCTTACCTGTTGATAGGTCATATAGATTATGTTCATTGGTTGATACTCTAACACTGGACAACTGATGATAATGAAATTTAGGCACTTGTTTAGAGGGTAGAGATCCCTCACCTCCTATCATTAGTAGACGATATCGTCCTTCATACTCAGTTGACATTATACAGCCACAACCTCTTCTCATAACTGCTATGTTGTCATCTGTAGGTTGTAGTTGTGTCCAGGTATAGGTAGAAGTATCAAGTTGAATGATAGAATTGTGATAGCAGTCACCATGGAAACACCAGCCTCCAAAATAATAAATTTTGTCCTTAAATGTTGTACATACATAACCAGCTACTCCAAGTGGTGGGTCACCACTGGTAGGTATACTGTCCCACTTGCCAGAGGTAATATTGAAGATTTCTACTTGTGACGTAAGTCTTCTTTTCTCATAACTGTTATGCACTTGTGGTAAGTTATGTTGACCTCCACCCCACAGGTACAAATTATCTCCTATTACTTGAGTGCTATGACCAACTCTTAAACCCAGTTTATATTGACCTGTAGAGAATAAAATATCCTTATAATTGCCATGCCATGTGTGCATGATTGCTAAACTTTTGGTTTTCTGCTTAGAAATGGGGAAAAGTGGTGAAGAAACCCTGCATGTACATACATTCTTGAAGTCAATCAAGGAAGAGAAAATGTGAACATTAATAACTTCTACTCAGACTCTTTCTCAACATGCATGTTTAACATACTAACTATACATTTAATAGTCTTTCATAACTATAAGTAAGATCCAGCTAGAAATAAGTGTTTAGATCTAAAGGTTAAGCTGACAGTGAGTTGAGTATCAGTCTTCTAATTTATGTTTCAAATGTTTAATGAAGTAGGGTTTGCTGACTTTAAACCAAAACCAGAAAACTTAATGATCCTGTGCATACAGTGATTCATACCTTAGGATCAGGTTACAGTAGCTGTGTGGTAGCAAATACAATATATTATGATACATGTAGTCTATATATTATACTAGTCTCCCTAGTCAGAACTTCACTGTAGAGAAAAAGCATCTGATTAGTGAGACTATATAATACCTACAAGTGTAGATGTTGTACTACTACTAATTAAGATAGTACATGACATCTAGTAACATTACCTGATGTAGTCATTTAGCATCGAAAGATCAATAAAGAATTAAAATCTCAAGCAACAGTTTCTTGTCCGGGGAACGATATCGTGAACATACAAAGTGGTTTAAGTAGAATTATTCATAACTATTGTCACGTGATTATTGTTATGCTAATAACAAAGTATATTAACAAATATATAATATTAAACGAAGCTATAAGTTAAAAATGAGCTTTTACTTGTTTAGGAGAATACTGATTTCACAGTTAAACACTGAGTAGACCTACAAAGATAATTATCAGCAATGTTGTGTGGAAGTCTATAGATCTAGCTATAGAATGCTGGAGGATTATCATTCTCATTGACTGTTTTAGCTCTGTGTGGTTAAGGTTTATAAAATTTATTGATAATTAATTACATTTTATGTAGTCAGCTAATATCTTTTCATTTTTTTTGTAGGAATAATGCAAATGCCTTGCAATTTGTCTTGTTTGGAATACAAAAAACAATTGGATATATAGTACTGACAGTATGTCTTCAATTATTGATCCAGTTGGTGTCACAACATCTCAGCTAGGATCTATGCAACCTCTATTCAATGACTGTTCCATAACTTTTTCAGTCACAAATCCATACATTGTCTTGTAACTTTACTCATTCTTTGTCCTTTAACTCTGTGATGGTTATCAATGTTTTTTTTCCTTTCATCTCCTTCTCTTTCTTGCCTGTAGTCTAGCGTGGCTGATTTCTGTTAACTTTGAAATAGAAGTGTGTAATTTCTGTTCAATATATAGCAGTTGAGATGGCTACTGCTAGTCGTTTTGAAATTGAGTTGACCTATACAAAGGTATAGCTAAATAGCAGCTTTCTTGAGTTAATAAAAGTTTATTCCTTCTCTTGTTTTGTATTAATATGACCTATGATGTACTGTCATACTGATATATTTTTGATCAACTGAGTATCTTGATGGTGCTGGTGTTCATAATAATTATAACTAGTAAAGTATCTTCTATTATGGAAGGAGAACACACTCAGTCACTAAATTTGAATGTATGTGTATGGTTTGAGGACACTGTATATACCTCATGGAAAGATACATCCTGAAGAGACTTGTGAATTATTGGTCAAGATATGATATGATAAAGTTATTTCTATGGAGAGCCGTAGAGGACAAAAATAAAGTATTGATAAGTATCAATACTCAATTATTAAACTGATTCTCAATCAATTTTTTAAAATTGATTTTCTTATCATTATTCTGTTTGATTTAATCTAATACAAGCTCAATTACTTTAAGTGGACAACTGGATATTGAAGTGGGAGTGCCCATTATACGTCTGCACTTAAGACCTTAGGTTTTAGGGAACAATTTTAATCAAAAATGATGGAAGGTATTCCCTAAATTACGGAAGTCGAGGACAGACATTCCGATTCCTATTTGTTCCTCGTACCTTCTCGTTTTTAAACATTCTAATTAACGATCCAGTTGATGAGTTCCAATTTCTTATCTTTGTTCCTTTATTAGCACGTGCGCTATTTCTAGGGTTTTCTTGTTATTTAATAAAGACGTAGCGCGAGTACCAAGAGTCGTCTCTTAGAATCGATCGTCATTGAGATATTTCCAGTTGGGTGGGGTTTCTGATTTCAGCTGTACATTGTAGGTTTGCCATATACGGAAGCTGAGGACAGAAATTACAAGTCCGTATACCCCTAATTGATTGAAATAGGAATTGGAATGTCCGTCCTCGACCTCCGTACTAAACGCCGTCGGGATTACATGTGCAGAATCCAATAGTTCCACAAGATGTTTCCAGAGTATGGACTCAAATTGTCGACCACAGTCACTTGTGATAGTGGAAGGTGTTCCAAAACGTAAAATCTATCCACTTACGAACGTTCTGGCAATTGTTGCAGCTGTAATATCCACTAGAGGGCAAGGCTTCTGTCCAGCATGTGAACCTATCAATACAAGTGAGTATATATGAATAACAATTGGAAGGAGGTAATGGTCCGACTATATCAATATGAATGTAATCAAAGTGAACATCTGGAGTAGTTAATGTAGAATGAGGAGATACTGTGTGTTGTTGCACTTTAGCTCTTTGACATTGTACACATGAACATGTCCATTTTCTGACATCAGTATTCATATTTGGCCAAATGTAAGATGAATTAACCAGACGTTGGGTTACACGCATACCTGGATGAGAAAGTGAATGTAATAACTCAAATTCTTGGTATCAGAAACCTTTGGGTACACAGGGCTGGAGTACACCTGTTGAAGTATCACAAACTAAATTAGTCTCTGTGCCTTCAATAGGGATATCAGTAAATTTGAGTGATGAAGAGGATGATGATTGTATTACTTGGAGTTCTTGATCAGATTGTTGGGAGATTGCCATTGCTCCAAAGTCTAACATCGAAGGTCTTTGCTGGATTGCTTGTATCTCTAGTCAAGAGATTGCATCAGCTATTGGGTTGTTACTCCCACTGATGTGTCTGATATCAGAAGAAAATTGGGAAATGAAATGGACTTGTCGGATTTGTCGTGGCAAGAATTTGTTTAAGTTCATTTGTAGAGAGAAGGTGAGGGGTTTTATTATCAGTAGCAATGTTAAAGGTATGTCCTTCAATGTAATGGCGAAAGAGTTTGATTGCTAAGTAAATTGCTCTGTTAAGTGTACTGTATTTGGTTTTAGCAGGTTTTAATTTGTGTGAGAAATACGATAGTGGTTGCATAAATTATTGACTTGTTGTTGTAGAACAGCACCTACATCAATGTTGGAAGCATCAGTCATTATGCAAAATGGTACATCTGGTTTGGGATGTGAAAGAAGAGTGGCTTCTGCTAGAATGTCTTTGATTAAGTAGAATGCCTGCAAAGCTTCTGTTGTCCAAGTCAGTTCTCTACTGTTGTCTGAGAGTAAGGTGTTCAATGGTTGCAGTTCATGAGCACATTGAGAAATAAAACAATGGTAGAAATTAACGAATCCTAAGTATTCATGTAATTTTCGTTTACTGGCTGGTAAAGGGAAATCCTTTACGTTTTAACCTTGTCTTCAGGAAGGGCTATAGCATGCGTGTTGACTAGATGTCCCAAAAATTGAAGTTGTTCAACCGCAAATTCACATTTGGCAGGATTGATGACTATACCATGTTATTGGAATTGATGAAATACTGTTTGGAGACATTGCAGATGTTCTTCTGGAGACTGGCTAGCTATAAGTACATCATCAATATACGCATAAGTAAATTGAAGCCCTTGAATGACCTGGTCAATGAATCTTTGCAATGTTTGTGCTGTGTTTCTGAGACCAAAGGGCATACGTGTAAATTCGAATAGTCCAAAGGGGGTGGTAATTGTGGTTTGGGGTATATTGCCTGGGTGTACTGGTATTTGGTAGTAAGCTTTGAGATGAATAATTTAAAAAAAATAAAGTAGATCCTTGTAAGGTAGCAGAAAAATTGTGAATGTGTAGGATGGGATAACAGTCGGGAATGGTGACAATATTGCGAGGTTTGTAGTCTTCACAAGGTCTCCCTCCAATTCCTTGGTGTCTTTTTGGGAACCATATGAGGAGGTGAGAACCTGTTGCTATATGAGTGCTGGATGATACCCAGTTGTAACATATGTTTAAACTCCTGATAAGCAATTTTAAGTTTCTCAGGGGAAAGTGGACATGCTCGTGAATGTACTGGTAGGCCATTGGTTTTGATATGGTGAGTGACATCGTGTTTAATTGGATGGTCAAGTTTGTTAGGCTGAGTATAGAAGGGAATTCAGTGAGTACAGTTTTAAATTCAGTTTTGGGTTTAATTAATTGCAAAACTAAATTCATAGGTGTGTACTTAGAAGAAATACCCTGAGCTTTGACTTGTGTAATGGCATCTACTAATCTTTAGTGACACACATCTATTGGCAAATTAAAGTGTCTGAGAAAGTCAGCACAATGTTTGGTTTATGGACATCTGCTATAATAAATGGCCATCGAAATGTTCGACAGAGGCTGAGATTGAGTGTGATGAGCTGAGTACCATATGTCTTGATTGGAGTGTGATTAACTGTTTGTAGTGTAAATCAATGTTGTTGGTGTTTGCATTCAGTATTTGTAGGTGGAACTACACTTACTTCTACTTCTGTGGAAGCAGAACATATGAAATTAAAGGTGTGGCTACTTCTTTAATTTCATCTGCCAGTTGTGTAATATCATCTAAAATAGCGGTGTTAATGGAGGCAAGTACCACTAGAAAGTAATCGCTGTAAAAATAACTAACATAAGAATGAGGCGTCAGCACCACTGGCTTTTTCACCATTTAGCTGTTGCATTCGTCTAAGTAACTGTGTTGGCTTGTGATCTCCAAGCTCTTCAGCATTAAATAGCTGTTGGAGTCGCCGTTGCGCCGAAGCAGCGGTACGTTGTATGAATTGCTTTTTTAGGACATTGTAGGGCGATCGATTGCTGGAGATAGAATGAGATCTCGACTTCCTGTGCAACTTCCGGTGCAAGTGAGGCAATGACATGTTCGAATTTAGTTTTCTGAGCAGTGATGCCTTTAGTGCTAAATTATGCCTCCACCTGCAGATTTGGAGATCAGAAGGCCAGACACGAGGGATCTTGAGTGTGACAGCAGCCACGTGGTTTGGATTTTCAAGGGACAACTTGAACGTTTTGACTAAAATATAGTACGGGTCACAAATGTAGTTCTAGGGTAGTGTAATAAATATTATCACTAACTACTACTGCTAATGCACGATCTGAAGAAATGCAAATTGACTATAAAGACACTATTCGTTTTCCCCAGACAGACTGATAACTTATATTTTTTAGTATGTGACATGATACCAAAAATTAGTAATGAATAATAATTAGTAACATAGTGGATACTGAGTTTATACAGTAGGAGCTGTGCTGTGCTGATTAATCTTTCAAAAGAATTGGTATAATCTAAACATCTCTTCCTATCTCAAAAAATGGTATAAATCCAAATATGTAGAATTTCACAGCGCTAAAAATATTAGTTTTGTTTTGATTCTAAAGTACTCAAAGCATGCCCTACAAATGGGCATAATTCATAGTTATGAATGAACCAGCTGAAAGTGCAAAGTAATTAAGAAATCTAAGACTAATAAACTATGAGTACAAAGTTCAGCTGTAACTTGATGCTTTTGAAGAAGTGTAGGTATGTTTCTTAAACTACATTATTATCTCAATTGGAGGAGAAATAATTACAGTATCTACATTTTGAATTCTTTGAAAAAGAAATCAATTGTCTTCTCTTAAATTGTTGTAATATCTCAGTCCTTGCTCAGTGTTATTATTGAAAGATTATAGGCTTGAGAGAAAACTTATATTAGCACTAATCCCTTTATTTGCTTTGGATCTAAAACCATTGCTCTTATTATAATCTGAAAAATGTAATTTAAATGTTCATTCATTACAAAAATTGTTTAAATTTAGAAAGATTTCTTGTCTCACATGCTTTATTAAATGTTGACACAGCTAGCACTGACTTTAAATGTATGGTTAAAGGCATTCTGTAATTAGCTTTAGGAAATCACTTTCCTATTCGTGTTTGCATTGTTAATAAACAATGAGAGGTAAGTTGTTTTTAGGAAATTCTTTGCCTTTCCCTGTTAGCACTACAGTATGAATAAAGGGAGGTAATCTGTTATTATATCACATTTAATAATAGCAAACGGAATACATGCTTTCTGATGTATGCACTATATATATATATATAAATATATATATATATATATTTATATATACATATATATAATCAACATGAGATAGAATCTGTTGTGAAAAGGTTTAGGCACTAACAAATCAAAAGTAAATTAAGTTAGTAAATATAATACAAAGACAACACACAGATTTGGAAAGTTTATCTAATAATATGACTATTTTGAAAATAAATCATTATATATATGTTATAAAAGGAATAGCTTTCAAAATTGAAAACAGATTTTTTCTTAAATAATAGCCTCATTGCATTAAGCATATGGAAATAATCATGATCTATAAGATGAGTAATAATATCATCTACGATTATTCCTCGTAACTTTGACTTGATAGGGCGGGGCTTCAAGATAAACAACACCTACTGCTATAAGTTATATAAACCCAAAGCAGTTCAAGTAATTATTTCTTTTTCTATCGCCAAACTGTGACAATAATCATAACTCACAAATAATGGAGTTTACGTGGAAGCAAGGTTTCATTGCATGCTTAGTTGCAGCTATGGCTATTGTTTATGTTCACCACTTCCATCATTGTGATGATTCAAGTATGTTTAATGATGTTAATATATATATGACTTATCCATTTATATCAATCTTTTCAATTGTTGTATTTCTGTGATATTTGCTATGATCTTTTAGTAATAATATTCATCTTATCGCATATGATTGTACAGGTCACCCAAGAATGGTAGGACCACCAGTGAAGTTGTCTGCAGCAGATGCTAAAAAGCTTATCAAAAGTCATCACTTTCTTCTTTCTACTCCTAACATAGTTAGTCTAAGTTATCATGATGAAAAGAAAGGTGGTCAGAAAACAGGCAACAAAGTATTTTACATTGGTGTAATAAAAAAGCCAACACTACAACGAACTGAAGCACCTGATGTACTTATACCAGAATTTATTTTGTTTGAAACTGAGGACAATAAAATAATCAATGTACCTGTAGATGTTATTGAGGAAGGAGAGATTGTAGCTTTAAGTGCACCTTATAAAGGAGGAAGTATGGTTCGCACAGAAGGTTTAACAGTAGAGGGGTCATTGGGGGTTAATACTCAATACAAGGGAATTTACCGTTTACTCTCTGCAGCTCATGTGCTAACTGAGTTTAATGACAACAACCTTAATAAGAGAATCTTTGCTCGTTCTGATAGCTCTGAAGACTATGTTTATACTGGAGCTAATGTCACAGGTCACATACCAGTCATTTTGTATGACTCACTTAATGATCCAAATATTATTCGAGCTAAACAAGATCTTGCCTGGGCTGATATTACTCCAGCACAAGGTTCTCCTGAAGTAGAGCAGATTGGAGCAGTTGGATCAATTCGTGATCCGGTTGAAAACGAGAAAGTGAAGTGTTATGGAGGACTTACAGAAGATTTAATGTGGAATATGGAAATTGTAGCCCTTTCTACAAGTATGAAGATGAGTGTTAACATTGGTGGCGTAATAAAATATGCTTTCTTTGAAGATGTAGTGAGGATTGACCTCAGTGCAGCCGCTCTACTACCTGGCGATTCTGGCTCAGCTGCTATTGCTCAAAGTGATAACAGAACAGTTGGTATAATAATGTCAACTAATCTATTTTATGGATTTTTCTGTAAACTAACATTTTGATATTAATATACATGTAAAATGTAAATTGCAATATCTGTAACAATAAAGTTCTATACGAATTTGTTGAGTTCATTATTGTTTATTCAGATTTGATGCTTAAAAATAAATCTTGAGTATAGTTGGCTAATTAGCTAGTAATTATAAAGTAGTTGACAGTAAAAAATAATATCAATAATGAATGGAACAACAGAACTAGTGGATAAATGAGTTGGATCTTTAATAATTTCATGGAAAACAAAATAGTGAAACATAACATCATCGTTGAGTTTTAAGGCTGATGTAGAGACGTAATTGACAGTAAAATCACCTATGAGAAGATGATGAGTAAAATGGAAGAGTTTAGGCTTAAACAGCATATCCAACAAGTGATTATGATCTTACAGAGATCAAGTTGATCAATAACAGGCACTGAGTATAAATGCAGAATGTTTAAGGTTGACAGACAGAGTTAGAAGTACATTATTGGAGGAAATGTTAATTTTAGAAGAGTATAATTGAGATTTGACATAAACACTAATACCGCTTCCGTGATATATTAAAATCACGAGTGAAATACTATAATCGGAATTAGAAGTGAAGTATACCGGAACCAAGAGCGGATATCCGCTCGTAAGCACTAAACCTCACGTGTATGTGGTACAGGTTGGAGATGAGGTCTAGGACATTGTAAAAGTAGTATACAATATTTTAGTAATGTACTATTATGATGAATTTATTGAGGTATCTTGAGTCTGTATGGTATCCTTAATCTTGCTGATTCTTAATAACTTGTAGTTTGACAAGCATGTATATATATATATATATATATATATATATATATATATATATATACCAATGTAAAAACTAATTGGTTGATTTAACCAACATATGATTATGTAGCTATAATATTTGATACAATGAAGTGAACATAATACTGCTTTGATTAGTATGAAATTGACTGTTTGATAGAATGATAGAACTATAATGACTTTATTTCTGTTCTTAGACAAAATAACATATACACACTTAAAAGTACTTTGTTAGGATGCATAAAACCAAACAATGACAGTCAAATGACTTGTATTATCACAGTAATATAATCTAATCTTAATATTAAATATAGAGAAAAATTAATTTGAAGATTTGTATTACGAGTAAAGGAGACTTTGGACAAACATGAAAATATTGTTTGAATATAGCCATTGTGAATCTTTGATTATTATAGACAGTTTGACATAGTTGTGTCTAGCTTGTATGTTATTTTGAACTCCATATAACTCAAAATGAACCATTTATACTGTTCATCAACTTCAGGTACTATGAGAGTCTACCAAGCATCATAACTAGTAGTCAACTTACACTATAAAGAGAGTTAAAAGAGCATTTACAACAGATGTAAATTTTGCATTAATAACACATCAAGATTATATATAGTAATATAAATGTAATTGTGTTCAGTTTGCTGCATCAAATTCAATTAAATATTGAATGTCCCTTAACTTTATATATCATTACAATTATTTTAATCGTTATTTGAGTCATAAATTGAACAAACAAATGAATATTAATACTTGGTATACAATAATAAAATTTGCTTTAAAGTAACGATATTAAAAGTTGTTTTTAGTCGAGGAGACCTGACTCAACACTCCTTAACTTATGTAATCATAATAAAAAAATAACTTAATAACTATATGGACCAGCTACTGTTCAATTAATATTAACTATACTTTGTACCTTGTACTGAGCAATTATTGCTGAATAGTAAAGTTATTATTGTAATGTTTGCTTTTTCATAACTTAACTCATAAAGTGAAGCAGATGTAGAGGGTAACAGAACTATTTGGTTAAACAGAACACGTACTGGCTTTTGTTGATTGGAACGAGGAGGAACTGCTTGCAGGTTTTGTATTAGTTTCTTTAGGTTTTGTACATAATCCATTGGTTCCAGGTTGTCCTTTGTTATGGGCTGAAAAATGCTGCTGGTGGATGAAGAGTAGTACCATAAACGATTTCAGCTGCAGAACAGCCTAAGTCCTGTTTAACTACAGTGCTGATGCTAAGAAGAATAATTGGTAGAGGTTCAGTCCACTGAGTTGAATTAAGGTATGCTTTAAATGCTGTTTTGAGTTGTCTGTGGAAACATTTGACCATACCGTTTGAAATAGGATGGTAAGCTGTACTATGTATATGGGCAGAATCCAATAGTTCCATAAGATGTTTCCACAGTATGGACTCAAATTGTCGACCACAGTCAGTTGTGATAGTGGAAGGTGTTCCAAAACGTAAAATCTATCCGCTTAAGAACGTTCTGGCATATGTTGCAGCTGTAATATCCACTAGATGGCAAGGCTTCTGTCCAGCACGTGAACCTATCAATACAAGTGAGTATATATGAATAACAATTGGAAGGAGGTAATGGTCCGACTATATCAATATGAATGTAATCAAAGTGAACATCTGGAGTAGTGAATGTAGAATGATGAGATACTGTGTGTTGTTGCACTTTAGCTCTTTGACACTGTACACATGAACATGTCCATTTTCTGACATCAGTACTCATATTTGGCCAAATGTAAGATGAATTAACCAGACGTTGGGTTGCACGCATAACTGGATGAGAAAGTGAATGTAATAACTCAAATTCTTGGTATAAGAAACCTTTGGGTACACAGGGCTGGAGTACACCTGTTGAAGTATCACAAACTAAATTAGTCTCTGTGCCTTCAATAGGGATATCAGTAAATTTGAGTGATGAAGAGGATGATGATTGTATTACTTGGAGTTCTTGATCAGATTGTTGGGAGATTGCCATTGCTGCAAAGTCTAACATCGAAGGTCTTTGCTGGATTGCTTGTATCTCTAGTCAAGAGATTGCATCAGCTATTGGGTTGTTACTCCCACTGATGTGTCTGATATCAGAAGTAAATTGGGAGATGAAATGGACTTGTCAGATTTGTTGTTGCGAGTATTTGTTTAAGTTCATTTGTAGAGAGAAGGTGAGGGGTTTTATTATCAGTAGCAATGTTAAAGGTATGTCCTTCACTGTAATGGCGAAAGAGTTTGATTGCTAAGTAAATTGCTCTGTTAAATGTACTGTATTGGTTTTAGCAGGTTTTAATTTGTGTGAGAAATACGATAGTGGTTGCCATATATTATTGACTTGTTGTTGAAGAACAGCACCTACAGCAATGTTGGAAGCATCAGTCGTTTTGCAAAATGGTGCATCTGGTTTGGGATGTGAAAGAAGAGTGGCTTTTGCTAGAATGTGTTTGATTAAATAGAATCCCTGCAACACTTCTGTTGTCCAAGTCAGTTCTCTACTGTTGTCTGAGAGTAAGGTGTTCAATGGTTGCAGTTCATGAGCACATTGAGAAATAAAACAATGGTAGAAATTAACGAATCCTAAGTATTCATGTAATTTTCGCTTACTGGCTGGTAAAGGGAAATCCTTTACGTTTTAACCTTGTCTTCAAGAAGGGCTATAGCATGTGTGTTGACTAGATGTCCCAAAAATTGAAGTTGTTCAACCGCAAATTCACATTTGGCAGGATTGATGACAATACCATGTTATTGGAATTGATGAAATACTGTTTGGAGACATTGCAGATGTTCTTCTGGAGACTGGCTAGCTATAAGTACATCATCAATATATGCATATGTAAATTTAAGTTCTTGAATGACCTGGTCAATGAATCTTTGAAATGTTTGTGCTGTGTTTCTGAGACCAAAGGGCATATGTGCAAATTTGAATAGTCCAAAGGGGGTGGTAATTGTGGTTTGGGGTATATTGCCTGGGTGTACTGGTATTTGGTAGTAAGCTTTGACATGATCAATTTTAAAAAAAATATAGTAGATCCTTGTAAGGTAGCAGAAAAATCGTGAATGTGCAGGATGGGATAACAGTCGGGAATGGTGACAATATTGCGAGGTTTGTAGTCTTCACAAGGTCTCCCTCCAATTCCTTGGTGTCTTTTTGGGAACCATATGAGGAGGTGAGAACCTGTTGCTAGATGAGTGCTGGATGATACCCAGTTGTAACATATGTTTAAACTCCTGATAAGCAATTTTAAGTTTCTCAGGGGAAAGTGGACATGCTCGTGAATGTACTGGTAGGCCATTGGTTTTGATATGGTGAGTGACATCGTGTTTAATTGGATGGTCAAGTGTGTTAGGTTGAGTATAGAAGGGAATTCAGTGAGTACAGTTTTAAATTCAGTTTTGGGTTTAATTAATTGCAAAACTAAATTCATAGGTGTGTACTTAGAAGAAATACCCTGAGCTTTGACTTGTGTAATGGCATCTACTAATCTTTAGTGACACACATCTAATGGCAAATTAAAGTGTCTGAGAAAGTCAGCACAATGTTTGGTTTATGGACATCTGCTATAATAAATGGCCATCGAAATGTTCGACAGAGGCTGAGATTGAGTGTGATGAGCTGAGTACCATATGTCTTGATTGGAGTGTGATTAACTGTTTGTAGTGTAAATCAATGTTGTTGGTGTTTGCATTCAGTATTTGTAGGTAGAACTACACTTACGTCTACTTCTGTGGAAGCAGAAACATATGAAATTAAAGGTGTGGCTACTTCTTTAATTTCATCGGCCAGTTGTGTAATATCATCTAAAATAGCGGTGTTAATGGAGGCAAGTACCATTAGAAAGTAATTGCTGTAAAAATAACTAACATAAGAATGAGGCGTCAGCACCACTGGCTTTTTCACCATTTAGCTGTTGCATTCGTCTAAGTCACTGTGTTGGCTTGTGATCTCCAAGCTCTTCAGCATTAAATAGCTGTTGGAGTCGCCGTTGCGCCGAAGCAGCGGTACGTTGTATGAATTGCTATTTTAGGACATTGTAGGGCGATCGATTGGTGGAGATAGAATGAGATCTCGACTTCCTGTGCAACTTCCGGTGCAAGTGAGGCAATGACATGTTCGAATTTAGTTTTCTGAGCAGTGATGCCTTTAGTGCTAAATTGTGCCTCCACCTGCAGATTTTGAGATCAGAAGGCCAGACACGAGGGATCTTGAGTGTGACAGCAGCCACGTGGTTTGGATTTTTAAGGGACAACTTGAACGTTTTGACTAAAATATAGTACGGGTCACAAATGTAGTTCTAGGGTAGTGTAATAAATATTATCACTAACTACTACTGCTAATGCACGATCTGAAGAAATGCAAATTGACTATAAAGACACTATTCGTTTTCCCCAGACAGACTGATAACTTATATTTTTTATTATGTGACATGATACCAAAAATTAGTAATGAATAATAATTAGTAACATAGTGGATACTGAGTTTATACAGTAGGAGCTGTGCTGTGCTGATTAATCTTTCAAAAGAATTGGTATAATCTAAACATCTCTTCCTATCTCAAAAAATGGTATAAATCCAAATATGTAGAATTTCACAATGCTAAAAATATTAGTTTTGTTTTGATTCTAAAGTACTCAAAGCATGCCCTACAAATGGGCATAATTCATAGTTATGAATGAACCAGCTGAAAGTGCAAAGTAATTATACAGTAGGAGCTGTGCTGTGTTGATTAATCTTTAAAAAGAATTGGTATAATCTAAACATCTCTTCCTATCTCAAAAAATGGTATAAATCCAAATATGTAGAATTTCACAGCGCTAAAAATATTAGTTTTGTTTTGATTCTAAAGTACTCAAAGCATGCCCTACAAATGGGCATAATTCATAGTTATGAATGAACCAGCTAAAAGCGCAAAGTAATTATGAAATCTAAGACTAATAAACTATGAGTACAAAGTTCAGCTGTAACTTGATGCTTTTGAAGAAGTGTAGGTATGTTTCTTAAACTACATTATTATCTCAATTGGAAGAGAAATAATTACAGTATCTACATTTTGAATTCTTTGAAAAAGAAATCAATTGTCTTCTCTTAAATTGTTGTAATATCTCAGTCCTTGCTCAGTGTTATTATTGAAAGATTATAGGCTTGAGTGAAAACTTATATTAGCACTAATCCCTTTATTTGCTTTGGATCTAAAACCATTGCTCTTATTATAATCTGAAAAATGTAATTTAAATGTCCATTCATTACAAAAATTGTTTAAATTTAGAAAGATTTCTTGTCTCACATGCTTTATTAAATGTTGACACAGCTAGCTCTGACTTTAAATGTATGGTCAAAGGCATTCTGTAATTAGCTTTAGGAAATCACTTTCCTATTCGTGTTTGCATTGTTAATAAACAATGAGAGGTAAGCTGTTTTTAGGAAATTATTTGCCTTTCCCTGTTAGCACTACAGTATGAATAAAGGGAGGTAATCTGTTATTATATCACATTTAATAATAGCAAACGGAATACATGCTTTCTGATGTATGCACTATATATATATATATATATATATATATATATATATATATATATTTATATATGCATATATATAATCAACATGAGATAGAATCTGTTGTGAAAAGGTTTAGGCACTAACAAATCAAAAGTAAATTAAGTTAGTAAATATAATACAAAGACACACACAGATTTGGAAAGTTTATCTAATAATATGACTATTTTGAAAATAAATTATTATATATATGAAAGGAATAGCTTTCACAATTGAAAACAGATTTTTTCTTAAATAATAGACTCATTTCATTAAGCATATGGAAATAATCATGATCTATAAGATGAGTAATAATATCATTTACGATTATTCCTCGTAACTTTGACTTGATAGGGCGGGGCTTCAAGATAAACAACACCTACTGCTATAAGTTATATAAACCCAAAGCAGTTCGAGTAATTATTTCTTTTTCTATCGCCAAACTGTGACAATAATCATAACTCACAAATAATGGAGTTTACGTGGAAGCAAGGTTTCATTGCATGCTTAGTTGCAGCTATGGCTATTGTTTATGTTCACCACTTCCATCATTGTGATGATTCAAGTATGTTTAATGATATTAATATATATATGACTTATCCATTTATATCAATCTTTTCAATTGTTGTATTTCTGTGATATTTGCTATGATCTTTTAGTAATAATATTCATTTTGTCACATATGATATTACAGGTCACCCAAGAATGGTAGAACCACCAGTGAAGTTGTCTGCAACAGATGCTAAAAAGCTTATCAAAAGTCATCACTTTCTTCTTTCTACTCCTAACATAGTTAGTCTAAGTTATCATGATGAAAAGAAAGGTGGTCAGAAAACAGGCAACAAAGTATTTTACATTGGTGTAATAAAAAAACCAACACTACAACGAACTGAAGCACCTGATGTACTTATACCAGAATTTATTTTGTTTGAAACTGAGGACAATAAAATAGTCAATGTACCTGTAGATGTTATTGAGGAAGGAGAGATTGTAGCTTTAAGTGCACCTTATAAAGGAGGAAGTATGGTTCACACAGAAGGTTTAGCAGTAGAGGGGACATTGGGGGTTAATACTCAATACAAGGGAATTTACCGTTTACTCTCTGCAGCTCATGTGCTAACTGAGTTTAATGACAACAACCTTAATAAGAGAATCTTTGCTCGTTCTGATAGCTCTGAAGACTATGTTTATACTGGAGCTAATGTCACAGGTCACGTACCAGTCATTTTGTATGACTCACTTAATAATCCAAATATTATTCGAGCTAAACAAGATCTTGCCTGGGCTGATATTACTCCAGCACAAGGTTCTCCTGAAATAGAGCAGATTGGACCAGTTGGATCAATTCGTGATCCGATTGAAAATGAGAAAGTAAAGTGTTATGGAGGACTTACAGAAGATTTAATGTGGAATATGGAAATTGTAGCCCTTTCTACAAGTATGAGGATGAGTGTTAACATTGGTGGCGTAATAAAATATGCTTTCTTTGAAGATGTAGTGAGGATTGACCTCAGTGCAGCCGCTCTACTACCTGGCGATTCTGGCTCAGCTGCTATTGCTGAAAGTGATAACAGAACAGTTGGTATAATAATTTCAACTAATCTATTTTATGGATTTTTCTGTAAACTAACATTTTGATATTAATATACATGTAAAATATAAACTGCAATATCTGTAACAATAAAGTTCTATACGAATTTGTTGAGTTCATTATTGTTTATTCAGATTTGATGCTTAAAAATAAATCTTGAGTATAGTTGGATAATTAGCTAGTAATTATAAAATAGTTGACAGTAAAAAATAATATCAATAATGAATGGAACAACAGAACTAGTGGATACATGAGTTGGATCTTTAATAATTTCATGGAAAACAAAATAGTGAAACATAGCATCATCGTTGAGTTTTAAGGCTGATGTAGAGACGTAATTGAGAGTAAAATCACCTATGAGAAGATGATGAGTAAAATGGAAGAGTTTAGGCTTAAACAGCATATCCAACAAGTGATTATGATCTTACAGAGGTCAAGTTGCAGGCACTGAGAATAAATGCAGAATGTTTAAGGTTGACAGACAGAGTTAGAAGTACATTATTGGAGGAAATATTAATTTTAGAAGCGAATAATTGAGATTTGGCATAAACACTAATACCGCTTCCGTGATATATTAAAATCACGAGTGAAACACTATAATCGGAATAAGAAGTGAAGTATACCGGAAACATATAGCGGATATCCGCTCGTAAGCAATAAACCTCACGTGTATGTGGTACAGGTTGGAGATGAGGTCTAGGACATTGTAAAAGTAGTATACAATATTTTAGTAATGTACTATTATGTTGAATTTATTGAGATGTCTTGAGCGTGTATGGTATCCTTAATCTTGCTGATTCCTAATAATTTGTAGTTTGACATGCATGTACATATATATATACCAATGTAAAAACTAATTGGTTGATTTAACCAACATATGATTATGTAGCTATAATATTTGATACAATAAAGTGAACATAATACTGTTTTGATTATTATAAAATTGCCTGTTTGATAGAATGATAGAACTATAATGATAGTAATGTGACTTTTCTTTCGATAGACAGAGGAACATAGGGCTCCATTATCATTTCTAATGACCAAAACATCTAAAAATGGGAGGCGGCCGTTTTCTTCTACTTCAACAGTGAATTGTGTGGAGGGTTCTTAGAGTTAAGATGTTTGTGAAAACGTTCACAATGCTCGCTGGTAATGCTGTAAATGTGTCATTAACATATCGTTTCCAAAATATAGGCTTATAATCAAAGGAGGATAAGGCTCTCTGTTCAACATTTCCCATCACCATATTAGCTACAGTTACAGAAACAGGAGAGCCCATCGCTGTACCGAAAATTTGCTTATAGTACTTGCCTCTGAATGAGAAATAGGTGGCATCTAAGCAGAATTCCAATAAACAAATGATGTTGAACGTTTGGCAAAGAAAATTATTTTGTTTGGTGAAAGATCAAAAATGAACATTACTATAACCTTACCCAAACATCCAGGTCTCTTTCGTATCATCAAAGAACTATAATGACTTTATTTCTGTTCTTAGGCAAAATAACATATACACACTTAAATGTACTTGGTTAGGATGCATAAAACCAAACAATGACAGTCAAATGACTTGTATTATCACAGCAATATAATCTAAACTTAATATTAAATATAGAGAAAAATTAATTTGAAGATTTATATTACAAGTAAACGAGACTCCAGACAAACATGAAAATATTGTTTGAATATAGCCATTGTGAATCTTTGATTATTATAGACAGTTTCATATAATTGTGAAATTAGCATATGTTCTGATCAGATTTTAAATTTGGATTTAGATTTTAAAGAGAGGAATGGCTTTATAGATGATTGGACAAAGAGAGAGATGTAGATAAGTACTTAGTATTTCTATCTAATGTCATATAGTAACAACGTATTGAACAGTTATCTCTCTCTGTTAGACCTAACAAAGACACCCTGAAAGAACTTTTTAAAGTAAAATGCATGACACTATTGTTTGTGTTAAAGCAATTCATTTCTATATATACTATTATTGCAAAATTTACATCTGTGGTCTCCTTCGTCTACCACCCAACTCAAACAAGGAGAAGAAGAGACAGATTCTAACTAGAACTAACAGAGGAACCATCTTCAATGGCCAATATTCCTTTCAACAAGTTAGTTATGTAAGTGTCTAACATATCAACATTATATATAGTAATGTAAATGTAATTGTGTTCAGTTTGCTGCATCAAATTCAATTAAATATTGAATGTCCCTTAACTTTGTATATCATTACAATTATTTTAATCGTTATTTGAGTCATAAATTGAACAAACAAATGAATATTAATCCTTGGTATACAATAATAAAAGTTGTTTTTAGTAGAGGAGACCTGACTCAACACTCTTTAACTTATGTAATCATAATAAAAAAATATCTTAATAACTATATGGACCAGCTACTGTTCAATTAATATTAACTATACTTTGTACCTTGTACTGAGCAATTATTGGTGAATAGTAAAGTTATTATTGTAATGTTTGCTTTTTCGTAACTTAACTGATAAAGTGAAGCAGATGTAGAGGATAACAGAATTATTCGGTTAGAAGGAACATGTACCAGCTCTTGTTGATTGGAGCGAGGAGGAACTGCTTGCAGGTTTTGCATTAGTTTCTTTAGGTTTTGTACATAATCCATTGGTTCCAGGTTGTCCTTTGCTTGTGGGCTGGAAAATGCTCCTGGTAGACAAAGAGTAGTACCATAAACGATTTCAGCTGCAGAACAGCCTAAGTGCTGTTTAACAACAGTGCTGATGCTAAAAAGAATAATTGGTGTTCAGTCTACTGAGTTGAATTAAGGTATGCTTTAAATGCTGTTTTGAGCTGTCTGTGGAAACGTTTCACCATACCATTTGAAATAGGATGGTAAGCTGTACTATGTATATGGGCAGAATCCAATAGTTCCACGAGATGTTTCCAGAGTATAGAATTAAATTGTTGACCACAGTCAGTTGTGATAGTGGAAGGTGTTCCAAAACGTGAAATCCATCCACTTACGAACGTTCTGGCAGTTGTTGCAGCTGTAATATCCACTAAGGGCAAGGTTTCTGTCCAGCACGTGAACCTATCAATACAACTGAGTATATATGAATAACAATTAGAAGGAGGTAATGGTCCGACTATATCAATATGAATGTAATCAAAGTGAACATCTGGAGTAGTGAATGTAGAATGATGAGATACTGTGTGTTGTTGCACTTTAGCTCTTTGACACTGTACACATGAACATGTCCATTTTCTGACATCAGTGCTCATATTTGGCCACATGTCAGATGAGTATAAATGCAGAATGTTTAAGGTTGACAGACAGAGTTAGAAGTACATTATTGGAGGAAATATTAATTTTAGAAGCGAATAATTGAGATTTGGAATAAACACTAATACCGCTTCCGTGATATATTAAAATCACGAGTGAAATACTATAATCGGAATTAGAAGTGAAGTATACCGGAACCAAGAGCGGATATCCGCTCGTAAGCACTAAACCTCACGTGTATGTGGTACAGGTTGGAGATGAGGTCTAGGACATTGTAAAAGTAGTATACAATATTTTAGTAATGTACTATTATGATGAATTTATTGAGGTGTCGTGAGTGTGTATGGTATCCTTAATCTTGCTGATTCCTAATAATTTGTAGTTTGACATGCATGTACATATATATACCAATGTGAAAACTAATTGGTTGATTTAACCAACATATGATTATGTAGCTATAATATTTGATACAATAAAGTGAACATAATACTGCTTTGATTAGTATGAAATTGACTGTTTGATAGAATGATAGAACTATAATGACTTTATTTCTGTTCTTAGACAAAATAACATATACACACTTAAAAATACTTTGTTAGGATGCATAAAACCAAACAATGACAGTCAAATGACTTGTATTATCACAGTAATATATTCTAATCTTAATATTAAATATAGAGAAAAATTAATTTGAAGATTTGTATTACGAGTAAAGGAGACTTTGGACAAACATGAAAATATTGTTTGAATATAGCCATTGTGAATCTTTGATTATTATAGACAGTTTGACATAGTTGTGAAATTAGCATATGTTTTGATCAGATTTTAAATTTGGATTTAGATTTTAAATAGAGGAATGAATTTATAGATGATTGGAAAAGAGAGAGATGTAGATAAGTACTTAGTATTTCTATCTAATGTCATATAGAAACAACGTATTAAACAGTTACCTCTCTGTTAGACCTGACAAAGACACCCTGAAGGAATTTTTAAAAGTAAGATGCATGACACTACTGTTTGTACTAAAACAATTCAGTTTTATATATACTATTAATGCAAAATTTACATCTGTTGTAAACGCTCTTTTAACTCTCTTTATAGTGTAAGTTGACTACTAGTTATGATGCTTGGAAGACTCACATAGTAGCTGAAGTTGATGAACAGTATAAATGGTTCATTTTGAGTTATATGGAGTTCAAAATAACATACAAGCTAGACAAGTTGAAATACTGGGTCAACTTGATAAACCTGCTTCTATGCTTGTTCAACTACTGCTTTTGCTATGCAAAAAGATTGTGAAACTGAGGCAGTTAGATTATTTAGATTATTGACTTCATTAGTAAAGAGAATTGATGTACTGTCATATTATTCATTTATCCAACCAATGGCAATCATCCATTCATTAATTTAATTTTATTCAATTACTTATCAATGTATCCATTCAAGTATTTGGTGGTCTCCTTTGTCTAACACCCAACTCAAACAAGGAGAAGAAGAGACAGATTCTAACTAGAACTAACAGAAGAACCATCTTCAATGGCCAATATTCTCTTCAACAAGTTAGTTATGTAAGTGTCTAACACATCAACATTATATATAGTAATATAAATGTAGTTGTGTTCAGTTTGCTGCATCAAATTCAATTAAATATTGAATGTCCCTTAACTTTATATATCATTACAATTATTTTAATCGTTATTTGAGTCATAAATTGAACAAACAAATGAATATTAATACTTGGTATACAATAATAAAATTTGCTTTAAAGTAACGATATTAAAAGTTGTTTTTAGTAGAGGAGACCTGACTCAACACTCTTAACTTATGTAATCATAATAAAAAAATAACTTAATAACTATATGGACCAGCTACTGTTCAATTAATATTAACTATACTTTGTACCTTGTACTGAGCAACTATTGGTGAATAGTAAAGTTATTATTGTAATGTTTGCTTTTTCGTAACTTAACTGATAAAGTGAAGCAGATGTAGAGGATAACAGAATTATTTGGTTAGACAGAACACGTACCGGCTCTTGTTGATTGGAACGAGGAGGAACTGCTTGCAGGTTTTGCATTAGTTTCTTTAGGTTTTGTACATAATCCATTGGTTCCAGGTTGTCCTTTGTTATGGGCTGAAAATGCTGCTGGTGGACGAAGAGTAGTACCATAAACGATTTCAGCTGCAGAACAGCCTAAGTCCTGTTTAACAACAGCGCTGATGCTAAGAAGAATAATTGGTAGAGGTTCAGTCCAGTGAGTTGAATTAAGGTATGCTTTAAATGCTGTTTTGAGTTGTCTGTGGAAACATTTGACCATACCATAGGATGGTAAGCTGTACTATGTATATGGGCAGAATCGAATAGTTCCATAAGATGTTTCCACAGTATGGACTCAAATTGTCGACCACAGTCAGTTGTGATAGTGGAAGGTGTTCCAAAACGTAAAATCTATCCGCTTAAGAACGTTCTGGCATATGTTGCAGCTGTAATATCCACTAGAGGGCAAGGCTTCTGTCCAGCACGTGAACCTATCAATACAAGTGAGTATATATGAATAACAATTGGAAGGAGGTAATGGTCCGACTATATCAATATGAATGTAATCAAAGTGAACATCTGGAGTAGTGAATGTAGAATGAGGAGATAATGTGTGTTGTTGCACTTTAGCTCTTTGACACTGTACACATGAACGTGTCCATTTTCTGACATCAGTATTCATATTTGGCCAAATGTAAGATGAATGAACCAGACGTTGGGTTGCACGCATCCTGGATGAGAAAGTGAATGTAATAACTCAAATTCTTGGTATAAGAAACCTTTGGGTACACAGGGCTGGAGTACACCTGTTGAAGTATCACAAACTAAATTAGTCTCTGTGCCTTCAATAGGGATATCAGTAAATTTGAGTGATGAAGAGGATGATGATTGTATTACTTGGAGTTCTTGATCAGATTGTTGGGAGATTGCCATTGCTCCAAAGTCTAACATCGAAAGTCTTTGCTGGATTGCTTGTATCTCTAGTCAAGAGATTGCATCAGCTATTGGGTTGTTACTCCCACTGATGTGTCTGATATCAGAAGAAAATTGGGAAATGAAATGGACTTGTCGGATTTGTGGTGGCAAGAATTTGTTTAAGTTCATTTGTAGAGAGAAGGTGAGGGGTTTTATTATCAGTATCAATGTTAAAGGTATGTCCTTCAATGTAATGGCGAAAGAGTTTGATTGCTAAGTAAATTGCTCTGTTAAGTGTACTGTATTTGGTTTTAGCAGGTTTTAATTTGTGTGAGAAATACGATAGTGGTTGCCATAAATTGTTGACTTGTTGTTGTAGAACAGCACCTACAGCAATGTTGGAAGCATCAGTCATTATGCAAAATGGTGCATCTGGTTTGGGATGTGAAAGAAGAGTGGCTTCTGCTAGAATGTCTTTGATTAAGTAGAATGCCTGCAAAGCTTCTGTTGTCCAAGTCAGTTCTCTACTGTTGTCTGAGAGTAAGGTGTTCAATGGTTGCAGTTCATGAGCACATTGAGAAATAAAACAATGGTAGAAATTAACGAATCCTAAGTATTCATGTATTTTCGTTTACTGGCTGGTAAAGGGAAATCCTTTACATTTTAACCTTGTCTTCAAGAAGGGCTATAGCATGTGTGTTGACTAATGTCCCAAAAATTGAAGTTGTTCAACCGCAAATTCACATTTGGCAGGATTGATGACAATACCATGTTATTGGAATTGATGAAATACTGTTTGGAGACATTGCAGATGTTCTTCAGGAGAATGGCTAGCTATAAGTACATCATGAATATATGCTTATGTAAAGTGAAGTCCTTGAATGACCTGGTCAATGAATCTTTGAAATGTTTGCTGTGTTTCTGAGACCAAAGGGCATACGAGTAAATTAAAATAGTCCAAAGGAAGTGGTAATTGTAGTTTTGGGTATATTGGCTGGGTGTACTGATATACGGTAGTAAGCTTTGACGTGATCAATTTTAAAAAGTATAGTAGATCCTTATAAGGTAGCAGAAAAATCGCGAATGTGCAGGATTGGACAACGGTTGGGAATGGTGTCAATATTGAGGGTTTTCTAGTCTCCACAATGTCTCCATTTCCCTGGTGTCTTTTTGGAAACCATATAAGGAGGTGAGGACCTGTTGCTAGATGAGTGCTGGATGATACCCAGTTGTAACGTATGTTTAAACTCCTGATGAGCAATTTTAAGTTTCTCAGGGGAACGTCGACGTGTTGAGTAACATTGTGTTTAATTGGATGGTCAAGTGTGTTAGGGTGAGTAATAGAAGGGAATTCAGTGAGTACAGTTTAAAATTCAGTGTTGGGTTTAATTAATTGCAAAACTAAATTCATAGGTGTGTACTTAGAAGAAATACCTTGAATATTGAGTTGTGTATGTGATGGGCATCTACTAATCTTTAGTGACACACATCTATTGGCAAATTGAAGTGTCTGAGAGGGTCACCACCAATGATTGGTATATGAACATCTGCTATAATGAAGAGCCATCGAAATGTTCGACAGAGGCTGAGATTGAGTGTGATGAGCTGAGTACCATATCTCTTGATTGGAGTGTGATTAACTGTTTGTAGTGTAAACCAATCTTGTTGGTGTTTGCATTCAGTATTTGTAGGTGGAACTACACTTACTTCTGCGCCAGTATCTACCAGCAAGTGTAATCCACTGTTACGATCTGTAATATAGAATAAGTGACTTGGAGATTGGTCAGTCACACTCACTGCTACTAGTGGCTGGATTGCATGTTTCCCGACATGTTGCAAGGTGGCTGACATTTATGTGCCGAACTTTCAAAAGGTTGATGATACAAGCATGACTCTTTGTTTGGTATAGATTGTGAAAAACTGGGTGATTGTCACAGGGAGGCTGATTGGTGCTGATGTCATACTTTAGGGGTGAGCAATGACTGTACTATTCTCTTTTGGTCTGCTATCTCCATCCGTAATTGTTCTACTTCTGTGGAAACAGAAACATTTGAAATTGAAGGTGTGGCTACTTCTATAATTTGAACAGCCAGTTGTGCAAGATCATCTAAAATAGTGATGTTAGTGGAGGCGAGTACCATGTGTACATTAGAAAGTAATCGCTGTAAAAATAACTCACATAAGAATGAGGCATCAGCACCACTGGCTTTTTCACTATTTAGCTGTTGCATTCGTCTAAGTAACTGTGTTGGCTTGCGATCTCCAAGCTCTTCAGCATTAAACAGCTGTTGAGTCTTCGTTGCTCCGAAGCAGCGGTATGTTGTATAAATTGCTTTTTAGGACATTGTAGGGCGAGTCGATTGGTGGAGATAGGATGAGGTCTCGACTTCCTGTGCGACTTCCGGTGCAAGTGATGCAATGGTATGTTCGAATTTAGTTTTCTGAGCAGTGATGCCTTTAGTGCTAAATTGTGCCTCCACCTGGGCGAACCAGATTTGGGGATAGGAAGACCAGACAGAAGGGATCTTGAGTATAACAACAGCCACGTGGTTTGGATCTTCAAGGGACAACTTGAAAATTTCGACTAAAAACTAGTAAGGGTCACCAATGTAGTTAGTTCTAGGCTAGTGTAATAAATATTATGACTAACTACTAACGGCTAATGCACCATCTGAAGAGATGTAAATTGACTTTAAAGACACTTTTCGTTTTTCCCTGACAGTCTGATAACTTATATTTTATTATGTCACATGATACCAAAAATTAGTAATGAATAATACTTAATAACATAGTTAATTGGTTAATTAACATTAATTAATGCAATGAATATTCTAGGCAGAACAATCAATTGTTCTTACTTATACAGCGTGCTGTTTGCAATCTAAAATATGATCAGAACATTCCTACTGTAATTAGTACACTTTTATATAAAGTAGTATTGTTCTTATTTACAAACCTTAAGTACTTTGTCTACTCTATGATCTTTATCAGCTATATACATACATATAATGTTTATTCATTACAAAAATATTTTAAATTTAGAAAGATTTCTTGTCTCACATGCTTTATTAAATGTTGACACAGCTAGCACTGACTTTAAATGTATGGTCAAAGGCATTCTGTAATTAGCTTTAGGAAATCACTTTCCTCTTTATGTTTCCATTGTTAGTGAATAATGGGATATAATCTGTTGTTAGGAAATTATTTGCCTCTTCTTGTTTACACCATTGTATGAATAAAGGGAGGTAATCTGTTGTTAGGAAGTTAGTTATCATCTCACATTCAGTAATGAGAAATTGAAATCATGCTTTCTAATGTATATCGATTATATATCAATATTATAATAATATTATAATAATAATTAATTAATTCAATGAATATTCTAGGCAGAACAATCAATTGTTCTTACTTATACAGCGTGCTTTTTGCAATCTAAAATATGATCAGAACATTCCTACTGTAATTAGTACACTTTTATATAAAGTAGTATTGTTCTTATTTACAAACCTTAAGTACTTTGTCTACTCTATGATCTTTATCAGTTATATACATACATATATCTACACATTTGCTTATTATTTAGTTTTGCTTACAGTGCAGTATCAGTTTTTCATAATTTATCAACCTGTGCATAAAACAAATTATTGTGTAACAACAATCTTGAGGATGTCCTACAAAGTACACTTCAATAAAGATGTATTAATGTTGACCACTTATGAGAACACTTTATTAGTGCTCATCTATCATTTTTGTAGTAACAGTGAATATTATAGTAAAGTTATGATAGTTCAGCTTAAAATAATTTTTCATGTGATTATAGCACAATCTTTAATTTTTGGATTTGTTATATCTATCATTTTGACAGATTGTAAACTAAACGTTCATCAATGATTGTAAATTGGGGGAAATTCTATGAAAAAGGAACAATTGTTTTCTCTTAAATTGTTGTAATATCTTAGTCCTTGCTCAGTGTTATTATTGAAAGATTATGGCTTCAATGAAAACTTATATTAGCACTAATCGCTTTATTTGTTTTGGATCTAAAACCATTGTTCTTACTATAATCTGAAAAATGTAATTTAAATGTTCATTCATTACAAAAATTGTTTAAATTTAGAAAGATTTCTTGTCTCACATGCTTTATTAAATGTTGACACAGCTAGCACTGACTTTAAATGTATGGTCAAAGGCATTCTGTAATTAGCTTTAGGAAATCACTTTCCTCTTTATGTTTCCATTGTTAGTGAATAATGGGATATAATCTGTTGTTAGGAAATTATTTGCCTCTTCTTGTTTACACCATTGTATGAATAAAGGGAGGTAATGTGTTGTTAGGAAGTTAGTTATCATCTCACATTCAGTAATGAGAAATAGAAATCATGCCTTCTAATGTATATGGACTATATATCAATATTATAATAATCAATACGATATAGAATTTGTTGTGAAAAGGTTTAAGCAATAATAAATCGAAAGCAAATAATATTTGTAAATATAATACAAAGACAACACACAGATCTAGTTTGGAGGTTTATCTAATAATATGAGTATTTTTAAAAATAAATTATTATATGTTATAAAAGAAATAGCTTTCACAATTGAAACAGACGTTTTCTCAAATAGTAGCCTCATTCCATTAAGTATATGCAATTAATCATGTTCTACAAGATGAGCAATATCATTTACAATTATTCCTCATAACTTTGACTTGATAGGGCGGGGCTTCAAGATAAACAACACCTACTGCTATAAGTTATATAAACCCAAAGCAGTTCGAGAAATTATTTCTTTTTCTATCGCCAAACTGTGACAATAATCATAACTCACAAATAATGGAGTTTACGTGGAAGCAAGGTTTCATTGCATGCTTAGTTGCAGCTATGGCTATTGTTTATGTTCACCACTTCCATCATTGTGATGATTCAAGTATGTTTAATGATATTGATATATATATGACCTATCCATTTATATCAATCTTTTCAATTGTTGTATTTCTGTGATATTTGCTACAATCGTTTAGCAATAATATTAATTTTATCACATATGCAGGTACAGGTCACCCAAGAATGGTAGGTCCACCAGTGAAGTTGTCTGCAACAGATGCTAAAAAACTTATTAAAAGTCATCACTATCTTCTTTCTACTCCTAACATAGTTAGTCTAAGTTATCATGATGAAAAGAAAGGTGGTCAGAAAACAGGCAACAAAGTATTTTACATAGGCGTAATAAAAAAACTAACAGCACAACAAACGGAAGCACCTGATGTACTAATACCAGAATTTATTTTGTTTGAAACTGAGGACAATAAAATAGTCAATGTACCTGTAGTCGTTATAGAGGAAGGAGAGATTGTAGCTTTAAGTGCACCTTATAAAGGAGGAAGTATGGTTTACACAGAAGGTGTAGAAAGAGGTGGTACATTGGGGGTTAATACTCAATACAAGGGAACTTATCGTTTACTATCTGCAGCTCATGTGCTAACTAGGTTTAATGACAACAACATTGGTAAGAGAATCTTTGCTCGTTCTGATATCTCTGAAGACTATGTTTATACTGGAGCTAATGTCACAGGTCACGTACCAGTCAATTTGTATGACTTACCTAATGATCCAAATATTATTCGAGCTAAACAAGATCTTGCCTGGGCTGATATTACTCCAGCACAAGGTTCTCCTGAAATAGAGCAGATTGGACCAGTTGGATCAATTCGTGATCCAGTTTTAAATGAGAAAGTGAAGTGTTATGGAGGACTTACAGAAGACTTAATGACGGATATGGAAATTGTATCCCTTTCTACAAGTTTGAGGGTGAATGTTGACGTTGGTGGCATAACAAAATATGCTTTCTTTGAAGATCTAGTGACGATTGACCTCATAACAGCCTCTTTACTACCTGGCGATTCTGGCTCAGCTGCTATTGCTGAAAATGATAACAAAATAGTTGGTATAATGATGGCAGCTACTACATTTAATGGATATTTCTGCAAGCTAACATTCTGATATCAACGTATATGTAAAATATCTACTACAGTAGCTATAACAATAAAGCTCTATACAAATTTACTGAAAGTTCATTATTGATTATTTATTCAGATTTAATGTTTAAAAATAAATCTTGAGTATAGTTGGCTAATTTGCTTGTATTTAAAAAGTAGTCAACAGTAACGAAATGACATCTATAATGAATGTAACAACAGAACCAGTGGATAAATGAGTTGGATCTTTAATAATTTCATGAAAAACAAAATAGTCAATTATTGCATCATCTTTCAGTTTAAAGGCTGAGGTAGAGACGTAATTTACAGTAAAGGCACCTATGAGAAGATGAGTAAAATAGATGAGTAGAGATTTGATAACACATCCAACAAGTGATTTACATTTTACAGACATCAAATTGATCAATAATAAGTACTATTTGTAAATGCAGAATGTTTAAGGTTGACAGACAGAGTTAGAAGTACATTATTGGAGGAAATGTTAATTTTAGAAGCGAATAATTGAGATTTGACATAAACACTAATACCGCTTCCGTAATATTAAAATCACGAGTGAAATACTAATCAGAATACGGGAAACAGATAGCGGACATAAGCAATAAACTACACGTGTACGTGGTCCAAGTTAGAGATGAGGTCTAGGAACATTATAAAAGTAGCATATAATATTTTAGTAATGTACTGTTATGTTGAATTTATTGTAGTGTCTTGAATGTGTATGATATTTACTTTGCTGACCCCTAATAATTGTAGTTTGATATGCACACACACACACACACACACAAAGATCACTGTAAAAACTAATTGGTTAATTTAACCAATATATAATTATGTAGCTATAATATTTGATGTAATGAAGTGAATATAATACTGTTTTGATTATTATAGAATTAACTGTTTATCAAATGATAGAACTATAATGACATTACTATCTGTAGCTATGAAATTGATATATACACTTAAAAGTACTTTGTAAGAATGCATGCAACCAAACAATGACTGTCAAATGACTTATATTTATTATCACAGTAATATAATCTAAACTTAATATTAAATGTAAAAAAATATTAATTTTGAAGATTTGTATTACAAGCAGAGGAGACTCCAGACCAACATGAAAATATTGTTTGAATGTAGCAGTGTGATACTTTGATTATTATAGACAATTTCACATAATTGTGAAATCAGCATACATTTTGATCAATGTTACAACCTCCATTCATATTGATAACTATAAAAGGGCTTTGGGGTAAGAATGCATGTGTAAATGGATGGATAGGTAGTTGATGGATGTACGGACATAGATTTTAAACAGAGGAATGGATTAATAGTTGATTGAACAAAGAGAGAGAGATCTAAATAAGTACCAGTAGTTCTATCTATTATCATGTATCAATGTATTGAACAGTTATCTCTCGCTGTTATACTTGACAAAGACAGCCTGAAATAATTTCATAACGTTAGATGTATGACACTGCTGTTTGTATTAAAACACTTCATTTTTATATACTATTAATGCAAATTTACATTTGTTATAAATGTTTTTTTAACATTCTTTATAGTGTAAGTTAACTACTAGTCATGCTAATTGGAAGACTCTTATAGTACCTGATGAACAGTATAAAGATGTGCATTTTGAGTTACATGGAGTTCAAAATAACATACAAGCTAGACAAGTTGAAATACTGAGTTGACCTGATAAACCTTCTCTATGCCTGTCCATCTATTGCTCTTGCTAAGTAAAGAAATTGTGAAACTGAGGCAGTTAGATTATTTAGATTATTGACTTCACTAGTAAAGAGAATTGATGTACTCTTACATCATTCATTCATCCAACCAATGGCAAGCCATTCATTCATTCATTTAATTTTATTCACTTATCTATCTATCCATCTATCCATTCAGGTATTTGGATGGAAATTTGAATGCTCTTTCATGAAGTATTTTGATCCTATTTTTTTTTTGGTTAACAGACTAATATTAACTTTTGAAACTATTCCATGATTAAGCTATACATTAATACAAGTTTTGGTTAAACAACAAAGAAGATCCATTACATCAAGTGAATATCTGTTCAATATTAAATAGATATTCATAATGTACTTTTGAATACTACGTTTCAGTGTGGCATACCAAATGTCCACATGTTGAAAGTGATATGGAAAGTCACTGGGGCAGGCTATTTACTTAATATAGGTTTAACAGAAGGGAATACTAACAGAAGGGAACAGAAGAGAGTGCTAGAGATTATCTTTTTGGGAAGCCAATCAGAAGTCACACATCACTATCTCTAGTTCCTGGTATGCAACCTTTCTGCTATGATGATGATAAGTCTAACACTTTCTCTCATGTGGCTTTCTACACATGCTGTTCATATTCTGGCATGAACAGAAATCTTGAAGTGATAATATCTACTCATTTTATGATGCTGGCATATAAATATACACTTATCACAGTCTTCTTTGGAGGTCCTTGGCCAACACAAGTTCTTACAATTTCTTGATGTACTGCATGGGATCAGTTCTGCATGGTTCTGTAGATATTGATGCACTAACAAAACTGTTTGATTCTCTACTTGGCAAAGTTATCCTATTCTAACATTGTTAACTATGGCACAACATTTGAAGGTACTTATGATGATGTAAAGGCAGCCAGAGAAGATTTCATTCCTGTCCTCAAAAACAAAAAAATGTACTCATATAAGAGCTAATATGATTAAGAGAATACAGGTCAGTACTCTGAACATAAGGGTTTCTGGTTTCATGTAGATGGTGCATTGGGAGCTGTATATATAGTGTTTATAGAGACAGGTCATGACCATGGTTTCATCAAAGAGAACCCTGGTGCAGTATTTGATTTCCAACTGGATTATGTCTCTTCCATTGTTGTTACTGGTCATAAGTGGGCAGGTTCCCCGTGGTCTCATTGTCTTATAGTGTTTTTATAATCAAGACAGGAATGTGGATGAATTTTGCAATACTCTTTGAGGCATTTCAGTCCACAGTTTGAGGATCTTGTAGTAGTCTCTCAACATCAATGCTGTGGATAGAGAAAGAAGGTAAACTAAACAAAAGATTAACTGTCAGTCCCTTTTTTAGCTCATTTAAAAAAGCCATTATCAGCTAAGAAGAGTAAAGGATTTGATAAGAACACAAAAAACATAACTTAGTGTACCTCCTGTTTTAAGAGACAACAGTAAACCACATTGGATATTAACAGTTGTTACTAACTAATGATAATTAAATTATTATAACAACAGTACAGGCTTATAGTGGAACTGTTCTTATTGGACATCACAAGTTAATTATTCTTCTAATAAAAAGATTTTCCTTTTTAAGATGTTTACAACATTAGAAATATAGAAAAATATCTTTAAAATTTTCAACTATATACATGTACATGATTTATTTTTACATGTATATTTTACAAAAAGTATTTTTTAAACAATATAGATTATTATATTTTTTGTTTATCCACTGAGACAGCTAATGTAGATATGGCTGACAGTGGTATACTAACACAACATAGGGAATAACTCCATTGTTTAGTCCAATAGCAATTAAACCTGTTGATTTATCACCATTTTTCATGTAAAATGATCAATTATTTTTATATCCATCCAACTGTCCATCTATCTATCCATTCATTCACCTAGCTGTTTACCCATTCATCCATCTACACACTTTAGATGTCCATCTATCTGTCTGTCCATCTATCTATTCATTATATATTATGAACTTATCTTAAAACATCCTTAATAACTTACAACATATTATAATTACACTGTATATTATATTATGTATATTATGCATGCTGTGTGTCTTCTATACAAAAGTGAGCCTATTAATAAAAAGTTGATGTTTTAATATATAGGAAAGCAACACAAGAATAAAACGATGATCCAGGTAATACTAATATAACAATAATAACGATACAACTAAGCACAATAAACAATGAACAAAAGTATGCCTACATTAACCAAAATACGTTCTAATCTATAAGTTAACACTAATAATTAGTATAATTAACACAAAATACAGTCCTATTGCACTCATTACAGCAACAGAGTCTATTATTTTACTGCTCTTCCAGGAAAAACTGTTCGTATGACAGTGGTTCTTTGCCTCAATCGTAATATTGACAGTTGACTATACCCCCACCATTGCCCCATGGTGAAGTAAATCCAGTTCCATCAAGACGAATGTAACAGTGCGGAAATGCTACAGATTGAAAATAGTAGTGTCCGTTCTTCTCTTGTTTAAGAAAGAATGACTCGTAAGATCGTGCAGGTATTCCACTTCACTGGCAATTGACCACACCACCACCACTCGCTTTCGATTGGGTCATACCACTGCCATCCAAACGAACGAAAGCGTTTGGCCAATGATAATTTTGTAGTACTACTATGTAAATTTGCTCTACACCTAGTGAAGGGGTAACTTCCACAGGATAAATAAAGAAATTCTCCCAAGAACCCGGTGGCTTGTACTGGCAGTTGATAGTACCGTTTCCTTCATCTGTGGCTGTATTAACGTTTTCCCCATCACAGCAAAGATATATATATATTAGTAAAATGCGCTAATCGCAGTGTATATTTTTTCTCCTTGTATATTATATATTGTATATTTTTTCTCCTTGCTTCTGTGAGTTGTTTTAGTACTCTTTGCTGATATTTATCAGTTGTGGTCAGGTCATTAGTATCTACTACAAACCCTACTGACCATTGATTATCATTGAGGACTATATGAGAGATCATAACAGTACTAATATCAGTATACAATGTAGTATTACTATTATTTCATATATGATAATAATAACAATAGTAGACTTATTTTAAGTTTTATTATTTTATTTTGTTCACTTTAAATAGACTACAATATGACAGTAACTAGTAGTATAGTTACTAATTATATTATTTGTTGACTCTGACGTTTTCTAGTTTGTCAGTCCTACATTGGAGTCATTACATATAAAAGGTTTAAGTGAGTGAAGACGTAATTAGTTTCTACCATGTTGCACAATATGTTAACAACATGACTTCTTTGTATGTTTCATTACCCTTAGTTGAACATCTTCAATGATTGTAGCTAGTAGATAATGTGACTCCATCTACTTTGTAATAATTCTAATTTTGTAATACAAACTGAAAGTATCTGATCATATTTTAGTTTTTGTTTTTGTTTGTAATGTTTATTGTTTATTTACAAGTCTCTTTTTATACCAAAAACTGTACACTGTTTTCTCTAAATCCAATTAAGAATACTATATAACATGTTAAGATATAGTTTGAACACTAAGAGATGATGTCAGATACTTAAGTGGGTGTGGTACTTGTATACCTATAGTTTCTTATCACATTATTAGTTAACTTTGATGTTTACAAGCTTAGCTGTGTCAATATTGTCTTTAAAACAAAAGAAAATGCTATATTTTCACACGTACACAGGATATGGTATGTCTTGAGGTAAGTAATATCTATTGGTGTCATAATAGGATACGTCAATACTACTTTGGAGTAAGTATATAAACAATTTGGTTATTAATTTATGCATACTTCTTTTCAATATTCAATAATTAACACTGATTATATTCAATGGCGTATCTGATAATATAATTTGATATATATTAATAGTCTTACCTGTTGATAGGTCATATAGATTATGTTCATTGGTTGATACTCTAACACTGGACAACTGATGATAATGAAATTGAGGCACTTGTTTAGAGGGTAGAGATCCCTCACCTCCTATCATTAGTAGACGATATCGTCCTTCATACTCAGTTGACATTATACAGCCACAACCTCTTCTCATAACTGCTATGTTGTCATCTGTAGGTTGTAATTGTGTCCAGGTATAGGTAGAAGTATTAAGTTGAATGACAGAATTGTGATAGCAGTCACCATGGAAACACCAGCCTCCAAAATAATAAATTTTGTCCTTAAATGTTGTACATACATAACCAGCTACTCCATGTGGTGGGTCACCACTGGTAGGTATACTGTCCCACTTGCCAGAGGTAATATTGAAGATTTCTATTTGTGACGTAAGTCTTCTTTTCTCATAACTGTTATGCACTTGTGGTAAGTTATGTTGACCTCCACCCCACAGGTACAAATTATCTCCTATTACTTGAGTGTTATGACCAACTCTTAAACCCAGTTTATATTGACCTGTAGAGAATAAAATATCATTATAATTGCCATGTGTGCATGATTGCTAAACTTTTGGTTTTCTGCTTAGAAATGGGGAAAAGTGGTGAAGAAACCCTGCATGTACATACATTCTTGAAGTCAATCAAGGAAGAGAAAATGTGAACACTAATGACTTCTACTCAGACTCTTTCTCAACATGCATGTTTAACATACTAACTATACATTTAATAGTCTTTGATAACTATAGGTAAGATCCAGCTAGAAATAAGTGTTTAGATCTACAGGTTAAGCTGACAGTGAGTTGAGTATCAGTCTTCTAATTCACGTTTCAAATGTTTAATAAACTATAGAGTTAGCTGACTCTAAACCAAAACTGGAAAAGTTAGTGATCCTGTACATACAATGATTCATACCTTAGGATCAGGTTACAGTAGCTGTGTGGTATCATATACAATATATTATGATACATGTAGTCTATATATTATACTAGTCTCCCTAGTCAGAACTTCACTGTAGAGAAAAGGATCTGATTAGTGAGACTATATAATACCTACAAGTGTAGATGTTGTACTACTACTAATTAAGATATTACATGATATCTAGTAACATTACCTGATGTAGTCATTTAGCATTGAAAGATCAATAAAGAATTAAAATCTCAAGTAACAGTTTCTTGTCCGGGGAACGATATCGTGAACATACAAAGTGGTTTAAGTAGAATTATTCATAACTATTGTCACGTGATTATTGTTATGCTAATAACAAAGTATATTAACAAATATATAATATTAAACGACGCTATAATTTAAAAATGAGCTTCAACTTGTTTAGGAGGATACTGATTTCACAGTTAAACACTGAGTAGACCTACAAAGATAATTATCAGCAATGTTGTGGAAGTCTGTAGATCTAGCTATAGAATGCTGGATGATTATCAGTCTCATTGACTGTTTTAGCTCTGTGTGGTTAAGGTTTATAAAATTTATTGATAATTAATTATATTTTATGCAGTCAGCTAATATCTTTTCATTTTTTTGTAGGAATAATGCAAATGCCTTGCAATTTGTCTTGTTTGGAATACAAAAAAACCAGCTGGATATATAGTACTGACAGTATGTCTTCAATTATTGATCCAGTTGGTGTCACAACATCTCAGCTAGGATCTATGCAACCTCCATTCAATGACTGCTCCATAACTTTTTTAGTCACAAATCCATACATTGTCTTGTAACTTAACTCATTCTTTGTCCTTTAACTCTATAATGGTTATCAATGTTTTTTTTCCTTTCATCTCCTTCAATTCTCTTTCTTGCTTGTAGTCTAGCATGGCTGATTTCAATTGATCCTGTAACTTTGAAATAGAAGTGTGTAATTTCTGTTTAATATATAGCAGTTGAGATGGCTACTGCTAGTCGTTTTGAAATTGAGTTGACCTATACAAAGGCATAGCTAAATAGCAGCTTTCTTGAGTAAATAAAAGTTTATTCCTTCTCTTGTTTTGTAGTAATATGACCTATGATGTACTGTCATACTGATATATTTTTGATCAACTGAGTATCTTGATGGTGCTGGTGTTCATAATAATTATAGCTAGTAAAGTATCTTCTATTATGGAAGGAGAACACACTCAGTCACTAAATTTGAATGTATGTGTATGGTTTGAGGACACTGTATATACCTCATGGAAAGATACATCCTGAAGAGACTTGTGAATTATTGGTCAAGATATGATATGATAAAGTTATTTCTATGGAGAGCTGTAGAGGACAAAAATAAAGTATTGATAAGTATCAATACTCAATTATTAAACTGATTCTCAATCAATTTTTTAAAATTGATTTTCATATCATTATTCTGTTTGATTTAATCTAATACAAGCTCAATTACTTTAAGTGGACAACTGGATATTGAAGTGGAAGTGCCCATTATATGTCTGCACTTAAGATCTTAGGTTTTAGGGAACAATTTTAATCAAAAATAATGGAAGGTATTCCCTAAATTACGGAAGTCGAGGACAGACATTCCGATTCCTATTTGTTCCTCGTACCTTCTCGTTTTTAAACATTCTAATTAACGATCCAGTTGATGAGTTCCAATTTCTTATCTTTGTTCCTTTATTAGCACGAGCGCTATTTCTAGAGTTTTTTGTTATTTAATAAAGACGTAGCGCGAGTACCAAGAGTCGTCTCTTAGAATCGATCGTCATCGAGATATTTCCAGTTGGGTGGGGTTTCTGATTTCAGCTGTACATTGTAGGTTTGCCATATACGGAAGCTGAGGACAGAAATTACAAGTCCGTATACCCCTAATTGATTGAAATAGGAATTGGAATGTCCGTCCTCGACCTCCGTACTAAACGCCGTCGGGATTACATGTGCAGAATCCAATAGTTCCACGAGATGTTTCCAGAGTATGGACTCAAATTGTCGACCACAGTCAGTTGTGATATTGGAAGGTGTTCCAAAACGTAAAATCTATCCACTTACGAACGTTCTGGCAATTGTTTCAGCTGTAATATCCACTAGAGGGCAAGACTTCTGTCCAGCACGTGAACCTATCAATACAAGTGAGTATATATGAATAACAATTGGAAGGAGGTAATGGTCTGACTATATCAATATGAATGTAATCACATGAACATCTGGAGTAGTGAATGTAGAATGAGGAGATACTGTGTGTTGGTGCACTTTAGCTCTTTGACACTGTACACATGAACATGTCCATTTTCTGACATCAGTATTCATATTTGGCCAAATGTAAGATGAATTAACCAGACGTTGGGTTGCACGCATACCCGGATGAGAAAGTGAATGTAATAACTCAAATTCTTGGTATCAGAAACCTTTGGGTACACAGGGCTGGATTACACCTGTTGAAGTATCACAAACTAAATTAGTCTCTGTGCCTTCAATAGGGATATCAGTAAATTTGAGTGATGAAGAGGATGATGATTGTATTACTTGGAGTTCTTGATCAGATTGTTGGGAGATTGGCATTGCTGCAAAGTCTAACATCGAAGGTCTTTGCTGGATTGCTTGTATCTCTAGTCAAGAGATTGCATCAGCTATTGGGTTGTTACTCCCACTGATGTGTCTGATATCAGAAGTAAATTGGGAGATGACATGGACTTGTCGGATTTGTCATTGCGAGTATTTGTTTAAGTTCATTTGTAGAGAGAAGGTGAGGGGTTTTATTATCAGTAGCAATGTTTAAGGTACGTACTTCAATGTAATGGCGAAAGAGTTTCATTGCTAAGTAAATTGCTCTGTTAAATGTACTGTATTTGGTTTTAGCAGGTTTTAATTTGTGTGAGAAATATGATAGTGGTTGCCATATATTATTGACTTGTTGTTGAAGAACAGCACCTAGAGCAATGTTGGAAGTATCAGTCGTTTTGCAAAATGGTGCATCTGGTTTGGGATGTGAAAGAAGAGTGGCTTTTGCTAGAATGTGTTTGATTAAATAGAATCCCTGCAACACTTCTGTTGTCCAAGTCAGTTCTCTACTGTTGTCTGAGAGTAAGGTGTTCAATGGTTGCAGTTCATGAGCACATTGAGAAATAAAATAATGGTAGAAATTAACGAATCCTAAGAATTCATGTAATTTTCGTTTACTGGCTGGTAAAGGGAAATCCTTTACGTTTTAACCTTGTCTTCAAGAAGGGCTACAGCATGCGTGTTGACTAGATGTCCCAAAAATTGAAGTTGTTCAACCACAAATTCACATTTGGCAGGATTGATGACTATACCATGTTATTGGAATTGATGAAATACTGTTTGGAGACATTGCAGATGTTCTTCTGGAGACTGGCTAGCTATAAGTACATCATCAATATACGCATATGTAAATTTAAGTTCTTGAAGGACCTGGTCAATGAATCTTTGAAATGTTTGTGCTGTGTTTCTGAGACCAAAGGGCATACGTGTAAATTCGAATAGTCCAAAGGGGGTGGTAATTGTGGTTTGGGGTATATTGCCTGGGTGTACTGGTATTTGGTAGTAAGCTTTGACATGATCAATTTTAAAAAAATATAGTAGATCCTTGTAAGGTAGCAGAAAAATTGTGAATGTGTAGGATGGGATAACAGTCAGGAATGGTGACAATATTGTGAGGTTTGTAGTCTTCACAAGGTCTCCTTCCAATTCCTTGGTGTCTTTTTGGGAACCATATGAGGAAGTGAGAACCTGTTGCTAGATGAGTGCTGGATGATACCCAGTTGTAACATATGTTTAAACTCCTGATAAGCAATTTTAAGTTTCTCAGGGGAAAGTGGACATGCACGTGAATGTACTGGTAGGCCATTGGTTTTGATATGGTGAGTGACATCGTGTTTAATTGGATGGTCAAGTTTGTTAGGCTGAGTATAGAAGGGAATTCAGTGAGTACAGTTTTAAATTCAGTTTTGGGTTTAATTAATTGCAAAACTAAATTCATAGGTGTGTACTTAGAAGAAATACCCTGAGCTTTGACTTGTGTAATGGCATCTACTAATCTTTAGTGACACACATCTATTTGCAAATTAAAGTGTCTGAGAAAGTCAGCACAATGTTTGGTTTATGGACATCTGCTATAATAAATGGCCATCAAAATGTTCGACAGAGGCTGAGATTGAGTGTGATGAGCTGAGTACCATATGTCTTGATTGGAGTGTGATTAACTGTTTGTAGTGTAAATCAATGTTGTTGGTGTTTGCATTCAGTATTTGTAGGTGGAACTACACTTACTTCTACTTCTGTGGAAGCAGAAACATATGAAATTAAAGGTGTGGCTACTTCTTTAATTTCATCGGCCAGTTGTGTAATATCATCTAAAATAGTGGTGTTAATGGAGGCAAGTACCATTAGAAAGTAATCGCTGTAAAAATAACTCACATAAGAATGAGGCGTCAGCACCACTGGCTTTTTCACCATTTAGCTGTTGCATTCGTCTAAGTAACTGTGTTGGCTTGTGATCTCCATGCTGTTCAGCATTAAATAGCTGTTGGAGTTGCCGTTGCGCCGAAGCAGCGGTACGTTGTATGAATTGCTTTTTTAGGACATTGTAGGGCGATCGATTGGTGGAGATAGAATGAGATCTCGACTTCCTGTGCAACTTCCGGTGCAAATGAGGCAATGACATGTTCGAATTTAGTTTTCTGAGCAGTGATGCCTTTAGTGCTAAATTGTGCCTCCACCTGCAGATTTGGAGATCAGAAGGCCAGACACGAGGGATCTTGAGTGTGACAGCAGCCACGTGGTTTGGATTTTCAAGGGACAACTTGAACGTTTTGACTAAAATATAGTACGGGTCACAAATGTAGTTCTAGGGTAGTGTAATAAATATTATCACTAACTACTACTGCTAATGCACGATCTGAAGAGATGCAAATTGACTATAAAGACACGCTTTCCCCAGACAGACTGATAACTTATATTGTCAAATTGACAGACTGATAACTTATATTTTTTATTATGAGACATGATACCAAAAATTAGTAATGAATAATAATTAGTAACATAGTGGATACTGAGTTTATACAGTAGGAGCTGTGCTGTGCTGATTAATCTTTCAAAAGAATTGGTATAATCTAAACATCTCTTCCTAACTCAAAAAATGGTATAGATCCAAATATATAGAATTTCACAGAGCTAAAAATATTAGTTTTGTTTTGATTCTAAAGTACTCAAAGCATGCCCTACAAATGAGCATAATTCATAGTTATGAATGAACCACCAGAAAGTGCAAAGTAATTATGAAATCTAATCCCTTTATTTGCTTTGGATCTAAAACCATTGCTCTTATTATAATCTGAAAAATGTAATTTAAATGTTCATTCATTACAAAAATTGTTTAAATTTAGAAAGATTTCTTGTCTCACATGCTTTATTAAATGTTGACACAGCTAGCACTGACTTTAAATGTATGGTCAAAGGCATTCTGTAATTAGCTTTAGGAAATCACTTTCCTATTCGTGTTTGCATTGTTAATAAACAATGAGAGGTAAGTTGTTTTTAGGAAATTATTTGCCTTTCCCTGTTAGCACTACAGTATGAATAAAGGGAGGTAATCTGTTATTATATCACATTTAATAATAGCAAACGGAATACATGCTTTCTGATGTATGCACTATATATATATATATATATATATATATATATTTATATATACATATATATAATCAACATGAGATAGAATCTGTTGTGAAAAGGTTTAGGCACTAACAAATCAAAAGTAAATTAAGTTAGTAAATATAATACAAAGACAACACACAGATTTGGAAAGTTTATCTAATAATATGACTATTTTGAAAATAAATTATTATATATATGTTATAAAAGGAATAGCTTTCACAATTGAAAACAGATTTTTTCTTAAATAATAGACTCATTTCATTAAGCATATGGAAATAATCATGTTCTACAGGATGAGTGATAATATCATTTACGATTATTTCTCGTAACTTTGACTTGATAGGGCGGGGCTTCAAGATAAACAACACCTACTGCTATAAGTTATATAAACCCAAAGCAGTTCGAGTAATTATTTCTTTTTCTATCGCCAAACTGTGACAATAATCACAAATAACAAATAATGGAGTTTACGTGGAAGCAAGGTTTCATTGCATGCTTAGTTGCAGCTATGGCTATTGTTCATGTTCACCACTTCCATCATTGTGATGATTCAAGTATGTTTAATGATATTAATATATATATGACCTATCCATTTATATCAATCTTTTCAATTGTTGTATTTCTGTGATATTTGCTATGATCTTTTAGCAATAATATTCATTTTATCACATATGCATGTACAGGTCATCCAAGAATGGTAGGTCCACCAGTGAAGTTGTCTGCAACAGATGCTAAAAAACTTATCAAAAGTCATCACTTTCTTCTTTCTACTCCTAACATAGTTAGTCTAAGTTATCATGATGAAAAGAAAGGTGGTCAGAAAACAGGCAACAAAGTATTTTACATTGGTGTAATAAAAAAACCAACACTACAACGAACTGAAGCACCTGATGTACTTATACCAGAATTTATTTTGTTTGAAACTGAGGAGAATAAAATAGTCAATGTACCTGTAGTCGTTATAGAGGAAGGAGAGATTGTAGCTTTAAGTGCACCTTATAAAGGAGGAAGTATGGTTCACACAGAAGGTTTAACAGTAGAGGGGTCATTGGGGGTTAATACTCAATACAAGGGAATTTACCGTTTACTCTCTGCAGCTCATGTGCTAACTGAGTTTAATGACAACAACCTTAATAAGATAATCTTTGCTCGTTCTGATAGCTCTGAAGACTATGTTTATACTGGAGCTAATGTCACAGGTCACGTACCAGTCGTTTTGTATGACTCACTTAATGATCCAAATATTATTCGAGCTAAACAAGATCTTGCCTGGGCTGATATTACTCCAGCACAAGGTTCTCCTGAAGTAGAGCAGATTGGAGCAGTTGGATCAATTCGTGATCCGGTTGAAAATGAGAAAGTGAAGTGTTATGGAGGACTTACAGAAGATTTAATGTGGAATATGGAAATTGTAGCCCTTTCTACAAGTATGAGGATGAGTGTTAACATTGGTGGCGTAATAAAATATGCTTTCTTTGAAGATGTAGTGAGGATTGACCTCAGTGCAGCTGCTCTACTACCTGGCGATTCTGGCTCAGTTGCTATTGCTCAAAGTGATAACAGAACAGTTGGTATAATAATATCGACTAATCTATTTTATGGATTTTTCTGTAAACTAACATTTTGATATTAATATACATGTAAAATATAAATTGCAATATCTGTAACAATAAAGTTCTATACGAATTTGTTGAGTTCATTATTGTTTATTCAGATTTGATGCTTAAAAATAAATCTTGAGTATAGTTGGCTAATTAGCTAGTAATTATAAAGTAGTTGACAGTAAAAAAATAATATCAATAATGAATGGAACAACAGAACTAGTGGATAAATGAGTTGGATCTTTAATAATTTCATGGAAAACAAAATAGTGAAACATAACATCATCATTGAGTTTTAAGGCTGAGGTAGAGACGTAATTGACAGTAAAATCACCTATGAGAAGATGATGAGTAAAATTGAAGAGTTTAGGCTTAAACAGCATATCCAACAAGTGATTATGATCTTACAGAGATCAAGTTGATCAATAACAGGCACTGAGTATAAATGCAGAATGTTTAAGGTTGACAGACAGTGTTAGAAGTACATTATTGGAGGAAATGTTAGTTTTAGAAGAGAATAATTGAGATTTGACATAAACACTAATACCGCTTCCGTGATATATTAAAATCACGAGCGGAATTAGAAGTGAAGTATACCGGAACCAAGAGCGGATATCCGCTCGTAAGCACTAAACCTCACATCCATGTGGTCCAAGTTGGAGATGAGGTCTAGGACATTGTAAAAGTAGTATACAATATTTTAGTAATGTACTATTATGATGAATTTATTGAGGTATCTTGAGTGTGTATGGTATCCTTAATCTTGCTGATTCTTAATAACTTGTAGTTTGACAAGCATGTATATATATATATATATATATATATATATATATATATATATACCAATGTAAAAACTAATTGGTTGATTTAACCAACATATGATTATGTAGCTATAATATTTGATACAATGAAGTGAACATAATACTGCTTTGATTAGTATGAAATTGACTGTTTGATAGAATGATAGAACTATAATGACTTTATTTCTGTTCTTAGACAAAATAACATATACACACTTAAAAGTACTTTGTTAGGATGCATAAAACCAAACAATGACAGTCAAATGACTTGTATTATCACAGTAATATAATCTAATCTTAATATTAAATATAGAGAAAAATTAATTTGAAGATTTGTATTACGAGTAAAGGAGACTTTGGACAAACATGAAAATATTGTTTGAATATAGCCATTGTGAATCTTTGATTATTATAGACAGTTTGACATAGTTGTGAAATTAGCATATGTTTTGATCAGATTTTAAATTTGGATTTAGATTTTAATAGAGGAATGGATTTATAGATGATTGGAAAAGAGAGAGATGTAGATAAGTACTTAGTATTTCTATCTAATGTCATATAGCAACAACGTATTAAACAGTTACCTCTCTGTTAGACCTGACAAAGACACCCTGAAAGAATTTTTAAAAGTAAGATGCATGACACTACTGTTTGTACTAAAACAATTCAGTTTTATATATACTATTAATGCAAAATTTACATCTGTTGTAAATGCTCTTTTAACTCTCTTTATAGTGTAAGTTGACTACTAGTTATGATGCTTGGTAGACTCTCATAGTACCTGAAGTTGATGAACAGTATAAATGGTTCATTTTGAGTTATATGGAGTTCAAAATAACATACAAGCTAGACAAGTTGAAATACTGGGTCAACTTGATAAACCTGCTTCTATGCTTGTTCAACTACTGCTTTTGCTATGCAAAAAGATTGTGAAACTGAGGCAGTTAGATTATTTAGATTATTGACTTCATTAGTAAAGAGAATTGATGTACTGTCACATTATTCATTTATCCAACCAATGGCAACCATCCATTCATTAATTTAAGTTTATTCAATTACTTATCAATGTATCCATTCAAGTATTTGGTGGTCTCCTTTGTCTAACACCCAACTCAAACAAGGAGAAGAAGAGACAGATTCTAACTAGAACTAACAGAAGAACCATCTTCAATGGCCAATATTCTCTTCAACAAGTTAGTTATGTAAGTGTCTAACACATCAAGATTATATATAGTAATATAAATGTAATTGTGTTCAGTTTGCTGCATCAAATTCAATTAAATATTGAATGTCCCTTAACTTTATATATCATTACAATTATTTTAATCGTTATTTGAGTCATAAATTGAACAAACAAATGAATATTAATACTTGGTATACAATAATAAAATTTGCTTTAAAGTAACGATATTAAAAGTTGTTTTTAGTAGAGGAGACCTGACTCAACACTCCTTAACTTATGTAATCATAATAAAAAAATAACTTAATAACTATATGGACCAGCTACTGTTCAATTAATATTAACTATACTTTGTACCTTGTACTGAGCAATTATTGCTGAATAGTAAAGTTATTATTGTAATGTTTGCTTTTTCATAACTTAACTCATAAAGTGAAGCAGATGTAGAGGGTAACAGAACTATTTGGTTAAACAGAACACGTACCGGGTTTTGTTGATTGGAACGAGGAGGAACTGCTTGCAGGTTTTGTATTAGTTTCTTTAGGTTTTGTACATAATCCATTGGTTCCAGGTTGTCCTTTGTTATGGGCTGAAAAATGCTGCTGGTGGATGAAGAGTAGTACCATAAACGATTTCAGCTGCAGAACAGCCTAAGTCCTGTTTAACTACAGTGCTGATGCTAAGAAGAATAATTGGTAGAGGTTCAGTCCACTGAGTTGAATTAAGGTATGCTTTAAATGCTGTTTTGAGTTGTCTGTGGAAACATTTGACCATACCGTTTGAAATAGGATGGTAAGCTGTACTATGTATATGGGCAGAATCCAATAGTTCCATAAGATGTTTCCACAGTATGGACTCAAATTGTCGACCACAGTCAGTTGTGATAGTGGAAGGTGTTCCAAAACGTAAAATCTATCCGCTTAAGAACGTTCTGGCATATGTTGCAGCTGTAATATCCACTAGATGGCAAGGCTTCTGTCCAGCACGTGAACCTATCAATACAAGTGAGTATATATGAATAACAATTGGAAGGAGGTAATGGTCCGACTATATCAATATGAATGTAATCAAAGTGAACATCTGGAGTAGTGAATGTAGAATGAGGAGATACTGTGTGTTGTTGCACTTTAGCTCTTTGACACTGTACACATGAACATGTCCATTTTCTGACATCAGTACTCATATTTGGCCAAATGTAAGATGAATTAACCAGACGTTGGGTTGCACGCATAACTGGATGAGAAAATGAATGTAATAACTCAAATTCTTGGTATAAGAAACCTTTGGGTACACAGGGCTGGAGTACACCTGTTGAAGTATCACAAACTAAATTAGTCTCTGTGCCTTCAATAGGGATATCAGTAAATTTGAGTGATGAAGAGGATGATGATTGTATTACTTGGAGTTCTTGATCAGATTGTTGGGAGATTGCCATTGCTCCAAAGTCTAACATCGAAAGTCTTTGCTGGATTGCTTGTATCTCTAGTCAAGAGATTGCATCAGCTATTGGGTTGTTACTCCCACTGATGTGTCTGATATCAGAAGAAAGTTGGGAAATGAAATGGACTTGTCGGATTTGTGGTGGCAAGAATTTGTTTAAGTTCATTTGTAGAGAGAAGGTGAGGGGTTTTATTATCAGTAGCAATGTTAAAGGTATGTCCTTCAATGTAATGGCGAAAGAGTTTGATTGCTAAGTAAATTGCTCTGTTAAGTGTACTGTATTTGGTTTTAGCAGGTTTTAATTTGTGTGAGAAATACGATAGTGGTTGCCATAAATTATTGACTTGTTGTTGTAGAACAGCACCTACAGCAATGTTGGAAGCATCAGTCATTATGCAAAATGGTGCATCTGGTTTGGGATGTGAAAGAAGAGTGGCTTCTGCTAGAATGTCTTTGATTAAGTAGAATGCCTGCAAAGCTTCTGTTGTCCAAGTCAGTTCTCTACTGTTGTCTGAGAGTAAGGTGTTCAATGGTTGCAGTTCATGAGCACATTGAGAAATAAAACAATGGTAGAAATTAACGAATCCTAAGTATTCATGTATTTTCGTTTACTGGCTGGTAAAGGGAAATCCTTTACATTTTAACCTTGTCTTCAAGAAGGGCTATAGCATGTGTGTTGACTAATGTCCCAAAAATTGAAGTTGTTCAACCGCAAATTCACATTTGGCAGGATTGATGACAATACCATGTTATTGGAATTGATGAAATACTGTTTGGAGACATTGCAGATGTTCTTCAGGAGAATGGCTAGCTATAAGTACATCATGAATATATGCTTATGTAAAGTGAAGTCCTTGAATGACCTGGTCAATGAATCTTTGAAATGTTTGCTGTGTTTCTGAGACCAAAGGGCATACGAGTAAATTAAAATAGTCCAAAGGAAGTGGTAATTGTAGTTTTGGGTATATTGCCTGGGTGTACTGATATACGGTAGTAAGCTTTGACGTGATCAATTTTAAAAAGTATAGTAGATCCTTATAAGGTAGCAGAAAAATCGCGAATGTGCAGGATTGGACAACGGTTGGGAATGGTGTCAATATTGAGGGTTTTCTAGTCTCCACAATGTCTCCATTTCCCTGGTGTCTTTTTGGAAACCATATAAGGAGGTGAGGACCTGTTGCTAGATGAATGCTGGATGATACCCAGTTGTAACGTATGTTTAAACTCCTGATGAGCAATTTTAAGTTTCTCAGGGGAACGTCGACGTGTTGAGTAACATTGTGTTTAATTGGATGGTCAAGTGTGTTAGGGTGAGTAATAGAAGGGAATTCAGTGAGTACAGTTTAAAATTCAGTGTTGGGTTTAATTAATTGCAAAACTAAATTCATAGGTGTGTACTTAGAAGAAATACCTTGAATATTGAGTTGTGTATGTGATGGGCATCTACTAATCTTTAGTGACACACATCTATTGGCAAATTGAAGTGTCTGAGAGGGTCACCACCAATGATTGGTATATGAACATCTGCTATAATGAAGAGCCATCGAAATGTTCGACAGAGGCTGAGATTGAGTGTGATGAGCTGAGTACCATATCTCTTGATTGGAGTGTGATTAACTGTTTGTAGTGTAAACCAATCTTGTTGGTGTTTGCATTCAGTATTTGTAGGTGGAACTACACTTACTTCTGCGCCAGTATCTACCAGCAAGTGTAATCCACTGTTACGATCTGTAATATAGAATAAGTGACTTGGAGATTGGTCAGTCACACTCACTGCTACTAGTGGCTGGATTGCATGTTTCCCGACATGTTGCAAGGTGGCTGACATTTATGTGCCGAACTTTCAAAAGGTTGATGATACAAGCATGACTCTTTGTTTGGTATAGATTGTGAAAAACTGGGTGATTGTCACAGGGAGGCTGATTGGTGCTGATGTCATACTTTAGGGGTGAGCAATGACTGTACTATTCTCTTTTGGTCTGCTATCTCCATCCGTAATTGTTCTACTTCTGTGGAAACAGAAACATTTGAAATTGAAGGTGTGGTTACTTCTATAATTTGAACAGCCAGTTGTGCAAGATCATCTAAAATAGTGATGTTAGTGGAGGCGAGTACCATGTGTACATTAGAAAGTAATCGCTGTAAAAATAACTCACATAAGAATGAGGCATCAGCACCACTGGCTTTTTCACTATTTAGCTGTTGCATTCGTCTAAGTAACTGTGTTGGCTTGCGATCTCCAAGCTCTTCAGCATTAAACAGCTGTTGAGTCTTCGTTGCTCCGAAGCAGCGGTATGTTGTATAAATTGCTTTTTAGGACATTGTAGGGCGAGTCGATTGGTGGAGATAGGATGAGGTCTCGACTTCCTGTGCGACTTCCGGTGCAAGTGATGCAATGGTATGTTCGAATTTAGTTTTCTGAGCAGTGATGCCTTTAGTGCTAAATTGTGCCTCCACCTGGGCGAACCAGATTTGGGGATAGGAAGACCAGACAGAAGGGATCTTGAGTATAACAACAGCCACGTGGTTTGGATCTTCAAGGGACAACTTGAAAATTTCGACTAAAAACTAGTAAGGGTCACCAATGTAGTTAGTTCTAGGCTAGTGTAATAAATATTATGACTAACTACTAACGGCTAATGCACCATCTGAAGAGATGTAAATTGACTTTAAAGACACTTTTCGTTTTTCCCTGACAGTCTGATAACTTATATTTTATTATGTCACATGATACCAAAAATTAGTAATGAATAATACTTAATAACATAGTTAATTGGTTAATTAACATTAATTAATGCAATGAATATTCTAGGCAGAACAATCAATTGTTCTTACTTATACAGCGTGCTGTTTGCAATCTAAAATATGATCAGAACATTCCTACTGTAATTAGTACACTTTTATATAAAGTAGTATTGTTCTTATTTACAAACCTTAAGTACTTTGTCTACTCTATGATCTTTATCAGCTATATACATACATATAATGTTTATTCATTACAAAAATATTTTAAATTTAGAAAGATTTCTTGTCTCACATGCTTTATTAAATGTTGACACAGCTAGCACTGACTTTAAATGTATGGTCAAAGGCATTCTGTAATTAGCTTTAGGAAATCACTTTCCTCTTTATGTTTCCATTGTTAGTGAATAATGGGATATAATCTGTTGTTAGGAAATTATTTGCCTCTTCTTGTTTACACCATTGTATGAATAAAGGGAGGTAATCTTTTGTTAGGAAGTTAGTTATCATCTCACATTCAGTAATGAGAAATTGAAATCATGCTTTCTAATGTATATCGATTATATATCAATATTATAATAATATTATAATAATAATTAATTAATTCAATGAATATTCTAGGCAGAACAATCAATTGTTCTTACTTATACAGCGTGCTTTTTGCAATCTAAAATATGATCAGAACATTCCTACTGTAATTAGTACACTTTTATATAAAGTAGTATTGTTCTTATTTACAAACCTTAAGTACTTTGTCTACTCTATGATCTTTATCAGTTATATACATACATATATCTTGTACACATTTGCTTATTATTTAGTTTTGCTTACAGTGCAGTATCAGTTTTTCATAATTTATCAACCTGTGCATAAAACAAATTATTGTGTAACAACAATCTTGAGGATGTCCTACAAAGTACACTTCAATAAAGATGTATTAATGTTGACCACTTATGAGAACACTTTATTAGTGCTCATCTATCATTTTTGTAGTAACAGTGAATATTATAGTAAAGTTATGATAGTTCAGCTTAAAATAATTTTTCATGTGATTATAGCACAATCTTTAATTTTTGGATTTGTTATATCTATCATTTTGACAGATTGTAAACTAAACGTTCATCAATGATTGTAAATTGGGGGAAATTCTATGAAAAAGGAACAATTGTTTTCTCTTAAATTGTTGTAATATCTTAGTCCTTGCTCAGTGTTATTATTGAAAGATTATGGCTTCAATGAAAACTTATATTAGCACTAATCGCTTTATTTGTTTTGGATCTAAAACCATTGTTCTTACTATAATCTGAAAAATGTAATTTAAATGTTCATTCATTACAAAAATTGTTTAAATTTAGAAAGATTTCTTGTCTCACATGCTTTATTAAATGTTGACACAGCTAGCACTGACTTTAAATGTATGGTCAAAGGCATTCTGTAATTAGCTTTAGGAAATCACTTTCCTCTTTATGTTTCCATTGTTAGTGAATAATGGGATATAATCTGTTGTTAGGAAATTATTTGCCTCTTCTTGTTTACACCATTGTATGAATAAAGGGAGGTAATGTGTTGTTAGGAAGTTAGTTATCATCTCACATTCAGTAATGAGAAATAGAAATCATGCCTTCTAATGTATATGGACTATATATCAATATTATAATAATCAATACGATATAGAATTTGTTGTGAAAAGGTTTAAGCAATAATAAATCGAAAGCAAATAATATTTGTAAATATAATACAAAGACAACACACAGATCTAGTTTGGAGGTTTATCTAATAATATGAGTATTTTTAAAAATAAATTATTATATGTTATAAAAGAAATAGCTTTCACAATTGAAACAGACGTTTTCTCAAATAGTAGCCTCATTCCATTAAGTATATGCAATTAATCATGTTCTACAAGATGAGCAATATCATTTACAATTATTCCTCATAACTTTGACTTGATAGGGCGGGGCTTCAAGATAAACAACACCTACTGCTATAAGTTATATAAACCCAAAGCAGTTCGAGAAATTATTTCTTTTTCTATCGCCAAACTGTGACAATAATCATAACTCACAAATAATGGAGTTTACGTGGAAGCAAGGTTTCATTGCATGCTTAGTTGCAGCTATGGCTATTGTTTATGTTCACCACTTCCATCATTGTGATGATTCAAGTATGTTTAATGATATTGATATATATATGACCTATCCATTTATATCAATCTTTTCAATTGTTGTATTTCTGTGATATTTGCTACAATCGTTTAGCAATAATATTAATTTTATCACATATGCAGGTACAGGTCACCCAAGAATGGTAGGTCCACCAGTGAAGTTGTCTGCAACAGATGCTAAAAAACTTATTAAAAGTCATCACTATCTTCTTTCTACTCCTAACATAGTTAGTCTAAGTTATCATGATGAAAAGAAAGGTGGTCAGAAAACAGGCAACAAAGTATTTTACATAGGCGTAATAAAAAAACTAACAGCACAACAAACGGAAGCACCTGATGTACTAATACCAGAATTTATTTTGTTTGAAACTGAGGACAATAAAATAGTCAATGTACCTGTAGTCGTTATAGAGGAAGGAGAGATTGTAGCTTTAAGTGCACCTTATAAAGGAGGAAGTATGGTTTACACAGAAGGTGTAGAAAGAGGTGGTACATTGGGGGTTAATACTCAATACAAGGGAACTTATCGTTTACTATCTGCAGCTCATGTGCTAACTAGGTTTAATGACAACAACATTGGTAAGAGAATCTTTGCTCGTTCTGATATCTCTGAAGACTATGTTTATACTGGAGCTAATGTCACAGGTCACGTACCAGTCAATTTGTATGACTTACCTAATGATCCAAATATTATTCGAGCTAAACAAGATCTTGCCTGGGCTGATATTACTCCAGCACAAGGTTCTCCTGAAATAGAGCAGATTGGACCAGTTGGATCAATTCGTGATCCAGTTTTAAATGAGAAAGTGAAGTGTTATGGAGGACTTACAGAAGACTTAATGACGGATATGGAAATTGTATCCCTTTCTACAAATTAGAGGATGAATGTTGACGTTGGTGGCGTAACAAAATATGCTTTCTTTGAAGATCTAGTGAAGATTGACCTCATAACAGCCTCTTTACTATCTGGCGATTCTGGCTCAGCTGCTATTGCTGAAAATGATAACAAAATAGTTGGTATAATGATGGCAGCTACTACATTTAATGGATATTTCTGCAAGCTAACATTCTGATATCAACGTATATGTAAAGTATCTAGTACAGTAGCTATAACAATAAACCTCTATACAAATTTACTGAAAGTTCATTATTGATTATTTATTCAGATTTAATGCTTAAAAATAAATCTTGAGTACAGTTGGCTAATTTGCTTGTATTTAAAAAGTAGTCAACAGTAAAGAAATAACATCTATAATGAATGTAACAACAGAACCAGTGGATAAATGAGTTGGATCTTTAATAATTTCATAAAAAACAAAATAGTCAATTATTGCATCATCTTTCAGTTTAAAGGCTGAGGTAGAGACGTAATTTACTGTAAAAGCACCTATGAGAGGATGAGTAAAATAGATGAGTAGAGATTTGATAACACATCCAACAAGTGATTTACATTTTACAGACATCAAATTGATCAATAATAAGTACTATTTGTAAATGCAGAATGTTTAAGGTTGACAGACAGAGTTAGAAGTACATTATTGGAGGAAATGTTAATTATAGAAGCGAATAATTGAGATTTGACATAAACACTAATACCGCTTCCGTAATATTAAAATCACGAGTGAAATACTATAATCGGAATTAAGTGAAGTATACCGGAAACAGATAGCGGACATAAGCAATAAACTACACGTGTACGTGGTCCAAGTTGGAGGTGAGGTCTAGGAACATTATAAAAGTAGCATATAATATTTTAGTAATGTACTGTTATGTTGAATTTATTGTAGTGTCTTGAATGTGTATGATATTTACTTTGCTGATCCCTAATAATTGTAGTTTGATATGCACACACACACACACATCACTGTAAAAACTAATTGGTTGATTTAACCAATATATAGTTATGTAGCTATAATATTTGATGTAATGAAGTGAATATAATACTGTTTTGATTATTATAGAATTGACTGTTTATCAAATGATAGAACTATAATAACTTTACAATCTGTAGCTATGAAATTGATATATACACTAAAAGTACTTTGTAAGAATGCATGCAACCAAACAATGACTGTCAAATGACTTATATTTACTATCACAGTAATATAATCTAAACTTAATATTAAATTTAAAAAAATATTTGAAGATTTGTAATACAAGCAGAGGAGACTCCAGACCAACATGAAAATATTGTTTGAATGTAGCAGTGTGAATCTTTGATTATTATAGACAATTTCACATAATTGTGAAATCAGCATACATTCTGATCAAAGTTACAGCCTCCATTCATATTGATAAGTATAAAAGGGCTTTGGGGTAAGAATACATGAGTAGATGGATGGATAGGTAGTTGATGGATTGATAGGTAGTTGATGGATGTCTGGACATAGATTTTAAACAGAGGAATGGATTTATAGTTGATTGGACAAAGAGAGAGATCTAAATAAGTACCAGTAGTTCTATCTATTATCATATATCAATGTATTGAACAGTTATCTCTCTCTGTTATACTTGACAAAGACAGCCTGAAATAATTTCATAAGGTAAGATGTATGACACTGCTGTTGGTATTAAAACACTTCATTTTTATATAGTATTAATGCAAATTTACATCTGTTGTAAATGTTTTTTTAACACTCTTTATAGTGTAAGTTAACTACTAGTGATGCTAATTGGAAGACTCTTATAGTACCTGATGAACAGTATAAAGATGTGCATTTTGAGTTACATGGAGTTCAAAATAACATACAAGCTAGACAAGTTGAAATACTGAGATGACCTGATAAACCTTCTTCTATGCCTGTCCATCTACTGCTCTTGCTAAATAAAGAAATTGTGAAACTGAGGCAGTTAGATTATTTAGATTATTGACTTCACTAGTAAAGAGAATTGATGTACTGTTACATCATTCATTCATCCAACCAATGGCAAGCCATCTATTTATTCATTTAATTTTATTCATTTATCTATCTATCCATCTATCCATTCAGGTATTTGGATGGAAATTTGGATGCTCTTCCATAAAGTATTTTGATCCTATTTTTCTTGGTTTACAGACTAATATTAACTTTTGAAACTATACTTGAATACTACGTCTCATTGTGGCATACCAAATGTCCACACGTTGAAAGTGATATGGAAAGTCACTGGGGCAGGCTATTTACTTAATATAGGTTTAACAGAAGGGAATATTAACAGAAGGGAACAGAAGAGAGTGCTAGAGATTATCTTTTTAGAAAGGCAATCAGAAGTCACACATCACTATCTCTAGTTCCTGGTATCCAATCTTTCTGCTATGATGATGATAAGTCTAACACTTTCTCTCATGTGGCTTTCTACACATACTGTTCATATTCTGGCATGAACAGAAATCTTGAAGTGATAATATCTACTCATTTTACGATGCTGGCATACAAATATACACTTATCACAATCATCTTTGGAGGTCCTTGGCTAACACAAGTTCTTACAATTTCTTGATGTACTGGATGGGATCAGTTCTGCATGGTTCTGTAGATATTGATGCACTAACAAAACTGTTTGATTCTCTACTTGGCAAAGTTATCCTATTCTAATATCATTAACTATGGCACAACATTTGAAGGTACTTATGATGATGTAAAGGCTGTCAGAGAAGATTTAATTCCTGTCCTCAAAAACAAAAACATGTACTCATATAAGATCTAATATGATTGAGAGAATACAGGTTAGTACTTTGAACATAAGGGTTTCTGGTTTCATGTAGATGGTGCATTGGGAGCTGTATATATGGTGTTTATAGAGATAGGTCATGACCATGGTTTCATCAAAGAGAACCCTGGTCCAGTATTTGATTTCCAACTGGATTATGTCTCTTCCATTGTTGTTAGTGGTCATAAGTGGACAGGTTCCCCATGGTCTAATTGTCTTATGGTGTTTTTATAATCAAGACAGGAATGTGGATGAATTTTGCAATACTCTTTAAGGGAATTTCAGTCCACAGTTTCAGGATCTTGTAGTAGTCTCTCAACATCAATGCTGTGGATAGAGAAAGAAGGTAAACTAAACAAAAGATTAACTGTCAGTCCCTTTTTTAGCTCATTTAAAAAAGCCATTATCAGCTAAGAAGAGTAAAGGATTTGATAAGAACACAAAAAACATAACTTAGTGTACCTCCTGTTTTAAGAGACAACAGTAAACCACATTGGATATTAACAGCTGTTACTAACTAATGATAATTAAATTATTATAACAACAGTACAGGCTTATAGTGGAACTGTTCTTATTGGACATCACAAGTTAATTATTCTTCTAATAAAAAGATTTTCCTTTTTAAGATGTTTACAACATTAGAAATATAGAAAAATATCTTTAAAATTTTCAACTATATACATGTACATGACTTATTTTTACATGTATATTTTACAAAAAGTATTTTTTAAACAATATAGATTATTATATTTTTTGTTTATCCACTGAGACAGCTAATGTACATATGGCTGACAGTGGTATACTAACACAACATAGGGAATAACTCCATTGTTTAGTCCAATAGCAATTAAACCTGTTGATTTATCACCATTTTTCATGTAAAATGATCAATTATTTTTATATCCATCCAACTGTCCATCTATCTATCCATTCATTCACCTAGCTGTTTACCCATTCATCCATCTACACACTTTAGATGTCCATCTATCTGTCTGTCCATCTATCTATTCATTATATATTATGAACTTATCTTAAAACATCCTTAATAACTTACAACATATTATAATTACACTGTATATTATATTATGTATATTATGCATGCTGTGTGTCTTCTATACAAAAGTGAGCCTATTAATAAAAAAGTTGATGTTTTAATATATAGGAAAGCAACACAAGAATAAAACGATGATCCAGGTAATACTAATATAACAATAATAACGATACAACTAAGCACAATAAACAATGAACAAAAGTATGCCTACATTAACAAAAATACGTTCTAATCTATAAGTTAACACTAATAATTAGTATAATTAACACAAAATACAGTCCTATTGCACTCATTACAGCAACAGAGTCTATTATTTTACTGCTCTTCCAGGAAAAACTGTTCGTATGACAGTGTTTCTTTGCCAGAATCGTAATATTGACAGTTGACTACACCCCCACCATCACCCCATGGTGAAGTAAATCCAGTTCCATCAAGACGAATGTAACAGTGCGGAAATGCTACAGATTGAAAATAATAGTGTGCGTTCTTCTCTTGTTTAAGAAAGAATGACTCGTAAGATCGTGCAGGTATTCCACTCCACTGGCATTTGACCACACCACCACCACTCGCTTTCGATTGGGTCATACCACTGCCATCCAAACGAACGAAAGCGTTTGGCCAATGATAATTTTGTAGTACTACTATGTAAGTTTGCTCTACAGCTAGTGAAGGGGTAACTTCCACAGGATAAATAAAGAAATTCTCCCAAGAACCCGGTGGCTTGTACTGGCAGTTGATAGTACCGCTTCCTTTATCTGTGGCTTTATTAACGTTTCGGCCATCACAGCGAAGATATATATTAGTAAAATGCGCTGATCGCAGTGTATATTTTTTCAAATTCTTAGTACGTTCAAGAAAACGATATATCATTTGACTTGTGAATCTAGGTGCAGAGTTTGGACAACCACCATAACTGTGAATTCCAAGAACAGTCCAATATCCCTTGTACCACGTGTACACTGGACTACCAGACTGTCCACCCATTGTGTCATTCATGTAGAAAAGTCTGTTGGTAGTCACTTCAGTTAGTTCACCTCCCGTTATCCACATTTGAGGCCATGGGTGTTTATCAGCAGGATATCCACAGTTGGTTACAATACGTCCAAATAATTCGTTATTAGGAACAATTGCAGACCATCCAAAACCTTCATTACTATTACTACTCAAAATAATAAGACCATAGTCATAGTCTGGATTAGAATGGTTGATATATTCAGGAGATGCATACAAGTCTGCTTATTTCGCTATGACAGCTGCATGTCCAGGAAATGTTACACGGATGTTTTCTGCATACGCTCCATTAAGATAAATACAGTGTCCACTAGTCACAACAACGCTGCAATTTATATTTGGAATGTGGATTTTGAATCCTGATCCAACATATTGTTTTCCATTTACAGCTGTAATAAGCAGAGAACATATCCAGTTGTACTGGGGTGAGGTCTCAGGATCAACCCTTACTCGCTCATCTCTACCACACACAGACTCAGGAAGGGAAGTAGCATGCACAGCAGAAAGCATGTTAACGTATTAACACAATTAAAATGAGGTACAGTTTAGTTTAGTTTGAATTTACAATGTATGCTACTTATATAGAAAGATAGTGTGGGCGGTACTTTGTGGTTGTAATCTCAGCCCATATTGTGTATCTAACATAACTTGTTACATAATTATGTACTGTAACTACATGTATTAACATGTATTATAAAACACCTCTAGTGTGTATGTTGGTTTGGTTACAATAATTTCATCAATACAATGTAAGCCTAATACTAAGTTACCACAAAGCCAACCTAGTGTAACTCTATATGAATGAAGCCAACTAGAATCGCAAATCTGTTTGTAGTTCATTGGCCAAATATAATTGAAACCATGAACAGATACGATCAACTGGACTAACCAGTATAGAAACTGTGATAACAAAGGCCCCAGTTCAAATGGCACAATGCTTTTTTAAATACACTAGTTATTCCATTATGTTTTTGCTGTTGTTCATGCTTCAATACATGTAAAGTTGATGGCCATTCTGTTGTATGTCATCACTAACTTATCTTTAGTATTAGATCAATGCTTTCATTTCATTGGTCTGAAGTAATTACATTATACATTTGAATTTGATACTTGGAATTACTCAGGATGAACAAAGCATAATTATTCTATCTTGAAATACTTTGATAGATGGGATAAGTAAACAATCGTCTTGTTTTAGGTTTGTCCCAGGAAGGTCAAAGAAACTAATGTACACAACTGAATGTACACAATTCAATGGTATTTTTGTTGTAACATAAATTGACTGTTGACATTATACCATTTACATTACTGAACAACTCTCCACAATAAGGAGAGAGAGAGTTATTTGCTAAGTCAATATAGGGGAGTAATTAAATGACGTTGAGGGTATTCCCCCATGACATAGATCACCTTTTACTCTGTCAGGAGCAATTATTACAGTATTTGATATCATGAGTCATTTTTAACATCAAAACCATCAAAATTCCAGTCTCATTTTTGTTGCATGACTGGACATTCTATGAGGTACCCAACAGCCAATGACATCGCAAAAGACATCAACCATGAACAATCTTTATGTCATAATAATGGCAAGTGTCACACTTTAGCTACTACAACTTGATTCTAAAAACATTATTTTCAAAGACTGACCAAGTTGATATTGGCAGAAATAGGGTCACCTTTAGAAACCCTCATAATACAACCACAAATGATTCATATAACACAAAGTATAGAGACAGATGTTGAGACAGACAATTATCTTAGTGGGTTTAAATATGACTTCACATTTATATACAGTGTACTGTTTGGAAGGAGATTGAATGTGTACTACAAATTAAATTATAAATATAAAATATAAATTACCGAACAACTGTCCACAATAAAGGAGCTTTGGTTTTACTACAAGACAAGCTTGTGGCTTCTTAATTGGTTTTACTAGTGGACAACACATTACAAAGACTGTTACTTCTTAAATTTACTATTTCTTTACTGTATTGGTTTCATATAATATTGGACAATAATGTGCAATTAAAACACTACATTTTCTATAAGGAAACATCTAGAGTGATCAGAACACCTAGTTTAAATACAAAATTAATACACCTAGGTTCTTTTGTTTATGGCTTAGCATCTACAGGTTATATATAATATTATTTTTCATTATAGTACTACATCTTTTATTGGTACTCTAGACATTGCCCTTGTGTAAAAGAGAAGAAGGCGAAAAGGGAATAACCTTTCATTTGTTAACAAACATTATATCTAACATAATTTCTTTACTATTAATGTTGAATTTTTTTACATTATAGCTATTATCTATTGATTATGTGTATTATGTATTCTTATGTAAAGAACAACATAGCATTTTGTATACTGATCACATCTTTTAATTATGTGTAATGAGACAAAAGAAAGTCATGAGTACATAAAATTAAATACAGGAGACGTACTTACTTTTTAATTAAATATTTTACAATGTTCCAAAGTCAAAATCTTGATAAGATGTTACGAGTCTAAAGGCTTAATTATGCAATCTGTGTTAGGTTCACTATTAAAATTAATAATTATGGTACTTTAACCAACTAATTAGATTACATCAGTTGATTACTATGGAATAGATGCAAAGTTCATGCAAACAACATATGGCTTTGTATAATAGTACAAACAACATATTTGTGGCTTTGTAATAGTACAAACAACATATCCAAAAAATGTGCGGTACGCAATTGACATTAATTCTAGATTCCATATTAATCCATTGCCATAAGCTACAAATTGGTTGTTACTGTATAATAATAGATAATGTTTATGACTTGTAGTTGTACTGAACATTCTCTTTGCTTAGAATCTCTGAAACTAGGAAGGGTCTGTTATGTACAACACCTTAAGCCTCAATGTAAAATATTTATCTCTTCATATGCCAATTGTCTATTCAAAAATTTATATAGTTTGATAAAGAATTTATAACATCAAACACTGAGTAGAAACTAACAATAAAGTTATCGTCAACATTTGCTATAAATTTATCTGATCAATGTTCCTATTGTCATTAATGAAGGTTAGTTAAATTATTAAACAATTATACCTTTCTTTAGTTTGCGATCAAAGATAGTCATCTTTCCTTTGTATTTTGAAACATTCTTTTTCAATTTCAAAATATTTATAAACTAAAGTAGTCCACTAAATGAAAAGAAAAACAAATAATATTGCAATAACAGAGAGAGAGAGAGAGAGAGAGAGAGAGAGAGAGAGAGAGAGAGAGAGAGAGAGAGAGAGAGAGAGAGAGAGAGAGAGAGAGAGAGAGAGAGAGAGTATAAAATTGTCAATAATTCTTCAATAAAACTTAAACTAAAAGCAAAGAAGTCTTTTAAAACAAATAACTTTAACAAAAATTAATAGTGAAAAGTAACACTCGAAGTAAATCATAGCATATAAATGTCCACCAATTTATTAGTCATAAGATAACAAAAAAAAATAATAACTAAACATGTAAATATAACAATTGTAACACTTACTGTAAGTGTGGAGGGAAGTGTATAACAATTCAAAAAAAACAAAGAAACACTATTTATTACAAAACTACTATCACAACAAATAATGCTAACACATTATTACATAATTAATAGAAGAAAGTAAAACCATAAACAAAGAAAATCACTTATTACAAAATATCACACACAATGTTTATTGAGCTCATATAAAATGACTCACTAATTTTTCAGTTGTTTTAGTTCCTCTAAGATCTGGGTCATAGTTGGACGATCATGATGACTTTGTTTAAGGCATCTCTTGATAAGAGAGGACATAGGAGGCCACGACACATGATTAGCTTGTTGTTCTCTCTCTGCAACCGTCACAGCGGGTGGACGATGAAGGATCATCTCCATTAGGAGTACAGAGTAGCTATAGACATCCATTGCTGGAGTTTGGCTCTTAGGATAATGAGATTTGGACTCTGGAGAAGCATAGGCTGGGTTTCCTGGCATAAATGTCATTGCTTGTTGTTGGAGGTTAGCTGCTCCATAATCAGCTACTTTAGCTTTGAAGCTATCGCTTACTGATGGTTCTAATAAAATATTTGGGCTACTAATATCTCGATGGATAATAGGGTCTGGTTTCCATAAATGGAGGTAGTTAAGAGCTGAAGCTACATCACAACTGATACCAAGTATTTGATATTGTGTGAAGGCCTTCTTCTGGAGCTCATTGTAAAGACTTGTAGTCATGATCTCTGTAAGAATAATGGGTGTACCCACTCTGGTAGCTCCAATAAATTGGACAAGATTAGGATGACGTACTCTAGAAGCAATGTCCATTTCTCTATAGAAGACATATTGGTTATAATCTGAGATGATGATACCATGGAGAGACTTAGCAGCTACTCTCAGACCTCGGAAGACAGCCACTTTTACTTCACCATATGCCCCACCCCCTAGAACCTCTTGTGTCATGGTCACCTCCTCTTTTTTCACAACCCAATGAGGTTGGTCATGTTGAGAATGAAACTGTTCTAACTGACGAACTGTTTCCTGACACTGTCTTAGTTGTTGAGCTTGAGTATTAACTGTTTGCTGAGATTGCTGTAGCTGTTGTTCAAGATCTTGTCGAGCTTGCTCTGATTGTTGAAGTCTTTGTAGAAGACTAAGATTACTTTGTTGATATTGTTCTCTACCTTGTCTTGTCTCTTCATTTTGATACTCTTGTAACTGATGTTCTAAGTCCTGTATCCGTTGTTGTTGCTCCTGTAACTGTCGTTGATATTGATCTTTTATCTGTTGTAACTCAGTTGTAAGAGGCTGGGCAATAGGTTGAGCCTCTTTTTCTTTTTGTCTCATGTTTCGTTTCTTTTCTTGTTCTATCAATTCTCTCCTTGCTTCTGTGAGTTGTTTTAGTACTCTTTGCTGATATTTATCAGTTGCGGTCAGGTCATTAGTATCTACTACAAACCCTACTGACCATTGATTATCATTGAGGACTATATGAGAGAACATAACAGTACTAATATCAGTACTAATATCAGTATACAATGTAGTATTACTATTATTTCATATATTATAATAATAAGACTATACTATGTCGTATATAACAAGGTCACCTGTTATATAACAGTACATGTACTATACACTACATGTAACATTACCTATACTTACATGATGTACATGTAATAGTAACTAAAACATATAAACAATACTACACATGTAGTCACAAATGTATACATACAATGTTAGTAATACTACTAGTTTGTTATAGACTGGACTGATTACACATGATCAAAGAAATGTTAATAATGAACTATATACAATGAGTACATCTAATATCACATTACACGTTTTTAAACTTGGGGTCATTAGTTAATGCTATTTCTTTGTAAGCATCCCATAATGTATACTTATAGCTACAATGAGGGAGACATGACATATCATGCAAAATAAAGCCACACCCTCAACCACACCCATTAGTCGTCTATACAGATGAAAGTATAGATCTTATTTATAACACATGAAATGGTATAGACATTGTATATGTAATGACTTACTTACCTAGCTCTATTAACATTATTGTATTGGGATCTTCGACAGATACTTCATCAAACTTTACTTGACCTCCTACAATTATTAACCACACACAATGTGGTCCCATGATAAATGTTGAAAGAGAGTGGAGACATCTCTCAGTGGCAGAGTCAGGTAGATTAATCTGTAGCATGTAGAGACATAAATATCATTACATCATTTATATGTGTATACAGATTGGAGAGTTATAGTAAAATAATTCATATTGATATGATATTATCTAAATTGAAAATTAATTAGTAACTAATAATAATGTTATAAAGAGAAATAAATTATCACAAGATTAACTTATCAAAGTAATTTTATATAATATAATTCTATAATTATGTAACAATATTATTACATTCTATATATATTATATTTATATGTACTACTATTATAAGACATCTCAAGTAGTACAGTATATAATATTTGTATTAACTGATATAACTAAAACACTGTATGAGATATAACACTTCTATTTAACAAAGATGTTTAGAGTAATACCAGATTTACTCTAATTATCCAGATAGAAAACATAATTAATTTATGGTCTCTAATTTAAACAGACAGTAAGTCCATACAATAGAGATAACAACATATTCTAGTGTATCAGTAGTAAATGGAAATGATTTAATATACTTCTAAATATATGGACAGTTACATGAACTAACTTAGTAACTATCATTGTACAATAAATTAGAGGTAATATGGTCTATTATCAATGACATACTGTTGTCCATGACTTCTCATTAACATCCAATATCCAGCAGTCCTTCATTGTATTCTTCAGTCTCTTCCCACCTATCATTACTAGTATAGGTGATATTGACCTAATGATAACACTGGATGCATGACTGTTTCTTTTCTCCGGCCATTGTATTACTTGGTCAGGTTTAGCTATAGTCTGCCAGTGCTAGATAGACAAATGAACTCAACTAACACTCATTATATAACATGTTATCAGTCAGTGTATGAATGATAATATAACATACCACTGTACAGTTGTTGATATCCAGTACATAAAGAGTATTGGATGCTTTGCCTTTAATATAACCACCAAAAATGATTGCTCTTGTATTGTTTATTGCTTCCATAACAAAGTGATAATTAGGTGGCATACATTGTCCAGTGATCTCAGGTATAATCCATTGACCTAAAAGGAGAACAAATAGAACACTCATCATTATACTTGTATCATAGTAGTAGTTAGATAATTAGTCATAATACAATGATCAGTAAAATGATATAACTATAATATTAATATCAACCTCAACTGATCATTAATAAAGTATCATTGTCAGTGTTCTATTGGAATCATTACATAAGAGGTATAAGTGACAGGAGACAAAGTGAACTGTTGTATAGATCAATAATAATGAATAATTAATTAGTTACTATCATCTCATGATAAAACATGTTTAATTTTTACATGTCATACATAGCAATATAAATAGTAGACTTATTTTACTAAATGAATAAATAATTTAGTATTTTAGTTTATACAAACTATGTAGTGATATTGACTGTAATAAGTGATATCTAGTTATGATATATTAATGTTCTTACCAGTTAATATATCAAACATATTATGTTCATTAGTAGATACTCTACCACTGGATAACTGATAATATTCAGCTTGTGGTACTTGTGTAGAGGGTGGGGGTCCATAACCTCCTATAATTAGTAGACGATCTCGTCCATCATACTCAGTTGACATTATACCACCATAGGCTCTCTTCATCACTGCTATCCTGTCATTTGTAGGTTGTAGTTGTGTCCAGGTGTAGGTAGAAGTATCAAGTTGAAAGATGGCATTATGGTAGCAGTCGTCATGGTAACACCAACCTCCAAAATAATGTATTTTGTCCTTAAATGTTGTACATAAATAACCAGCTACTCCAAGTGGTGGGTCACCATTGGTAGATATACTGTCCCATTTGCCAGAGGTAATATTGAAGATTTCTACTTGTGAAGTAAGTCTTCTTTTCTGATTATTATTATGTACTCGAGGTAATTTAGGTTGGCCCCCACCCCACAGGTACAGGTTATCTCCAATCACTTGAGTTCTATGTGAAACTCTTCTACCATATTTGTATTGTTCTGTAGAGAATGATATGTACCATATCTTGAGATCAGGTTACAGTATAATGTAATATATATACAGTATATGATCACATCTACTACATAACTTGTACTACGGTTAGACTGACATGAGATACAGTAATAATTACCTGAAGTAGCCATTTAGCTTTGAAAGGTAGTAAAATATCTTCGATCTTGGAAGACCACACCCTAATTATGCCTGGGTGGAGTTCATTGTTGCACATGATTTTCAAATTGAGTTTTTGTGTATATGTGTGCGTGTTCATCATCATCATCATCATCATATGTGTGTGGTCAGAGCTGACAGATGACTTATTTGGCCAGTCTTATAAGGTACTGATTATGATCCTGCTGTCTACTTTTAATAGTGATTTTCAGTTTATACTCTCTCCTCATTCATTAACTGATCACACGATATAACTTGTAATATTGTGTTAAGGATGATATATATTATACAACTGAACAAGACATAATAGTCAAAAGGTAATTTGGATAAATTAAGGAAGTATCTACTAGTGGATTTATAGTCTTTATGAAAGTTTGATGGTCAGTATCCTCCTATTTATTATACAATCACTTTGTAATGTTTAGTTTATTATCACTTTGTTTCCCCCCATTTTGTATCTTCAGTTTATAAGTAGATTTTTGTGGTTCATTTAAATCTAAAGTGTATTGAACAATTGTAGATGTGTCAAAAGTCGTGCTCCAAATGATAACTAACCAATACCTGACTAGTAGATGACTAAATGGATGGATAGAAATTGAATAGATAAATGAATATAAAGATGAACTAATAAAGGAATGGATCATAGGATCATGAGTGATAGACTAATTGTTGTGGCCTAATAGGTCACATTTAGTTATAGATGATAGGATGATTTTTCAATAGGTTTTAGGACAATATTGCAATAGACCACAAGGCTATAAGCAACATACTACATAGCTATATCAAAATTGTCTTATAGCCTTATGCCTTATGATCTGTTGCAAAATTGTCCTATATAGCAATATATGACCTGCCACTGGAACTAATAGTTAACTGAGCAAACTGACAGATACAAATTAACAGTATTGCTGCTTGTTTTAGTAGTATTGAATATGTCATTTTAAGTTTGGAACTGTTTGTGGATAAATAATAACTCTTATCATTATTTTATCCTCTTCTTCCAACAGTCACTTCATGTCACAATACCAATATTGAGTGTATTTATTGGAGAAGTGACATTACAACTGTCAGGTCAACATGATCTAACTGTAGTTAATATTACATAGTAAGATAGAGTGATATATGTACTAACTGTTGATAATGGACTCTATACAGCTGGATTTTAATGTATCAATACTAGGTAGGTGAATGAAGTAATATAGTAATATGTATAAAGTGTTTAGTTTGGTTGTTTGAAGTCTTATTAATACTTTATCATGTTAGTCATCCTTGATATTGAGTGGATAGTGATCTCATTACTAAGGATAGTTTATTTGACTTTTATTGTCAGGTACCTAAAGTATGTCAGGTAGTTCTATAGATCATTTGATCAATGTAGACTTGTACAATATTAAGTATATAATTAGGATACTATGGTCATATACTGTGTGTTTGCAGCGCTAAGCTATAAAAAACGTTTCAGTAGTTACATATTAGTAGTATGGACAGATTACATGTTGTGTATATATATATACACACATATACTATTAATATTTGTAGTCTTTATATAGTTTAATATCAATAATCATATTATACATCATAGCTACATCTAAATGATTACTTAGTAAGTTAACTAGTACTATACATTAGAATATTTATGTTATTTTCTTGTATTTATCAAATTCTCTTTTAGTCTTCATAATCATGATATACTTCAAGTTCAAAGGGACTTGTAGGCAGGAGTGACTTCCAGGAACTGGTTTGAAAAAGATTGGATTTAATGATTTATCTCAAGTCGTGCATAATTTTAGCTGATCAGGTTAAAATTGTTAAATGAACAGGCAGATAGACAGATGATGACTGGATGTCAGGTCAATTTATTAATTTCCTGATCTATTATTTATTAAAGATTAATAGATTGATTTAAACATGGAACTATTTATGTGTTTTTTTATGTCCCACTGTCCTGTCATTATATTTAATTCTCTTCCTGCTATAGTCACTTCAATTCTCCAATGTCACATGACCATATTATATATAGCTATTCCATAAGTATCAACTGTCAGATGAACACATTACATTATAAGATGGAGTGATACCTGTATATGTACTAACTGTTGATAATGGACTCTATATAACTGGACTTTAATATATCAATTCTAGGTGAGTGAATGAATGAAGTAATATAGTGTATATAGTTATTAGTGCTGAGTACAATATAGATTATGAAGGATATACTAAACTACAATCACCTCATTGTTTGTTCCAGTGTAATAGTTTCAGTATTAGATCAACCCCTGTATTGTGTGTATCTTTATACTAACGACAGATTTCAATGTACCCATTACAGGGTTTTATTTAGAAAATGTTTCAAGGAGTGAGAACATTGAACTTTGAAAATGTTAGGGTGGATAACCTACCATCTACTACATACATGTATAGCATCTACAATAATATAACAATGGAGTTGACTCATTAAAACTTATTGAAAATTGTATCATAATTTATTTCTGTGTGTGTGTGTGTGTGTCTCTCTCTCTCTCTCTCTCTCCTTTCAGAATGAACGTAAAGTTCGTTTTCAAAAGTTTGCTGGTTTATATTATAAATTCTCTCCAGTATTTGTTAAGTACATACCTAATTCTACTGTTGATGCATGGATAGCAGCAGCAGATAAACTTCTTGATCCTAAGCGTCTTATACCAGCTCTTATCCAGTATAATAAACCAGGAGATACTAACCAAACTATGTTAAAAGAACAGGTACAATTATATTACAGTATATGTGTCTATTAAATATATCATTAGGTTGAACTTGAGTTAACAGTAAATGTAACATAACAAATATAGTACATATAGCATAAGTTAATGTATATATGAAATATAACATTAATGCGTCCCCTGTCAAGAATAGCAATGCCTCTTATGTTGACAAAATTAGAAAACTTTATCACAGCATATGAAGGAACACGTAGGGCTGTAAAAAATGTAGATATCTCTACCAGTGCTCTAGCTGAGCATGTCTTCCAGTCCGGTCATAAGATCCAATGAGAAAGTCCCATTATCCTCACCCACCACCCTTACCTATGGCAAAGGTGCATTCTAGAGTCATGACAGTCATTCCATTACCATAAGCAAAGTCCTCCCTCTCAGACTTACCTCACATATCAGTCCAAATGAAACATTTCACCCACTCAACATATACTTTGTCCCTCTATGGGACATCAACATCCATTCCTAGGAGTCCACATTCCATATTTGTTATAGCTAATACTGAACTTAAAACTCTCATTATACCCTGATTATACCGTCATTAGTATATATGAAACTGTTTTCTTTGTATACATTATTTAGCCACTGATAATGATAGTTGATATAACTATTGAAGTGATTAGTGAAAAGTATCATAAATCCTTCAAATATTGTTTTACCCAATCATCCAGGTCTTTTTAGTATATACATGTACAATATTAAGTTTATATTAATTAACTGCTCTATTTTGTCTCTCTGTATTAGAATACAGCTGCTATTAAATACCTTGAATTTTGTGTAACATGTCTGAGATCATCAGAGACATCAGTTCATAACTTTTTAGTATCTTCATATGCTAATAGTAATGATCCCAGTGATCATCAGAAACTACAAGACTATCTTGTTAAGCAAGCTATGGTAAGTGAAACTAGAGGAAATGATTGGAAATGGATGTGTATTTACCTGTATTACATGTATTTATATTAACAGTATACTTTGTATTATAGGATGGTCTAAGTCCTAACTATGATCTGCAATATGCTCTATGACTATGTCTAGAACGTAGTCTTGATAGAGCTTGTGTTTATATATACACTACTATGGGATTATATGAGGAATCTATATCACTAGCACTAAAGGTATACCTGTAATATAGTATATAGGATAATATGGGATTATATGAAGAGTCTGTATTGCTAGCACTAAAGGTACACCTGTAATACAATATATAGGATAGTATGGGTTTATATGAGGAGTCTGTATTCTAACACTAAAGGTATACCTGTAATACAGTATATAGGATAATATCAGATTATTTAAGGAGTCTGTATTGCTAGCGATAAAAATACACCTGTAATAGAGTATATAGGATAATGAGGGATTATATGAGGAGTCTGTATCACTAGCAGTAAAGGTACACCTATAGTATAGTATATAGGATAGTATGGGTTTATATGGATGATGTATATAAATATATGTAACTTAAATACTATATATATATATATATATATATATATATATATATATATATATATATATTTAAATATAATATATTGTACAGTGTTTTATAAGAAGCTATAATTTTCTTTACATTTAGTTGTAATATAATTATATACATACATACATACATACATACATACATACATACATATATATATATATATATATATATATATATATATAATATATATATATATATAATGCATTCCTCTCATTTTACAATCTACAATTTTTTAAAAATTTGTTTTATTTATTTATTTAGTGTAATGATGTTGAACTAGCACGTCGTTTGATTGGAATGAGTCGTGTGGTAAGAAAGGATAGTCAGTTACATAAAAAAACTGTGGCTTCAAATTGCAGAGCATGTCTTTAAAAAGAGAAAGATATCACAAAGTAACTATCATTGTATACATGTACATGTACATAATGTATACTAGTTATTGTAAGTATAGACATTAACAATTGATTAGTATTAATATAATATGTATCTTATTATAGAGCTATGTAGTTTTTAAAAGGTTGTCATGTTCTTAAGATTAAAGATACCTTACCATTTTTCTCTGATGTAGTAACTATTGATCAGTTTAAGGTACATATAACACATTATGGACATGGACTTATAAACATTACATTATGAGAGGTGTGGCCTTGTAAGGTACTCACTCGAGGTAAAGCTTAATACCTCATCCTATAAATACCTTCGAAGCCACTGCTATAATACTATCATACTTACCTAATTTATTACTTGATTTTAGTAGCAATAAATGTACTTGTGTGCAATTACAGCCTCTTTAGTTATTAAAATTATATAACTATATATTATAATAATTATCATTATGTAGGATGCTATATGTGACTCACTACAATCCTATAATAGTCATATTGAACAACTCAAGAAAGAAATGTGAAGGAGCTACTCAGAGAGCTAAGAATATACGTGCTGATATACAAGAAATAAGGAACAAGTAATGATTTATTAAAATGTTATATAATTGTCCCTCCTCCTCATTAGATCTATTTTAATCAAATCAGATTATACATGTAATGTATATAATGGAAGATTACTGTCTTGAGCTTTTTACATGTTTCCTTGCCATCATGCTTTCTATTGAGACTGCTTAGTTAGTGAATTATGCACTTGTTATTCTTACATCTAAACAAAGGTCAGTATAACATGGTGTTATTGTCCTATATTACATGTACTCCTATCATACAGAATATGAGCTGTAGTAACTGAAGATGTGACTGTTTCCTTCATTGAGAATTTTGTTTGTTCTCAAGCTCAGTCCTTATTACAAAATCACTAGAAACAATGAAATGGAAGATCATAAAAATGTAGGTACTACTGTATGTATTAGTGACACACTCTCTCTCTTTCATAATATCTTTTAGATGATGTGAATATTAGTGAATTTCCTTTTGTGGTTTTACTAAGATGCAATGTATTGCTTTACTTATGATTTCTTTTAATAATCTTGACAATGTACATAATTTATGGAAGTAACTCACACATAATCATATGTTAGCTAATGATACCTGAAATAATTTGTTACCTATAATGTGTCAAATCTGTCACCTATTTATTAGAAGCTGTAGAATAATAGATAGATAGCTCACATTTTAGATTTTAGTTAATGTATAGATGAGGTAAGAATATTATTGAATTTAATTTAGGACAGCAGTTTGTTCTAACTTGGGTCTAGAGTAAAAATTATGAAAATTTTGTTTAAGTACAACTGTGAAAAAAAATTATGTAAGAGGACAAAGATTTCTTCACACTATAAAGAGGTATTACTTGTATCGACCATTTGTCATGAATACAGCTCTTCTTATACAAATAATGTTGCATTATTAAGTGAATAGGAACAAAACAGTAATAATTTGGATGTTCAAAATTGTCAGCACACCAGATCTCGACTGGCTTACCCAACCTACCAAATTGCAATGGGGGAGATACCATAAAGAAACAGATATTAACAAGTTTGAAACCTCTTCTGCAACATCAAAAGAAGCAAAACCATTTTTACCTAATATCACACATAGCACAAAGTATAAATTATTTAGATTATTTACTTGCCAACCTTTAATCATTTTGAGGTATATCATCAAAACTGTTGTGCATATCACGTCACCATTGCTGTATGTTCTAGTTAATTATTTTGATTATAAATGTTGACAGAATCACATTAATTACAGTAATAACTGTACATGTACTGTTGATATATCATACGTATTTTGTTGACTATGTAGAAAATAAATGACATTCTCCCTCAAAGTGTTAAAGAGTATTATCATGTTTTATTTTCACACTCCTAAGTTGAAATTATTAATTAAATTAGGTCAGCAGAAAAAATTGCTTTGGAAATAATTATTCGTATCTACAAAGAGTGACTATTATTTTTATGTAATTTGTAGAAAATGGGGAAAATACAAAAATTAAAACTACTAAACAATGAAAACCAATGGATCACTTAAAGAAATAAGTATTGGGAAGTATTTCAATTTATGACTAGTTTTGTGTTAACATTTTCATCGTACTTGCATAGTTGCCAAGAATTTCCGTATCTTCTTGGCTGTTGATGGATGTTTCACGATTGGTCCTTTAACGGCTGTAAGAACCACTTCCCATGTTATGTTCGTTGGCATTTTATCCATCCAGCTTCGTAAAATTCGCGAAAGTTTGAGAGTGTTATCTTCACGACTTGTAAATAGGTCAGCTAAGACACGACGTTCTACTTTCAATGCAATACCAATCTTTTCCCAGTCATAATCAATGTCTACTAGTATACCAAGTAGATCAGTAAAATCAGGCTTCATCTGAAGGACACCTGAAATATCTGTAAAATAAAACAAAAGTTACTAAACAATGGAAATAACAACTTAAAAGAATTCTCTAACACTATATATTTTAATTTATTATGCAGAATAATAAAAACATTTATTAATATAATACTGACCATTTTGTTTTAAGGCTTCAGTTATAACACCATCAATCCAAGGGAGCTGTCGTGAAAGATCAATACCTGCTGTTGATATACCGTCTCTGCAACAAGTAAGTATCACCTTATCTTCATCTGGACGACATAGGTGATCTCTCGGAGGCAAACAGATTGAGCAAAGGAAACGCTCTTGAGGAACCGAAAGAATAGGCTTGTAGTTAAATTTCTTCACAACCTCTCCAACACCTTCTAAAATTGCATTACGAAGGACAGGGCATTTTTCTACAAGACCAGAATAATGTATCTCTAGCCAGTAGATAGCATCAACTAATAAAACTCCACCTCCTAAACCAATACATGTAAGATGTATTGCATTACGGTACTGCATAGATTGCTTGCAGGCATCTAAAGGTTGAAGAAGCTGAAACGTTGGCGAAACTGGCCTCCTCAGAAGATTAACAATCAAAGCAGGAAAAAGGCCATTTGGAAGAGGCTTCATGTTCCAAGTCAAAACAAGAGAATCCATGTTCTTCATGAATGGATCTCTAACATTCTCCAAAAGTGAGGTACTCGGGAGTACACATGGAAGAAAAAACATACCTTTCTCAGGTAGAGGTGCGACAACAAATATATCTTCCATCAACTTGAGGAAATCATTGGCTGTGAAATCAGGAGAAAAACCATCTGGAATACGATCTAGTAGCTCCCCTTTAAAAATACCTTCACATTTTAATTTACGATGGACATCTGGAGGCAAAATTATCTTCATTTTCCGTAAATGTGCTACAGCATCAGCAAAAGATATACTTATTAACTCAGACAGTTTATCAAATAATGGCTGAGGATGAATAAACACCACATTTGGCAGGACTTTCGGAAAATACAAAAAAATTGTGAGATCATGGTAATACATCAGAGCAGCCTCCACATCTCTGTGATCCATTTTCAAAGCTTCACCAATCCTTAAGCATTCCTTTTTACTCACTACCTGCATTGACTGACTAGCCGTTTCAAGGTCTTCCAGATCAATTTTGAACAAAAACCATCGAGCTGGGATATCTGCCTCGATGTAAGATTGACACACGATATTCCGAATCAATTCAGCCATTTCCCTCTCTGTTTCACTTCTAGCTATTGTATTGATAGGAAAAATTATCTCTTCATCGTTTTCGCAGTAAATTATATCTCGAAAGTGCTGTAGTGTTGATGACAGAGCAGCATTTTTGTCATCTAAGGTCTCTCCAATGCACTCACTTAATTTATCGTAGAAGGTGCCAAGAACAAGAAGCGAAGGCTTGTCTGAAGAACACGTGATATGGATACTGCGTGAATGGGGCTGATCAACAGATGATAGTGAACGAAAGGATGATTCGAGAAGTTGCAAGTTTGTCATTTGACGTTGAACTGGTTGTCCAATCAACTCACCTTTGAAGCTAAAATAAAATTTTGGCCGGTCTGTTAGCTTCTCATTAAGCTTGAGGGTGAGTATGCTAACTGGGTTATATCGTAGCAGAGCAGGCGCCACGTCGAGGAAAGATGCTTGACCCCCTGAGTCAATTGCATAAACCCAGTGTGACTGATAGAGCTCAGGTGACTTCTCTACAGTTGGCAAAATTTTAGCAATCTCATTTGCAGTAGCAGAAACTTGTGGAATTGCTAAATCCTGAGGTAAAACAGAAGACACTTCCTTTGAATGAGATACATTCTCTGTAGCAGTGGCATCATCATCAGATGAAGAGGAAGATTCATTGTCATCTCCACTTTCTTTGGGAGGCTTCAAAGTACCAGGTTTCACCTCATCCTTTATAGCTTGAGCAATCATTAGCTTCATTGATTTAGGGTTTACTGGATCCCAGGCTTTAGTTGAAGAGCTATTTGGTGCACCTCCTGCAATGTAACTTGTGGTACGAACCTTCCTTACTTCTGGTTTGGTAGTAACAGATGTACTGTGGTGTTCTATTGGAGGAGGTTCATCTAGTATGAGTTTCATTACTGATGATTTTCCAGTGGCTGGAGCTCCAGAGAGAGCAAACTTGGAACACTTGGCTTTAACATGGCCTTCTTTTAGCGCATGATTAACAAAACTGGAATAATCTATTAAAAAAATAAGAAAATATTTTTGTATGAATAATGATAATTGACAAAAGAAGCTGAAACCAATGTTACATGTACTGTTAATCTATCTTTATGAACAAACGATCAATTTTAGATTCATAATTAAAATAATTGTTTATTTAGTAGATATTGTAAGTTCAAGCAACAATAATTTCTTAAACTGCAAATAAACAAACCACGAACTAATTAAATAAAAGCTTTGTATATTTGTAGAATTCTATATCAATATTATACATTGATAAGGAATTGATGTAAACTGAACACAAATCATTAACAATTTAATACACTAAGTTATAAAGATGAATGACATTTCTCTAGTATAAGACTATGGCAATGAATATAGACCAACTAATTGTTGTAATGGAAATATTGACACACTTTAATGACTTTTCAGATAACATGATATTAGCCCTATGACAGGCAAGACCATATACATGTTAAACTGTTTCCATGTTTTAGAAGTATATTTTAAAAAGGCTAGCTAGAGACACTAATGTAAATGTAAGATAACAGAGAGAATTGACTTAACTTTTATCCCCTACATGGTGAGACTCAATTCAATCAAGTTTACAAAGGTTAAATCATGGGTTTATAAAGTTGTGAATGACTGAGCCATTAATAATTTACCGTACTTTTAAGCTTGTGGAATGTTAAATGTACATGCACTCTGCAGTATAGATCTACACTGCCCACCACAGCAAGGTTAAGCACTTTAGTGTATTTCATTGATAAAAAGCTTTAGTACATGTCTCCTTATTATGCTTAGAATAACGTTTATTAATTAGAGTGTGTGAGTTGACAGCTTTCATAGTATTCTGGTCATCAATCATTGTTATTGTTGTTTTATGTCCAGTTCTAATTAATCATTTATCTTAGTATATAGTTAGTGAAAATGAATTATCATGTTATAAAAATAATATTACTCATAAATAGTGTTGTAATTGTTTAACAATAACTAAAAGTAAAACTATTTTTGTAATGGCCAAATCATTATTGTTAACAATAACAAACTATAACTAAAATTAACCAGCCATTGATTTATAATTAATAAACAAAAACTAAAATTGCACAAAAGTAGTTGTGAATTTTAGCCATTTCATTTCCAGATTTTACACAATCAGATCAGTTAACCATTCAAATGTGTAAACAGTTAACACAAACTAAAATAACAACCAAGTGGCAATAACATTGAAAGTGAAGTATTAATCAAAAAAAACAAGGATACTTGCATATTTAGCATGTAGTAAATTTTTTATCCTCTTTGGTTTATTGATTTATAATAACAATAACTAAAAACCTATTACTATAACTAAAACTAAAATTCTTGGAGTTTCTGTGAACAATTAATAACTAAAACAATAATTATTACCTGGGAATTGTTTTTTTGAACTGCTATAACTTGGCAAGCGAAGCATTCACAGCTACCAATGTTTAGAAGTGAATAGAAAAAATGTGTGTACTTTATAACAGTAGTATTAAGAACAACGTCAAAGAAAACGAAAGCTTAAAACTCGTAAAATAATTTTCAGGCTGCAGAGGTCAAGGTGCCATTTCTCAAAAAATAAAAAAAAATTAGTTTGGAGATTTTTCAGTATGTTGTAGACAATCTTAGAGGAATACGCATCAGCAAGACAGAAGGCTGTTGGTTGAAGCAATTGTCAGAAAAGTTCTGAGAAATGTTTTCAGGATTGTACATGAACCTGAAACGTAGTAACACATTCAGGAAATGTCTCCAAGCACTACAAAAACTGCTACTAATAGATAATATATTGATTTATATTTATACTGCTGGACGTTTCAAAAAAACGTTTGATCTTCAAATTACAATAAATTTTGTATATGAAATATTGATACATTTTAAAGCGTCATGTAAAGGCTCAGAGAAACTTTCATCAAGAATCTAGCACTTAGTCTTGCTTGGTAATTGAATGATACTATCACTTACACAGTTACCACTTCACAGACATGGTAAGACTTATTCATTTGTATTAGCCTTTCTTGTTGATTCATTGATGGATATGGATTGGATTATCAAGGCATGGCCGCACATGCCCAGGTTGAGTTGTGTTTTTAGCTGACTTATCAGAATGTGACCACACCTTCCGAAATGTTAATAACTTTTCTTTCAATGCTACCTAGCAACATCATAGCTCTGCCTAAGCTGGCATAGCATTTATAAATAACTTAGAAACTGCAGCGAGGTTCAGCACTTTAGTGCCTTTCATTACAAATTCTTTACAATAACAATAACAATAACTAAAATACAAATCCATTACTTTTACAACACTACTCATAAACATACTTATTGTATTTCAAAAGGGGGTACCATAAATTATATATATCATCTTATTATATAATATAGGGAATTGAACAATGTTTAATGTATTGTGCCAATGATAACTCTTTATGATATTTATATAAGAATTGATAGTCATGATCACATAATATAAAATGTAAACAATCTATATACCTTGTTTTGCATTTTCTAGAGCTTCCAATATTACTTGTCTGTTAATATCATCAGCTTTGATCGTGTCAGCAGGAGTTTTTCCCTCATTATTTATCATTATTGGATCTGCACCAAGAGAGACTAACACCTTGACAGCATTGACACGACTCCACAAGCAAGCTAGATGCAGAGGAGAATTGCCCCACTATATAAAGAAATAGAATTAAAGTGTTATATTGTAAAAGTAATGACACTAACAGAAATAATATATTATTTCTATATACTTGAGATATATAAATAAACATATCCTAATTGACACAAGACTTGTCATATAGTGATACAATATATAAAATAAAAACAGTAGGAGTCACTCTAAAGAAAAACAACAAGATATTTTAATATAGTTACATGTAAGTCACTTGATAAATAAAAACAAACAATGACAAGACTTTTCAGAAATTTAGATATGAAACTAACTGATCACATTTAATATTAGCAAACGAATTCTATATTATAGTTATTTTTTTAATTCTGGTCCTAATTTAGTAACATTGGTAACGAATGACAACATAAAAATATTAACAATAAATGAAATTACATTGAAAAAAAGACTAATTATATCATGTGAAATTATAGGCACACAATGGTACTCAAGCAGTCACTGTCCTATTAGTCAATACAGGAGACTAAAGTCTTTCAATCAGGCAATACCTTAAATGAACATAAAGTTATTCATATATTACACTTGAATTAACAGGTTTTAAAAACAATAACAATTTGGTCTATTATTGGTATCTAACTTCCCTCATATCATTGCACATGTGATTACTGAATAAGTTTAAAGTGTATGCAAGAAAGAATGACACAAAGTACTTTCAATAAGAAAACATTACTGCAATAATAAAATATTGAAAATACTAAAATGTTATATTAGTTGTACAACTCTTTTATTTTGTTTTCACTGGAACTTGTTTTAATTAACAACATCTTCAATATTTTAGATGATGGTATCAACTCTTAGAATATAAACATAACAACTAAGATGGCTAACATCAATTGATCATTTAACATTTGAAGTAGAGTACTTATCCTACCTTAAATACAAAGACTATAATATGAATACCTTGATTTACATAATTACAAGAAGACTATTTTCTAGATACTATTTACACAAACTTTCTAACTCATTCGAAGATCTTTCTAATTAGATGTCTTCATTGAGAGAAAAAATATACCAATAGCAGTGATAAATACTTTGAAAGGTTAAAAACCTTGGATACTGACACTGAAGATGTCGTAAAATGCATATAACATAAGTGGTATGAACAGTGTCCATGTTATAATATTTATAATATTGCTAGTACATTAAGATAATGGTTAGTCTCACTAAATACTGAATTGATATGGGGCAACTATGAGAGTTTGGAGTGTGCTTGCAATGCAATTGCGACTTACCAAATACATGTTTGCAAGTTGAACATAGTATGTTTGGGAGCTAACAAGGAGAACACATGTGAATTCTTGGATACACACGAGGCATCGTGTGAGCACACAAATCATTTTGCATTATACATTGCTTTTTGTATTCATGCGCATTAGTGGAGACAGTCTAAGACCATGTATAAACGAAATTGCTTGAGTCTTTTTGGTTATACAACAGTTATGTTGTTGTTTAAATCTTCTTATAGTCTATGTAAAGGTTATCATTCTCTTGATCATCGTTTTTCATCATAGTTCAACTGTCCATAGAAACAAAGCAGTGAGTTATTATGCTGTGGATAGGTGGGCAATATTCACAGGTATATTTAAATATCTAAAAGAAAGTAACACAGTAACTATAGCATTGTTGTAATTACTAATTATTCTTTATATCCTAGTCTTATCAAGAAAACAGTTTGTCATCAGCCATCATAAGCAAAAATGTTGAAAATGAGGATCACAAGACATGCCTACACTATCATATATATCTTGTGGAGATACTAACTCAATATTATCTGGCTCTACAATGTTACTGATTAGAGCAAGTAGAGGACTTAGTAATACAGTTCCAACTTGAGATAGTTCGGCATTAATTTAGTGTACAACCAGGTGGTCTCCTGTATCAACAATGGGCTAGAATGTATTAAAATCTAGTAACCATTTCTTGTACAATACAGATGAAAGTGTACTTGTCTGAAGAAAGTTAAAGCTACTCAATAGTTGAACCTGTATATGGTACTTGTTGGATGACATGGTTCTTTAAAAAATGAGAAGTGATCAGTGTAACTGCTGTAATGAATGGTTTTGCTAAAGTCTGTGGGTTAATGTTAATAATATCTGAAAATTCTTTCAACTATAGTGAGTTTATAGCAATTGTTAATATAATACTTAGATTAATTGAGCAATACTTCACTATTTTAAGATCTTGCCAAGCTAGACAAGCAAATCTTGCTCGTAAAAATAAAATTGCTCCTTTTTTTCTTATAAATGACTTAAAAACCAAAAGTTGTATTTTACTTGAGAGACAAGATAACATCCAGTAAATTTGCTAGTGGAAATGTTACGTTGACTGACTGTTGAATGAGTAGTTTGAAGTCTCCAATTATGTTGATTGAGTTTGTAATTCCAGGCTGTAAGCTTTCTTCTTGACTAAATGAAAGTATCTTTTATATGCTTTCAGTGGTTGAATTGTTTGCGAGAAAAAGAATACTAGAGGGAAATTTTTCCGTACTTGAATGTGTGCACATTGAATATCAAATAGAAAAATTAAGACAACTTTAAATGTTCCATTGACATATACAGCATCAGACTCAAAGTTAATTCAATGTTGCTATCCGTGCCAAAAGTGAACATGTTTTAATCTCCATCTCCATCATCAGGAAAAAGAAATGGATTTCCAAATAATGATTTAGTTCACTAAGCTTTAAAAATCACCTCATGCACCTCTTGAGTCTGGTAAGGGAAGTAATCTCTGTCTTCCTCTGTCATAGTGTGATATTCTTATCTGCTCTAACATTAGCATTTCGGTAGTGAAGTCCACTTTATTAGGTAGAGTAGCAATCTCATGTATTTTGCTCAATCAATATATATCAATAGTATAGGACAGATTGACTCCTTAACTGCTCCTTTGAATTTGTTAATAGTCTTCTCTGCCTCAATTAAGTTCAGTTACATTTGGAGGATGATCTAATATGTCCATTGTGATAAAATCTCATCTTCAAGAGTTGTGATTTGCTCAAATGAATGTTCTATTTTTTATTATCTCTAAACTATTTCTGATCTCATCCTTTCCTATTTACAACATGTTTGTACTAATGGTCTGCTGTTTCTGTTTGTTGTAATAAATTCTATGATAGCTGCTTTACCACTAACATATGTACTTACGGACACTGTAATTCTAATTAAACAAACATTGTGAATTTACAAGTTACAAGACAAGAGCTACTAGACCAAAAGGGACTGAAACAATCAAAGTAATGATAAAGGAGTTTAAGGTAAATGATATTAAAAAATGAACAGTTTAATGTTAAGGAAAGTAATGATTAAAGAATTCATAGGTTAATGTGTTGAGACATGCCTGCCACATAGCCTGATAGAGATTATGTTACTGCTAAAACTTTCTTTGAGTTCCTTAATGTGTTAATCTTTTTCTATAGCTTTCTTTCCCTGCAAGGTGAACATACACCTGCTGTCAGCTGCTATATTGAATCCTCTGTGCTGACTTGTTCTCTCTAAAATACCTCAACACATTCAATGATGTTCGGAAGGGATTTGCCAACTACACACTGTAGATGATTGTGTCAACCTTCCATGTGATTGTTTGTCTATGATACTATAGTCTCGTATAAGTTCAGTCTGTTGTGTCGAATGTTCCAGCTAACCATGTAATCTCAAAATATGTAACGAATTCATCAATTCTTTGTAACTCTACCAGATTTTATTATTACTTGCCATGCAAGATGGATAAAATGAATGGAACAAAGACAAGAGCTTCTGTTCTGTGTACGAATGACGTTATTTGCTTTTCAATATTATAACTTAATACTATTTGATAATTATTATAGTTATTGTTTGATTACATCATAACAATAGCTCAATCAGGCTGGTCCCACAAATTTGTTTACAATTTACTATAGTACATGTATCATCAACTGAACTATATGTACATGTACATGCAGTTAAGTTGATGATGTATACAATGATAATACTTTCAGTTGTATATGGCATAAACCAGAACTTTAAACTATAACATTACCATCATTAACCTAACGTATGACAGACATCATGTGACTATTGTCAGCTCTCTTAACATAACAATAGTTATATCTATAAACTGGTTTAATTGCATTGAGTGTATAAAGGGATTCCCTAGCAAATACTAAAGCACTAATGTAGTGTTAAACATGAGGAATATATAATTTTGAAAAGCACATGTTATGGTAAAAATATAACAAGTATAGTAATCCTGTCATTGCTATAATATATTTACATTATAGTATATACTGACCTTATCAATAGCATCAACATGAGCTCCAGCTTTAATCAATATATTAGCAATATCATGGTGACCTTTCATTGCTGCATGATCCAATGGAGTCCAATTGTGCTGGATATAAGAGAAATATGCTAATAATCAATACTAGTATACAATAAAAGTAAATTGAAAAGAATGACCAGTCATTATTGACAATAGTTGCATCTATAACCTGGTTATATTGCCTTGAGTATATAAAGTATTTTGAATACTAAAGCACTAATGTAGTATTAAATGAGATGAATATGTAATTTTGAAAGGTACATGTTATGGTAAAAATATGACCTAATACTTGTATTTATAATGTTTTCATTATAAAGGAATTTACAAACTTGATATAAAAGTATTAAACAAATAGATGTTCCTATAATTAATTATTTATTAATGATGTGGTCAATCTCACAAGCTTTGATTGCCAATACTACTCACTGACTCAGTATTTCACTTTCAGTACCTTTAATTGTAGAAATTGATGAAAAACAGACAAAACATTCGAAGCTTTGTTTCATGCTCCTTGCATGGACACACCCACCTAACAACACGTGTTATTTTTTCCTTGCAATGGCTACTGGTGGAAAACTTGCAGGTTGCTTAGACGTATGGATGTGGTTTGAGAAAGTTCCTGACCCAACAACAGTAGAGTATAAACTATGTTGAAGATTTTTACTTATTAGGGATGGACAACAAACGTTTGAAACCATTTAGAGTCTAAGCATTCTTTGACCTGGGAACCAAATGCGAATAAAGTAGAGGAGACATTGAAACAAGGATCCTAGAGGCAATAATAAAGCCATGTTACTGATCTGAAGGGAAAGTAAAATAGATCACTGGCAAAATTCTAATGATGATTGCACTTGAGCTTAGGACATTGTGAGAGTAGTGGAAGGACATGACTTCAAAGATTTGATGAACTATATAGAGCCTAGATATTCTGTTCTAAGCAGGAAGCACATCAGTACACTGTTAAAGCATAAGAGGAATTAGAGAAAGAAGCACAAAGTATTACATTAATCACTGACATTTGGACCAGTGCTGCTACAGAGGTTTACACAACAGTCATTGTACACTACTTTGACATGGACTGGAAGATGTAATCCTTTGTTTTGAAAACTTCAGCATTTCCATAACATCACACTGGAGTCAAAATCATGACCAAATTGAAAAAGATTTGTGATAACTTCAAAATTTCCAAGAAGGTATAATTTATCATTAATGATCAAGGTGCCAATATGATGTGTTCTCTAGATATTTTGGGTTTAGTGTAAAAGGCTAAGCTGTATAGGTCATACTCTTCAGATGTGTTTAAAGTCTGGATTTGATCTACCAGTTATCAGTAGACTCCTTTCTGCTGCTTGAAAGTTAGTCAGTCATTTTTGCCATAGTGTCACGCGTGTGGTGGCTACTGAAGCATTAAAGGAAAAGCAATCACAAATGAATATAAATGGAGAAGAAGCAAATTAAAGATGGTGTAACAAGTAACAAAGTGGAATTCAACCTACTTTATGCTTGATCGTCTTATAAAACTTTGTTTGGTCTATAACTGCAATGTTGTCAGATAACAGTGTAATCAAAATAAGCGACCAGTACCTTGACTTGAAGACTGAGCAGTGGAATATCTCAACAGAGTTTGTGAAGGTTTTTGAGCCTTATGACATTGCCACTACATTCTTGAGCTATGAAGAAATCCATCATTATCCTGCATTTTACCTGTACTTAATGGACTGATAGAGAAGTTAAGTTGTTCTAGTGAAGATTCAATATTTTATCAAATGCTATTTTTTGTCCTAGGACTAAAAATTGCTAGTTTTCTTATCACACTTTCAAGTTTATATTCACATGCATTGCTATCTCTCCAAACTGAACAAATAGTCGTTGCTGCACAAAATAACTGATTCAAGTCTTTTTGGCACACGATATATTGTTCAGAAATTTATACTCATCAAGGTTTAGCTGGAAAAAGACAACAGTATGGCTGAGCGAGATGATCTATTTGATGAAGCTTTTCTTTATGTGTCAGAGAAGAAATATCCAGATGGAGCTAGTGCAACTAGAAAAAGAATAATTAGGAAAATGGCAGAAACATTTGTAATGGTTGATTGAGAACTGTACTACTAACATGGAAGAGAGAAACTGATAAAATGACAAATATTTGTAAAATAAAGTTTCAATGGTTGCTGGTGCTATTTCAGGTCACTATTTCTCCAAACTGAATAAAGACTCTTTGTCACACAAAATAACTGATAGAAGTCTTTTGACACATGATATATTGTTTAGAGATTCATACTCATCAAGATTTAGCTGGAAAAAGACAGCATGGCTGAGCGAGACGATCTATTTGATAAAGCTTTTATTTATGTGTCAGAGAAGAAATATCCAGATGGAAAAGAATAATTAGAAAAAAGGTAGAAAAATTTGAAATAGTTGATGGAGAGCTATACTATAAACCTTGAAGAGAGAAGCAGGTAAAATGACAAATATTTGTAAAGTTTCAATGGTTGTTGCACACTATTGTAGATAGTTAAATACATACAGTCTTAAAGTGAGCAACTAAAGATTGTGAAACCCTGTCACATTGATCCAACATTGGGACAAAGATGAATCAAGGAACAATTTATGTGGAAATACATATGGAATGATGTCAAAGAAGTGGTAAGTTTGCTTATAATTTAGTGTTGTTTTATATCAACACATGTAGGTTGCTACCTGTAATGAATGTCAGAGAATGAACAAAAACCCAATTATAATTAACAGTGAGCTTCATCTGATACTAGTACATTCTCTGTGGTACCATGTGGCGATTGACTTTGTTGGACCAATATCTCGAACACGTAGAAATGGGAATCATTTTATTTTCACTGCATCAGATTATTTTACAAAATTGGTGGAGGCCATTTCCTCGCCTAGTAATGTCCATGGTGTCATTGAGACTTTATTCAAGGTAATGATCATTATTAAAATAAAGTTATAGAATAATAATTCATATAATTCATGTTTGCCACAAAGGTTTATGAGAATGGATCTTCCTAAACTGTTGACAAGCGACCAAATCAGAGAGTTTAGATGCCAACTTGACAAAAATCTAATGAAACATCTAGGTAGAAAGTAGTACTGTACCACACCCTATCATCCACAGGTATTGTAGTCAGTTATTTATGATGTACTAAGCTAGCAAAACTGAAAGAGGTAGCAAATAACAGTGAACAGATTGATAGGAATGATGTTGATGTTCAACAAGACACAATAAAAGCAGAGTGTATGTGGGTGAAGAAACTATCAATGGTTAATGAACATATTCTGTTATCTGGGGAGTGGGTTAATGAATGCCATTGTGGACAAAGTCTAGCATTTGATATTCAAAGGTTCTCCATTTGTTCAAGTGTTATGTTCAAAATACAGTCATTAGGTGACTATCTCCACATACGGATGTGAGCTTGGATTTGTTGATATTTACAACAGCATACCATCTATAATAAGTTCATCACTTCAAAGATAAGTTGTTACAATTGTTAGTTTGCTACCCACTCATAGAGAAATCAACATAAGGTATATCGGTCTTATCTGTATTGTCTGCCACAAGTTGCCTCATCAGATAGTGGTCTCTTTGCTCTGGCTTTTGTATCAGTGATTGCTATGGGAGATGATCCAGGTAGATATACATTTGAGCAACGAAAGATAAGAGACCACTTACACAGGTGTTTAAGTAAAGGAACTTTTCCAAGTTTCCTACAAGCCATAAAATCCGTAAAAATCCACAAAATCATACTAATATACTACAAATGTATAGATTTGATGCCAGAGATCAGAGATATAAAGATGATTCAGTGCACTATATGTTCTAAATGATACCATATTGATGCCTGTGTGCAAGTTTCGGAAGAGGTCATCAAAAAAGGATCAGCTGTTTGATTTTGTGACAACTGTGACAAAATTTCTGTTTAATGTTCTAGTTAATTTCAAAAGTTTATTACTGGTTTTGAAATATACTAACATTATTGGCCCTCTAACATAAACAAAACAATAACCATTTATCCTAGAATATTATTATTATACAATGAATAATAACAAGATATATTTTTATAGACTAAAATATAACAAGCCATCTTTATCCTCAGATAAGTATGGAAGGTATCTTTTATTCTAGGACAAAATATGGCAGCATTAAATTTTATGTAATAGGACAAAATCTTAGTAATTGTAGAGTACATACAATATTAGAGAAGTTGTCCATGACAACACAGAAACTTTACCAGTAATGTCCCACTCATCCATCAAACGTCATATTTCATCAGCGATATTATCACCTGTGTGGGCTTCAGACATATGAAACGTCTCAAGAACAATAGAGGTAAGTTTCAAGGATGAGTCAATGAAGTGACTGTTACGTAGCTCAGATATTGTTGGTCAACTAGCACCAGTGAATTGACGAGCTTAGTTTTAACATTTAGTTTCTCTACTTGATACCTTTCTTTCAATGAATTTCATGTGATAGTTCAACGAATAGGGAATATATAGCATGGATCTTGACAGTCAATGAACTTCCTGAAGCCTTGTCTTCACTAAAGAGAATGACTGTAGATCTGTCACGACAATTATTGTTCTACCTAAAATTTGTCCCACAAGATAAAATATTGCAGAATTATTTTATCCTAGGATAAAATATTGTTTCAAGGCTTAAAGCATATACTATATTTTGTGCACACATTAAATTTAGTTGTGCCAAGAGTCAATAGGATGTGATGATATTCTTGGATTAGTTCTCAAGAAATGCCATGATATTGTCTTCTATTATCATAAGAGAACAAAAGCAATTGCCAAGTTGATTAAAGGTCAGAAGATAACGAAGCTACCTCAACAAAAGCTAGTAAAAGACATCAGTACAAGGTTGAACTCAACATTTTACATGCTCAAACGTCTCATAGAGCAGAACATTTGTGTAACCACAACTCTGTGTTTCATGGGTAAAAGTGACATTGTTCTCTCAGAGGATGATGTGAAGAGTATGACAGCAGCTGTGAAACTATTGCATCCTTTCAAAAGAAACTAGGGAAATGTCTGGAGAGAGTTATATATCAGTTTATAAAATTATCCCTCCTGTGTGTTCTCTATAAGAAAAAATCTCTAAACTCTAAGACAGCATACTACTCAGGACAGAACTCATTGCTCAGGGAACAGCAACTCAACCATTTCAGCACTTGCAATGTCAATTACAGACTGAAGCTCTGAATTCACTGTGAAAACAATAGTGATCAATCCAACACTAAGGAATGATCCAGGATGTGCCTAGGGTACACAGGTATCCAGTGTTTAGCCTTTGTTTAGAATGCCTTTACATTGATAATAATGTCCTACCATAAGAAATAAGCAGTTACATAATAATGCCTTTTCATTTATAATAATGTCCTAAATGTTTGTTAGAATACATTGATTTTATGCGCATGTATATACTGACAATATAGTAAAGTAGCCAAATTCCACCAGGCTATTTTTTACTTTGCACTAAGCGTCAACGTCATTTTTGTCTTAGCTTTGAAACAGAACATATTAAAAAATTTAAAACATGCTCATTTGATAGTTAACTCTTTTTGAACGAGTTCTTGTAAATTATTATTTCGTACGGGTTAATATATATTTGAGGTATGAGCATACTGGGTTCTTTACCGATGTTTGTGGACATATGTGGGTATTGTTTACAAGGATTGACAGAATTTTCATACATTACTTTAAACAAAAAAAGAAGAAACCAAGTCTAATAAAAGGTAAGTGTTACTACTTATGAGTTACTAATTCCTCTGCAGAGAAAAACAAGTCCTTGAAGTTCATAACAAGTCAAACCAGAGTAACCACCACAAGACAGATGAACCAACCCAAGGCAACAAGATTCACATTCCGCATTCTAACCACCTTCTCAGTCGTGTTTATCTTTCATTGTTCAGTTTTTTTGTAATACTGTATGTGATTCACGTTTTTTTCATTGTTTCTTTATCCTTTATTTTTTCATTTTCTTTCTTTTCATCTCGTTCATTTTTTTTCTTTTCTCTCAATTCTTTCCTTTTTTTCCAGTTCTTTTTGTTTCCTATCCTCTTCTTGCCAAGCTCTTTCTAGTAGGACACATGTTCCACACTCAAGTCAACTCCCACTCAAAATGGTTAGATGCTTATATAATGCCTAATATTACTTCCTCTAGAACTATAGAGAAGTTAAGACAGTCTTTTCAAAATCATGGACTCCCAAGGGAAATTGTAACTGATAATGGACAATCATTCATGAGTGATGAGTTCAAGAAAAATGTGGAAGTTAATGAAATCTAATAGAATAGAATAGAATCAAGCACATAACATCACCTCTGTACCACCCTTCAACCAACAGCTTTGTAGAAAGGGCAGTACAGACAGTGAAAAGAGAACTTCAGTGTATACAAGGTAGCTCCACTCAAGAAAAATTGTCTAAGTTTTTATTTACTTATTGGATTACACCTCATTCCATTACCTGGTGTGTCACCCTCAGAACTTTTAATAGGGCAAAGACTTCAATCTCACATAGATGGATTGTTTCCTGATGTACGTAAGAAGGTAGAATTTCAACAAAAGTAGCAGAAGGAAGCTCATGACAAAATCTTAATGAGAATTCAACATTGGTGATCTAATTTTTGATGAGGATTTTATAACAACTGGTTCCAAGTAGATCCCAGGAACAGTGGTAAAGACTACAGATTCTTTGTCTCATCAAATTAGCATACAGCAATATATTTTGTCATCATGTCGATAATGTTAGAAGAAGATATGGTGCAGTCGATATAGAGACAGCTACTAGTACAGACTCTGAAACACAAATGAACCTTGATGATGCTCTCACAGACATGACTGTTGAACCAATAGTTATTCAGACTAATTAACTGAACAGACTTCTTTGGTACTAGCTCCCACGTCTACTAATGAACCTTCAAGTTCCATTGTGTCTCAAGTTGATACATCACTTGATAATGTGATAATGTGCAAGTCGACTGTTCAATTTAATTTTTGATGTGTGTTTTTGAGCTGAGGATGGGGAAGAGTAATATTTCCTCTAGTATAATTATTATATTCTTCTATGATGTAACATGGTTTTGCGAGTTAGTAATGTCTTATGTTGCTTGTTCAGTACAGTTGTAGAGTTGGTCTAGTTTGCATATTGGCAGAGGTAATTTTTCTTATATGATTACTTCTTGATGTTGTTGTTGTTGTTGTTGCTGTTGCTGTTGATTGTAGTTTAGTTACAAAAGATCATTTGTAAACAAACTTAGATACAACAATACATGTCAACATTATGAAGCCAAAATAGGTTTCCAACTCTTCTAATGACACAGGTATCAAAGTAGTAAATTTTTCATCTTCCATGCACAGGGCAGTGTATCATAGAAACTATCATCTCCATCAGGTTTCTCATAAAGAATAATTTAAAATGCCTAGAGCTGAAGACATAGTAACAGTTTGACCAGCTTGCTAGGTGAAAGGTTCTATGAATATTGGTTCTAAGTCATCTGTCCATTTTAAATCTAGTGGTATTTGACTGGAGATGTAAAACTTCTGTTATGTACATTTCTGTTACATTTTATTTACCATGTTGTTTGAAGTGTATCAGTAGATGTAGTGTTAAACATAGAAACTCATAATTATTGTTGTTGTGTTAATGTATTTTTATTTACCTAGATTCTTGAAAATTAGCTGGTGAAAATTCAGGTAATTGGAAAGTGGTAAATAAATGCTTTGTTAACAAGAGTAGTTGATATGCCTGTATACTTTAGCTTATGTGACATATCTATAATCTTTATGATTACATTTGCTGTCATCCCAGACATCATCACTCATATCACGTGATCATATTCAAGTACACCTGCTCTATTACATTTTTTTCTCTGGCCATTTCTGTTATTGTTATAATATTAATAAAATAGTGTTTATGTTGTTACTTGTTTATCTAATGTTTAGTTGTTATCTGTGTTTACTTTGTGGTTAAAATAATACTTGATTGTGTGGATGAGGTTGTGGTTAAAATTATACCTGAACTCAAAACACTTTACATTAACATTGGTCAAAGACTTGCAGTGCATCTTCAAAATTTTTTGGAGAAACAGAGAAACTTTTTCTCTAATTATTGACTTGGTAAGACAACTCTACAATAAATCTAACTAAATGCAGACGCTATTGACACAGCCCTTTTTAAAACCGTTTCTAAATGTTTTCCGTACATGGCCATGTTCAATGAATTTGTTTTAAAATGTTTCTTGTGCATAATAGGATAAATAGAGACTATCCACAATGTAAGAGAAGGTACTAAAGTCAAGTGTACATATTATAACTTAATCATGGAGGGGGCAGAGTATCAAATTTATACAAAGTGTTTAAAGTGAAACCAAAAATAATCATCATGATTATAATAACTAAATATACAGATCTATTACTCAATTAACTGTTTTATATAACATTATATAATCTAGTAAAACAGTATTCAGTACTATCTAACACTCACAGTATCAATTGAGTTTGGGTCTGCACCAGCCTCTAATAAGGCTGGTAAAACTGTTGATCGTCCCTCACTAGCTGCTGCAATAAGAGGAGTCCATTGGCCCTAAATTAATAATAGAAGATAATGTTATTTACTCACTACTGAATTACACCTATATTTCACACATGACAACAATCCATTAATCATATAGCTAATGTAATATCATAACTGAGACTACAAACAATACTTCATTTTTCCAATAATTATGTAGAAAAAGGAATTGTAAAGTTGTTATTTATAGACTAACAAAAACACTAAAGTACAGAACCCTCACTGCAGTAGTAGGTAAATTACAGAAATATTAATTTGTCATATTGACACTGAGAACATATTGATTATAATTATAATGCTGTATTTCAAAAACTATAGGTGTGGTAATGTTTGACTATAATGATTAGTGTAATGTCAATGAAGTTGTCACAGTTCTTAAGGCTCTTTTTTGTAAAGCTATGAAGTATTTGTAAAAAGTGTCTGACACATGTCAGTTAGTAATCATATGATCATAAAATAATTATTATTCCTCAAGTAGGAGTGGATACAAACATCATATCAGAATCAAGTAAATAAATTGCCATAACTTCAGAATGAATCATTTTTAGGAAAATTCCCATGTTAAAATGTAAAACATTACATAACATATATGCAGTATTGTTTGGAAGTAATATGGAAGTGACATATTGCCTTTGCTTTCTGAACACACACACACATACACAAGGCAAATACTATAATCCTCAACCACACAGTGACTAGCAAAAGTTAATAATCATCACTAAAAGATATAGAAATTTTATCTAAACTTTAAACTATAAAACATATATAGTCTATAATAATAAATAACATAGCATGACTGAGCAGGTAACTATGTATTTTAAATGTTAGACTCATATGTGGTTATAGATGTATAAACATAACATAGTCCAAGTCTTGTATTAATTAGATACATAGGCCTGAGTATAAGAAACAATTTTAATACATAAGAGATGACTATAAGTAAAATGGACTAATATGTACAGATAATACAAGTATAAGGTCCCAGCTTGTATCTGGTATATTCCAGGACTTTAAGCCAGCTCTTTCTCAATAGTCCTAATATAACTGATATCACAGTAGTGCCTATAGGTCAGGCAAGAAGTTCATACTTTGTTGTATATTAAACTGATCCCCACCCCTAAAATCCTAAACATTAACTATATGTAGTAATATCACACATATCCACTAGTACAACAGGTTAGACATAATGTCTCTTTACAATCCAATGATACACAGTATGGTTGTATATGTATACACGTCATTACATACACATATGTCTTGTAAACATATGGATTCCCAACTTGTCCATAGATGACATGGTACACACATAGCTTCTATCTCCCATGTAACCTATGTCAACATGGAAATAGTGGTATAGCTACTTCCATGGATACATAGATGACTTGGTATACATATATATTTTATCATGTATCTTGTGGTATAATTACTTATACAAGATGTCCCTAGTGGCTTAACTACTTCAATGGATACATTATATCTACGGATGCCATAATACACATAACATGTACTTTTTATCATGTAACTAATACATCATACATGTATGTATGTGATCAATACACATTATATATCTATGGATTTGAAGTAGCTATACTACTAGGTACATGATGGTGTGGTGTGAAAATATAGTGTACTGAACAAAATGCATCTTAAGACAACCCAGTAGACTGCTCTAATTGCCATTCATTTATTAATTTATTAATATTCATTAGCAGGTAATCTTATGTCTTCTCACTTCCACCACACCACCATCTTAATAATCCTTGTCACATTATGTAGGTCAATGCTATCATTCAATCAGTCTGTCTGTCAACATGCAAACTACTAGATGACAGTATAGTAAGAAATATTGATGACCCTGAAAGTTGGAAAAGCCTGTTCAATTATATCGATCAGTTTTAATTTGGTTAATATGTAAATTAGTGGGTGTGACTGTAAAATGAGTAGACAAGTATTTACTTGTCCTGTAAGTTGTTTAAGACTGTTATTGTTTGCTAACATAGTATGTTTGGAGAACTAAAGAACCTTTCATGTTCATCTATATTAATGAGTGCTCAAAAGTAAGACATTACTAACTACTAAGTCACTACTAGAACCTTATCAGTTAATTTGTCATGATGGTTAGTTAAGTGTTATGACTATGGTTAATGGAGCTTTGTAATATTACTAAATCTTTATTCAACATCCTTTGACAGTTAATATATGTAGTTTGATTTCATTTGTTACTTTTAATTATCATATACAACAATAAAACAATGAAAGTGTACAATAGTGTAGACATTCCATAAGTTCAAAAATTATATTACTACTACCTAACATACTTCACATACTAAGAAGTAAAACCCTAACAATTTCATTACAAGCTCTTTGTCATATAATTCTGACAATAACTAGACACTTATAAACATACTTGTTGAGAATATACATGTGATATTAATAACATTCAAAACAATATAATATCCTTATTTATTTAAAACTATATGTAAATGACTAACAACTGTTGAGAGAAATGATAAATTCTGATTAGCCACACCTATCAATATTCTGTGGTAAATGTAAAGTATTTCATTATGTTAACATAACAATAAAATAAGTGTCAATGTGTTTAATGTACTGCATCAATATAACACACTATCTTGTGTGTAATATATCTATTGATAATTTGATAGTAACTCTGTTAGGATTGTGTTCATAATTCAATTGATATTAGCTCACTAAATATATACTGATATCTACATTATGTCAATGTGTTCACTATTATGTATTATCTATTATGATATAATGAGATTATTAACTTACAACGTCAGGATGATGAAAACGAGGATCTGCTCCTCTTCCTAAAGCATTCTTTATACCATTAACGTCTCCTCTCCAAGCTGCCCAAAACAACTCCTCATTCTATTATAAAGATAGTGATCACATATTTAGTGTATTGTAGTATGTAGTCAGTATACATATCAACTGTTTTAACTATAACACTACTAGATAGACATTATATAATAACACTGATATATAGCATAGAGTACATGTTAATAACATGATGATCAATCAGGTATTAAATATCTAAGTGGTTATTAGTATTGTAGTAGTCCATACTTTACTATCTATCATATATATTTAGTGTATGAGAGATATGGATCAGTTTATTATATAACTAACTATGGACCTATAGACACAGGTTTTTAACGTGACTAGTGGTAATTCATCTACATTGTTAATGTTCTTACATCATTAGTTAGTGATCATAGCATATTTTGTTAGATGAAATAAGATTAGATTTAAAATAGTATGACATCATAACTACTGAGTTATAGATGTAAATAAAACATTGAAGACATAATGTAAATTATATAAAAATTCAGCACTCTAATTTCAAAATATTAATTTCAAAATATTAATTATTTTTGAAATATTTTGAACAATAGCTTTGTAAATTTGTCCATTATATGTTATGAACAAAACTCACTAATTTTGCTAATTTTCACTAATTTGACAGTACAAGGGTAGGCTAGAGAGAGAGTAAACTAGTGAAAGTATGGTCTTCATGTATGGACACATAAGGACTACTCCAAAGTTATTTCAATACTCTCTGAATGTGATTACTTTTCTCTAGTAACATTAACTACAGTCTTAACAAATTCAATGCTAAATACCACATTTATATCAAGGCAATTTTCTACAACTTTATCTAAAATGTTTCAATGAAGCAATTCCTCAATTTCATCCTTAAAATTTGACAGTGAAATTTAATTTGAAGATTTTTTACAGAACTTACAATATAGTAATAGAACGATTATTGACTTACTAGTTTGTATTGTGATGACATGTTCAAAATGTACTATATTATAATGACCTGAAAACAAAGTGATAATATTATAGTAAAGTAGTAGTATACTAACTATGTCAACTACTAATACATGTAAATATATTAGTAGTAATTATAATAACTATTAATATAATAACTATACTATACTCTGTACGAGTTGAGTTGGTCCCTTCATTAAAAAAGGTGTTGCATGCATAGAATGTAAGGTGAGGTATTTCCTCACGTAATCATATGCAATTAGCACTGAAGTACATTTAATATTAGTTATTGTTAGTTCACGTGAATGTCAGGCGAATAGACCACATTTTTTGTGCTCATAAAAAAGCAAAGTGAAAAGACTGAAATCACAAACAAAGGAGGTTGTTGTGAATGTCTAAGACTATTTTGAGGAAGTCAGCAGGCATCAACAGACTCAAAAACCTCTTAAACGAACCTCTGATGTCACAGGAGTTTTAGTTACCAGCATCAAGAGGCTACAAAGAGAGAAACTTGATGCAGGTGGAGCTGCTTTTTCAACTCCAACAAAGAGATACAGACACTCCAGACACCTGTTACTTGATGATTTTGATCGTGAAGCCATCAGATGAAAAATCACAAAAGACTATACCTGATTGTTATTTCAATGAATTTACAATAGAACATCTGGTCCTAATATTATAATTAGAACTGTAATTTTGAATTGCCACGTGACAAACAACTGACTTTGCAAGGTGAAAAATGTTTTTCTTGTTAAATCCTCGAAGGTGTGTAAATTGAAGTATGTCCAAGGTATGCCATTAAAAGCGTATGGATTTTTTTAGTTTACTATTTTCTCGTAGCACTAGACAGCCAAATTTTATATGCAAAATGTGTGTTTGTGAGCTGAATTGATTGGTGCAAATTTCATGTGGATAACAAATAGTGATAACATAACATCATCACTTATTATTCTTTATGTCACTATGAGATATACCGTATAGTGGGTATTATTGGCGGCCAAAATATTTGACGGTTTGCCATCAAACTAAGCAAAATTAAAATTTGCCGATTTATTAAAATAATAATTATTGTCATTAAATGTAGGTGGTATTAATTAACGGTGGGTGGTACTGGGGTACTACCAGTATAACGCCACGTGAACTCTCGTGAAAGTAAGATTGATGGATGCTTACGAGATTGCTAGTTGTGTGCGAGGTCACCATATATATATGAGAGTGTTTGGACACCTGTACTTGACAAAGAGTTGAAATTTTGAATTAAAGAAGGTAATGTAAAAGATTGATATGCAGTTGCTGTACTGAGGGAAAGTATTGTTGTCAGCCATATGCTTAGAAAAATATCTCCTGCTTGTTATCTCTTCATTAAAGAAATGGCAGCATAAGTTGCGTTGTTACATGAAAGAGGCAGTATTCTATCAACCTTCCACAAGCAGGACTAGAGGTTCCTTGTCTCCTGAGATTTAGAGGTGTGAGTGGTAATGTGGCAAAAATCAAAAAGCTACTGGCTTGTTATGTCTATGAAGCTGAAACTACATTAAAACACCCATGTAAGAAAAGAGGGATTGATTCTGTAGAGCTAGATGAAACAGTCACGGAAGAGAAGAGCCTGTTCTGTGGATAACTTATGATTGCATTGACTTAACTCTGGAGGATAAAGAGATCATTACCTCTGGAAATTGGATGACAGACAAGCACATAAACTTTGACTAAGCACTTCTGAAAAAGCAAAATCATGATATTTCATGAGTTGAATTCACTTTTGTATTGCCTACATTTACTACTATGATTACTTCTTCCCATGCCTTGCAGATAATACACTGTAGAGGGAATCATTAAATTGTTGCAACAATGATTGGATGTTCTCACGGTGTAGTAAAAGTGTCTGATTCTCTATATTCATCAGTGACCCAACAACACAACAAGTCATCCTAAAGCATTTTGGAGCAGGCATTAAGATCATGATCGAAGAAAGCCCAAAGCAGGTTGGTGTAAACAATTGTGGTGTGTTTGCTATAGCTACAGCTACATTGCTAGCTAATGGTGGCAATCCAAGCTATGCATCTATCAACAACAATACATGAGAGAGCATTTATTGAATTGTTTTGAAGATAGTCATCTCGTATCATTCCCAGTAGAGACTATACAAGTTATAGGTAATGGTAAAAAATTATAGAACATACTTCTGTTACACATGCATTGACCATTTCATTATCATTTTGAAAACATGTAACTAATATATCATACGTTGATTAAATATACAACAAGTAAAAATGTATAAGTGCAAAGAAAGTCTTGTGTAACAGAGGTGACAGCTTCCAAAATGCCAGCTTCTCTAAAGCCATTGACTATTATCTCAGGTCTAGCTTAAATGGTTTCCAAAGCAGAAATAAACCATGCAGCCAAAATTTTTTGCCTTGATAATACCAGTTGTGACATCAACTTTTACTTCATAGACAGGAACAGTTTTAAGTTGCTCTTGGATCTCATTAGCATACCAAGCCTGGAATCTCTTCTTCACTTCATCTTTAAGAGGCTTGTTCAAGGAAACATCTAGTGACTGTAGTTTATCAGTGCAATTTGCTGGTATTAGAATTGGAATAATGTTATACTGTTTTAGTGGAGAATAGAAGTCAGGTGTAGTTTGTCCATGAAAATAATCAAAAATTGCTAATGCAGGATGGGATCGATTGAGCTTTAAAGCTGTTCGCTTTTCATTAAGAAAAGGTACAATGATTTTCTCAACATACCTTTTAATGTTATCTTCAGCGGACCAGTGATTATCATTGTGCCAGATGTCCTGATCCTTAGGAATAGTGCGTTTTGGATGACACCTTTCTGTTTTACCTTTATAGTTGATTTGAGGAGGCAAGAGTTCATCTGTGAGGGTGGCAGCAATAACAGCTGTGACTTGACGTTTGTCATCGCTATCAGCAATGGGTATAACCTTCTCTCCAGCATGATGCATGGTCCACAGACCTATTGGAACAAACTGGAGAGCTGTTTGGTCCCAATTAAAAATCATTTCATTTGGGATGTCATTCATTGCAATCTCTGCCTGAATATCAGCTAGGAAAACACCTTGAAGCTCCTTGAATTGATAAACTGACATCTTTCCTGCATTTGAGCACTTTCTTTTAATGTAGCCCATCCTGTAAAGTAGAGATTTAGCCCATGTTTTTGTGATTTGAATGTGTCCACCATATTGTATCAATAAGCTTTGATCACGGGAAGCTACTATTCCTTCTGCAGCAGCCATAACAATACTGGTGTTCGCTACCCCTCCCACTGTACAAAGTGCCTTAATGTAGTCTTGTATGGCTGTGTCTAAGACTTGACCAAGCAGTAGTGGCCTGCCTTTATGTTCAATAGGCAAACTTTTCACTGTGATATCTATTTTCACTCTCTGACAGCTTCTTCAAATATTCAGCCTTTAACCTTCTTGCTGTTGTCTCTGGAATAACAATACTTAGTAATTTTGAAAAATGCCTAGCAGCTCTGGTAGGCCCATTTTCAGCCAAATATTTTCCAATTTGTGCTCGTTGTTCTAGTGTATATTCATTGTACTGACCTCTGTGACTGGTGGCTACTCCATTTGCACTTGCATTTACTTATAAATTTCTTTTAAACACAAATCAACTTTCTTGTTGGCTTCTTTTAGTTCTTTACGTGATAAGGATGCACAATACTCTTCATTAGGCAGGACAGTTCTCTTCGTGAAATAACACCATTTATGTAGCGGGTAGCAAATGGTGATCATGTGCAGTGAGGCGTGAAAACTTATTGACGGTTTTTGATTTGAAGATTTTGTTGCAGACCGTTAATACGCCAAATTAAATTCGCCGCAAATAATACCCATTATACGGTAATCAGTTGAATGATGCAATAATATTCATAGCAGTGTGCACTTATGTATAAAATTTGAATTCATAGCTCCACTCCTTCTTATATACATCATTACATAGATCAGAACATTACAACATATAAAGTATTAAGTAAAAGAGATACTCTTATAATGTAAATAAAGGTCTAGTACAGATCATTAGATGTTGGATTGGGTAGACACGTTGTATTATAATTATGCATCTCTATATAACATGTCTCACTGTTTATGGCAAGTGAATATAACCAATGTTAGTAATGATCATATTAACATTACTGTAGCACATACTGTAACCTAACTTTAAAGTAGTATAAAGTAATAGTAACTCAATGGTGATTATATTTGACAGTATATGTCATCTTTTAAAGTATATATATGTACTGTCACTTTATTAATTTATAACTTACAAACATCTGTTCCCAGTAAGTAATAAAGCTGATAGCTCTTGATCTGGTACACTTGTAACAAGACAATATTTCCACTATTCTAGTTAGTTAGATTATAACCTACACAAAGTGATTATGTAATCAGTTTATTACTAAAAAATATAAGTACATTTGATATAATAATAACAATTATATAACTAGTATAATATTTAGGACTGGGCAATACATCAATACTCATGATAGTATTGATAGTTAAGTACAGATCGATATGTGTACACTTGGTATTGACAGTATCGCCACACCCACTACCAGTAAGCACGTGTTGAAATTAACATGGCAGGCTCTTTGTTACAGTCTGCTAATTTAGTGCTGTAGTGATCTAGGTACTCCTTCAAATATAAAATAACTGATCAAAAAGTGAGAGCACGAACGAACACAGAAAACACATGCACACACGTTTATATATAAAACTCAATGGAATATTCTAGAAGTTCTACACATGGTTTCACACCTACAAACCATAATACATTAGCATAATTATATTAGCATGAATAGAATATTAATTTAATATCACCAAAAGTCATTGAGATACAACACTCCTCCTCCTTTAAGTGTAACGTGAGGGTGAATACCTGTCAACTGGTGGACGAGACCGCGTGGAATGTCGGATAGGAGCTGTTCCATCAGTTGGAGGTATAGGACGGCTGGGAATCACAGGTATTGGGAAATTACTGGAGAACCCATCTTGCCCAACCCACTCATCATCGACGCATGACAGTAATTGGGTGTCTGACCCACTTGTTTCATTTGCATACTGTCCTCTCAGCTGGTCTACATGTCTTCGTAAGACTAATCCTTCATCTGTTTCAATCTGGTATGACACAGGTCCTGTAACTTTAACTATCCTCCCTGTAATCCATTTCGGTCCATGGAAATTCTTGGCAAAAACCTTTTCTCCAACTTCAAATTGTCTCAGTGCTCTTCCTGGGATACTTTTCTCCTGCTTTTCATTCATTCACACAGCTGTATCTGGGTGGAGTAGATCTAAGTGAGTCTTCAATCTCCTTGCCATCAAAAGTTGGGCTGGATAGACTCCAGTTGTTGTCTGAGGGGTAATACGATACTTGAATAAGAACTGACTGAGTCTAACTTCCATTGTGCCACCTAACTTCGTTACTGCATTCTTGAATGTCTCTACCACTCTCTCAGCTAGTCCATTTGACGATGGGTGATATGGTGATATAAGGACTTGTTTTATTCCATTGGCTGCTAAAAATTGCTGGAACTCTACAGTAGTAAAGCCGGAACCATTATCTGACACTAGTTGATCTGGTAGACCAAATGTAGCGAAAATGTCTTGTAATTTGGTAATAGTCGATGCAGCTGATGTAGAGGGAACTATATGTACCTCTATCCACTTGGAATGCGCATCCACCAGTACTAGGAAAAGCATTCCTTGAAATGGACCAGCGTGGTCAATGTGCATTCTACCATGGGCATTAAGGCCATTCCCATGGATGTAGGGGGGCTCTTTGGGGGGACGGTCTGTGTTGTTGACAAGTGTCACAGTGCTGAACAGTGGTATTGATATCATTGTCCATCCCTGGCCACCAGACATACGAGCGAGCAAGACTCTTCATTTTACAAATCCCAGGGTGAGTATCATGAAGTTGGGATAATACCAACTTGCATTCAGGTGGGGGAATCACAACTCTAGCCCCCCAAAGAATACAGCAATCTACAGCACTCAGTTCTTTATGACGATTGAAGTAAGGGCAAAAGGAGGAATCAGAAATTGTTTCTGGCCAACCGTGAAGGAGGAGTGGTGAATTCTTGATAATGTAGGGTCTTTTTCTGTCCACTTGCAAATATGAGAGGCAGTTATTATGGTTTTTGAAAGGTGCTGGAAAAACATCTTGATATCTCCTGGTGGTGGAATGTCCGACACTTCTGGATGTTTTGGAAGTGGTAACCGAGTTAGGGCATCTGCATTACCCATTTTTTCCAGGTCAATGTTGGATGCTATATTGATATGCCCCTAACATGAATGCCCATCTCTGTATTCTTGAGGAAGCCATCACTGGTACTTGTCTGGATTCATTGAAGAGATACTTCAGGGGCTGGTGGTCTGAATAAATAGTGAAGAACCATCCATACAAATATTGATGGAATTTTTTTACTGCAAATATAATGGCTAACTCCTCTTTTTCAATTTGGAAGTATTTCTGCTCCACTTAGCCAGAGTACGGGAGGCAAAGGCGATGGGTTTTTCGGTGTTGTTGTCTATTTTATGGGCTAAATTGGCACCCAGTCCATATTGTGATGCATCACAAGACACAATCAGTTCTTGTTGACTATCATAATGAACTAACACGGTGGATGATTGCAGTAGCTGTTTGGCTTGCTTGAATGCTTCAGAGTGTTCTTTTGTCCAAGACCATTTAACATCTTTTTGCATCAACCTATAGAGGGGAGAAAGATACATAGCAAGGTTAGACATGAATTTAGAATAATAATTTATGAGTCCAAGGAAGGACTTTAGTTCTGACAAGTTATGTGGTTCGGGGGTATCTTGAATCGCTCAGACTTTCTCAGGTGCTGGGTGCAGACCATCCTTATCAATAATATGTCCCAGGTACTCGACAGATGGGGCCAGGAAAATACACTTGGGTTGCTTCAGAGTTACCCAAGCAGATTTTAGGTGGTCCATCACCTTATCAAGGTTCTTGAGATGTTCTTCCTTATTTGGACCTGTCACCAGCACGTCGTCTAGATAAACTACGACAGTTAAATCTTGCAATAAGCCCTCCATTGCTCATTGAAAAATGGCTGGTGCCGACGATATGCCAAACGGTAGTCATTGGTATTAAAAAAGACCTTTGGTAGCGTTGATAGTAGGATACTTTTTTGAACTGTCAGATAACAGTACCTGCTGGTAAGCATGTGTGAGGTCAAGTTTCGAAAATACTTTCCCTCCGGACATTGCAGTAAAGAAGTGGTCCACTCTTGGTAATGGGTAATTGTCCAATTTTGACACAGCGTTGACTGCCACTTTATAGTCAACACAGATGCGAATACTTCCATCCGCTTTCACAATGGGTACTCTTGGCGCTGCCTAGTCTGAAAGTTGGACTGGCCTGATGACTCCAGCTTCCTGCAACCGGTCAAGCTCCTTTTCCACTTTGGCTTTTAGTGAGTATGCCAATGGCCTGGGTTTGAAGTAACGAGGTTGTGTATTGGGTGAAACATGTATTTGAGCTTCCATGCCTTTAAGGTTTATTAACTCCTCACGGAAAAACTGTTGATATTTCTGGAGCAGGTCATCCACTTCCCAATTGTTAGACACTCTATGAATGACAGGCCAATTCAGTTTGATATGTTATATCCAATTACGGCCAAACAGGGATGCTCCGTCACCTTTAACGACCGCTAATGGAAGAAAAGTTGATTGCGACTCAAAGCTGACAGCAACTGTGGCCACACCTAACACTGGTAACTCTTCCCCCATATACGTACGTAGTCTAATATCTGTTGACTCCAAAGGTATTGTATCCTTCAGCACTGTATTGTAGGTAGACTCGCTAATAACAGAAACTGATGCTCCCGTATCCAATTCCATAGGGACTGGATGGTTATTAATCATAACAAACACGGTGAACGGTTTGGATCTGGAGACCACTGGAAACATTGTATATACTTCAGATGATGCAGTAGTTGTTGAACTGGATGGGTTGCTGGTTGTCCTAGGAGATGGATCTGAAATCGAGTTGTAAACTTCGAGAAGATATGTTCGGTTTTGAGGATCAGTTCTTGAGCTACCAGATCAGAACTTGTACCATGCTCTGAGTGTTTGCTTCAACACACTCTGGCAATATGGCCAGTCTTGCCACATGCTCAACAAGTTTCATGAACAAAACAACACGTATCCAGATGAGGTCCCCCACAATGGTAACAAACTTTGGGAGGATTGACGGAATAACTAGTCTGTTGCATACCTTTCACCTGATTAACTGACACCTTGCTGTCTGACATTTTTATCTGCCTTGCTTGAACAGATGCTCTCTCCACACTGGTGGCTATTTCCACAGCTCGATCGAACATGAGATCATTGTCTTTCATGAGCAAGTGTTTTCGAGTTGCCTCGTGGGCCAAGCCATACACAAAACGGTCTCTGAGTAATATACTTCGCACTTGAGGTTTGTACTGACAACAAGTAATTGACTTCTTTAAACTGACCACAAAGTCAGCTATACTTTCGTTAGGGATCTGACAACAGCAATAAAACGAGTATCGTTCAGCGATGACGGATGTAGTAGGTTGGAAATGCTTGGTCAACACAGTGATAAGTTTGTCAAGAGATTTGTCTTCTGGTTCAGCGGGGCTTAAGAGATTTGACAAGAGGTTGTAGTGCTTTCTACCAAGTGAATTTAAGAATACAAACTTTTGTTTAGCATCAGCAACCTCGTTGGCGGAGAAGAAATTCTTAATTCTCTTCACATAGCAGGGAAGGTCTCTTGAGTAGGGTCAAACAATTTGATTTTACCAACGGATGATATGGTCGTGGGAACGTTACGATACCTCGTCGCCAATGTGTAATCATCTAGGTACTCCTTCGAATATAAAACAACTGATTGAAAAGTGAGAGCATGAACGAACACAGAAAACACATGCACACACATTTATATATAAAACTCAATGGATTATTCTAGAAGTTCTACACGTAGTTTCACACCTACAAACCATAATACATTAGCATAATTATATTAGCATGAATAGAATATTAAGTTAATATCACCAAAAATCATTGAGATACCACAAGGGCCTATTGCAAATTCCACTAGTGAAGTATGGAATACTTTGGCTTCAAATGTGTGGAAGGTAAAATTACAGATGGTGACCAGGTGAATTCCTTGTTTTTCATGCTTGTCGCTCGCTAATTTGTATTTGTCTGAAGGTGTACTGTACTGTTTGTGACCCTCATCACCAGCTCAAGTATTGTGGAAACACCACAAATCTGTTCTCTCACTTAAGGAACAAACATCGTCGCTGTATGCTGAGCTTCAAACTCCATTGAAACCAACAATCAATAGCGATCTTCAGTCAACAACGCCTACGATCAACTCCATGTTTGCTAAACAGGAAAAATATCGGCCAGATAGTACTAGATCGAAGGAACTAACCAAAGCTGTGGGCTATTTTGTTGCCAAGGACATGATGATGCCACTCAATGTAATGCATGGCAAAGGATTCTGTCACCTAGTTGAAAAACTTGAACCACGTTTCAATATTCCTAGTCGCAAAACTCTTACTGAAAAGATTATTCCAACAATGTATATTGATCTGAAGCAGTCCCTTATTTTTCTATCTATCAAAAGAGCCTCTTATGTGGCACTAACCACTGACTGCTGGACAAGCAGAACCAATGCCAGCTATATTGGTCTCACCATACACTTTCTGACACCCGATTGGCAGCTGGAGCATTTGTCTTTGAAAATAAGGAGGTGCCCATCAGTTATACTGCCGATAACCTTCCTGAAGCTCTAGGAGAATGCTTGAGTGATTGGAACATCGATGAAGCTCAAGTCAGCTGCACCTCGATTGACAATGCCGCCAACATCGTTAAAGCACTAAAAGATGTACTGGGTTGGTTATACTTGAATTGCTTTGGCCATACATTGAATCTAGCTGTGTCTGCTGACCTAACTGTACATAGGATTCACCAAGTGGTTGTTAAATGCTCACATATAGTGTTTTTTTTCTGAAAGTCCAGTAAAGAAATGTATTGTTTTAAGGAGTAACAATCTGCTCTTGGTTTACCTACACATGGTTTAGTGCAGGACATAGTTACTCGCTGGAACTCAACCTTCAGTATGATTGAAAGGGTTTGTGAACAAGAAACGGCGATTTGTGCTTCACTTGTAGAACAGAAATGCTTAGATCTCATGCCTGATGACACAGATATTTCAATAGCTGAAAGTATTCTAGAGGTGTTGAAGCCATTCAAACCCATAAGTGATACCATGTGTGCTGAGAAATATACCACTACTTCTTCAATCAAACCATTACTACATCATCTTTCAAATACTGTTCTTACTGTGAAAGATAGTGATTTAGGTGCTGTCAAGGAGATGAAGAAAACTATGAAACACAACTTGCAGACTCGCTATGATTCACCAGAGGTAGGTAGACTTCTAAGTATTGCTTGCTACTTAGACATCCGATTTAAGGAGGTTCCTTTTATGAGTAGCATTGAACGACTTAACATTCAAGAAGAGGTTAGAAAGGAGGCCATGGCTGTTTGTAGGGATCATGTTCAAAAATAAGTTGAAGATCCTGCAGGTGAATTAGCAGCACCACATTGTAAAAAGGCAAAGTTTAGTACTAATAGCACTAAAGAATTACATTCCATTCTGGCTGGAATATTTCAGCAGTCTACATCATCTACTGACAGTTACAATCCTAAAGAGGAACTCCTTCAATATTCATGGGAAAGATCACTACAAGTCACTGAAAACAGATTGGAATGGTGGAAAGAAAACGAAAAAAGATATCGCGTTTTATCCCATCTTGCTAGAAAGTACTTATGCATACCAGCAATGAGTGTTCCATCCGAGCGGCTTTTACCACGGCAGGGAATATAATTACAGCTAAAATTCTTGTCTTGATCCTGAAAATGTTAACAGATTATGCTTCCTACATGATAACTTCCCAGAATTACAATAATCTTTTATTTCATGATATCTTTTGTTAAATTTTGATAATAAATTGATATATTTCTTAAAATTCAACTTCCAACAATATGCAAACAATATTGTGATATTGCACGTGGGTATTGTGATATACAAATGTCATCATGCATCGCGCAGCCCTAATAATATTGTTTATTTTAACAATAATAGATATATCTAATATTATTATTATATCTATAACATATACTATATTAACATTGGTAGCTGATATGAATGTAAGTAAGAGAGTGATGAGGAAGAGACTACTACTAACATGGTAGATGTGAATATGTCATAATGCTTTGGTACAAGACCTCTATGATTTATCTGTCTTCAATAACTAATCAATGACTGTTCTACTACATATGATAACACTAGTTATATCAACATATTAACACAGTAAATCAAGGATATAACCAGATAGACTACCTTATAGTGTGGTATAAGAAGTACTATTATTAAACTAGTTTAGCTGATGTATAGGACTTACCTGATTACAAAATGTAACATTTCAGTTTATTAATACAACAGAATTATATATAAGTATATTAATTGAGAATAATGAACTCACCACGAACTCTTGCAATTGACTACAACTGTTAGTGGCCGTTCGTATCTGCACAAACTTCACCAGTAAACAAGAAATATTACAGTCTATGGTCGTCTCCTCTTGGAATTGTACTTTTCACGTCCAGAGATTGACTACTGCTATGAATGGTCGCTTGCGTCTTTAGACCATCTGTGGGTAGTCTCAATACTTTACTGTTCACGCCCACTAAATATTCGCCCCACCTCACCTCTCGTAACTATAAACAATTATAACAAAGAGTGGGCGATTGAGGTGATAATTGCGAATTTTGCAAAGGAAACAGGAAGTAGGGGAAATATTATTAATAATAATTAAATAATGAATAATTATTTTACATCTAACATCACTTATATGTAACAGTTAGGGACAACCACATGATAGCCACTGGTATTCACAGGTAGATACTAGTACTGTACATGCTAACTGCTTGTATTCAATGGTATCTACTGGTAACCACCAGCTGTACATGTAACTACTGGTCTCCAATAGTACTACATTGTAGCTACTGGTAGTGTACATGCTAACTATGTATACTTTATCCTACTGGTGCATTGGTTCCTACTGGTAGTCACTGGTGCTGTACATGCCAAATCCTGCTTCTTACCGGTAGAGTAAATTACACATGTGACATGATCCGACTAGTCACGTTTGGACACTTACTAGCTAACAGTAAATAATAGTAAAGCAGCAATGATAATTATTTAATGTCTACTAAAATTTCTGATACAAACAGTCCAGATATCAAAGTCTTTATACAGACAGCAAATGTATCAACAGATGCAACACTCACGACTATATAATTTTTGTACGCATGAATGAACGTACAGGTGTACCATGAAGAAGGTCAATCTCTTCACTACATCACTCATTAATCCTTATCATATGAGTTGTAACACTATGTAGCTAAATGTTTCAAAGTCGGTCTGGAGTCATAACAACAATATCAAATTTCAAATCAGCCAGTTACGCGGTTTAATGAAATCTTATTTTTACTTAAAAATGTTCAAACAATGAATCCAAAAGTTCTTATAAGTTGTAGTCAATATCATACATTTTTTCTAATTCATTCCAACACATCAATAATGGAACCATTTCATGATACATAATAGATTATCACAGCCAATCATTAGATCTTGTTCTTCTTTTCCACACAAACAATACACTCTACCTGTGAATGTAATAATAAGAAAAATAGAACACTTAATTTAATCATACTTACAAGACAACACACCCCTTGTAACATACTCTAGATTAAGATTATAAAGTTGAGAACAATTAATATCATATACTCCTCTCACTAGTTTTCTGAAGTTTAGTTGACTTCTATTACACAACAAGGACATTTAAATAAATATGAAAAAAACTTACCAGATGACAGCCCTTTTAATAACAGACTCTATATAGATTATAAAATTACACAATATTGGAAGCAGCATTGAAAATCAATAAAAAGGATTAGAATCTGACATAATATAGGTAATAAATTTGAACGTCAATTAGGTATTGCAAACAATAGGCCACAACAGTATAATATATAATAGAATGTACACTCTCAATAGCTAGGTTGACTAACCTGATCACAGTGGAGTGCCATAACGTTTATCTTTATAGACTGGACAGCATGTTGTTTGACACTGCCTTTTTGCCATGTTAAGTGAGAACTTATGTCTCCCTTTCCATACAATAATAACATCCACTGTTTGTTAACTGTAAGAGGAATTACACAACAATTATTAAAATGATACAATTACTGCTATTGACCTATATAACAACATGTACATATACAAACATCATTAGCGGTACCTAAACTTGCATTACACACAAGTCTAATTAGTCGGTAATACAAACCTAACCAACACTACTGATTGTTTGGAACTGCTACTTAAATACATTGTAATAATGTGTTAGTCTATAGACTTATAACATGATCCTATCTCATAATGATGAATAATTAATACTTCTAATCAAAATCACCTTACTTTATAACTACAGTAAATAATGTCATTATGATACTACTTCATAGCTGTTTAAGGAAGCTAAGACTTTACAAAGTATAAACAACGAACTATATCTAGCTAAATACAGTGCTAAAAAAAGAAAAGTGAGTTGCGATAATAGACTATACTCTGTCCGAGTTGAGTTGAGCTACCCAGACATGTAAATAACTTTGCCTTTTTACGTGCTATCTGCATGGAACTTGCACCAATTGATTCAGCTCGCAAATGTGCATTTTATATATAGTTTTATATATTTAACTCTCTAGTGCTACGAGAAAGTACCAAACTATAAAATTCTATACATTTTAAATGGCATACCTTCGTCATACTTCAAATTCAACACATTCGAGGATTTTAATAAACAAAAAATTCTCGATTTGAGAAGTCAGCTGTGTGTCATATGGCAATCCAAAATTACAATTCTAATTATATGAACAGATGTTCCATTATAACAACTATTACTATTAAAATAATAATCAGGTATTGTCTTTTGCAATTTAAGGTAGCTGTTAAGCCACTGTAGTCTCGTGAGCCAGACCCTTTGCTAAGAGAGGAAGGGTCTGGTCTACCACACATATTGCAGTTCGTGTCCTTCCCCAGCATTCCTGTGGAAACCACTATTTGGTCAACAGGTACTTGAGCCAAACCACAATTTGTTTATGTAGTTGCATAATAACATAACATGTTAATTACTGCTAACTAAGTCTTCAAGTATTAGAAGATATAGAATAGATGCAGAGGAGATTCCTTTAGAAAGGAAGACTTGGTCTTGCATCAATCCAAGCAGGGGAAAGACTAGTGTGGCATATATAAAGCTTTTGCCAAACCCAGTCGATAAAAAGACAAACACATCAATACCACTAATAAAAATTTCTATAGCCGTCATCTGCTCTGGCTTAGGTCTGTCGTATCCTAGCTTAGTGAACGTTTCTTGAACAACCTGGTGTTTCCTTTCTCCATGCTGATTCACGTGATCAGTATGTTTATATTAACATGTAACTATTACAAACCACAGATATAATATTACTAGTTAATGAAATTCCTTTTCGACAACTACACTATGAGTGGTAGACCAGACTCTTCCTCTCTAAGCAAAGGGTCTGGCTCACGAGGCTAAAGCCACTGTGGTTCTGACAAAAAGCTTTTACCAAAAAAGGAAGACAGAATGCATTTCTGTAGCCTCTTCATGCTGGCATTGAAACTTCTTTGGCATCAAAGGTTCGTTTAAGAGGTCCTTGAGTCCTTTGACGCCTGCTGACTTCCTCGAAATAGTCATAGACATTTGCAACAACCTCCTTTGTTTGTGATCTCAGTCTCTTTCTCCTTTGCATCTTTACGAGCACAAGAGAAAACGTACTATTTCACATGACATTCACATCAATAAATGATGAATATCATTAAAATGTTATTCTGTGCTAACTGCATATAATAAGTGAGGAAATACCTCACCCTACATTCCATGCATAAAACACCTTTTTTTAAATAAAGGGCTCAACTCAACTTGGACAGAGTATAGTACACAAAAAAAATAACTTGCTTGTACAAAACAGTTCATCTTTTTTTTACCACAATTCTTGACAAAATTAAATGATAAAAATCAACTATATATTTGGTTTTGTACCATGCCATACCTTAATTGACCAATCAGATTGCTCCATTTATGATCAATAATGTATACACTTCTCCAGGAGGTGTATGAGTTCTTATACACTCTTTTCTGAGGCAATGATTTTTAATGATATAGCAATTAATTTGGCAGCCTTATCTTTCTATTTTCTATAAATCAGTAAATTTACTCTAACAGACACTATAAAATTAGGTTAGTAATAAATAGGTGAGGAATGTCGCCATTTATACAACTCAAACTGTTTGTTTAGGAAAGACAATGTTCCTGAAAGCATGAAACAAACAAAGACTGAGATTTAAATAATGAACTTGATAATGCTGAGAGGGCTGGTGGGTATTTCAGTGGTTGCCTCATAAGGTATTTCAGTGGTTGCCTCATAAGGCCTCAAATAGTCTTCCAAGGCCAGAGGGGCTGGCCTTGGAAGACTATTTCAAAATAAATAACTTATATACCTCCCAGAGAAGTGCAAACGTTCTATAGTATATCCGAATTGAGAAGAGCCCCTTATTAAAAAAAGGTGTTTTATGCATAGAATGTAAGGTGAGGTATTTGGTCACCTATTATATACAATAAGTGCTGATGTATTTTTAAATTGTGTTCATTATTTGTTCACGTGAATGTCATGTGACACACCAAGCTTTCACTTGTGTTAGTGAAGATGCCAATGGCAAATAATGTTTGGCCTTCTCTACCAAGGAGAAGGGACAGGAGATCTTTGTTTTCTGTATACAAGACTATTGGTGATGTTAGTATGTTAGAAAAAAAACAGACTCTCAGTGTGATGATTTAGATCAATATGATAGTTCTAATGACAACTAGTTCTAGGCATTCTCAGTCTTCTTTTTTTATTACAAGGGTTTTTTCAAAACCACAGTGGCTTAATAGCTGCCTTAAATCGCAAAAGACAATACCTGATTATTTTTATAATAATAATAATAGTCATACAGAACATCAGTTCATATAATTAGAACTGTAATTTTGAATTGTCACATGACACACAGCTGACTTCTCAAGTGAAAATTGCTGTTCATTAAATCCTCAAAGGTTTGTAATTGAAGTACAACGAAGGTATGGCATTGAAAATGTATGGAGTTTTATAGTTTGCTACTTTCTTGTAGCACTAGAGAGCCAAATTATATATATATATAAAATGTGGATTTGCAAGCTGAATTGATTGGTGCACATTCCATGTAGATAGCATGTAAAACAGTGAAGTTATTTACATGTCTAGGTGGCTCTTCTCAACTAGGACATACTAGAGTACACTCATTTCTGAGGGAATGATTTTCAAGGTTATGGGAATTAATTTGGTATAAATTGCTGCCTTATCTTTCTATTTTCTATAAATCAGTAAATTTATTATAACAGACGCTGTGAAATTTAGGTCAGTAACAAATAGGTGAGCAATATCAAAATTTACACAATTCAAGACTGTTTATATACAGAACAATGTTCCTGAAACAAACAAAGACTGAGATTTAAAGAATGAACTTGATAATGCTGAGTAGGCTGGTGGGAATAAGGTCTTCCTCTAAGCAAAGGGGCTTGCCTCAGAAGACTATTTCAGTGGTTAATTTTCCTGTTGATAAAGTCTAATACTAGGTAGAAACTTATCCGTTAACCTAAACACTATGGTTGATTTTAGAGAACAATCCTTTGTTTAGAAGTAACAACTATTATTACCAAGCAATAGTTATTGAAATCTCTAGCTAAACAGTACAATATTAAACTGAACATCAAAGTAGGGGGTAGGGCTAATAAAGCTGTTACATTTTAGTATAGTCCTGTTGTGTATTGTAAACAAAAGTATAAACAAGAAAGTCCATTTTTTCCACTGCAAGCAAAATGGTAAACATTTCTTTGCTAACTAAGCTAATAAACAAATTTTGATACATGTGTATCCAAAGCAACATATATAATTTATCTAATATAGCAATTGAAATGAAGCAATTTGATTGGTTGACATGATATTAGTCAGTTATTCACCTCCTGGTAGCTACATATTTATACATCTCTGGCTTGTGGCCATCACTATATAAATCATATATCTACCTCAACCTATACAAATTTAAAAACACTGGTGCCACACCCACAAATTACCTTTGTTAGATGTTCTTGATTGTAACTATAAGTCCACTCTCTCCTTTATGTCTCCTACCTTTGATCTTTACATGATCATAAACGTGGACGAACCTTGTGTGGTTTACAAGTTTGAGCTTCAAGAGGATCTAAGAGAGAGAGAGAGAGAGAGAGAGAGAGAGAGAGAGAGAGAGAGAGAGAGAGAGAGAGAGAGAGAGAGAGAGAGAGAGAGAGAGAGAGAGAGAGAGAGAGAGAGAGTAAATTACATTATACACACACTCACACATATACATACATTATATATTACCTTCAATTTCAACTCGTCCCAGTTTTGCTTTAAACTACAGTAATTCTGCTAATGCTGGTGTGACACCTTTATAGATATAATGTAATAATATGAATGTATTTCTAAAATGACTACCTTCAAACACTAAAGTCACCATCATCTGTCATCTCTCTACCTTGTTCTCTACAAAGTAAAATGAACATAAGTTATATTTATCTGGTAGTATGATTATTGATGTACATGTTATTTCTGTAAATGTACATGTCAGTACATATACATGTAATGAGTACTGTATAGGATATGTTGGAGGGAAATAGTGGAAAATTGAAAATAAAATAGATTTTGGTAAAATTAAATTTGGCAAATGACTTTTTTGGACCAATTCCATATCACTAATTAAAATATTGGAGGATATTTTTATCAAAGGAAATGCAGTTTGTCAAATTTACTAATATTTTCTCCTTCCAAAATTAAATTCTAAGCTATGACCTCACAAGAGCACTAAAGTTACAACTGACATATACTGAGTATTGGTATGTTTTACTGTATGATACAATAAAATTAAAAGTAACATTGAACCACACCTATTAACTGCTAACACACATATATACATTGTATACGAACCTACCAATGAATCAATTTTTCCTGTAGGCGCTACAATGATGGTTGTGACTACTTCGTAGAATATATTATTCACGTTAGCTGTGCAATTTCCAATTCCAATAATTTACTGTAAAATAATGTTCAATGATTACATACAGTCTTTTTTAGAACAAGTTTGTTGCTTCTACTGTAGCTATAAACTGTCATAGTTGAACAATACTTCTCAGGTTTGGAGAGCTTTTGAGAACATAAAGAGTTAGAAACATAAATCATACTACTAAGTCATTTGACGTCTTAATGATAGTCACACTCAGTAAGGGAACTTATTAGAACAAACATGTTTTCTAATTAAAAATGCAGGCAGTTATTCCAGGGAAACTACAATCATTAATTACAATCAATACAGCTTGTACAGTCACCGACAAGACCAACAACATACTTTAACGTATACTGCCACTAATTTTACATACAAAACATTTTATACCTGATATTTATACTCTTGTCTAGATCTGTATCAGTATTGAGCAAGTGGTAGTTTAGACGTATAAAGTTTTATCTAAGGTATAAACAGTGTTCAGAAGTGAAAAGACGTTCAATAAACCAAAAGTATAATTAAAACGTTATATACTTCCATAGCCAGGATAATTATCAGCTACTACGTCTTAAATTAACGATTACAAGAAACAACTTTGCCTTCACCTTCACTACGCATGCGCCTAGAACATGCTCATTAATTAGAGTGACATTTAATAAAGACTATATAAGTATAATTATGCAGGACGTATTGATGTCTGTTACCGGCTGTTATGTAATGCTTTTTAATTATAGTTGAGGGTGTCATCAGACACTGACACCAACTACCTACTCAGAACTACATAAATCCAGAATTTATTAAAGTCATTAGAAAACATCAAAACAACTGCACAAACTCAATGATCAAGACATTCAGCTGTGTTCTGGTTGCTGGTTTAGTAGGGTTTGGTACATGATAGCTATAATAAGGTTGATAGTGCAAACACTGCATGTCATTATAATCAATGACATGCAATGATTTTTTGACATTGAATTCCTCTGGCAATCATTCTAAGTAAAGTGTTAATTAGATAGCAAGAAATGTAACAAAATGAAAAATTGAGGACTACATCCAAACGACATTGCTAATAGTCTTGCATTGTGTGTGCAACAGAAAAGGGTTTGATACATAATGATACATTTTACACCAACAGTTTTCAAAGTTGATTATTCTTGAAGTAAATGTACCTATGAAAATGATAAAAGATTAATTGACTCTTCAAACTACAGTTTATAATATACAAATAATATCTACTGTATATCAAGAGAATTCAACGATCATTTACAGGAATCATGTACATAAGTACTATAGTCATAAAGTATTACTTTATATGAAGCACTATAACAGTCATCTTTATAACTTACCATATTATTATAGCAAAAATGGCTACAATTACTGACACTGCACACCAACCACCACCACAATAATAATAATAATTAACTATATTAAAAAAGAATAACGTTATGTTATCAGATTATAAAACATACGATGATGAGCCTGTTGATGTGTTCCTTGACCACCAATGTTGGTAAGGGACATACTTCGTTGATTTACATGAGTTACAGTACTGTTGTTTGACTCTATAGAGATAGAAAGAAATAAATTGATTTGCTAAACATAACTGACACACTTTAAAAAAGTCATTGAATGGCCAAATACATGTACAATGAAAATAACTACTATTGATTTGATTTAGCAGACATTGAATGAGGTGTTACTTCTATTATTATTGCAAATTATAATATCTTTGTTATTTCTATAATTGTTAATAAAGTAATTTCAGTATAGTGCTTGAATGTCTAATCTTTAAAATGAGTTTTAATACTAATTCTCACAAGAATATTTGATAAATTATTTTTTCACCTCATTTTAAGTAATCTGATTAGTCGATTATACACAAAAATAGTATCTTAAATTATACATCACTTTTCAAATAGCTATTATAGTAATAAACTTACCACTAACAATGTTAATGTTATTGTCTTCTGTGATGGACTCACTAGCACTTTTATCAACACCTTTATTGTTGAAAGGCATAAATACAGTAAGTATAATTACTTTAAAGTAAATAATATGGTCTACGTTCTCGAATGTATAATGTATTTATTCAAACATAACATCAACTTACCAGTAATAGTCTTACTACTGTCAATAATAGTTTTATCAACACTTTCAACTTCTAGGGCAATTGCTGTAAGTGAAGAACATATAGTAACTAGTAATTTAGTAACTATAGTAATAATGCCATGGATAAACTATCTAATCAATTTGGGTGTGGCTTAGAAAATTGCTAAATTTACTAGTATTCACTACATTAGAATTAAATATGTACAAACTTGATGGAATAAATAATGTACATCATCTTTCCACTAATTATAGTCATGATGAACTTACCACTAACAGTGTTACTGTCCTCAGTAATACACTCACTAACACTTTCATCCACATCTATATTATGAAGGATATAAAGTAATTTAATTAGTCATTTAATACTCATTATGTAATCATGTACAGGTTAAGTAATATGAACGTACCATCACTTTGTTGTTCAGTTGTGTCTTTGTCTGTTTGTGTTACATCTTCTATAAAATTATATATAACATAAAATGAACATAGAATGTATTAGTATATATATGTACCATTATTATGTTGATACTAGAATGGATCAGAAATTACTAAACTTAATATGGTACATCTAATAACTAAATATAAACTAAAGTGTTGTAGACAATTAGTGGAATAAACGAATTATTGATTTGTTAATAAAGCAATTACTAGATACAGTATATTATTTGGGGTATATGTATATATCAGATAAAATATTTTGGTTAAGTGTAATTGCTAAGTCATCATTATATCTTGAGGATCTATAGTAAACCAGTATATTTTAACAATATCTTACCAGTAGTGGTTAGTAGCTCCAAGATATCATCATCACTAATGTCACTAGTTCCCTTTGTCGTGGCTACATAAATAAGAGCATAAAATAACTCAGATAATTACAAGCTTATAAAGAAAATGATAAATAAAGTATTGTTATTAAGCAATTTCTCTTTGTAGCTACCACATTGAGTTATTTTTCCTCTAGGCAAAATGCAATTATGCTTTCTAAGCAAAGACACAAATGCAGAAATTAAGAAAATACAAATACCAAATTCACTAGAATTATATAAACACTCACATTTTAAGAACTCTTCCATCTTCATGACAGTAAATTTACTTTCAATAGGTGGCTTTTCTATTGTCTGTAAAATTGTGTTCCAAGTGACTGGTTTAGACATTGTATCTATCCAAAGTTGTAGTACTTCAGCAAGTTTGTCAATGTCACTTAAAGTCTTGCTTTGTAAAGAGGCCAGGTATGTATATTGAAGTCCAAGACATTCACCAATAATATACCACTTAAAAGCAATACTTGACATTAGTTGTAGGAGGTCACATTTCTCAGGACGTTTTTCTAATAAATCAGAAAGAACAGAGTCATCAGTGACAACAATGTATATGTATACACTAACTATTTAAAGAAAGCTATCGCTTACTACACAACAAATTTAGATATGTATTCAGATATGTATATCAAACCTTTTAAAGTTGAAATATTTCTAGATTGAAGGTGATCTTTTGAGATTTTTAGTATCTCATTTTGTGTTAAACATGGACTTGAAAGAACCTTTAAATTTAATAAAATATATATCTTGAAATAATGAGTACAAGGATAATGGATTAATTTAGTAATTGATCATTTTCACATATAAAGATGTATAGTATCATTTATCATATAATAATGAAGACATGTATTAGGTTTAATATAATACTGTAACTTACAAAAGGATTTTGTCCAGTGAAAAAGCTATAGTCATTGAGATGACTGGCGACATCAGAATAGGTGCTACCTTTGGATGTATTATATGATGACATTATACTAGGAACAAATTTTTGAATGTGTTGAAGAAATTTCTCTGGAATAACTTGATTGGCTTTACTATTAAAGAATAAGGCATGGATGACAGCTGGTGCAAGCGAGATGTATGGCTCATGTGGACAAATGTGTTTGACATTGATTGGACTGTCTTGAACTTCATTATGGTCAAATATTTCTTCGTTAACTAGCATTACTCGAGCTACATCATTTACTTCATAGAGTATTCGTTTAGTAATGGTCTTACTACGAATGTCAGTTAAAGATCCAGGAGGGATGATGTACTCTTCAATTTTACATGGACAAAACTGCTTTTGAAGAGAAAGAACCATTTTTATAACAGAGCAACATATTTTTTGACTTTCAACTCCTTTGTCATTGGAAACAAATACAGTGACACATCTATTGTGATCTGTCACTTCCACTACTACATCAATACTATGCTTCCAATAAATACCATTCTTCCAGACTGTACAACGACGATTCAACTGCTCTATAGCAGATTTTGTAACTACTTCACCAACCTTACGGCGACGAGGAAGAGAATATTGATAAGCCAATCGAAGCAAAAGAATGTGAAGGAAGCGAACAGAGAGAAATTGAAATGGATTAGGGCAATACAAGCACCAACCAAATCCACTTTTGAAATGATCATTTAAATCTGAAGGAGGCTCTGTGGTGACAAGGGCTGGAAAAAAAAGGACGTCAAGATTAGAAACATGATCTGATGAAGACAGGTTGGTAGTAATAGCATTCAGTGTGTCTAAATCAATAACATGACAAAATTCCATATTAATTAAAAAATCAATAAGCATACTTGTATCATATGTTGGAAACAGCTCTTTTAAAACAGAAACATGGACAATACCAGTGTTGCTAGAGGTTGGTATAGGTAGACGCTTGATGTTCTTATTAAAAAGAACACCATTAACTTCAGCAAGGAGGCTTATTTTGTTGACTACAATCCAACTATTAGACACTATTTTGTTTCTCAGAAAAAGAACAAGACCTTTGTCGCTGAGAATTGACAAGTAGTCAACCAAAACTGTTTCATCTGAAGGGAGGGATGGATCACCAAGAGCTTTTAGGTTTTTAATAATCTCATTAATGCTAATAGCTACTTTCTGTAGCTTTTGGAGGTAGGCATAATGGACATGGCAATAATAAGTAATGTTGTCAGACTTATCAAAAACAGCCTTACAACTTTCACGAAGATGAACAATGAATTCAGGGAATCCTTTTCCTCCTGGACGATGACACTCCATGACAACAAAACCTCTATACTCTTGTTTACGGATGGCATCTTTAACAACATAATTGACATGTAACTTGAATTCATCATAACAGTCGGTAAATTGATCAGCATAGCTTCCAACAACAATCACTTGAGAAGGTTTAGTTAAATTAGCGCAAACATTTTCAATAAAGTTAAACCAGTAATACAACTGTTTCTTGAAGTAGTCAAAACCTCTAGTCGAATCTACAACTATTGTAAAAACTGCAGGAGTTCTCAACATAAGATTCTCTAGCACAGCTGCGTGACTACTATAATATTCTTGATGACCAGCAAAATCATAAATAATAACATTGCCAACTTCACGACTACGAACATTATGATAGTTAATACCGGCAGTTTCCAATTGCACACCTTCAACACATTGAGAAGGATTGTAGTGATAATCAGGAGGTTTATCAGCACGATATATAATGCATTGGGCTAATGAACTCTTTCCAGCTGTCATGTTTCCACAAAAAAATACTTTTCTATATGAATCAACTGGATAATCTTGACGACTTTTCTCAAATGGCTTAAACATCTTCAATATTTCAAATCTGTTTGGATCATACAATCTGACTTGTTCTAGTGGTGTATTCTGATGATTGTTACGAGCAAGTGGATCAACTTTTCCAGTGTGAAGTAGATATGAAATCACATCTACTTTACTGTTTGCACAAGCAAGATGTAATGGAGAGTCCCCATTCTGCAAAGAATAAAGATATACAATGATATTTATTATTAATGCAATCTAGATTATACATGTATGTATGATTTATACATAATGTTATATAATCTCCTAATAGAGTAACAATGAAAACTTTGCAAACAATGTTGTTATTTAAATGTTATAATTAATTTCCCTTCAAATATTGATATTATAAAATCAATAATGTGTTACAATGGAAAGAAACATAATACACACTGAAAGATATATCAGTATAGTCACAAATATAGAAACAAAGACAAAATCTTTGAATTTGAAACCAGTTCATACAGATATTAGTCTGTGTTTGCTTCCTACATGCCTATTTTTTTCCTTTAAGTGCTATGTTTAAAGACCATAAGAAAAACAATGTTTTTTGTCATATACCTAGGCAACATGACCAAATGGCAGTGATGTAGTTGGTTATTTTGTGATGATTCACAATTGGCAGTTAACTGAGACTCTGTTCTTTTGGTAAGCTGTATATTTTGTAGACTCAGGTTTTATAACACTTACTAAAATTTTCACTCAACCAAAATGTGCAAGTAGATAGAAGAGGAAACTTGAAGAAACTCATCAAACAAGTCACTTACATGTGGTTATTGATCACATAATAACAATTATTATTTTTCAAATAGGAACAGACACAATGATCTTAGCAGATAAGGTAAGTAAAATTACCATAATTTGAGAATGAAGCATTTTAAGGAAATTCCCAGATTGAGTTTAGTATATATGAATTTTATAAGTCACACCCACTGCAATATAATGCTAGTCCTTTTATAAGAGAGATTATTCTTCAATTATCTTAAGCTTTGGAAATCAAGTGCAATATATGTCAGGTATGTCATCATTGTTAAGGTTTAATTTTTAGGGGAGGGGTCTAGTTATATTAGTAACCATAAGTAATTTAGATGTGTTAAGGACATTCCTAGATAATGCACATTGCTCCATGACATTACTCTTATGTCCATCAGAGTTTAGGGGTAATTATGTCTTCTCAATGTAAGCACAAGTTAATTAGAATAGCAATGTCTGTTACATGTTAATATATAGTGAGTAACGTATATCCATGGATGACATAAGCTTATTCAACATCCATAATGTATGCTCCATCCTTCCTATTGTCACTATCAAGTCCATGTAATGAAAATAACGAACTACAACTACTACAGATATATAAAATCAATTTATAAAAGTTTAGTGATAAGAAAGAACTGGGACTACAGTATTATATTAATACAACTATTAATACAACAATTATAACATCTGGACTGAAAGAAGGGATAAGCAACACTTTATCTTTGGATTATTACTACCACTTTTATAAATAGCTACAACATTTTAAACACACCTCTTGATAACAACTAGATAACTTTTTACACCTAATATACATGTCGATGTGTCTCCTATCTCAAAATTAAAACAGAATGGTTCACTATTGGCTGTTCCTTTTTTGTTCATTTGTTTAGGGTTTAGGCTTTGGCTGCAGGTCTAGTAACATTATAACAGTATAGTATAATACTAATGCTATAACTTCTATAATCATCAGAACAGTTTGACAAAATGGCATATCATATTAGTGGAACCTGTGTGAATACCAAGATGTTTCCAACTATATGTACTACTATTATAACAGGACACATTTACTAACACTTGACACTGACTATCTTTGTTAATTCTTTACTAACGAAAATTTGAACAATAGATCAATGTAAAAATTGCTAACAGCCACACCCATAACATTCTATTAGATACTGATTTAAATCTAGTAACATGTAGTAATCTCTACAAACAATATACACTGACCATGTCACAAATATTGGGATCTGCATTGGAGTTTAACAGTAGCTGTATGATATCACAGTAACCCCCTTTCGATGCAAAATGTAGAGTTGTTTGCTGATACTAGAGGAAGTACATGAGTATTTATTGTTGACTATAATAGCATTAAATTATGTAGAATATTATAATATATACCAATAATGAAATGGAACAGTTATTAAAATTTAAACAGAATTAAAATTATAAAAATTGTCCTAAGATGCTTTTAGATGTATTGGTATTGCAGTTGTGTTCTCTATTATTGAAAACTGGAGTAGTTATCATAGAATAATAGAGAAATATGCCTCACTACTGTATGTTTTTCCTATGCTCAAGAGTTTAAAGTTTAGAGTTTGGATGCAAGTCTAATAACAATATAAAAGTAATGCATAATGCTAATGATACAACTCCTATAATCATCAGAACAGTTTGACACAAATGGCATACCCTATTAATGGAACCTTTGTGAATACCAACATGTTTATAACTATATGTATTACTATTATAACAGGCCACACCTAGTGATAAACATTGACTATCTTTATTAATCCTTTAATAACAAAAAATTGAACAAAAACTCAATAGAGAAATTGCTAACAGCCACACTCATAACATTCTCTATCTATTAAATACTGATTCGAATCTAGTAACATGTAGTAATCTCTACAAACAATATATACTGACCTCATCACAAATATTGGGATCTGCATTGAAGTTTAACAGTAGTTTTACGATATCATAGTAACCCCCTTTTGATGCAAAATGTAGAGCTGTTTGTTGATACTAGAGAAAGTACACAAGTGTTTACTGTTGATTATAATAGCAATTAAATTTGATAGAATATTATAATATATACCAATAATAAAATGGAACAATAATTAAAATTTAAACAGGATTAAAATTGTAAAAATTGTCATAAGATGCTTTTGGATGGATGCTTTGGTATTGCAGTTGTTTTCTCTATTATTGAAAACTGGAGATTGAAGCACTTATCATAGAATATTAGAAAAGAATGGCCCACTACTGGATATTTTTCCTATGCTCAAGGGTTTAGGGTTTAGGCTTTGGGTGTTAGTCTAGTAACAGTATAAAAGTATAGTATAATGATAATAATACAATGACTATAATCATTAGAACAGTTTGACACAAATAACATAGCATACTACAGGAACTCTTTGAATACCAACATGTTTCCAACTATATGTACTACTATTATAACAGCCCATGCCTACTGATATACCTGACACTGACTATCTTTGTTAATCCTTTACTAACAAAAATTTGAACAACAGGTCAATGTAGAAATTGCTAACAGCCACACCCATAACATTCTATATCCATTAAATACTGTTTTAAATCTAGTAAAATGTAGTAATCTCATATACACTTACAAATTTATCACAAATATTGGAATCTGCATTGGAGTTTAACAATAGTTGTACGATATCACAGTAACCTCCTTTTGATGCGAAATGTAGAGGTGTTTGCTGATCCTGTAGGAAATACACAAATGTTTATTGTTGATTGTAATAGCATTGAATTTTATAGAATATCATAATATATAGCAATGATAAAATGGATCACATATTTAAACAGGATTAAAATTATAAAAAATTGCCCTAAGATGCTTTTGGATGTATTGGTATTGCAGTTGTTTTTGTCTATTATTAAAAACTGGAAATTTCAAGTCGTTATAGAATATTAGGAAAAAAATGGTTCACTACTGCATGTTTTTTATGCTCAAGGGTTTAAAGTTTAGGCTTTGGCTGTAAGTCTAATAACAGTATAAAATTATGGTATAATGCTAATGATACAACTCCTATGTTCATAAAAACAGTTTGACACAAATGGCACAACATATTAATGGGACCTCTGTGAATACCAACATGTTTACAACTATATGTACTGCTATTATAACAGCCCATGCCTACTGATATACCTGACACTGACTATCTTTGTTTATCATTTATTAACAAAAATTTGAACAACAGGTCAATTTAGAAATTGCTAACAGCCACACACACAACATTCTATTAAGTACTGATTTAAATCTAGAAACATGCAGTTATCTTTATAAAAAATATACACTGACCTCATCACAAATATTGGGATCTGCATTAGAGTTTAACAATAGTTGTACAATATCACAGGAACCTCCTTCTGACGCTAAATGTAGAGCTGTTTGCTGATACTAGAGGAAGTACACAAATATATATTATTCATTAAAATGGCATTAAATTTTATGAAATATTATAATATATACCAATAATAATTTGGACAACATATTAAAATTTAAACAGAATTAAAATTATAAAAATTGTCCAAAGATGCTTTTGGATGTAATGATATTGCAGTGTTTTCTCTATTATTGAAACTGGAGATTTCAAGAAGTTATCATAGAATATTAGAGAAGAATGGCTCACTACTGGATGTTTTTCCTATGCTTAAGGGTTTAAGGTTTAGGCTTTGGCTAAAAGTCCAGTAACAGTATAATAGTATAGTATAATGATAATGACACAATAACTACAATCATTAGAGCAGTTTGACACAAATGGCATAGATACTAGTGGCACCTCTATGAATACCAACATGTTTCCAACTATATGTACTACTATTATAACAGGCCACATCTACTGATACCTGACACTGACTATCTTTGCTAATCTTTTACGAACAAAACATTGAACAACAGGTCGATGCAGAAATTGCTAACAGACACACCCATAACATTTTATATCTATTAAATACTGATTTAAATCTAGTAACATGTAGTAATCTCTACAAACAATATACACTGACCCTGTCACAAATATTGGGATTTGCATTGGAGTTTAACACTAGCTGTACGATATCACAGTAACCTCCTTTTGATGCTAAATGTAGAGCTGTTTGCTGATCCTAGAGGAAGTACACAAGTATTTATTGTTCATTATAATAGCATTTAATTATATAGAGCATTATAATATATACCAATAATAAAATGAACCCCATATTAAAATTTAAACAGGATTAAAATTATAAAATTTTTCTAAGGTCCTTTTGGATGCATTGTTATTGCGGATGTTTTCTCTATCATTGAAAACTAGAGACTTCAAGTAATTATCATAGAATAATAGAGAAGTCTAAAACATCTTATAATTGTCTAGTATGTAAAGTGTGCTAGCGAAAAAAAATAATAACTACAATTGCACAGATATATTTATTAATTTATAAAAGTTTATTGATAAGAAACAACTCGCAGTATTATATTAATACAAGTATTAGTGTAACAACTATAACACCTGCTCTGAAAGAGATAAGTAATAATTTATATTTGGATCATGGCAACCATTATTATTAACTACATGGATATGCTAGGCTTGTTTGTTTATTATAATGTAATGTCTTTTAAAATAATAACTCATAAGATATAAATTTGGTCATGTACTTAGGTTCTAACTTTGTCTTTCATCTTATTCACCTTCATACTGCTCTAGACATCTTACACACAACTTTTAGTAGTTTTAAATATGTCTACTTTTTCCTTTAATAATAATAATCCCAACATTTTCTAACCACATGTCTTAGTTATAACAACATAACACCAAGTTTGTACTAGTTTTACAAATCTAATGGTGCCTCTGTGAAAAACAGGATTCTTTTAAGGATTACTTGGTATATTGTTAGTCCACAAACTAAGACTTCAAAGGTTAGATCCATAGAATTTACTAATAGAAATGTTCACATCATTTGTGGCCTGACATTCATGACCATGAATATTATTTATCAAAGACAAGATTATATCAAAAAATACAAATCTACTAGGTTACAAACAAATTAATAGTGTTTTAATAAACTTGAATTTGTAAAAAAATGTACTAATAGTGCACGTCTAGTAGGAAGTTTGTCAAAATGTCAAAATATAGGCATATTAATTAAAGCTCTGGGTTGAAAAATTCCTTTTTCAGAGATATTTCACTACCTTCTAGATGAAAAATAAAGTGTGGGTAGAGCTAAATCTCTTAAGTGCCTGTCATTGATCTCTGTTGTTATAGAATATATTACTTTAAAAAGTAAACACTAACAAACAACAATAATTTATTACAATTTAATTAAGTGTACTAACCTTATTATAATGACCATGACGAACATTGACATTAGCATCTGATGTAAGTGCTTGAGTTACTTTTTCTATATCACCATTTTCAGCTGCAGTCAAAAGTAAGACATCCTATTAAAATAAATAATATATTATAACTGTGACATGTACCCGCATATAATTAGGTCATGTTTATAATATATCATAACGTATAAGGTAATTATGTCCATGTCATCATATACAGTAATTATATTATTATGTTTATCACTTACATTTCTAACTTGATCCATATCTCTTGCTCCAAAAGAATGTAAGAGTTTAACAATGTTATCATGACCATACCAGTATGCTAGATAAAGTGGACTATGTCCCCACTATAAAATGAAATAAATTGTCTAATAATAATAATAATAATAGATTAAACTTGTTAAATTAAACATATATAGAATTATATATGCACATATGGTCCAAAAACAATCTTAGGACTGATCGTGTTTATTTCATGTAGAACACATTAATGTTTTATATATTGTTTTACATATTAGGTTTATGGTAATTTCCACATTTGTCTACTAATCAAGACTTAGTGCATTTTTCTTACAATTAACAAGACATGCTCTTTCTGGATTTACATATCCTTTAGTGTGTTAACACTTAGATCTAACCATGACAATGTGTATGGTACAAGATTGTGATAACTAGATTAGACAAGTTAACAGACATTAAACCAGTATAATATCAAAGGAGGTGGTATGTCTGTATATAAAAAACACATTTAGTCATTGGTAACTTCATTTTATCATGGAATTCACTACTACTAAGAGAAAAGCTAGGGATCCTATTTATGGAGGACACAGATTGTCATCAATAAGCGAGACAGAATGGTGATTTTTGGAGATGAGGGAGGAGTAGGAGCTGTATAGCTCTATTAACGAGATGGATAACAACATTCCATTTCAAAGAGATCTCCAAAATCATGAGGTAGATGATAGTGAAATTGTAGTAGATAGAATTGTTTCTATATCTATTAAATATTGATTTACAGCTAGTAATATGTAGTAATATTTACAAACAATATACACTGACCCAATCACAAATATTTGGATCTGCATTGAATTTTAACAGTAGATGTACGATATCACAGTAACCTCCTTCTGATGCTATATGTAGAGGTGTTTGCAGATACTAGAGGAAGTACATTTATTGTTTATTATAATAGCATTAAAATTTTATAGAATATTATAATATATACCAATAATAAAATGGTCCACTTATTAAAATTAAACAATATTAAATTATAAAAATTGTCTGAGCATCCTGTTGGATGTATTGGTATTGCAGTTGTTTTCTCTATTATTGAAAATTGGAGATTTGAAAAAGTTATCATACAGTAATAGAGAAGTATGGCTCACTACTGGATATTTTTTCTATGCTCAAGATTTTAAGGTTTAGGCTTTGGCTGCAAGTCTAATAACAGTATAAACGTATAGAATAATGCTAATGATACAACTCCTAGTAACATGTAGTAATGTCTACAAACAATATACACTGACCATGTCATAAATATTAGAACCAGCATTGGAGTTTAACAGAAGCTGTACAATATCACAGTAACCCTTTTTTGATGCATAATGTAGAGCTGTTTGCTGATCCTAAAGGAAGTACACAAATATTTATTGTTCATTAAAGTGGCATTAACTTCTATAGAACATTATAATATATACCAATAATGATATGGACGATATATTAATATTATAAAATTGTCCTAAGATGCTTTCAGATGTATTGGTTTTTCAGTTGCTTTCCCTATTCTTAAAAGCTCAAAAATTTGAAGTAGTTATCATGGAATAATAGAGAAGTATGACTCACTACTGGATGTTCTACCTACACTCAAAACTTTTGGGTTTAGGCTTTAGCTGTAAGTCTAGTAACAGTATAAAATTATGGTATAATGCTAATGATACAACTCCTACATTCATAAAAACAGTTTGACACAAATGGCACAACATACTAATGGGACCTCCGTGAATACCAACATGTTTCCAACTATATGTACTACTATTATAACAGGACACACCTACTGATACCTAACACTGACTATCTTTCTTAATCCTCTATTAACAAAAATTTGAACAACATGTCAATTTAGAAATTGCTAACAGCCACACCCATAACATTCTATTAAATACCGATTTAAATCTAGTAACATATAGTAATCTCTACAAACAATATATACTGACCTCATCACAAATATCGGGATCTGCATTAGAGTTTAACAAAAGTTGTACAATATCACAGTAACCTCCTTCTGATGCTAAATGTAGAGCTGTTTGCTGATACTAGAGGAAGTACGCAAATATATATTATTGATTAAAATGGCATTAATTTTATAGAACATTATAATATATACCAATGATGGTATGGACGACATATTAAAATGTAAACAGGATTAAAATTATAAAATTGTCCTAAGATGCTTTCGGATGTATTGGTATTTCAGTTGCTTTCCCTATCCTTAAAAACTCAAAATTTGAAGTAGTTATCATAGAATAATAGAGACGTATGGCTCACTACTGGATGTTTTTCTTACACTCAAGGGTATAGGGTTTAAGCTTGGCTGCAAATCTAGTAACTGTATAAAAGTAACGTATAATGCTAATGACAGAATGCCTACAATTATCAGAACAGTTTGACACAAATGGCACAACATACTAGTGGGACCTCTGTGAATAGCAACATGTTTCTAACTATATGTATTACTATTATAACAGGCCAAACCTACTGATACTTGACACTGACTATCTTTGTTAATCCTTTATAACAAAAATTTGAACAATACGTCAATGTAGAAATTACTAATAGCCACACCATTTACATTCTATATCTAGTAAATACTGATTTAAATCTAGAACATGTAGTAATCTATATAAACAATATAAACTGACCACATCACAAATATTGGGATCTGCATTGGAGATTTTTAACAGTAGCTGTACGATATCACAGTAACTCCCTTTTGATGCGAAATGTAGAGCTGTTTGCTGATCCTAGAGGAATTACACAAGTGTTTATTATTGATTATAATAGCATTAAATTATATAAAATATTATAATATATACCAATTATAAAATGGACAACATATTAAAATTTAAACTGGAGTGAAATTATAAAATGTCCTAAGATGCTTTTGTATGCATTGGTATTTCAGTTTTTTCTCTATTATTGAAAACTGGAGATTTCAAGTAGTTATCATAGAATAATAAAGAAGTATAGTTCACTACTGGATGTTCTTCCAATGCTCAATGGTTAAGGCTTTGTGTGTAAGTCTAATAACAGTATAAAATTATAGTATAATGATTAAAAAAAATTCCTACCATCGGCAGTACAGTTTTACACAATGGCACAACATAAGTGGGACCTCTTTGAATACCAACATGTTTCCAACTATATGTACTACTATTATAACAGGCCAGACCTATTGATACCTGACATTGACTATCTTTGTTAATCCTTTATTAACAAAATTGAACAATAGGTTGCTTTAGAAATTGCTAACAGGCACACCCATAACATTCTATTAAATACTGATTTAAATCTAGTAACTTGTAGTAATCTCTACAAACAATAAGCACTGACCCTGTCACAAATATTGGGATCTGCATTGGAGTTTAACAGAAGCTGTACGATATCACAGTAACCTCCTTTTGATGCTAAATGTAGAGCTGTTTGCTGATACTAGAGGAAGTACACAAGTATTTATTGATGATTATAATAGCATTAAATTATGTAGAATATTATAACATATATACCGATAATAAAATGGACCACATTTAAAATGTCAATTGAAGTTGTCAAGATGTCAAAAAATAGGCATATTAATTAAAGGTCTGGGTTGAAAAATTCCTTGTTCAGAGAGATTTAACTGCCTTCTAGATGAAAAATGAAACAATGCGTACAAGAGTGGGTGGAGCTAAATCTCTTAAGTTTCTGTCATTGATCTCTGTTGTTATAGAATATATTACTTTAAAATTTTGGGTGTAAACACTAACAAACAACAATAATTTATTACTTTTTATACAGTATACTAACCTTCTTATAACCACCATGTTGAATATTGACATTAGCACCTGATGTAAGTGCTTGGCTTACATTTTCCATATCACCATTTTTAGCTGAAGTCAAAAGTAAGTCATCCTGTTAAAATAAATAATATATTATAACTGTGACATGTATCCACATATAATTAGGTCATGTTTATAATACATCATAACATATAAGATCACTATGTCCATGTCATCATATACAGTAAATATATTAATACATTTATCACTTACATTTCTAACTTGATTCATATCTCTTGCTCCAAAAGAAAGCAAAATCTTAACTATGTTATCATGACCATACCAGTATGCTAGATAAAGTGGGCTGTGTCCCCACTATAAAATGAAATATATTGTTTAATAATAATGATAATAATAATAGATTAAACTTGTTAAAGTGAACGTATATAGAAATATACATACATATATGGTCCAAAACAATCTTAGGACCGATCATGTTTATTTCATGTAAGAACACATTAATGTTTTATATATTGTTTTACATATTAGGTTTATGGTGTCAAATTAGTTATTAATTATATACCAAAAAAAAAATGAAAGCTACTTTGTCCTATTCACACAAATTACATTGAAAATTAATTGCATAGCATGGAAGGGTTAACTTAATTGTACTCATTATATTGGCTTTGATCTATATCCTGTTCTACTAGACAGATAGTACTACAAATATATACATGTAGTAGAGATGATAAATAAAATATAAATGATACACAATATACACTGACCTTGTTATAAACATTAGGATCTGCATTTGATAATAAGAGAAATTGGACTATCTCAGTGTGACCATTACCTGAGGCTAAATGCAAAGCTGTGTTATCATCCTAACAATGAAACAAAGAATGTGAATGAAAATATAACTACCACAATTTTTAAAATACAACAGTAAGAGAACTAATTCTGGTAATTGTAGTGTATTGAATTATGCATTAATATGTGTGTCATTATTATGTTATTAGACATAATTATATTATGAGCATTCTCAGCTGGTTGATTAGACACATGTTCACTTTTTGATTTGTGATTGTTGTATTTTCTTCTTTGTCCTTCTTGTTGTAATCTAGTCAAGTTATCACAATTGGTGACGAGGTTGGCCAAAATGTCTATTGTAGTAAAATTCCAGAACTTCAGGCCTGAGACCGAGTGATTCTCTACTTATGTCAAGACACTAAAATTTTATTTCGATGCTAACAGCATCATGGAAAGAAGAAAGTGCCTGTTTTTCTTACTGTTATAAAAGCAAAGAATTATGCTCTATTAGCGACTGTTACTCACCCAGGAAAACTCGTGACCAGAGTCTAGAAGACTTGATTAAGACAATGGAAGATCATTTTGAGCCCATTCCCATCATTATTGCTGAATGCTTTCAGTTTTACAAACGTGATCAAAAGTCTAGGGAAACTATTGCTGCTTTTGTTGCTGAATTGAGAAGCCTTGCTACCAATTGCAAATTTGGAGCCCACTTGATGATGCTCTACATGACCACTTCGTTTGTAGTCTTAATAATGAAACGATACAAACGATGCTATTACTTGAGAAGGACCTCACCATGACCAAGGCTGTCGACTTGTCCCTGAGCATGCAAAGTGCAGATGAAATGTCCCAACCCATGCATCCTGACAGATTGTCTGATGGTAGGGTTGGAGTGCTAAAGACCTCCTCACAACAGTTGTGTTACAGTTGCTCAAAAAAGGGCATGCTCCCAGTTAATGGAAATTTAAACATGCCTCTTGTCATACATGTATCAAAGTAGGTCACATTGCTCCTGCTTGCATGAGATGGAGGGAAGGATCTTGGGGGAGACCCTCAGGACACAGTGGTGTGAAACCTAAGAAAGATACAAAATGGCTACAAACTAATGAAATAGATGACTCTGAATTGTTATTATGTAATGTGTCTAGTCAGTCCAGTCCTTCAGTCCTCATTGATCTACAATTAAATGGGAAGAACTTAGTCATCAAACTGGATACTGGGGCTGTTATGTCATTGATATCTCAGTCTACATGTGACAAATTTTTTCAAATGTCAAGCTAACCTTTTTGGACATTGTACTACGACACACATCTCAAACGATTGCCTTCTTGGGACAATTTGATATTGATATTATCTATGAAGATCAGAAATGTAAGCTCAGTCTTCTTGTGATAAAAGAGTCTGGACCCAGTCTGATTAGATAAAATTAGCTGTCACATCTTCGCTTTAATTGGAGTTCTACTAAGCTTACTCCCACTTCAAATAATCAAATGGAGCTAAATTTGTTAATTAGTAAGTATCCTTCAGCTTTTGATGACAGGTTAGGTACTAAGAAGACCTTCTCCACTAAATTGGATGTCAAGCCTGGCTCGAAGCCCAAGTTTTTGAAGAGAAAGACCCGTGCCTTTTGCCCTAAGGGAAAATATTGAACAAGAGTTACAGCGATTGGAAGATGCCAGCATCATAAACAAAGTTAGCTATAGTAGTTGGGCAGCACCTATTATCGCTGTTAAAAAAAAGGGGGGAAACTGAGAATTTGTGGAGACTACAAAGTCACTATAAACCCCTCTATTGAGATTGAAAGACATTCCTTATCTTAGCCGGATGATTTGTTTGTTACACTCTCTGGTGGTAAAATCTTCTAAAAAATTGATCTATCACAAGCATATCAACAGATGACATTACACAAGGATAGTAGACACCTTGTAACAATTATTACTCATCGTGGGTTGTAACAATACAATAGGCTTCCCTTCGGGGTTGTCTCAGCGCCTGTCAATGTGCTATGGATACCTTACTGCAAGGAATTCCTAATGTGCTCAGTTATATCAACGATATTTTGGTGACTAGATCTACCTTAATGAAGCACATGGAAAGCCTGGAAGAAGTGTTGAAGAGACTGGCCAATGAAGGAATCACAGTGAAATACAGTAATTATGAATTTTTAACTAATCAAGTAGATTACTTGGGTTATGTAATAGATGAAAAAGGGTTGGATTCCTCAGATAAAAAACTTCAAGCTATTCTCAATGCCCCAATACCCTAAAATGCACAACAGTTGCGATCTCTTTTGGGATTAGCTACTGATCCCTCTGCCTATGGTGTGGGTGCAGTTATTTCACATTCATTCCCTGATGGTTCAGTAAAACCAATTGCCATTGCATCGTACGCTCTCACCCCTACTTAAAAAAATCATTTGATCAGCATACGTTGTCTAGCTTTCTCCTAAAGCATTGCTCAACACCTCATGCTGTTACAGGAGTGCCCGAAGTACCCTATTTCTTAATCGTCACATCAAAACTGTACTAGATTTGCTAAAACGAGACTATGAAGGGCAAATATTGGAGAAACAGAGTCTCCAAAAACAGACTTATGATCATCATCTTATTGATTTCTATATTGCAATGTCATGACATACAATACAGTATAGCTCCTTCGGTTTTGAATATTTATGACTAATAATATTATTCAAAGTATTAAATCTTCTATGTCTGACTTCTCATGAAAACATTATATTGTTTTTTAAATAAACTTATAATTGTGAAATTGATGAGTTATCATTCACTACAAAAGGATCATTTATTATAATATGGTATAACTTACAAAATATTGCTCCTTAGCATTCACATTAACAACATTCTTCTTTAAAGATTCTTTTACTATATCTACTTGTCCTCTTACAGCAGCAGCTAACATAATTTCATCCTAAGTAATGACAACAAGTAAATACAGATAATGTACATCATAATAAATACAACAGTATATACTAGCAATACATATGTATATAAATGTCACATGACACAGATTCAATGAACCAGAAGTAAATGACCATGTATAATGTTATATAACTATATCCCACATATAAAAGTACACTTTATTTATGTGAAATGATTTCAAGACATTACTAACATTCAGAAATAGATGGATAAATATCTCCTTTATGACAGAAGATTTGTAGTGCTACTCTAACGTTAAGATGGATAGCTACAAAGACAATTTATATTTAGTCATTTATTAGAAATACATGCAGTCCAGTTTAATCTTCTTCTCAAAAAAGTCTTATAAACCAATTGACACAAACACTTAAGACTACATAGATGCCTGGCATATATGAAATACTAAAATAAACTCACTAAGCCATTTTACAAACTGTTTGAGTGGATGTTAATCATTATGTAAGGTCTATTGAATTTTATTAGTTATGAAGAAACATTCCTTTAATGTAAGTATGTACATGTATATAATATCAATATAACAATCACACACTTCAGTTATACTAAATATTGACCTCAATTACATACACGTATATGCTTACATAATCAGGAGTAGCACCTGCATTTTCTAAAAACTGGACTATTGTGTTATGGCTTTCGATGTAAGCTTCAGTATGAGGTGTTGTACCCTATATAATGAACAAAGACATTTTAATACTTGAAATAAAATCCTATTACATATATGTGTATACACAATACAAGTTATTACTTTAGATTGACATGTATCATTAATTAAGACATTACTTTCACACAACATATGGATTTCATTCAATTAACAATATTAAAAATACTACATGTAAACATCATGTATGTTATTAATTGTGGATATTATTTCAGCAACTTTAACAAATAGAATAATAGTTTATAAATCAAGTAAATGTTGAAGTTCATAATTAATATTTAGGTGGGGCTAAAATGACTCAATACTCATTAAATCTACATAATTTGAACTAATTACTTAAGTTAGTAGACACAAATAATAACAGTAGGTGAAGAGGAAATTAATAGGATCTCACCAAAATACTACATTTAAAGTTTGCTCCTTTTTGAAGGGCTTGTTTTACTTCCTCTAAATATCCATAACAAGCAGATTTCCAAAGTTCAAAGTCCTATATAATAATAAAACAAGTCATCACATTTAAAACCAGTAAATCATACACAACTACATGTATTATATGAGACTAATAAAACTATAGGACATGTCAAATACACAATACACAAAGTAAATATTTAAATAAAAAACATGATTTAATTAAAATTATATATATAACTAATAGAGACAAATAGACTATAGTACAAATACAAGACTACACTAGCTCATAATAAACAGTTCAATGATCTTTCCATTTTTGTTGCTATTTTTATTTGATATGTGATATGATCAGGTAATAGTAATAACATATAGAAACAGGTCCAAAGAATGATAGTAGGTACAGCCATTGTTTACATAGCTAATAGTATTTATTATGTTGTAATGAACATGATCAGTTATAAATTAATAAATCTTAATAGTGTGAATATCTATTACAGATAATCAGACAAAATATCACTCAACCAAAGGCTATAGCTTGCAATAAACTATCACTTAATGAACAATTTGAGTTATTTAGAAGCTGTGTAGTCTATTTCAAGCAATCATTTCTATTTATGTAAAAAGAAGAACAAGAATTAAGAGAAATAATTTGACTGTTTAGCTAGTTCCCAGTTCTCCACTTTATTAGTAATACTTGATAACATTATCAAAGAGCTTATTACCTGTAAAATATTCACTAATGGGAAGTGATGCTGAAATAAATTTATGAGGGAACATTAACAATATACTATAACAGATTGAGTGTGACAGCCATTTTACCATGCCTTTTTCTACATTAAACCATACCATGCTTAATAATAATATGTAATGGATTGATGGTACACTAATACACGTAGTGTACTGGATTAGTTACTAATATACTCACAATAATCCATTGCTCTTCTTCTGAGAGTTGAGCTGCCATTGCCAGGAGGTCTGGTTGCCCTTGGCTGGTACTGTTAAGTTGATGTAGTTCTATAATAGAACATTAGATATCAATGTACATATATCAGTTATACTATAATGTATTATATATAACACTTTATATAACAAACACAATAAACTGTTATAAAGTTATAAAGTTGGAACTCCAAAAACAAATGAACATAGCTTGTGTTTACACAGCCTTAACTCTTCTATCTTCTTAATTGTCTGAAATACTGTCTTGTTACCAGAACTAGCTAGAAATACACTAAGTTATAGAAAAGGATGTACTTCCTCTCAATCAAAAGTCATAAGAAGTAACATATCTCGTGTATTTAGTCAACAAGTAAACACAGTAGAACTACAAGCGTTAACATGACTCATAATATTATCTATATACAATACTTTATATTACTTACCAACTTAGTTACTCGTATATACACCCACTTCTCTCTCTTTGCTGGGAAAGAGCGCCATCACGTGAAGTTTGAAGACGTCATTAGGCGATTTGGGTGGGGCTCAAGCATTTCCGAATACGGGGATAACCCTCAGGCCCTTATGCAGACGTAAATGACAAGTAGACTTTAACACAATCATTGATATATGATGAATCTATTGCTGTCTTAACTGGACATTGTCTTATAACTCAGTGTAATCATTTTAAATGAGTTACTTCTATAAGTATTTATTGTGTTTACATTATGTTTACATTAGTACTTTTAGCCACCACTCATATACATTGGGAGGCCTGAGGTCTCCAGTCTTCCTTTATTCTACCCCCTATGGCCCTCACTTACTTGTTTTTCAAATTACAACACTCTTCCTGCACTTAAAATTGAGTGGGAACCTCAATTTAATAATTATTAAATTTTGATACAACATTTAATTGATCTAATGACTAGGAATACCTGATATTTTGTAATTTGTGCTATCATAGAAAAAAGCAAATTAAAATGATTGAAAACTATTGAAACTAATTATAATATAATAATTGGAATAGTTTTTTACCACTTTGACACCAGATGCTATTAGTTATCATCAATTGAAAGCTCTATTTAATATCATGGAACCAAATGTGTATTTTAGAGATAGAAGAGATAAAATTAAACAAAGTGTTTTTTGAAATTAGCAGAGAGAGATTGTAACTGTTGAATTAAATTGATAGGTTGTTTGACCAATAAACTAACAATACTAACATATGTTACTGTCAAAATGCTTTGAGTGGCATTATGATAGCATGCAAGTACAGCAATGACAAGTATGTGTATAGATAATTCACAATTTGAGTAAGCATACTACATTGTTAGTTGTTTAATTAACCAACCACTTTTATAAGCAATTATATGTAATTATATAAACATTCAGATTATTTTGTATGTAAAAGAAATAAACTTATAAAAAATGCTATAAATGAAACATTTTTTGTTTTTTTTTAAATTTACTGTCCATAACAAACACAGTTAAAAACAGCAGTAATATAACTAAGGCTCTATGTAAGCATATGTATAAGAGTCATCTTCTAACAGTTTTGTATCTGTAATTGAGTAGTAGCATAAACTAGTCAAGTACTCATTGGGTAACTGCTGATATCTCATTATCCACTGCTAAAGAATTATCACTGATCTAATTTACATGCTGAGAAGGAACGCGTTTGAAGCATAATCTCTCCTATAATATCAAAAGGCATATATTTTATTTCTTCAAATTAATTTTTAAAAGTCAAAAAAGTATTACATTTATAGTTGCTCTTTTTTACAGAGAAAATATTATTTTTCATCCTGTAATAATAATGAATATTAATATATTTAATATGCATCTGCTCATATAAATGATATTACATTTTACAAATGTTTTTTGAACCTAAGAGCTTCATCTTCACTATAAAATCTTTCTGTGGCACTGATCAGTAGATATAAAGTCTCTTATAAAACAATTATATACACAAAACAAGAAATTAGCATTAATATATAAAAGAAAAACATGTGATATACATACTTTCAAGTCTAAAAATATATTAATAGTAAATTAAAAAGCACACTTCAGCTATTTATCATGTTCATTATCAACATTAACATAAGTATGTATTGGTTCCATTTGCTGAGATTCATTAGGTATTATATTAACATAATCTCTCTCTGTAATCACTGGTACATTATTGTTGACTATTGGTGTCTCATACTCTATATCATCAGGAAGATTGTCATATATTGGTTCTGATGTTCTGCAATAGAAATAGTATGTTAATATTGACTAATATTAGAAACAAAACTAACAGTGAATTATGTAAACCATAACCTGGACTGGTAGTCATGGCAATATTCTCCTCTTTTTGCCTACATGGACATATATTAAGTACTTGACAATGAATTAAGTTCTTACCCTGATCTCAGATTATATTTAGATTTCTTTTTCTTTGACATTATGACAAAGACTACAGAAAGTATTGATACCACTATAACTATCAATGTTATAGCACTTGTCACTGTTAGAGTAATTATAAATCTAGTATTGGAATTCTCATTAGTAGATGCAGGTAACAATGGTGTTGTTACTGAAATGTATAAAACATTAGTTATATATGATTGTATAGGATAGTACTTACAATGTGACAAAATCCTTATTGGTATACTTATAGGTCCTTCTATACTTACTCCTCTTTCATTATGTACTGCTATTCTCATAGTAAGTGTGTATGTTAATTGAGGATTTAGACCAGTTACATTGATAGATGTCTTATTAAATGGAACATGTACAGTTATATCACTTGATTGTTTACGTCTACTATTGACAGCATCTAATACTATAATATACTCAAAATAACCATGAGATTCTTCCAGTGACACTTTTCTCCATACAATAACAATAGAAGTACCATCTGAGGATCTTCGTGTTGTAATGTCTGTAGGACTAATATTAGGAGCTATAGCAAAATGCAAGTGAAAAGTATGGCATTAAAATTACAATTGTACTTACTTTCAGTTTTAGTGAAGACAGTAACTGATGTAATGTTTCCTTCTCCTAGTTCATTGACTGCTCTAATTGATATATAGTAAGGGACACCTGGACCTGTGGAGACAATATATTTACTAGTTGGTACTACATTGGCTTACGTAGTCCTCCAATAATATGCGTGTAAGAATTCAAATGAGGATCTGCAGTAACTGCTAATGACATAATAACTCCACCAGTGATATCAATATTATAACTACTAATATATCCATTAGGTGTGATTGGAGGAGACCAAGTAAGGTTAACAGCAGTGTCATTAACTACTGGTATAGTATTAACAACAAAGATATTACTAATAATAACTGGTATAACAATAAGAACTGGTTTAGAGGACACTAGAGAAATGTATGTAAAAGGGAATAGTAAACGATACATACTTACTATCAGGATCAGTTCTTCCTTCAGTAGTAGCACTAGGTCCATATCCAACTACTGTAGTAGCTGAAACAGTAGCAGTGTAATTCTGGTAGGTAGAGAATCCTCTGACAGTTATGGACTCTGCATCTTGGTTATGAGTCACATCTATCAATTGAGTTATGATTCTAAAAGTGTTGGCACCTAAATTGACTACAATAACTAATCTATATTGTGTGATAATTCCATTAGGAATAGCTGGCCATCTCCAGTTAAATGTCACATCATTCTTGGTTGGAATGGAAATAAAGTCTTGAGGAACATCATCTGGTCCTATTGGAGAATCAATTGAACATTGATATTTTGATGTGAACTTACTATCTTGAGCTGTTTTAAAGGTATGCTGTGTAGCTGGTCCCTCACCAACAACATTAATAGATGACAATTTACAAGTGTACTCAGTAAATGGTACTAATATTGGAATTGTAAACATTGTCTCTGGAGAACTCTGAGTTGCTGTCAGTCCAGAGACTTGAGCTCCATTGGTTTGTATGCAAGTTAAGTTATATCCTACTATCTCTCCATTTTGTTCCACTCTAACTGGTGGATCCCAGTCTAATGTAACACTACGTGGAAGGAAAGTTGTATTGATAAGGTTCCTTGGAGGAGCATCTGACACTGAAATAAACCAAACATTTTAAATCTCAAAACAACAAAATAATCTTACGTGCTGGTAGAGTTGAGAAGCTCATTGTTTTAGTACTAATGTTACCAATACAGTTACTAGATACAACAGTGAAGTTGTAAGTGTTAGCTTCCTCTAGACCAGTTAATATGATCTGATACATCAAGTTAACAGCAGTGATGTTGTCAGTACCCACTAGACTAGAACTAGTAGTTAAAGTATTCTGTAATTCTAGACCAATATAGTTGATATGATATGTCTCAGGTGTATAAGCAATGGATGGAATAGTAAAGTAGATAGTACAATTAGTTTCTCCAACAGTTGATAATATGTCAATGGCTGCATGTGGATTTCTAGGAACTATATATATATATATATGAAGGGTAATGCAATATTAACAAAATTCCACTTACATTTCAAAATAACATTAATGTTTTTTATTAAAGTGATATCAGGAGAGTCTGGAATAGACAGTTTTGCAAGGCAGGAGTAAGTTCCAGAATCATTTGCAAAAGTCTTAGGAAAATTCAGAGTGTTTATAACATATGTACCCTCATTGTTATATGTAACTACACCTTGACGTTCAGTACCATTGTGTAACCAAATCACTTCAAGAGTTGGTATCACTAGAGCTGGTTTACTAGCAGTACAAACTAGAGTGAAGTTATCATAAGGGTCTGAGTCAGAACAGGATTTCTCCAGACCCAGAAATGAATCTGGCATGGCAGTAAAGTCTCCAATAGCTGGGTCTATAAAAAGTAGTAAAACAACTGTTTGATTAAAGAAATACAGTATTGATGTTATCAAATTACAAGTCACAAAGATTTCAAATGTTTCTGATATATAACTATCACTGTAACAATATAACTAATATAATAGTCATACCTATAACAGTAAAGTAAGTAGAGCTATTGGTCACATTAGGAGCATAAACATAATAGTAACCAGCTACAGGTATCACATCAACAATACATGTATACATTCCAGAATCCATTGAACTACTGAGAGTACTGAATTGAACTTGAGACTGATACTTGTTATAACTAATTAATGAAGAATTATTAACAGAGATTCTTGATTGCCCATTTCTGTAGCTCTCATTGAGTGTTCTTATTTCATTGTTGATCTCATCCAACATTACCCATATTGTGTTAATAATGAAAGGAGTATTGACATAAAAATCTATTGTTATATCACATGTAATAGTCAGTTCACTACCAGCTAAATAGTCACTTTGCCTTGTTAAAGTGACATCAAGATAAGGAGTAGAAACTGTGAGAAAAAAAGGTAAATTACTAGCTTCAATTCTAAAATTACCAAGAGTATTATATTAATTTTGATTGGTTATTTTGATGTAATATCAATACTTGTATTATCAGTATTAAGTAAATTGAATACTTACTTTGTAATGGTAGATCTAGTATACTAGTGTTAGTTACTGTGACATCAATTTCATTCATTGTGATGGTAACTTGACATGTATATTGTCCAGCATCAGAGGTATTTAGTGAAGAGAAAAACAATGACAGAGAGTACATTGTATCTGAGATATCACTAAGTACTGATGGTACGCTGATACTGTTTTGGTCATGAGATACTAATGATGTATTAACACTATCTTTGATCCATATAATAGTTGGTGTCACTATAAGTCTGTCAATGACTTCAACAGTACAAGTAATGTTATATTCTTCACCAGGTCTGACTACACCAGTTGTCATAATGTTTATTATTGGAGATGGGATTGCTATAAGAAAAAGATAGGAAGAGTACTTATTATATCATTAAGTCCATTTTATGAGTGCATTAGATAATAATATACAGTGTAAATGGAATTTAATATGATGTACCTTGTACAGTTATAGTAGTGCTAGTATTGACTGATGTATTCCTTACATACTCATAGTCACTGATATTAGACAGTATATTAAAATTACAGGAATATTCTCCACTATCATCAGTATTATCCAATGAATTGAAGTGAAGTGTAGCTTCATATTGAAGAGAACCAATTTGTATGAGACATTCTGTGATAGTAGCATTATTTGAAAGACCACTAGGAACAGATGTGCCATTTCTTGTCCACTTATTTCTCACAATAACTGGTATTATCACAAGATCATTCAATGCGATGACACATCTGAGAAAAAAAGATGTACCAGCATAGAGTACTCCCTGATAACTTTGAGAGATGTTTGGAGTCACAGGAGGGACTACAAAATAATAACAAATACTTCATACAATAGTACAAATATTATTATGTAACTCACAGTCAACAATCAGTTCAAATTCCTGTTCTCTTGACTGCGCATCATAAGTAGCAGTTAGTGGATCATCAGTTCCATTAACACCAGTCACATTAAAATCAGCTTTGCATATATACACTCCTCTGTCTTCAAACCTCACTGGTTCCAGTAATATTGTCCAATTAGTTTCAGACCCAGTTTCTTCAGTGGTAAAGGTATAAAGAATGTTTATATCTTGGAGTAAATAAGTGTCTGTAGTGTTCATTTTCATTATCTCAATTGATGGTGCAAGAACTAATCTCTCCACTACTCTCACAGTACAAGTAATATTGAGGTTTTGACCTACTTCAGTAGATCCCACAGTAAAGATATTTAATTCCATATCAGGTAAAGCTGGTAAAGAAAACTAGCATTATATAAAAAAGTAAATGTTACTTACATTGAACAGTTATTGTGTCAGTAATACTGTTTATTCCATTAATAATTAAAGAATCACTTGAACTAATAGTCATCTGACAAATATATCTTCCAGTATCATTAAAGTTATTGTTATGATCTCCATTATCAATTGGTAGAAACACTAGTGTACTCTCAAACTCATTGTTTCCATTTCTTGTAACATTAGTGATCATACGTCGTGATTCAACAGGTATAGTATTGCCTTGAGGATCAAACCAAACTACAGTAGCTGACACTGCTGTGTCCACTACACTGGGTAGTGTACCAATACAGGTCAGGTTAAAATTAGTACTCTCATAGATAGGACTTGTGGAAGGACTACCTGTGATAACCATACTAGGTGGAGGGACTATGGAAAACGTATTAGCCATATTCACTTTAATTTCCTAACAAATAACTTACTTTGAACATTAAGATCTCTCAATATATAGTCATTGACTCCTAAATCATCAAATATCACTGAACAGTAATATCTTCTACCATCAGATGTCTTCACTGGATTAAGTGTTAGATTACTCAAGATAAGATTACCAATCCTAGTTACATTTCCAATTGTAGCATCACTGTTAATTATTTTAACTTTTTGTACTCTAGCTAGATCATAACTCCATATTACTGCAAGTCTAGTAAGATCATGTACTAGTCTCTCAGGTATACTGATATTACATGTCATAGTGAACTGGTCTCCAGCAGTGGGTGTGGTTGGAAAAAAGATGTCAACAATCACATGATCAGCAGTGAGATCTATAAATTAATTAATAATAATAATACTATTGTTATATGTACAATTAAGTATTATACCTGCCACATTTAGTATAAGACTCTTGTTATTCTCATTACCAGTAATATAAGAAGATACAGGAGATGGTAGAACACTCACAGTACACGAGTACATAGCACCATTGTCTCTAGTATTACTTAAACGTTCGATATGTAATGTACTAGTGTACATGTGTGACCCTAACATAGTCAGTGAACTAATAGTATAGTCACTGTTATTAGTAAGAGGAGAACCACCATTATGAGACCACTCAACATCAACAATAACTCCAGTATTAACAGCATCACTGATGTTAACAGTACATACTATATCAAGATATGTTGTCTCTATTAGTGAACTTGGATCAACAGGATGAGTAGAGATAGCAACAACTGGTTGAGGAACTATATCAGAGAAAGTAAAACATTTCACATATTTTTAGACTTACTCTGTAGTGAAAGGTCTTGTAAAATAGAGTTAGTTACTGTGACATTAATCTCATTCACTGTCATGTTAGCTTGACATGTATATTGTCCAGCATCAGAGGTTTTAAGTGAAGAGAAGAACAATGACAGAGAGAACATTGTATCTGAGATATTACTAAGTACTGATGGTACACTGATAGTGTTTAGTTCATCTGATAATAATGATGTATTAACACTATCTTTGATCCATACAATAGTTGGTGTCACTATAAGTCTGTCAATGACTTCAACAGTACAAGTTATATTATATTCTTCACCAGGTCTGACTATACCAGTTGTCATAATGTTTATTATTGGAGATGGGATTGCTATAATAAAAAGATAAGGAAAGTACTTATCATATGATAAAGTCAACCTTATGACTGCATTAGATAATAATATACAGTCTAAATGGAATTAAATATAATGTACCTTGTACAGTAATAGTAGTGCTAGTATTAACTAATGTATTCCTTACATACTCGTAGTCACTGATATTAGATAGTATATTAAAATTACAGGAATATTCTCCACTATCATCAGTATTATCCAATGGATTGAAGTGAAGTGTAGCTTCATATTGAAGAGAACCATTTTGTATGAGAGATTCTGTGATAGTATCAACATTTGAAAGACCACTAGGAACTGATGTGCCATTTCTTCTCCATTGATTTCTCACAGTAACTGGTATTGTCACAAGATCGTTCAATGTGATCACACATCTGAGAAAAAACGATGTACCAGCATAGAGTATACCCTGATAACTTTGAGAGATGTTTGAAGTCACAGGAGGGACTGCAAATAATAACAACTACTTAATGCATGAGTTTAAACATTATTATGTAACTCACAGTCAACAATCAGTTCAAAGTCCTGTTCTCTTGACTGCGCATCATAAGTAGCAGTTACTGGATTATCAGTTCCATTAACACCAGTCACATTAAAATCAGCTTCACATACATATGCTCCTCTGTCTTCAAACCTCACTGGTTCCAGTATTATTGTCCAATTGGTTTCAGACCCATTGTCATCAGTGGTAATAGTATAGGGAATGTTTATATCTTGTAATAAATATATATCTGTAGTGTTCATTTTCATTATCTCAATTGTTGGTGTGACAACTAATCTCTCTACTACTCTCACAATACAAGTTATAGTAAGATTTTGACCTACTTCAGTAGATCCCACAGTAGATATATTTAACTGCATATCAGGTAAAGCTGAAACATTAAAAATTGAAAATGAAATATGCAATGAAGAAAAGCAACTTACATTGAACAGTTATTGTATCAGTAGTACTGTTTATTCCACTAATAATTAAAGGATCACTTGAACTAATAGTCATCTGACAGATATATCTTCCAGTATCATTAAAGTTATTGTTATGATCTCCATTATCAATTGGTAGAAACACTAGTGTACTCTCAAACTCATTGTTTCCATTATTAGTAACATTAGTGATCATACGTCTTGTTTCAACAGGTATAGTATTGCCTTGAGGATCAAACCAGACTACAGTAGCTGACACTGTTGTATCCACTACACTGAGTAGTGTACCAATACAGGTCAGGTTAAAGTTAGTACTCTCATATATAGTTAGATTGAAAGGACTACCTGTGATAACCATACTAGGTGGAGGGACTATGGAAAACATATTAACCATATTCACTTTAATTTCACAACAAATAACTTACTTTGAACACTAAGATCTCTGAATGTAACATCATTGACTCCTAAATCATAAAATGTCACTGAACAGTAATATCTTCTACCATCAGATGTCTTCACTGGATTAAGTGTTAGATTACTCAAGATAAGATTACCAATCTTAGTCACATCTCCAATTGTAGCATCACTGTTAATTACATCGACTCTTTGTACTCTAGCTAGATCATAACTCCATATTACTGCAAGTCTAGTAAGATCATGTACTATTCTCTCAGGTATACTGATATTACATGTCATAGTGAATGGGTCTCCAGTAGTGGGTGTGGTTGGAAAAAAGATGTCAACAATCACATGATCAGCAGTAAAATCTATAAGTTAATTAATAATAATAATACTATTGCTATATGTACAGTTAAGTATTATACCTGGCACATTTAGTATAAGACTGTTGTTATTCTCATTACCAGTAATATAAGAAGATACAGGAGATGGTAGAACACTCACAGTACACGAGTACATAGCACCATTGTCTCTAGTATTACTCAAACTTTCGATATGTAATGTACTAGTGTACATGTGTGACCCTAACATAGTCAATGAACTAATAGTATAGTCACTGTTATTAGAAAGAGGAGAACCACTATTATGAGACCACTCAACATCAACAATAATTCCAGTATTAACAGCATCACTGATGTTAACAGTACATACTATATCAAGATATGTTGCCTCCACTAGTATACTAGTATTAAGGGGATAACTGGAGACAATGATCACTGGTTGAGGAACTATATCAGAGAAAGTAAAACATTTCACATATTTTTAGACTTACTCTGTAATGAAAGGTCTTGTAAAATAGAGTTAGTTACTGTGACATTAATCTCATTCACTGTCATGTAAGCTTGACATGTATATTGTCCAGCATCAGAGGTTTTAAGTGAAGAGAAGAACAATGACAGAGAGAACATTGTATCTGAGATATTACTAAGTACTGATGGTACTCTGATAGTGTTTAGTTCATCTGATAATAATGATGTATTAACACTATTTTTGATCCATACAATAGTTGGTGTCACTATAAGTCTACCAATGACTTCAACAGTACAAGTAATGTTATATTCTTCACCAGTTTTGGCTATATCAGTTGTTGTAATGTTTATTATTGGAGATGAGAGTGCTACAAGAAAAAGATATGGAAAGTGATTATATCATTAAGTCTACTCCATGACTACATTAGATAATAATATACAGTGTAAATGGAATTAAATACAATGTACCTTGTACAGTAATAGTAGTGCTAGTATTAGCTGATGTGTTCCTTACATACTCATAGTCACTAATATTAGAGAGTATATTAAAATTACAGGAATACTCTCCACTATCATCAGTATTATCCAATGGATTGAAGTGAAGTGTAGCTTCATATTGAAGAGAACCATTTTGTATGAGAGATTCTGTGATAGTATCATCATTTGAAAGACCACTAGGAACTGATGTGCCATTTCTTCTCCATTGATTTCTCACAGTAACTGGTATTGTCACAAGATCATTCAATGTGATCACACATCTGAGAAAAAAAGATGTACCAGCATAGAGTACTCCCTGATAACTTTGAGAGATGTTTGGAGTCACAGGAAAGACTGCAAAATAATAACAACTACTTAATACATAAGTTTAAATGTTATTATATAACTCACAGTCAACAATCAGTTCAAATTCCTGTTCTCTTGACTGTGCATCATAAGTAGCAGTTACTGGATCATCAGTTCCATTAACACCAGTCACATTAAAATCAGCTTCACATATATATGTTCCTCTGTCTTCAAACCTCACTGGTTCCAGTATTATTGTCCAATTGGTTTCAGACCCATTGTCATCAGTGGTAATAGTATAGGGAATGTTTATACCTTGTAATAAATATATATCTGTAGTGTTCATTTTCATTATCTCAATTGTTGGTGTGACAACTAATCTCTCTACTACTCTCACAGTACAAGTTATAGTAAGATTTTGACCTACTTCAGTAGATCCCACAGTAGATATATTTAACTGCATATCAGGTAAAGCTGAAACATTAAAAATTGAAAATGAAATATGAAATGAAGAAAATAACTTACGTTGAACAGTTATTGTATCAGTAGTACTGTTTATTCCACTAATAATTAAAGGATCACTTGAACTAATAGTCATCTGACAAATATATGTTCCAGTATCATTAAAGTTATTGTTATGATCTCCATTATCAATTGTTAGGAACACTAGTGTACTCTCAAACTCAATGTTTCCATTACTAGTAACATTAGTGATCATACGTCTTGTTTCAACAGGTATAGTATTGCCTTGAGGATCAAACCAAACTACAGTAGCTGACACTGTTGTGTCCACTACACCGGATAGTGTACCAATACAGGTCAGGTTAAAGTTAGTACTCTCATAGATAGGACAAGTGAAAGGACTACCTGTGATAACCATATGAGGTGGAGGGACTATGGAAAACATATTAGCCATACTCACTTTAATTTCACAACAGATATCTTACTTTGAACACTAAGATCTTTCACTATATGATCAGTGACTCCTAAATCATTAAATATCACTGAACAGTAATATCTTCTACCATCAGATGTCTTCACTGGATTAAGTGTTAGATTACTCAAGATAAGATTACCAATCTTAGTCACATTTCCAATTGTAGCATCACTGTTAATTACATTGACTCTTTGTACTCTAGCTAGATCATAACTCCATATTACTGCAATTCTAGTAAGATCATGTACTAGTCTCTCAGGTATACTAATATTACATGACATAGTGAATGGGTCTCCAGCAGTGGGTGTGGTTGGAAATAGAATATCAACTATCACATGATCATCAGTAAAATCTATAAATTCAAATAATAACAATAATACTATTACTATATGTATAATTAAGTATTATACCTGCTACATTTAGTGTAAGACTGTTGTTATTCTCATTACCAGTAATATAAGAAGATACAGGAGATGGTAGAACACTCACAGTACAAGAGTATATAGCACCATTGTCTTTAGTGTTGCTCAAACTTTCAATACGTAATGTACTAGTGTACATGTGTGACCCTAACATAGTCAATGAACTAATAGTATAGTCACTGTTATTAGTAAGAGGAAAACCACCATTATGAGACCACTCAACATCAACAATAATTCCAGTATTAACAGCATCACTGATGTTAACAGTACATACCATATCAAGATATGTTGCCTCTATTAATGAACTTGGATCAACAGGATAAATAAACACAGTAACAGCTGGTTGTGGAACTAGAGGTAAAAACAATTAAGGATTACATAGATAGTCTGGTAGTACATCATATGACACTTATAGAATGTATTTTAACTTACTAGTAGTATTAATAGTGAAAGTGTTAACATAAGAGACTTGGTAACTGATATCAATCTGACTGATGTTCACTAGACATTGATACTGTCCACTATGTGATGTCATTAGTGGAGTGTAGAATATAGACACATTGTTATCTCCAGAGTTTATAGAAAAATTAACCACATCTCCAATCTTGACTATAGTAGTATTGACAATAATATTATAGAGGTTATCATCCACATCTACTGAACACGATAAAGAATAGCTCTCTCCTATAGCACCAGTACCAATTACAATCACATTGATTACTGGAGCTGGTACAGCTAAAATAAAGAAAGATTTGATTAGTAGAATAGCAAACCGACAAACTGACCTTGTACTATCAGTTCAGTTAGTGCGGAACTAGTGCTATCAATAATAAATGGTTCCATTTCAAAGTTAAATCCAAATGTTATTGGACTAACAGTTCCAGTACAAGTATAATTACCAACATCATCAGTGTCTACAGGAGTGAATGTGAGTATTGCAGAATAGACATTGTTATTGCTTGTCAAGGTCTTGCTAATCCTAAAATTAGATACATCTACAGGTTTTCCATTCTTCTTTAAGTAAATAGTAACATTTGGTGTAGGAGGAATAGGATCACTGAGATTGACATTACAAGACAAATATTGTTGAGTAGCATGAGTGAACATAAGTGAACTACCAGGAGTTATAGAGACAGTTGGAGTTGGTACTGATGAAGAAAAGATGATAAATGAAGTTTAAGTTATGTTATAATATTAAACTTACTAGTGACATAAACAGTTGTTGTTGTATTACTAACTCCAATAATTGTGTCATTATCATGTATTACAGTAAGATCAGCTACACAAGTATATTCACCACCATGTGTATACATTAATGGATTAAACTGAAGTTCATAAGTTTGTATAGTGTCTGACACTACAGTTAAAGTCTGAGTGATTCCAGAGCCATTTAGTAATTTTGTCCCATTACTGTAAAACCAAGTGATATCTGGTGTACCAAATACCACACTCACAGAACATAACAGGCTATACATATTACCAGCAATATTAGTTCCAGATGTAGTAATACTAACAATAGGATTACCTATATAAGTACAACAAAGATGTTGTTACTGTAATTATTTGTACAAAATCTTACCAAGTGTACTGAAGGTATAATCTTTTATAGTATTTCTTTGTAGAGGTATACCAGGTATACTGATGGTAGCTATACAAGTATATAGCCCCTCTTGATCCTGACTGATAGGAAAAAATGTCAAAGTAGCAAAGTTGTCTCCATTATAAGCCAGTGTCACATTATTTCTGATGGTTTCACTACCATTATACAGCCATGTGACTTTGATCATAGCCAAACCTTCTAGGTTGTTTGGTGCTGTGGCATTACAGGTTAAAGTAAAGATTTCATCTGCAAGAGGTATTAATATTTCTACTGAAGGTAAAAACTGAAGGTTAGTAGTAATATTAGTAGTACTGGCTGCATTGACATAATTATAACCAGCAATGGGTATCACATCAACAGTACAAGTATAACTCCCAGAGTCCATTGAGCTACCGAGAGTACTGAATTGAACTTGAGAACGATAAGTATTGAAATCAGTTTCTATAAGATCAATAAGTGAGATTCTTGACTGTCCACTACCAGAGGCATCTTTGAGGATCTCAGGATCTGTTAGTTGCATTCCAATACCACTGCTGTCCTCATCTAACATTGTCCATACAGTGTTAACAATAAGGGGAGTATTGACATTAGGATCTATTGTAATATCACATGTTATAGTCAGTTCACTACCAGCTAAATAGTTATTTTGTCTTGATAGATTAATATCTAAATTAGGAGTGGGAACTGTAAGAGGAAAAAGAAAGAGTAAGTTCATTAGCTGCCAGTGAGAAATATCTAACTACATAGCTTCAAATCAATTATGATTTCTACATTTTTTGCTTACTTTGTAATGATAGGTCTAGTAAAATGGTGTTAGTTACTGTGACATTAATCTCAGTCACTGTGATGGTCGCTTGACATGTATATTGTCCAGCATCAGAGGTATTTAGTGAAGAGAAGAACAATGACTGAGAGTACATTGTATCTGAGATATTACTAAGTACTGATGGTACACTAATAGTGTTTAGATCATCAGATACTAATGATGTATTAACACTATCTTTGATCCATACAATAGTTGGTGTCACTATAAGTCTGTCAATAACTTCAACAGTACAAGTAATATTATATTCTTCACCAGGTCTTGTTATATCAGTTGTCATAATGTTCATTATTGGAGATGGAATTGCTATAATAAAAAGATATGGAAAGTCATTATGTCCACTTTATGACTGCATTAGATGATAACATACAGTGTAAATGGAATTAAATACAATGTACCTTGTACAGTAATAGTAGTACTAGTATTAACTGATGTATTCCTTACATACTCGTAGTCACTGATATTAGATAGTATATTAAAATTACAGGAATATTCTCCACTATCATCAGTATTATCCAATGGATTGAAGTGAAGTGTAGCTTCATATTGAAGAGAACCAATTTGTATGAGACATTCTGTGATAGTATCATCATTTGAAAGACCACTAGGAACTGATGTGCCATTTCTTCTCCATTGATTTCTCACAGTAACTGGTATTGTCACAAGATCGTTCAATGTGATCACACATCTGAGAAAAAACGATGTACCAGCATAGAGTACACCCTGATAACTTTGAGAGATGTTTGAAGTCACAGGAGGGACTGCAAATAATAACAACTACTTAATGCATGAGTTTAAACATTATTATGTAACTCACAGTCAGCAATCAGTTCATAGTCCTCTTCAGCAAATTGAGTATCATAAGTAGCAGTTGATGAATCATTAGTTCCATTAATACCAGTCACATTAAAATCAGCTATACATATATATACTCCTCTGTCTTCAAATCTCACTTGTTCCAGCATTATGGTCCAATTAGTTTCAGACCCAGTATCATCAGTGGTAATAGTATAGGAAATGTTTAAGTTTTGTAGTAAATATGTGTCTGTAATGTTCATTTTCATTATCTCAATTGTTGGTATGACAACTAATCTCTCCACTACTCTCACTGTACAAGTGATATTAAGGCTTTGATCTACTTCAGTAGAGCCCACAGTAGAAATATTTAACTGCATATCAGTCATATCTGAAACAATAAACATTAAAAATGACATATACAATGAAAAAGATAAAGGTACTTACTTTGAACAGTTATTGTGTCAGTAGTACTGTTTATTCCACTAATAATTAAAGTATCACTTGAACTAATAGTCATCTGACAGGTATATGTTCCAGTGTCATTTAAGTTACTATTATGATCTCCATTATCAATTGGTAGAAACACTAGTGTACTGTTAAACTCATTGTTTCCATTACTATTAACATTAGTGATCATACGTCGTGATTCAACAGGTATAGTATTGCCTTGAGGATCAAACCAGACTACAGTAGCTGACACTGCCGTGTCCACTACACTGGGTAATGTACCAGTACAGGTCAAGTTGAAGTTAGTACTCTCATAAATAGGACCAGTAGAAGGACTACGTGTAATAATCATACTGGGTGGAGGAACTGTGGAAAGTAGATTAATGATATTATACTTGATTTTCCTAACAAATAACTTACTTTGAACATTAAGATCTCTCAATGTATGATCATTGACTCCTAAATCATTAAATATCACTGAACAGTAATATCCTCTACCATCAGATGTCTTTACTGGATTAAATGTTAGAGTACTTAAGATAAGACTATCATTCCTAGTTGCATTTACTATTGTAGCATCACTGTTAATTACATCAACTCTTTGTTCTCTAGCTAGATCATAACTCAATATTACTGCAAGTCTAGTTAGATCATATACTAGTCTCTCAGGTATACTGATTTTACATGTCATAGTGAACTGGTCTCCAGCAGTGGGTGTGGTTGAAAATAGAATATCAACTATCACATGGTCAGCAGTGAAATCTATAAATTAATTAATAATAATAATACTATTACTATATGTACAATATTAAATATTATACCTGCCACATTTAGTGTAAAACTGTTGTTATTTTCATTACCAGTAATATAAGAAGATACAGGAGATGGTAGAACACTCACAGTACAAAAGTACATAGCATCATTATCTCTAGTCAAACTCAAACTTTCAATACGTAATGTACTAGTGTACATGTGTGATCCTAGCACAGTCAGTGAACTAATAGTATAGTCACTGTTATTAGTAAGAGGAGAACCACCATTATGTGACCACTCAACATCAACACTAATGTTAGTAGTAACAGCATCACTGATGTTAACAGTACATACTATATCAAGATATGTTGCCTCTATTAGTGAACTTGGATCAACAGGATGAGTAGACACATTAACTACTGGTTGTGGAACTAGAAGGAATAGTTACACAAAGAATATGACGTGACATATATAAATATATAGCTAATTAAAATAAATTACACAACAGACATATCAGAGACTATTATTTATACAGAGAAACATCAGTCTGGTATTACATTACATGACACTTTGTATTATTATCATTTGAAGATATATTAGAATGTATTATAACTCACTAGAAGTATTGATAGTGAACGTTTTGACATAAGAGACTTGGTAACTGATATCAATCTGACTGATGTTTACTAGACATTGATACTGTCCGCTATGTGATGTCATCAATGGAATGTAGGATATAGATACATTGTTATCTCCAGAAGTTACTGTAGAAGTAACCAGACGTTCTCCAATCTTGACTATAATTGTATTGACAACAATGTTATAGAGGTTATTATCTACATCTACTGAACACACTACAGAATAGCTATCTCCTATAACACCTGTGCCAATAACAGTGATATTGATTACTGGAGCTGGTATACCTACAATGATAAAAAGAACTAAATTAGTAGAATAGTAATCCAATAGACTGACCTTGTACTAACAGTTCAGTTATTGCAGAGCTTTTGCTACCAATAATAAAAGGTTCCACTTCAAAGTTAAATCCAGATCCTATAGGACTAACAGTTCCAGTACAAGTATAATTACCAACATCATCAGTGTCTAAAGGAGTGAATGTAAGTATTGCAGAATAGACATTGTTATTGCTTGTCAAGGTCTTGTTAATCCTAGAATTAAATAGATCTACTGGTTGTCCATTCTTTTCCAAGTTAATAGTAACATTTGGTGTAGGAGGAATAGGATCGCTGAGGTTGACATTACAAGACAAATATTGTTGAGTAGCACGAGTGAACATAAGTAAATTACCAGGAGTTATAGAGACAGTTGGAGCTGGTACTGATGAAGAAATGATGATAAGTGAAATTTAAGTTTGTTATAGTATTAAACTTACTTGTGATATAAACAGTTGTTGTTTTATTACTAACTCCAATAAATATGTCCTGACCACATATTAAAGTAAGATTAGCTTCACAAGTATATTCACCACCATGTGTATATATTAATGGATTAAACTGAAGTTCATATTTTTGCTCAGTGTCTGACACCACACTTAAAGTCTGAGTGATTCCAGAGCCATCTATTACTTCTGTCCCATTACTGTCAAACCAAGTGATATCTAGTGTACCAAATACCACACTCACAGAACATAACAGACTATACATATCACCAGCAATATTAGAACCAGTTGTAGTAATACTAACAATAGGATTACCTATATAAGTACAAACAATTATTTTAATTATTAGCATCAAATCTTACCAAGTGTGCTGAAGGTATAATCTCTACTAGTATTTCTTTGTAAAGGTATACCAGGTATACTGAGGGTAGCTATACAAGTATATAGTCCCTCTTGAGTCTGTTTGATAGGAGAGAATGTCAAACTGGCAGAACCTTCTCCATTATAAGTCAATGTTATATTATCTCTGAGAGTTTCATTATACAGCCATATGACATTAATCTTAGCCAACCCTACTACATTATCTGGTACTGTAGCATTACAGGTTAAAGTGAAGATTTTATCCACAATAGGAATCCCCATATCAATTATTTCCACTGAAGGTAAAGGTATAGCTACAAGAGATAAAATGTGACTGACAGTATTTAATAGTATGACACATGTACCTTCAACTATAACAGTAACATTTTCAGATGTTGCTTCTGAAGGTATTACAAATGAAGTGAAGACAAAATTATCATTTGTTCCAACTTGAGCTCTACAATAATATTGTGCTCCATTGTCTCCAGTTAATGATAGATCAGTGATATTTAAACTACTACCATACATTGTGCTATTTAGCTGACCAGTATCAATACTATATCGATCATTATCATGAACTACTACTCCATTTGTTCCAAACCATGTAATATTGACATTAGTGTCTACATCAAGTGATGTTATGATAACAAGACAACCCAGAGAAACCATACCACTCTCAAAGTTACGATTATTTAGTTTAGAATTAGGAGTAACTAGTGCACCAATAATTGGGTCTGGAACTATAATACGAAATATAATATTCTTTACAAAGATCTGAAATTGAATACTAACCTTGTACAGACACAATAAAATGTCTTGGTAATATAAACAAGTCATTGTCTCGTTCAATAAATGTTGAATGACATGTATATCTTCCAACTTGAGAAGCTTGAAGATTATTAAAGTTCAATTCCAGTGTGTATGTATTAGTATCCAGTAATGTGTTAGTATCTAATCCACTACTAACTGATAAGTCCCCAGTAGTCATATTAATAGGATTTCTGTCCTGATCAGTCCACATCACTTGTATTTCGACTTCGTTGAGTTCAACAGATAAAGTGGTTGTACATCTTACTGTAAAGTTAGAACCATATGACAATGGAGTATTGGGACCAGCTATCTCAGCAGATACAACTGATTAAAGAGACACATAAATTTCAATGTGAGTGAATATAACAAGTGAGGTTACCTTGAGACATTGTAGTATTAATATGCTCACTAGGTAGGTCTCCTCCATAAGCTACAACAAATGCAGTGTAATTGACATCAGGTTGTAGTGAAGTTATATTTAGTTCAGTAGTATTTGTCTCCATACTAACTCTCGTACCATTAGATATATCAAGGAACACCTCATAACCTACTACTAGTGGAGTATTATTAATGGGAGGTGACCATGTAAGTAGAGCTGATGTTAGACCAGTTCTGGTAGAATTTACGTCAGTAGGTATATCAGTTACTAGTGATTACAATTATATTATTATAATGACATTAAAGTTGTACCTTACCACTAATATTTATACCAGGAGTAGTAGCAGTAGGAAATGATTTTATTGATGAATCTGTTCTAACAATACAAGTATATTCACCAGCTTCTCTTAGCCTTATAGTTGCAATCACAGCTACTCTAATAGGATCAGTAGATATATCAGGTACACGATATAAATCTTTCGCAGTAATATTAAATGTATTGCCATTAACAGAACATGTCACTGTTGTAGGAGGTGTGTTTGTGACTTCAAAGTAGAGAATGAACACTGGAGGATTAGCATCTCTTGTAGAGAGTACATTAAATTCAAGGTTTCTGTTACGATCCACCACAGGACCAGCTATAAAGTAATGTACACAAATATTTAATTAGAATACAAATTTGCAATTACAATGCTATAATGATAAATAATTTAATTACTAATCATAATAAATATATTATGTATTGTGTTTGTGCTCTTATTGTAACTTTTTGAAAAAAAACATAGTAAAGTCTTGGCTAAATTAATGGTTGGTTTTAAACTCTGAGCATTACAAGTACATACAACTCTCCACTATTATCAAAGTCACTATTTCCATAATACAATGCATAAATGCATTAAATAATATAAAACTCACCACTGTAATCAAACCCAATACCACCGTATATAGCTACATATAGTGTCTGATTTACTCCTTCTTCATTAGGAATAATACAAGAGTATAGTCCTTGAAATGAAGCTAGCCCACCATGTCTAAGTAGACCCACTTGACCAGGGACATCAGTATTATATGATTGTAATGGAGTAGCACCACTTTGTGTAGGTACTAGTGATCCATTAGGTAAGTACCAGACACCTATCATACTCTCATTAAGAGCACTCTGACACCATATACCATCATTTTGACCATCACCATTTTGATCCAAATCATAGAACTGACTGGCTCTCATAATAAAGTAGTTAGGTATTACTCTATTCTCATAACTTAGATAAAGTCTCACACCTATATAATACTATAATATAAACATATAGTATAATATTGTATATACTTAACCAGTAGTAGGTCGAGGAGGTAGTGTACCAAATGCAGCCTCTCCTAGTGCTATAATCATGAATATCAATAGTCCAGTTAACTGTTGTTGTATCATTGTGACTATAATGTAGTAAAGTTTATATTAAAATAATTACTGCTGTGTCATTTTACTCCATTACTCTAGTACTATAAAAATTGCCATTATAGAGAAAACGATATAACAACATTACTCACATCTTCATATGAAATGGTTACATTTGCCATTTAGTCAGAGTTAAGGTCACATGTTTTTGCCTCAAACTTTATATTGAGGTAATTTAGTGATTTGGTAAGAGTATAATATATAACATTAAACATGTATATAAATTGTTTATATAGTGTCATTACAAACACAATATAAACATCATATAATATTTATGTACATTATAATCTATTATATTAAATTTTGATTTTCTCGTTGATATTATGTTTGATAGGTAACAGCTACATATGTTACAAGTATCAAGTATTCCATTAAAAAATGTAATCATAAAACAGCAAATTAATTGGATAGAAACAGCCATTCAATTTAGAATGATCTAACTACACTGTAAAAATTGATTTGTTGATTTAACTAATATATTGTTATACAGGTTGCATGTAGAAAAATTAGTGTAATGTAAAAGTAAACGTAACAATGTTTTTACTACTAATGCACTAAAGCTGCACAAACTGTAGTGCGTAGTAAAAACAGTGTTACGTTTACTTTTACATTACTCTAATTTTTTCTACATGCAACCTGTATAACAATATATTAGTTAAATCAACAAATCAATTTTTACAGTGTATGAACACATCATACATAACCAATAGAAATTGATAGCCTTCATTGTGACAAACATAATTGTTTTATTTAGTTGACTATCTACTGTATCTACTGTATGTTTGACTTCATTTCCAAATGATTATGTTGGCCAGTATGAATCCTGAACAGTTGTGATTTTCCTGACATAAGAATAAGTCTTAATTTGAAAGCCATATCTCTAACAATATCATTTAATTGATCATCAATCTCTGAGCTTCAATAGAAACTATATTCATAATGGTAAGCGTGTTTGTGGTACACTAGAGGACCATTATGAAATATTATCTCCCTACTGTCACATTAACTGTCACAATTAGCAAAAGAAAATGTATTTATTAGAAGCACTTATAAAGATTATATTTCAATTTCTAAGATTTAAAATTACAGAAAGGAATCGTTAAATTACACACTCACAGTTAAAATGCTAGCTTGTGGAGACATCAAAAGGTCAAGAATTATTATGACATCATAATGACATCATTTCTTAAAATAAATTGTCTATGGCGTAAAACACAACGTAAAAAATTGAAACACAGCCATTGCTTAAAAGGAGAAGTAATTTGATTGAGACAAACAATGTCTACTAAATAGGCTCATATACTAACAATAGAGAGTTATACATTTTTATGTAGCTACAGGCTGGCTCCCTGTTCATTACAACACTAATGTTACACTGATATTTGTCTATATCAATATTTTATTTAATAAAGTATTAAAAAATTATCACTATTATCATTATCACATATGATGATGTTATTAAGAGCAATGTTGCTTATTAAATATGAACTCCAATACTGTTATTATATTAAATACATCATTAACCAATACACTTACACTATATGTAGAATGGTGTTATTTAAGTATTCAAAATATATTATTAAAGAGGCAAGTAACAGCAGATAAATGATTTTGAATGATATAATAACTTCAGTAGTCCTTAACCAGTTATTAACAATGATCATTATTAATATCGGTCTAATACCAACTGCAATCATAAGATAAGTAAAAAATACTAGAAACATACTCGTTGTAAATAGTGAACGTGATTGAAAAATATCAATGAACAAAGAAAAAATAACACTACTCATACATACAATTCTAGCATCAATTATTGCTAATAGTATTAACATAGAATAATGTCAACAATACTATTAATATAGTTAAAAAAATTTAGTTTCTGTAATTATTGCATCAAATGTAGATAACTTAATTTAGTCTTGACATTCACTTTGTCTTGGTGAATGTTACAGTAGCATTTACTGGACATGGAGTCACTGATATATCAGTGGTAACTACTGGTAACACGTAATCTGTTGTTGCTAAAGACTCATCTAAAAATTTTCTTGTAGTGCCTCTACAGGAACATTTCTATAATTATAACATCACTCACACTGTTGTACTATCAACTATTAACTAACACTTCAGTTGGTGTAGTAACAACAATAGAGTCTGGAATAGTATCAACATCTTCTTTGTATCTACAAACAGGAGATATAGTCCTCCTTTGGTGATTTTTGCTATCAAAAATAATAAAGCAAAAAAGTTGAAAACTCTATCGAATCTATAAACAATCATTTCTAGCACTTTGACATCAGTGATTGTCCAGTTAAGAGTTCTATTTCATGTTATATAAATTTTTAAATATCACTGAATGGACTGGTGTTATCAAGTGGATAATATAGTTGTACTTTTAATATATATTTGTATGTAATTTAGACAAAGATAAATTAAACTGAGGTAGTAGATAGAGTAGAACATGTGCATTTATTGCATGTACATATATCACTGACTGGTTGTTTTAGCCAATAATGTGACTACACTATAACATGAAGTGTAACTGTCTTGATAGAATTCCTGTCAAAAGTGTTATGAGTAAAATTATGACAGTGTTAACAATGGTAGATATGATAATACTGTAACCGCATGCACTCCCTCACTGACAGTGTATATAAACCCGTTGAATAAATTATATATGTATACATGGTTAACATGTGGTCCAAAACAATCTTAGGATGTGCAAAGTGGAAAATATTTTATTATTATACCATATAAGGTTGATTACTACTTCACAGCTATATATAACACATATGACACATCTTGTTTAGTATGCACATATACATCAATGACATGCTTTCATCTACTTGACAGAGAAAACAATAACAAAAATAATTGCAAAGGCAAGCAATAAATATGATAAAAACATAAATAACAAACATACAACATTTCCATAAATATTATTATACATTTATATTATTGAAAATGAATAAAACAAAGCAATAGAATATTTAATTCAAGCACAACAATACAACAAAAATCTTTAAAAAATAGTACTGTTACAGCAATGCTTACTACTTCCCAATACATATATCTCATCATCATGTTATATATGCAAGATAAATGAACATGAATAGGTTAAATGTATGGTCTATCAGATATTCACTTTATTGAGTATATCTATATAGGAAGAATGGGTTATATTAATGAACATAATAAATGAAACATTTTGTTACTCTATAGTCCACAACAAATATAATAACAACATCATCAGTAACATAATTAAGGTTGTATGCCAACATATGGATATGAGTATTCTAATGATTGTGTATCGGTAAATTGAGAAGTAGTATAACCTGCATGTGGAGTCTTTGTTATCATTTGAACATATGCGGTTTCTGAAGACTCTACTGAAATAATGGTATTTATTAGCTCTGTAGGAATACTACTATAAGACAGTGAAAAGACAAATAATAGCATTCTATAGTACATAGTAACTAACAATGTAGTATGTCTATTAACTATAATATAACTTGGACTTATGGTAATGACAATATCCTTTTCTCTGTATCTGTATTAAAACATATAGAAAATCTTCAGTAAATGTTTAATTTAGTTGTTATCTATCCAGTCCATCAGTATTGAAATTTACATATATATATAAACATATAGGATAATTAAAACAAAAAAAATATAATAATAAATGCAATACCACTGATAAACAAATGACCAATCCAGTACTACTGGAACCATCATCTGTAGGTGGCACTGTAACACAATAACCATAATGTTTCAAGTATATAAACTCATTATTTACTTGTACAGACAATTATTATATCACTTCTAACAACTAATGTCCTACTTACAGTAATAGTAACAGTAGATGGAAGTTGAGTTACAGTGTTCATGTCTATTTTGAGAGAATTAGCCATGCTGTCTATGATTACATTTTATATTATATTAATTTTTATGTCTCTTAAATAAATAAAAGTATAATTTATATTAAGCGTGCAAATTATTTTTAACTCACTATTCACTGAAATATTACTACTAGTATTTGCACTAACATTGAATATATAATTGTCAGTCACATTTGGTACCACAGAAACATAACAGTGATATTGTCTATTATCTCTTATATTCAATGGATTAAAGGAGAGAGAGGATACATACTCCAATGAAGAAATAGTAATAAATTTAATAGTAACTTGAGAGTCATCTTACACAATCATTCTATCTTGTCCATTGAAATGACACAATATCTACTGAGTCATCCATTTTAATGAACAATTCTCTGTTAATGGTGTACAAGCATAAATTGGTCCATAGTAACTTTGGTAATGTTACTTTCAACTGGAGGAACTAAATTAGAAAGAAGAAACATTGATGAGTGGAACAATATATATATCCTTTCAACATGAGAACTAAATTATATATAAATCAGGCTTCATATAATGTTGGCTAGTTGACTATTGACAAATACATCTATATACAATGCAAACTACTGGGATAGGATACCATAACTCCATAAATATAATCATATCTAAGAAGTATACTTATATTTATAAGATACTATTTCTGGTTGCAATGTAAAAGATACAGAACTATCTATAGCAGTACTAAATTTAGTATAATCTACTATACACAAGTATTTTCCTTTGTCTTGAGCATTAACATTTGAAATACTACAGTCACAACAGTTTGTGTGTCATATTCTTTAATAATGTTGGTGAAGCTAAGGTCTCAAATATCACTCCTATAGAGTTCATCCATCTTTTGTACTAAATAAACGGGATTAATACTATACTTAATAATGAATTGTGTTAAGATAATGCCCTTTCTTGATTGTACTTACATTTGTTATAATTCAGACTCTTTCTGTATACACAATTAACATTCATGCTATATGTATATTGACCAATTCAATCAATAATGACACACTAAAGGTAGTTTTGTATATATTTTATTTATATTTGTTTCAATTATTATTGTATAATTGAGCATATACTTTTGAAACAATCTGGGTGGTACTGTTGTTGCCTTGTCTTGAAAACAGCTGCTAAATATAGCTATCAATATCACTTATAAGGTAAACAGCTTATTTATGAGTAGAGCACATACCAGCAACAGTCAAATGTACTAGGGGGATCTCTTGAGGTACTCCATCATTAATATTAATAGTCACAGATATTGTGAATTGGTAGTCAGCACTATAAGAACTAGTCCTCCAATGACATCATAACATTAGAAGAGATTTCATCATTTCTGAATCAATGGATTTGTTGTAATACACTGTATAATAAAATATGTCAGATATTTGAGGAGTTTGCCACTGCTGGTGTATTAACTGGTGTCACTAAAAAGTCTTTAGCAACTAGAACTAGCGAAAGAAGGACATGTACTTGAAATGTGAGTGAAATGTCATTCTAATTATTGTATTATATATTTATATTATTAAAAATAAATATAACCAAGCAATAGAATATTTCATTCAAACACAACAATCCAATAAAAATAGTACTGTTACACCAATGCTTCTACTTATCAATACATATATCTCTTTGTCCATTATCTATTTATGTTCAATTGATTAAAGGAGAGAAAGGATACATACTCTAATAAAAATAGTAATAAAATTAATAGTAACTCCAGAGTTTTCTTGAACAATCATTCCATCTTTGTTCTTTGAAATGACACTCTTGTGTTAATATCTGCCAAGTCATCTATTTTAATGAACAATTCTGTGTTAATGGTGTACCAGCATAGACTGGTCTATAGTAATATCTGGTAATATTAGTTTCAAGTGGAGAAAGAGCAACTAAATTAGAAAAAAGAAACATTGATAAATGGAAACAATACATATATCCTTTCAATATGAGGAGTACATTATATAATGCTGGTTTGTTAACTATAGAGATATATCACTTTGTACATCATAAATAACTGGGAGGATTAAGTAAACATAGAAAGTCAATGTAACATTTTTTGATTAATAATTAGAAATAAATGATGTTACATTTACTTTCTATTTTAGGTTTTATATTTACTTTCTAGCATCATGATAAGTATGCTACACGCAAGCTGTATAACAATATATTGGTTAGTCAACCAATCAGTTTTTACAGTGTTATATAGTATTCAAAGCAGCACTGTTGTAGATATCCCAAGTCTAAGTACTGGTATGTGATATCTAATATTAGATGTATATGTGTATGAGTACTGATTATATAATGTATGTATGTATTTATGGTGTAAATATATTTAAATCTTCTTGGTATATGAGAATGCATGTAACCCGTGAATCAGTTTAATGTTCAAACAAATTCCATTGTTATATATATTGTACTTTAGTTGTATTTCTGTCTGCAGTTTTAGTTATAGTTTAAGTCTTAATAATGACTTTCAAATGATTTTGAATATCAGTATTGAATATCACTATTAGTATTTTCATCAAAAAGATATTGTTTTAGTATATTATCTTAGGTTTCTTCATTAGTATAGTATTAATACCAAGATGACACACATCAGCTATATTGATATGACATATGACAATGTAACAGAGGTTTTGTAGATGTTTGAATATGCATCACAATCCTAAAGGCAAATGTTTCTGTATTACAATTTAATAACATTAATATGTTACTTACAAGACATGACAATAATGAGATTTATTTATTGCTCATACAATATCAACCTTTATGCAACCAATTCACTTCAACTAATTCACAACATATGACGATTGACTTTGATATCTGAGACTTCAATATTCTCAATAAGTACAAAGTTGTAGATGTTATTTTAAAGTTACTTGAATCTGGATCAGCCAATATTAATAACTGGAGGATTGTCACTCTTTGCAATTGACAGATTAAAGTGATCAACATCTCTCTTATTGATCTATAATAAAATGATTTAGAATAATTTTAATAGTTGCATTGTGTAGACCTATCACTGAAATCAGTAGCGGCTTGTACCTTCAAGTAAACCTAATGATAAATTTTAGTCCTATGTATTTTCAAAATCATACATAGACAGTTGTATATGTAGTGTATATTAACTATAATTGGAAATGATATTCGTCAAATCAGGTTAATATCATCCATGAATTTATCATTATCCACACATCGATAGTAACATTCATTTATCCATTCATCCATGTATTACTTCATCTAGCATTATATCTATCCAACAATACATCCATTCTTGTAGTATACTCAATCTAAAACTTATAAGGAATGACATGATGAAGTCTATAATATAATTTTTGTATAAGAAACCAACAATGGTTACCCGCTTTACTCACAAAGTAAGTGACACCAAATCCTTGAAAAGTTTTCAATTATATATCTACTGACAGTAGTATCACTTGGAATAGCAGCTACTGTTACTAGACAAGAAAGAAATTGTGGAGGAGTATATGCTCCAAATATATCAACAATTCCTTGACTTTGTCTATCAATAGAGTAAATATTTCATCATTACTTTTGTCAATGTTTTGTATCCTGGTAGGATGTAAATAAGGATAGACATTCCATCCTTGAAGTGAACGGTCTTGCTCTTCTCTAATACATAACTCAATGTAGCTATTTTTACCTTGATGTTTGAATGATAAATTGACATCTTACTCAACATTAGATAGAGAAGTATCAAAGTACTATAAAACACAATTTCACATCCATCATTGTGCAGGTGATATATAGTACTTACCTGTAGGAGAGCATCAAGATGTTGAGCTACCATAAACTTCATAAGCCATTCATTTTGCTGTTTAATTTAATAGACTAGTTGATCTACATACAACTTAGAGACTGTACTGTCTCATCTACAGTGATGTTATAATAATTATATTAAGCCATAAAGCTTATTAACTTTGACAATAATCTGTCCCCATTACTTTGAGATATCTATCCTGTGTATATATCCCTATTCCAAAGTACACAATAATATTGTATATAAAGAAAATCTTTAGGAGCAATTAGATGATTATCACAATTGTTTAAAAGTGTCATCAAATACCTTGGCATAAAATTGTCAATAATTCATTAAAACTTACACTACAAGGAAAATAGTCTTTTCAAAAAGTAATGTTAACAAAAGATAATTATGAAAACTAACACTCCAAGTAAATCATAGCATATAAATGTACACCAATTTATTAGTCATAAGATAACAAAGGAAATAAAACAATAGCTAAACATATAAATAATACAATTGTAACACATACTGTAAGTGTAGGGTAAAGTGTATAACAAATAAAAACCAAAGAAACAACATTTATTATAAAACTAATATCACAAAAAATATAATGTTAACACACTATTACATAATTAATAGTAGAAAAATAAAACCATAAACAAAGAAAGTCACTCATTACAAAATATACAAAATATCATACACAATATGATAATGTCACTTACTAAATTTTCAGTTGTTTAAGTTCCTCTAAGATCTGTGTCATAGTTGGACGATCATGACCATTACGTTTAAGGCACCTCTTGATAAGAGAGGACATAGGAGGCCATGACACATGACTAGCTTGTTGTTCTCTTCCTGCAATTGTCATAGCAGGTAGACGATGAAGGATCATTTCCATTAGGAGTACAGAGTAGCTGTAGATATCCATTGCTGGAGTTTGGCTCTCAGGATCATTAGATTTGGACTCTGGAGAGGCATAGGCTGGGTTTCCAGGCATTAATGTCATTGCTTGTTGTTGGAGGTTAGCTGCTCCATAATCAGCTACTTTAGCTTTAAAGCTATTACCAACTGATGGTTCTAATAGGACATTAGGGCTACTAATATCTCGATGGATAATAGGGTCTGGTCTCCATAAATGGAGGTAGTTAAGAGCTGAAGCTACATCACGACTGATACCAAGTATTTGATATCGTGTCAAGGGCTTCTTCTGGAGCTCATTGTAGAGACTTGTAGCCATGATCTCTGTAAGAATAATGGGTGTACCTACTCTGGTAGCTCCAATAAATTGGACAAGATTAGGATGACGTACTCTAGAAGCAATGTCCATTTCTCTATAGAAAACATCTTGGTTATAGTCTGAGATGATCATACCATGGAGAGACTTGGCAGCTACTCTTAGACCTCGAAAAACAGCCACTTTAACTTCACCATATGCTCCACCCCCTAAAATCTCCTGTGTCATGGTCACTTCATCTTTACTCACAACCCAATGAGGTTGGTCAGGTTGACAACAAAGATTTTGTAGCTGACGAACTGTTTCTTGACACTGTTGTAGTTGTTGTTGAGACTCCTGTAGTTGTTGACCTTGATTACGAACCATTTGTTGAGACTCCTGTAGTTGATGACCTTGATTACGAACCATTTGTTGAGATTGGTATAGTTGTTGTACAATATCTTGTCGAGCTTGCTCTGTTTGTTGAAGTTGTTGTAGAAGACTAAGATTACTTTGTTGATATTGATCTCTAAATTGTCTTGTTTCTTGTATTTCATCTTGATACTCCTGTAACTGATGTTCTAACTCTTGTATCTGTTGTTGTTGCTCCTGTAGCTGTCTGTGATATTGATCTTTTGTCTGTTGTAAATCATCATCTGTAAGAAGCTGGGCAATAGATTTAGCCTCTTTTTCTTTTTGTCTCATGTTTAGTTTCTTTTCTTGATGTATCCATTCTCTTCTTCCTTCTGCGAGTTGTTTTAGCACTCTTTGCTGATATCTATCAGTTGAGATCAGATCTTTAGAGTCTAATATGAACCCCATTGACCATTGACCATCATTGAGGACTATATGAGAGAACACAACAGTACTAATGGCGGTATACAATGTAGTACTACTAGTATAACATAATATGATAGTAATAAGACTATACTATGTAGTACATAACAAGGTTACCTGTTATATAATAGTACATGTATTATACACTACATGTAACATTACCTATACTTACATGATGTACATGTAATACTAACTAAAACATATAAACAATACTACACATGTATTCATAAATGTATATACACAAATGTTAGTAATACTACCAGTTTGATGTAGACTGGACTAATTACACACATGATAAAAGAAATATTAATAGTTAACTAGTTATTATAGAAGTAGTGCATCTAATATTGCATTACTAGACTTGAAAGTTGAAATAATTAGTCAGTTATTTCTTTATGAACATCTAATAATGTATGTTTATAATTATATTCAGCTATTATAATTGCTATGAAATAAAAATTAAAGCTGTATTCATCACATCCACTAGCATTTTAAAAGAGTTATAACCACTAGGATGTTGTCATGGTATATCATGCAATAGAAAGCCACACCCTCAACCCCACCTCTTAGCAGTCCATACAGATGAAAGTATACATGTTGTTTATAACATATCAAATGCAACCCACATTGTATATGTAATACTTACTTAGTTCTATTAACATTGTTATATTGGGGTCATTGACATCTCTCTCACTGGTCTTTACTTTACCTCCATTAACTATTAACCACACACAATGTGGTCCTATGACAAATGTTGATAGAGGGTGGGAAAGTCTCTCAGTGACAGAGTCAGGTAGACTAATCTGTAGTATGTAGAGACATAAATATCATTATATCATTTATATGTGTATACAGACTGGAGAGATATATTACAATAATTGGTATTATATTATTAAAATTGACAATTAATTGGTAACTATTAATGTTGTTATAAAGAGATATAAATTGTCACAAGATTAATGTAATAAAGTAATTTTATATGAGATATGACCATAATTATGAAAATGGTACGTAATGTACAAGTGAATTTTGAACAAATGCTTGTGTAAAAACAGTTGCTACACTCCATCTTAAGCAGGAAGTCAATGTTATTTATTAATCATAAAGATCAATCATTGAGTTTGTCAGGTACTGAATTTTAATAACTTCCTGTTCAACATGGCCACATAGCAACCATTTATACACAAGTGTTTATTCAAAATTTGTTTGCGTGTTAGGTGCTATTTTCGAATTTATGGTCACACATAATTCTATAATTATATAATAATCTTATTACATTCTCTATACATTATTTTTATATGTATTACTATTATAACACATATCAGGTGGTACAGTATGTAATGTTTGTATTCACTGATATAGTTAACGCACTATATGAAATATAACACTTCTACTTAATAGAGATGGTTACAGTAATACCGGATATACTCTAATTATCCAGATAGAAAATGCAATTATTTTATGGTCTATAAATTAAAAGACAGTAAGTCCATACAATAGAGATAACAATATATTCTAGTATATTAGTAGTAAATGGATATGATTTATTAAACTTCTAAATATATGGACAGTTACATGTACTAACTTAGTAACTATCAATGTATAATAAATTAGAGGTAATATGGTATAATATCAATGATATACCTTTGTCCATGACTTTTCATTAATATCCAGTATCCAGCAATCATTTATTATTTTTTTCGATCTCTTTCCACCTATCACCATTAATGCAGGTGATATTGATTCAGTGATAATACTGGCAGCATGACCTCCTCTTTCCTCTGGCCATTGTAATACTGGGTCAGGTTTAGCTATAGTCTGCCAGTGCTAGATAGACAAATGAACTCAACTAACACTCATTATATAACATGCTATCAGTCAGTGTATGAATGATAATATAACATACCACTGTACAGTTGATGATATCCAGTATATAAAGAGTATTGGATGCTCTGCCATTAACAAAACCACCAAAGATGATTGCTCTTGTATTGTTTACTGCTTCCATAACAAAACTCTCATTAGGTAACATACACTGTCCAATAATCTCAGGTATAATCCATTGACCTAAAAAGAGTAAATGATACAACTATAATATTAATATCAACCTCAACTGATCATTAATAAAGTATCATTGTCAATGTTCTACTGGAATCATTACATAAGAAGTATAAGTGACAGGAGACAAAGTGAACTGTTGTATAGATCAATAATAATGAATAATTAATTAGATTCTATCATCTCATGATAAAACATGTTTAATTTTACATGTTTTACTTAACAATATCAATAGTAGACTTATTTTAAGTTTTATTATTTCATTTAGTTCACTTTAAATAGACTACAATATGACAGTAACTAGTAGTATAGTTATAGTTACTAATTATATTATTTGTTAACTCTGATGTTTTCCAGCTTAGCTGTGTCATTTATTAGTTTAAAACAAAAGGAAAGGCTAGACTTTTACATATACACAAGATATAGTATGTCTTGAGGTAAGTAATATCAATTGATGTAGTGTCATATAATAATAGAATACCCCAATACTGCATTGGACTAAATGTATAAATAATTTAGTTTTTTTAGTTTATACACACTTGGTGAAATAAGTGATATCTGATAATATAATATGATATATTAATGTTCTTACCAGTTAATATATCAAACATATTATGTTCATTGGTAGACACTCTATCACTGGATAAATGATAATATTGAGCTTGTGGTACTTGTGTAGATGGTGGGGGTCCAACACCTCCAATAATTAGTAGACGATCTTGTCCATTATCCTCAGTTGACATTATACCACCATTGGCTCTCTTCATCACTGCTATCCTGTCATTTGTAGGTTGTAGTTGCATCCAGGTGTAGGTAGAAGTATCAAGTTGAAAGATGGCATTGTGGTAGCAGTCACCATGGTAACACCAACCTCCAAAATAATATATTTTGTCCTTAAATGTTGTACACACATAACCAGCTACTCCAAGTGGTGGGTCACCACTGGTAGGTATACTGTCCCACTTTCCAGAGGTAATATTGAAGATTTCTACTTGTGATGTAAGTCTTCTTTTCTCATCACTATTATGTACTTTAGGTAGTTTATGTTGACCCCCACCCCACAGGTACAGGTTATCTCCAATGACTTGAGTGCTATGATTAACCCTTCTACCAAGTTTGTATTGTCCTGTAAAGAATGATATGTACCATATCTTGAGATCAGGTTACAGTACATAATGTAATATATCTACAGTATATGATCACATCTACTACAATAAATGTACAAAGTCTATACTGACATGACACCAGTAACATTACCTGAAGTAGTCATTTAGCTTTGAAAGGTCAGTGAAAGAGTCTCAAATCTTTGTAGGACGACACCCTAATTATGACTGGGTGGAGTTGATTATTGCACATAATTCTCAAATTGAGGTGCATATGTGTGTGGTTACAGCTGACTGTTTACTTATTTTGGTCAGTCTTATACGATACTGACTTATAATCCTATTGTCTATTTTGTAATAATGAGTTTCAGTTTATACTCTCCTTTCCTCATTCATTGACTGATCACACAATATAACTTGTAACATTGTGTTAAGAAGGATATATATTATACAACTGATCAACACATAATGATCAAAAGGAAATTAGATAAATGATGGAAGTATCAACTAGTGGATTTATAGTGTTCATGAAAGTTTGATTATCAATATCCTCTTATATATTATACAATCACTTTGTACCATTTAGTCTATTACCACTTCGTATACTTTCATTTAAAGTTTAAAGTATATAGAACAATTGTAGAAGTGTCAAAAGTTTGTAAACAAAAAGCAACTAAACAATATCAAACTATTAGATGACTAAATGGATGGATATAAAGATGAACTAATAAAGGAATGGATCATAAATATCATAACTAACTAATACATAACACTAAGTAATAGATAACTGAACAATACATTATTAAAAAGGATATTGTAAACAATGTATGGACATATCACATATTTATACACAATTTCAATACATTATTAAAAAGGATATTGTAAACAATGTGTGGACATATCACATATTTATACACAATTTATATTGTCTTTATGTGATATACATACAGGTTAGTGAAGAAATCAACTGTAATATTATATCAGCCACTAGTTGAATGATTGAACAGCAGATTGGCGGGTAATCTGATCTAGGAATACATAGATGTGTAGGGTCTACGTCATGTTGTGAAAATTTAGATTTATTGTTAAGTGTGACATTGATCTCTAAGTCTGCCCTGAATAATAGTAACGTTTAGCATTTTGTAGTATAATTTCTTTTGACTTGATTTTTGATCTTCACTTTGACACTGTTCTAGACACCAGTTTGTCTGCTCTTTGAGTTTTGAGTTCTAGATACCTTGCATGGATCTTTTTTTAAATGTGTCTGCTCTTTATTTGAGTTTTTATATGACTGAATGTAGATTATACTTTGGAGAATGAGGTCTCACGTCTCAACTTTGCAATGGGATTTATTTAACAACAGCTACTTATCAGCTCTTAAAAAATAATTTATAAAAATTAAAAAAAAACAACATATAAGTGTGAAATTCACAATACAAACATCAGAACAATGACCCAGCAAACATCCAAAACACGTTTTATAAAGATATAATAGCCTGGCTAGAACTTGCTATATTAAGCAAACACTTTACCTCCAAATTCGGCTTTTATTTTAGTTGCAGTTTGACAGTGTCAAGTACTTACTTCGGAATTTCAAATGAGCAATGAGGAAAATTCTTCAATAAATAGCCTTCAGTCAGAGATACGGCAGATGTTCCAGAACATGACTTTGCAGTTGGGGACCTTATCATCAGTGTTGGCAAAGTCTAAGGACAAGTCACCCTCTGCCTCCAGCAAAGAAGCTGACTGTAGTGAGGCATGGGTATGTCAGATCATATTGTTTATTGTTAAGAACTCAATCAGACTATCTTTTACTTTTTTTAATTTTTAGTCTCGTTACATTTTATTTATTGTACTATCCTTGAGGACATTTTCTATAGTGACAGGTCTATACTAGTAAAGAACTTATCAGAACATTATTACAGCTTTAGGACATCTGAATGTACGTACTCTTATTTGTGATGTATTCAATATGATAGGAATTTTAGACCATCTATTTGGACTAGTATATGATCTTTGATAATGGAGGGTAAGTAAAGAGGGATAGAGTAATTAGAACCAACAGTTGTTGTCTTCTAAAGACATCACTGTAAGTGACCTACGTATCATTTGTGTATTTACTATAAATATCTTAGTTACCATGTATTAAAGGTTAATATGTTAGTACATGTATGTGTGTTACTGGTTGTATTACTTCATTAAACATTTATTTACCTACCTGAGTCTGGTGTTAAGATGACCTTAGAGTAAAGATACAAGAAAAAATGATATGACTGGATTTATCTTATGTCATGTGTAATTATGGATGATTTCAACTGATCAGGTTTGAAAAATGGATGGATGGAGAAATAGGTGAACAGATAAATGGGCAAATGAATTGTTAAATGGATGGACAGACAAATGGATATGGACAGGTTGTCTAATAGCCATGATGTCACAGAGCATTACATCATCTCATGTGAGTAATAACATTTGCCATTCGTATAGGGCAGAAAATCAGGAGCTAGCTTGTATGTTATAACAACTATTTTCTAGTTGTTATGTTGTTTGGTATAAAAATTGTTATAGTAAACAAAGAGATTTAACTTCATTGTTTCCCAAGAGATCTGTCCATACACAGTCATTGTGAAAGTAATTGATAACTTCCAGTGATTTATAAGCTTTTAATGTCTCCTTTATATAAGATCCATCAATTTCTATTAAATAAGTTTAGTTGTCTCTAACACTAAGTTTGGTGACATTGTGATGTCATTGAAATGATCTGTAATCATTTAAACTATAAGGATATGGTAGTTACTTAGAATGTATTGTCAGCTTGTTGAGATATTGTTTTCTTACCTCATAATCTAATGAAGTCACATAGGAACTGTTCATTATTGTACATTTTACAGCAGCTTTTATCCTATATGAATACATGTGGAATGTTTTGGGTATTAACTAATCACATGACCAACACAATTATTGTGACCACACCCCAATAGGCAACTCATCTATATAAATAGACAGTTGAATAGACTAATAGTTTAATTGATGGATAAATAGATGAATAGATTGATACATCTTTGTCAAATGGAGATAGATGTCAGATAATAAAAAGGATAGATAATAGATTGAGTTAATAACTAGTGACTTGAACGAGAGAACTAGTAAATGGATGGATAGTTGTTAAATGGACTTATAGATAAACAATTAATTAACATCTCATTTTATTTTATTTCCTTGTCTTGACTATAGTAAATCATTGTTGCGTCGTTGGTTACCATAATTCTTTAGGAAAAAGCCTGGATTGAGAACCCCAATCATTAATGACGTAATAAACAAGTAAGTATATACAATAACTACTGTACATACTTTATTGTAATCCAATAGTATTGAGTATAATTGGTCTGATGAACTACATCCAGTCACAGTTAAGCCATTTACCAATCCCATTGGACCATCAATAAGTTTACCAACTACAGCAATTCAACTTTTTCAACTTTTCTTCACCTCAACTATCATCAATTACATCGTAGAAGAAACAAATAGGTATGCTACTTCATCACTCAAAAATCCACATGAGTGGACTGATATTACACCTAATGACATGCTTGCTTACTTTGGCTGTATGCTAGTCATGGGAATTGTTCGTTTGCCTTCGTTGAAAGACTATTGGAAAAACCATACCATCTTCAACTGTACCGTCATCAACCGTCGAATAAGCCGCGATAAATTTCTTAATATACACAGGCAACTCCATTTTATCAATAACAGCTCATTACCACTGCCAGGTTCTCAAAATTATGATAAGATCGGAAAAGTGAGGCATGTATTAAATCTAATAGAAGAGCGATTTCTTGCAGTCTATAATCCCCATTGTGAGTGCACAATAGATGAAGCTATGATTCCATATAAGGGGCGGAGCTCTTTCAAACAGTTTATGCCAAATAAACCTGTAAAACGTGGTATGAAGGTATGGATGCGTGCAGACAGCCATAATGGTTATGTCTCCGAATTTCAAGTTTATGTCGGGAAAACTGGAGATAGCGAAAAAGGCTTGGGCTCAAGAGTTGTGAAAGATCTTACAAAAAAAATTTCTAAACAACATTATCATATTTACTTTGATAATTTCTTTAGTAGCCCTTTATTACTTGTACACTTGTATGAAAAAGGTCTATATGGATGTGGTACAATAAGGATACATCGTAAAGGATTCCCCGACGAATTAAAACCATATGTCAAATGTGGGTTCTCTGAAAGAGGAGAAAGTATGGTGTTGCAAAGTCAACAATACACGAACCTGACTGCTTGTGTTTGGCAAGACACAAAACCTGTGACTGTAGTTGCAACAAATTCTCAGTCAGTTCCTTTGCGATTTGTACACAGAAAACAAAAAAATGGAGATAAAAAACAATACCCCTGTCCTGAGTCAATATGTCTTTACAATCAGTACATGGGAGGAGTTGATATCAATGATCAACTCCGACAGTACTATCACGTTAGACTAAAGACAACAAAAAACTACAAATACCTTTTCTGGTTCATTTTCGATGTAGCTGTCACAAATGCATTCATTTTAGGAAGAATAAATGGTCAATTCAAGACAGTTAAAGATTTTAGACTGAAATTAGCCGAGGAGCTACTTGATGGCTATTGTAGTCGAAAAAGGAAAGGTAGGAAAGCTAAAGTTGTCACAAAGAAGTTTTGTAGCTCACATTACCCTAAGTATGGAGACGGAAAACAACATCGTTGTCAGCATTGTATCATTGAGGGAATGAAAAAGAAAACAACATGGAAATGTTATGATTGTGATATGTACCTTTGTCACAATGGAAAAGATGACGACTGCTTCTTTAACTACCATAAGAAGTATGTTGTCCAAGAAACTGAAAAGAATGAACAATAGACACCATGTATCTACAATTAATAGTTTTACTTACTTCTAGAAACTCAACTAACAGTCCTTGTTAGAGTCACAAACTTTAGCTAGTATAGAACAAAACATTAAATATAATTTTACTTATATATCTAATCAAAGTTATATGTTCAACAAACAACTCCTGGTCAGGAACTGTTTTATGAAATGCTAAAAGTAAAAAGAAAAGTGCTTACCTTACAATAAGTTAAATGTGGGAGGAGTTTCACCAAAATTTGACAGGAGGTAGTTTTTAAAAAGTTCTACAAACTTTCTAATTACTCTATAACCAGTCAACACTTAACATAAATGTAGATTATTAACTAACTTACAACGAACATTAAGTACTCTTCAGATTAAATGACTGAAAAAAAACAACAAAACTAGTAACTAACACAGAACTTACGAAACTGAAGTCACATGGCAAAGAAATCCACAGCGAAGCAAAAATATAGAACTTAGAACACTTACAAGGGTTTATAGAGAGTGAATAAAGTGAATTGCGTCTTCTAGTTACACCACAGAAGGAGTAAACGACAAAGAACAGCAAGCGTTTTTCAATTTACATTGACATCCCTTCAGGCAAAAATTAATTTCGTCCCGCACGGGCACGCCTACATCAATAATTTAGTCCTTAAAGAGTTAAATAGACTAGAGTACAGATTTATGAACAAACAAACTATAACATCTATGTTTATTTAAACAATAGCCTTCCTATTCTTAGAGTGCAAAGTACCTTTAGAGACTAAGTTACTGATTGAATATTGACTACTCTCTGGAAAATGTAGATACATTTACAACATCTTGTTTAATTTCTTCCACTATATAAAGGAGTTGATAAAAATTTTCGTCTAGTTCTACAACCTGAGTCTATGTTGTCCAACTTTTAATAAGGGATTAATGGACTAATCGAAGCTTAACTTTCCATCTAACAAATTAAACGATCTTACTACAATTTGACAAAAGGTTTTAAATATAGGACTTCACATTCTAGCAATCCATATTCTTTTTATTTAAAAGTATTAAAAACACTGTAGTTACTAGTGAATATAACTTTATACAACTACATTTCTATACCAAATGATAAAGTTATTAATCACATTGTTTGTACATACATCAACTACCAATCATATATATATATATATCCACTGTCTGTTATTAGATGTACATAAACATTATATGTTTGTTATAATAGAAAAGTAAACTTTCATTATCTAGTAATAACACAAAAAAGCATTGTAACACTTCAATATAATAATTGTTGTTATTCTTAATACACTATTATTAATACATACAAAACATGATAAATAGTTTCTTACTCTACTATTATACAAAAGACATGACAAATATTAATAACCTATATAATCAGGAAATGCTGTCATAATTAACTTAGTCATCAAATAATATGGATTCTCACTTTGTATCTATTGACACAACTAAACATTGAAGTAGGTTTGATACAATGTATCATATAGTAGAGTTGGATTGCAAATGAAAAAATAAATTGTTCACAGTATTGATCAATGCATAAATTCTTATTTTGGTTCTCTGTGTCCAGCTAGTGCATGTGTTACAATGTGCTCTTTTGACATATTGCTGATGATTTTAGACATATAAGGAACTCTCACTGTCATACAATGATGATAGCATGATTGAGATTAATGTTACTGTACACAGCTGCTCAGCTTGATATTCACCAGTGTTTAAATATTGTATGATAGAAATGACAATTTAACTGTTCTGTCTTCAAAAGACATGTTATTATTTTTTTAATAAGATGGTCATTACGTACATGAACTAGCCACAAAGTGACAATGAACAGTACCAATTTAAGGACAGGCAAATTATATGCAAAGTAAGAAAACAAATTAGAGTTTTAGGAGTCAATTGTCCAATATGATATATTAAGTGAGAACAAAAAGGAAATTAAGTCTCTGTGATTATTGGTGTTTGCTGCTACAGATACAAACGAGGGGGGTTGACACTCACTGTACATCCATCAATAATCCATGGAATAGACGCAATGGTTACATCTCCTTCTTCAAGAGATACTTGCTTGGATTCACACTTGTTATCAGTACTGATCTCATAAACTACAGATGAATAAGATGAACCACAAGACATTTCTTGAATTAACTTTAACAGTCTGCTTAACATCATCTCCTTTGGATTAAATATATTGATGTAAGGATTATAAAATATCCAGGACGATGTTTTAGTATAAAATAGGTTGATTGGAGAGGGGGTCAGCTCGTTATAATTCGATATATATACTTTGACATGTATTCCTTCAGTGAGGCAAACAAGATAGAGGATCACTCCATCATGGATAGCAGGGTAATTGGCTAAAAGGAATGGTCTACCCTCTATATCCCAATCTTCAAGAACTGTATCTCCCACAGTTAATCTCTGTTGATAGCTTGGTATAGCATAAGTCTTACTTACTGATTCACGAAGTTTATAAACTGGAGTTAAAGATGATTCTTTCAAATACAAGATTCTCTTTGAACCATCAATTTGTTGAATATAAACTGTCCATGCTCCTTTCCAATCACAGTTTGATCTTTGATAGCTAACTTTACTCATTATAAATTCTTGAGAACTTGAAACTGGAACATAGAATGACCTTGGAAGTTTAGTTGCCCCAGCCCACTTATTATTATCTTGATGTGGTGTCTCTATATTGACCTTTTTTAAAAAGGTAACTGTCATTGTACATCCATCAGTAATTGCAGAACATTCATTTAACTTAAGCTCAGATACATCCATTTTGATCATAGTTCCATCAACAACGTAAATGTGGTCATAATCTTCTTGAAAACCTACTCTGCTACTAATATAATTGCGTAATATAGAAACCGTCCAAATATCTAGTTCATTCCTAGGAATCTCCACACGTACATTCACTTTACCATCAGGTCGATATACATTTATTATAAAAGGCTTTCTTACAAGACATAATGCTACGCCATTATCTATTCCATGGCATTCAACCAGTAGTTTGGCTTCTGGTAGAGGTATTTCTTGACAGTAAAGCGTCTGTTCACTAACAGGTATGTTTGTCTTCTTCTCTACCTCTTCTTTGAGTTGAGTAACAGTAGACTTGTAGGGGATAAAAAGTACGACAGGATCTTCAAAATCACCACAAACTATTATATTCCAACAACTATCTGGAGTAGGCAAAGCAGCAAATTCATCAGCCATGGAGACAGTGATCATTAAGTTTGTCCACTCTGTTGAAGTTAGCCACACATTCCCGAGCCTCACATTCCTGAGGACAAATATTTGACATTCCTGTGGTTTGCTGTTGCGTGGGCTTTAATATTATCATTGGGTGGGGCTGCCTAATGTTTGGAAGATTAAGAAATATATTTAAATATTTTTACTTTTATTTAATTAAACCAGACAAAGGTGCCTGAGCAATACCAGTAACAATATATATTGCTTTGTATAGCACTGAGAATGCATACTAATGCTAGATTGGTTATAATAGAAATAAAAATTTAAGTTAAATATTATAACAATAAATGAAACAAAAACTTTACAACCAAATATATTTGTATGTCAACAGAAACTTAATAAATGAAATAAACATTGAATTTTATCTTCAAATTTATTGCTGCAGAACTCATTTCACTACCTAGGTGGAAACATTAGAGATAATACTTAAGATTGGTTGGAAATATCAAAGAGTGTTAATTTGTATGATCAACAGTTTACAATTAATACAACTAACTGCACACCATAACAGGCCCACAATAATAAATTTTATTACTTTTCTTTTTATGCTGGGAGGAGACAACTGTATTCAAAATACATGTAAATATGGTTAATAGGTTTCGACTATCAAATTATTTCAATACAACATCATAATGACTTATCAAAATCAAAGTTGCTAACACCTGTAACAATACCAGAGTTAGTTTTCTCACCCCATTTGATCCCTAAACGAGTTATCTTTAGGAGAGTTACTATTGAAGCATATCCGAGTCAAAAGTACAATTCAAGATCATATCATATTATTGGGATGATTGTGAGCATTAAAATATGAAAATTGATGGTAAACTTGTTCCACCTTTACTAGACTCATCATGGTGAAGTGACTCATACAGGACACTGTATGAATCAATATATGTTTATCAATATTTATGTATACTTACTTAGACATTGGTTTGGTTAAAATTCAGAATAACTGGATAGAGTATAATGACAATCATGTGAACTGCAACTATGATTACAACAAACACTGTCAATACATCTCAGTAAGGTATATGGACTTATAGTTACTACTGTGCCTCTATCCATTCCAATTAGGAAAACATTCATGTGAACTGCAACTATGTTACAACAAACACTGTCAATACATCTCAGTAAGGTATATGGACTTATAGTTACTACTGTGCCTCTATCCATTCCAATTAGGAAAACATTCATGTGAACTGCAACTATGTTACAACAAACACTGTCAATACATCTCAGTAAGGTATATGGACTTATAGTTACTACTGTGCCTCTATCCATTCCAATTAGGAAAACATTCATGTGAACTGCAACTATGATTACAACAAACACTGTCAATACATCTCAGTAAGGGATATGGACTTATAGTTACTACTGTGCCTCTATGCATTCTAATTAGGAAAACATTGTTTTGGCATTATACAAGTCAAATGAGAATGTATGAAAACGGTATGCAATACTGAATTATGACATAAATGCTTTATGTAGGTTATACTGAAGACTTGTACAAAACCCCTATACTTGGATTGGGAAACTGTAAAAACTAATAATTATCCTAATAATTTAAAAATATATATTATATTCCATAGCATATATCTATAAGCAATTGTCAAATTGATGATAAGGTGATGAACTTGCACAATTCCCTTTTTTTAATTTTAGTTTTAATACAGGATTGGAATGATGTCAAGAAACATAAAAAGTATAGGTCTTTAGTTCCAGGAAATTGGCTGTCATCAGATGTAAGTAGTTTGTATAATGTTATACTATATGTATTTATGTATACACATAGGTCATAGTGGATTATCTGAAAGCAATTTCACTAATATGTCTAAGGTAATGCTCTCTACTGTAAGCTGCATAGGATTTCCTTCCAACAGAATCAAGACTTATCATCATATGACTTTGTTCTATTTCCAGTTCGTTTACCTCAGCACTGGATATTAATAGTAAATCAAAGCATTGCAATATATGACCTCATAATTAAAACATGCATACACAGGTTGTTGACATAAATGCTAAGACTATATATGAAATTTGACAGTTTGTATCAATCTCATCCTCATATTGTAAATAACATTTGGTTAGTCCATGTATGAACTGTACAGACATCACTGATGTTTTAGGTATTACATGTGTGGACTAAACAATCATAACCTACCAATTTATGATTGGAGTCATTGTGATTCTAAAGTAAGAACACATAAAGTTGAACACAAATTATAATGAAACTTTCTTCCCTTCAATTAGAAAATTCATAGTCCCATGAAATATAATGGAACAGACTGTAGAGTTTTCTTGTGCATGGTAATACATAATGTGGAAACCTGTATAACAATGTCCCTACATTACAGGCATCAAAATGTTTTGTGAACAGACAAAAATGACATTTACACAAGTGAATTTATATTTTTTCCTATTCAATGTATTTGCAATGGTTATAGTTGGACACAAAAAAAACCAGAAAGATAATATATATAGAGTTAACTACAAGTAAAGGTAACTGCAATAAAAATTTCTAGCAAACTTAATGTCAATAAAAAAGAACTAATGGTGATTTCAACTGACAAAAATTTATCTGGTGCTAATGCTCTAATGTCAGTTGGCAATGTTACACTTGGTGATGCATGTGACAACTTTGTGATGTCAGTTGGTAATGCCAAACTGACAATGACAGGACTCCAAGATCTACTGGATGATAAAACAGCACTGTCATATGTGGTATAATAACTACATGAAAATAACATTACATCTTCTAACAAAATGAAGATTATACACTTCTTCCTGCATGTCCTTACAACACTGAATAATAACAATTTTAGTGAATACTATCCAGTAGGTAACACAAACAAGTAACATTTATTGACATAGATTTCTTTAAAAGGATGTTAAAAGTTTCACTGAAATAGTAGACAGTGAGACATCCTACTATGCATGGATAAGGAGAAAAATGAAATCTTTGATTATTACAATCCGTGCTTCAATATGAAGGTGACATACTACTCATTTATTTTAGATCTAATATCATTACCTAAAAATAGAATCAAAGTGATGATGTGTATGTAATCTTCTGCCCAGCATTGGAAGATGGGTTCTTACTTGTAAGTAGTCAAACATGTACTTTTAGCATAGATATAATTGTGTATATGAAACAGTATTCCTATCCTACAATGAAAACTGTAATTGTGTATAACCTCAATCATGACAAAGATATTCATAATTCAGGAGAAAAACTTGTCAATACATTCAGGTAACAATAGAAACTAAATTATTTAACAGTGTGAGAAAATTTAAAAAAATAATTAGAAAAGCAGTGGCGACATGGAAATGCTTAGGGACAATGAAAAGAGAGTACTTAGCAAATGGAGCATTCAAGAAATCAAAGTAAACATTGAATATAATCGAAAAAATTAACATTGCCTATCTTAAGTGCAAGAGTGATGGAAACAGGGAAAATAATGAACTTTGCAAGGTAATTCCATATTTACTAAACAGTTATCAAAAACCAACCATATTAGCATTTTGGGTCTATCCTTGGAGTAATGTACAATCAAGAAAAAGTAACTATGACACTTATGTTTGTAATTTTATAACTCACCCATCCGCTATAGTACAATACCCTCAAGAATTGGATACTAAATATTAGGTATATGACCTTTATAAAAATGATATAGGCAACTTATATCAATGTTGCTGTTTAGTGGCTAATGTAGACAACGAATCACTAAAGGACTTTCCAGAGTATTTGAAAGTTGTAATGAGGTATGTTGAGCCAGGTACATGCAACAAACCTATGTATTATTTATTCTGTCTGGCATGTGCAGCATGTTGTGTGTGCCAGGCAATCCTGTGATTGTTTTAAACAACTTATTAGCTTATAACTAACTTGATTCTCTGGTGTTCCATAGTCATAGAAACCCTAACGGACACTGTTGCTAATTATGTAATATTTGTAGCTCTAGTCAGTGTTTGTCTGTGAAGTCAGTACCTTCTAAAACAGTGATGATTTTTTCAATAATAATCTTGTTTTTATCAAACATTTACATACACCAGAAATAGATGAACAAGACAATTACATGCTTATTCAAGGTACCTTAATTTAAGCCATTACCTTTCCATTTTGTATGAATTGTTCTATTTAGAAGATCCAAGATGTTCAGGAGCACTAGTACCAACATATTATAATAAACCAAATGTACACTGTGATGACCTCTACAGCAGTGACAGATATTGGGAGAACAGTTTTTCATAGCCACATACCCCAACCTTGAAAAGAGAAGAAAGCGATGAGTAAGTTATAATGAGTGAAAGGTAACTCTGTCCTATGTTTCCCTTTTTATCAGAGATTGTATATTTACAAGAACCTTCATAAGATCCATTCTCAAAAAACATGAAGTAAGTTTAGTTTAAAACATGTATATAAATTTCTAATATTTAACAGACAACAATAAGACAACAGTACTTGAATGTATGCCACAGTGATTACATCAAGCATAGGACACTTATGATAAAGAGGTTTAATGACAAATGGCCAATCACTCTGGATGATATGGTAACAATAAATGGTATGCATAATCAAAAAGTGGTTATAGTTGCTAGAAGTTGAGCACTATCTAAAGGGTATAGAGAGTGATATAAAGCAACAACCAATATATTTTCTGTCAGACTTCACAAAAACAATAGTCTGGCCAGAGGTATTGTCTGTATCAGTCTACCATAATTATTGATTCAAATGTATAGGTACTTACTACTCTATTAATGGAGAGGTTTAAAATAAATTACAAAGAAGCAGTGAAGGCATATTTGTTAAGAGATATGCCATCCTCCTAACTATATTGTTATTTAAAGTTTTCGTATGTACATCAGAAAACATTTAGTAACTATTAAAGTTCTTCAATCAAATGAAAAATGTTGAAAATTATATTGTTGCTGAGCTATTAAGGTGTAAAGTTGATCGTATTAATCATATTCAGTCTAGACTATTGCAAGAGTAGGTGGGGTGTCTCCGTCCAGCAAAAACGAAAAATGTTGAAACATTTATTTTTGCTAAGCTATTAAGGTCTACAGTGGATTGTATTAATCATATTCACATGTATTTTGTGAACACAAATGCAGTCGAGACCATTTCAAGAGTAGGTGAGGTGTCTCCACCCAGCAAAAATGTAAATGTTGAAAAATTTATTTTTGCTGAGCTATTAAGGTGTACGTTGATTGTATTAATCATATTCACATGTAATTTCTAAAGACAAATCCAGTCGAGACCATTTCAAGAGTAGGTGGGGTGTCTCCGCCCAGCAAAAACGAAAAAAGTTGAAAAATTTATTTTTGCTGAGCTGTTAAAGTGTACAGTTGATTGTATTAATCATATTCACATGTAATTTCTAAAGACAAATCCAGTCAAGACCATTGCAAGAGTAGGTGGGGTGTCTCCGCCCAGCAAAAAAAATGTTGAAACATTTATTTTTGCTGAGCTATTAAGGTGTACAGTTGATCGTATTAATCATATTCACATGTATTTTGTGAACATAAATGCAGTCGTGACCGTTGGAAGAGTAGGTGGGGTGTCTCCGCCCAGCAAAAACGTAAATGTTGAAAAATTTATTTTTGCTGAGCTATTAAGGTGTACGTTGATTGTATTAATCATATTCACATGTAATTTCTAAAGACAAATCCAGTCAAGACCATTGCAAGAGTAGGTGGGGTGTCTCTGCCCAGCAAAAATGAAAAATGTTGAAACATTTATTTTTGCTGAGCTATTAAGGTGTACAGTTGATTGTATTAATCATATTCACATGTATTTTGTGAACACAAATGCAGTCGAGACCATTGCAAGAGTAGGTGGGGTGTCTCCGCCCAGCAAAAACGTAAATGTTGAAAAATTTATTTTTGCTAAGCTATTAAGGTGTACGTTGATCGTATTAATCATATTCACATGTAATTTCTAAAGACAAATGCAGTCGAGACCATTTCAAGAGTAGGTGGGGTGTCTCTGCCCAGCAAAAACAAAAATTGTTGAAACATTTATTTTTGCTGAGCTATTAAGGTTTAAAGTAGATCAGATTAATCATATTTACATGTTTTTTGTGAACATAAATGCAGTCGAGACCATAGCAAGAGTAGGTGGGGTGTCTCCACCCAGCAAAAATGAAAAATGTTGAAACATTTATTTTTGCTGAGCTATTAAGGTGTACGTTGATCGTATTAATCATATTCACATGTATTTTCAAAAGACAAATGCAGTCGAGACCATTGCAAGAGTAGGTGGGGTGTCTCCGCCCAGTAAAAACAAAAAATGTTGAAAAATTTATTTTTGCTGAGCTATTAAGGTGTACAGTGGATCGTATTAATCATATTCACATGTATTTTCAAAAGACAAATGCAGTCAAAACCATTTCAAGAGTAGGTGGGAAGTCTCCGCCCAGCAAAAACAAAAAATGTTGAAAAATTTATTTTTGCTGAGCTATTAAGGTGTACAGTGGATTGTATTAATCATATTCACGTGTAATTTCTAAAGACAAATGCAGTCGAGACAATTTCAAGAGTAGGTGGGAAGTCTCCGCCCAGTAAAAACGAAAAATGTTGAAAAATTTATTTTTGCTGAGCTATTAAGATGTACAGTGGATTGTATTAATCATATTCACATGTATTTTCAAAAGACAAATGCAGTAGAGACCATTGCAAGAGTAGGTGGGGTGTCTCCGCCCAGCAAAAACGAAAAATGTTGAAAAATTTATTGTTGCTGAGCTATTAAGGTGTACAGTGGATCGTATTAATCATATTCACATGTATTTTCAAAAGACAAATGCAGTCAAGACCATTGCAAGAGTAGGTGGGGTGTCTCCCCCCAGCAAAAACGAAAAATGTTGAAAAATTTATTTTTGCTGAGCTATTAAGGTGTACAGTGGATCATATTAATCATATTCACATGTATTTTCAAAAGACAATTGCAGTCGAGACCATTGCAAGAGTAGGTGGGGTGTCTCCGCCCAGTAAAAACGAAAAATGTTGAAAAATTTATTTTTGCTGAGCTATTAAAGTGTACAGTTGATTGTATTAATCATATTCACATGTAATTTCTAAAGACAAATCCAGTCAAGATTATTGTAAGAGTAGGTGGGGCATAGGCGTATCTATGGTCATCAGACTACCAGGGCATAATTAAATATTCATGGTTATTAAAAATAATTATTAATAATTATTAATAGTTTTACAATGATAAATAATTATAAAGAAAAGGTGGAGTTTCAGTTATAGAGGTACTATCCTGGAATTTTTGTGCTCTTGTGCAAACTGCAACACCAAATCTTCCAAAGAGTTCCATAATTTGGATGTAAGATCTCTCTCTATATACAAGAGAGCTAGGCTATCGAGTCTTTGTTGGGTCATGGTCGAGTGTAAGTATGTTTTAAGCCTACGAAGACTAGAAAAACTACGCTCTACGGAGGCAGTGGAGGTACCAATTGTCAGCGCTATTTGAAAGCATGCACTTAAAATTGGAAAGGCCACTTTCACAGGCTTTATATAATCTAGTAAGCCGTGTAACCCTCATGAACCAGTGTCATCGTCAACAACTCAATTTTTTAAATAGTTCTTGAAAGTATTGATTTCATTTTCTAAATTATCAAGAGGAGGAAGACAAGCACGGTATTGGTAAAGAAAGGGTTCCAGTTTGACAACAGAGAGAAAGCTATCTGATTTCAGACACAGTGCATCTATTGCATTCATTAGACTCAAACTCCTTTCACTAAATCGCTCGTTCATCTCAACTATGACTACATCTAATGTAGCAAAATATACAGAAGTCTTGTAGTGGTCGCTAAGTGATGAACTTACTGTTTCATCACATGAGCCAATCGTATCTGCTGTTACAACATATTCATTAAGAGTAGAGGGAGGACGTCTTTGACGACGAGTATCTTTTGAAGGTATCTCAATGTTTTGGTGTTTAGCAAACACATTTATTTCTTCCCATAAAACTCCCCAATGATCATCAGATCTCAATCCCTTGAAGGTATCTATAGTTGACTGAATGAGAAAGGAAGCAGCATCAAGATGTATTGATTCAGATTGCAGTACATCGGAGAGATTGGCTGATACACTGAAAATTTTTTTAAATATGACAAGCGCAACAACAAAGTTGAATGATTTGACTCCATGGAGAATTCTAACAGCCTCAATTGCTCTGTCACAATCACTTCCATTTGAAACATCCTCAAGAGTCTTCAGAACAGCTGAATAAGTAGCCAAAATTGCAGTGATTGAGTCTATATGGCATGACCATCTGGTGTCAGAAAGTTTTTTCAATCTAATTTCCCTGCCTCCAAGAGCATTTTGGTTTAAGAGAAATAGTTCGTGACTTTTTGAAGCAGAAAGAAATATGTATAAAGCTTGAAGATGAGAGAAAAAATCTGATGCTGCTCTAATATTCTTGGCAACATCCACCAACACCAAGTTCAATTGGTGAGCACAACAGTGAACATAAACTACCTGTGGACTTTTCTCCTTTATGAATTTGTGAACACCTGCATTGCAACCAGACATAACTGAGGCTCCATCATAACACTGGGAGACCAAGTGATCAGGATTAAGTTGTAAGTCGGTCATTTTGGCTGTGATATAGTTAGCAAGGGATCTAGCTGATAAATCTGATGCTAATGAATATCCTACAAGTCTCTTAATTGTCTTACCATGATGAACATACCGAAAAGCAATTGACAGTTGCTCACATTTGCTAATATCTTTTGTTTCATCTGCCAAGACAGTAAAGAATTTAGCTTCGTGAAGTTCTTGTTTTATGAAAGAGTAAACCTGATTGGACATGAAACTAATGATTTCATTTTGAAAAAATGGAGATAACCAAGTTGCACTTCCACTAAACTCCTGTAGTCGATGGCTGACCTCAGATGAATGGTGTGAAAGAAGATTTACAAGTGATCTGAAATTACCAGGATTCAAAGAATCATGACTTTCGTCATCACCACGTAAGGGAAGGCCTTGTTCAGTGCAATATAATACAGCTTCCATAATTGTCAAGACATACTTCCTGTTGTCACGGATCACTTTAGACCCCATACGATCAAGCTGGCAACCAATTGACTCACCCATTGTCACTCTTGTTTCATACTCCTTCCAAGAAGCCATTGCCTGGGTATGATACTTTCCATTGGAGTGAGTAGTTAACATGCCTTTCTGCCCATTAGCATGCTTCCAGTCCCTGAATCCTACTGAGGAGAAAGAAGGTTCCAGACTATTGATGAAAAAACGGCATGCAAAGCAGAAAGCAGCATCTAATTTGATGGAATACTCAAGCTATGGAAAATGCTCATACCACTTTTTTGATATGAGCGACTAGCCTTACAAAACACAGTTGGAGGAAAATTTATAGTAGGTTGTATTGGCTTATCATACTTGTTTTTTGCTAAACCCAAGGCATTGCTGTCTGTCTCATCACCGCAGCTAGTACTAGAACAAGCACTAGCTTGAGCCTGTGTATCATCTTTATGTGTACCAGACTGGTGGCTATGTCTGGAGGATGACACACTATCTATTTGCTCCAATGTTTGCACATTCTGATCAGTCACACACTCTTCATCTAGTTTGTCCAGATCTTGTTGACCTAACAGGTGTGGTAAATGTGTAAAGAAAGGTTTAAATTCAGTCCGTTACATAGTCACAGTGAATAACCTAGTTACCTTCATCAACATCATTTGGACTGCTTTGACAATTCTCTTGCAGGCTTGAGCTCTCATCAATTCTAATCCTTTTAAAACCACTTGCACTCCAAAAACTTTCCATTCTTAAAACAATTGAACTTTGCAGTTGACACAGTAGAATTTGTAGAAACACACTTCAAACACTTCAAAAAAACAGCTGTTACCTACAACAAGCACATGCAATGTCAATGTGTTTACATTATTTATTACATAATCATTATTCACTAATCAATAATTATTTTGTAGGCGGTGCGTACATGATAATGGACGGGATGTTGTAATGTTGCAATAACTAATTAACAAGTGTAAACATACAGAAGCCATTTAATTTTCCTGAAACATTTTTACCAGGGCAATGCCCTGGTATGCCTGGGCCTAGATACGCCTATGAGGTGGGGTGTCTCTGCCCAGCAAAAACAAAAAATGTTGAAAATTTTATTTTTGCTGAGCTGTTAAAGTGTACAGTTGATCGTATTAATCATATTCACAAGTATTTTGTAAATACAAATGCAGTTGAGACCATTGCAAGAGTAGGTGGAGTGTCTCCACCCAGCAATAACGAAAAAGGTTTAAAAAAATTTATTTTTGCTGAGCTGTTAAAGTGTACAGTTGATTGTATTAATCATATTTACATGTATTTTCAAAAGACAATTGCAGTTGAAGCCATTGCAAGAGTAGGTGGGGTGTCTCCGCCCAGCAAAAACAAAAAATGTTGAAACATTTATTTTTGCTGAGCTATTAAGGTGTACAGTTGATCGTATTAATCATATTCACATGTATTTTGTGAACATAAATGCAGTTGAGACCATTGCAAGAGTAGGTGGGGTGTCTCCGCCCAGCAAAAATGAAAAATGTTGAAAAATTTATTTTTGCTGAGCTATTAAGGTGTACGTTGATCGTATTAATCATATTAACATGTAATTTCTAAAGACAAATGCAGTAGAGACCATTGCAAGAGTAGGTGGGGTGTCTCCCCCCAGCAAAAACGAAAAATGTTGAAAAAGTTTTTTGCTGAGCTGTTAAAGTGTACAGCTGATCGTATTAATCATATTTATATGTGCTATTTGCTATTAAAATATCTAGATCTAGCTGTATTTTGGGGCATGTACGCTCAGTCTAGCATAGCCTGACCCCTCCCACCCTAGGAGAAAGGTCTGGTCAAACTAATAAACTGATTTGTCTGTGTCCAGATATAAATATTCCATTGAACTACTGCCATATAACAATACTTACTATCCCTCATACTTATTACTAGGTAGTCCATATAATATAGCAAGGCTATAGTGAAGGCTTGAGGCTATGACTACTTCATTATAATATAAGTCAGCAATATCTATACTCACTCAGGATTTAGCATGTATTTCAAGTTCTTACAATCCTCACAAAGCATTGATCAAACTCATCACAATTGATTAGGAGGTAATAAAACATCATTTGGCAGTTGGACGTTCATATCTGGACACCAGAGACAAGTTATCTATTGATTTAAATGAAAACATCTCCTTTGTAGGTGTAGGAATAGATATACGTGTCTCAGGTTAGTCGTTCGTTTTGTACTAAATCCAAGACTTACCTCCATTTACTCAGTACTTGGAGACATAGCTGGCACAGCTGACCTGATTGCCATATTCTCAGTTCATACATTATATACCAAACCTAGAAGTAAGCCAAGGATATTTTCATATTCATATGTAAGCAAATTCAAAACACAAACCTTCTTTCACGTCCAACCACTGCTTCCAGCCTCACATTCGAGCCTCCAACCTCACATTCGAGGCTCGAGCCTCACATTCCAAACGATCCAATTGAGTAGGCGTTTGGAATGTCTATGATGTGGTTTTTTAGGAATGTGAGGCTCAGGAATGTGAGGCTAACTTCAACTACGTAGTTTGTCCGCTAGTCACAAGAAAGAAAACATTTATTTTCATGACGTAATTAGTCTATCACGTGACCGTGATTAACACGATCTTTACTGTTAACTCGTATCACTTAATATCACTGCGAGTGCAATGATATTAAGTTAAAGGCAAGATAGTCCCTTAATATAGTATATATCCTAGATATCATGCTATTTTGCATTCACTATTTTAATATTGATGATGAGAGATTGTCTTGTCTTTATAGATTAAGACATTTATGATAATACCATTCTTAAAAAGGAAAATATTTGATGTTAACACGTTTCCTATATTATATCAAATCATTACGCAATAATTAAATTCAATACTTACTATTAAGTTAACCACTGATACATCAAAAACAATTTTAGGTTGACTGTTTGTTAGCTGATGATTGCATAAATGTCTGTGTTTGTAATCAAAATACCTATAGGATTCCAATAGGAAAATCCTAATTTCTTCATAATCACACAGTCTCATATGATATGAGATTGGACTGTGGAATTGCAAGGGTATTCTTTTGGTAAGTCTAGACAAAACATGATGATTGACTTTGATAGCTTGGACTTCAATATCCTCAATAACTAGTATTTTGTGACTGTTTTTAAAAAGTCACTTGAGTCTGGGTCACCAAGTATTAATAACTGGAGAATTGTCACTCTTTACATCTATCATGTTAAGATGAAGTAGAGCCTCTTCAAGATGTGTTGTTGTACCTTTTTTAGAGACCATTCTTCTAACAAGTACTTTATCTGTTCTGTAAAATGTCCTTTACTTCTGATATCAGACAGTACAGACTGATCTATATTAAGTTGAAGACCCAGTTGTTCCCAATAATCTTGTACTGGTTGTAGAACAACAGCCAGTTTGGGAAGATAACTGACAACATCTGATGTGATATGTAAATTAAGTAATAAGTATTGATTATAAAGAACCCTCAAGTGAAAAAGGTTGGTTAAATTGTTCTATTGTTTTTGTAGTTATGTAATGATTATATACTTTTTGTGAAGTTTACAAATGATTTGATATATATAGCTGCCATTGTTTTGCATTATTTAAGGACAATTTATAATGTAGATTGAGTAAGACTCCTTAGTGAAATGTATAGGTTGCATGGTTGACAAATTTAATGTCTGTATGTCTTATGTTACTTCATATATCTATACAATGTCAATCAATTTACCTATCTGCATTATCTATTTTTTTATTTAAAAGTATTAAAAACACTGTAGTTACTAGTGAATATAACTTTATACAACTACATTTCTATACCAAATGATAAAGTTATTAATCACATTGTCTGTACATATATCATCAGCTACCAATCATATATATATATATATCCACTGTCTGTCATTAGATGTACATAAACATTATATGTTTGTTATAATAGAAAAGTAAATTTTCATTATCTAGCAATACCACAAAAAAGCATCGTAACACTTGAATATAATAATTGTTGTTATTCTTAATACACTATTATTAATACATATAAAACATGATAAATTGTTTCTTACTCTACTATTATACAAAAGACATGACAAATATTAATAACCTATATAATCAGGAAATGGTGTCATAATTAACTTAGTCATCAAACAATATGGATTCTCACTTTGTATCTATTGACACAACTAAACATTGAAGTAGGTTTGATACAATGTATCATATACTAGAGTTGGATTGCAAATGAAAAAATAAAATTGTTCACAGTATTGATCAATGTATAAATTCTTATTTTGGTTCTCTGTGTCCAGCTAGTTCATGTGTTACATCAAATGTGCTCTTTTGACATATAGCTGATGATTTTTGACATAAGGAACTCTCAATGTCATACTATGATACTGTACACAGCTGCACAGCTTGATATTCACCAGTGTTTAAATATTGTATGATAGAAATGACAATTTAACTGCTCTTTCTTCAAAAGACATGTTATTATTTTTTAATAAGATGGTCATTATGTACATGAACTGGCACTAAAGTGACAATGAATAGTAACAAATTAAGGACAGGCAAATTATATGTAAACTAAGAAAACAAATTAGAGCTCTAGGAGTCAATTGTCCAATATGATATATTAAGTGAGAACAAAAGGAAATTAAGTCTCTGTGATTATTGGTGTTCGCTACTACAGTTACAAATGAGGAGGGTTGACACTCACTGTACATCCATCAATAATCCATGGAATAGATGCAATGGTTAGATCTCCTTCTTCAAGAGATACTTGCCTGGATTCACACTTGTTATCAGTACTGATCTCATAAACCACAGATAGATGGGACGATCCCTTAGACATTTCTTGAATTAACTTTAATAGTCTGCTTAACATCATCTCCTTTGGATTAAATATATTGATGTAAGCATTATTAAATACCCAGGAAGATGTTTTGGTATAAAACAGGTTGATTGGAGAAGGAGTCAGCTGATAAGAATTCCATTTATTATTAGACGATACTTTCACATGTATTCCTTTAGTGAGGCAAACAAGATAGAGGGTCACTCCATCATGGACAGCAGGATAATTGGCTAAGAGGAATGGTCTACCTTTTACATCCCAATCTTCAAGAACTGTATCACCCACAGTTAATCTCTGTCGATACGTTGGTACAGCATGAGTTTCACATATTAATTCCCGAAGTTTATAAACTGGAGTTAAAGATGATGCTTTTAAATATAAGATTGTCTTTGAACCATTGATTTGTTGAATATAAACTGTCCATGCTCCTTTCCAATCACAGTTTGATCTTTGATAAGTAACTTTACTCATTAGAAATTTATAGGAACTTGAAGCTGGAACATAAAATGATGACCTTTTTATTAAGAGCCTATCATTATGTTGATGTGGTATTTCTATGTTGACTTTTTTTAAAAAGGTAACTGTCATTGTACATCCATCAGTAATTGCAGAACACTCATTCAACTTAAGCTCAGATACATCCATTTTGATCATAGTTCCATCAACAACGTAAATGTGGTCATAATCTTCTTGAAAACCAACTCTGCTACTAATATAATTGCGTAATATAGAAACTGTCCAAATATCTAGTTCATTCCTAGGAATCTCCACACGTACATTCACTTTACCATCAGGTCGATATACATTTATTATAAAAGGCTTTCTTACAAGACATAATGCTACGCCATTATCTATTCCTTGGCATTCAACAAGTAGTTTGCCTTCTGGTAGAGGTATTTCTTGACAGTAAAGCGTCTGCTCACTAACAGGTATGTTTGTCTTCTTCTCTACCTCTTCTTTGAGTTGAGTAACAGTAGACTTGTAGGGGATAAAAAGTACGACAGGATCTTCAAAATCACCACAAACTATTATATTCCAACAACTATCTGGAGTAGGCAAGGCAGCAAATTAATCAGCCATGGAGACTATGATTATTAAGCTTGTCCGCTAGTCACAAGAAAGAAAACATTTATTTTGATGACGTAATTAGTCTATCACGTGACAACACGATCTTTACTGTTAACTCGTGTCACTTACTATAGCTGTGAGTGCAATGATATGATGCTATAGGCAAGATAGTCCCTTAAAATAGTATATATCCTAGACATCATGCTATTTTACATTCACTGTTTTAATATTAATGATGAGAGATTGTCTTGTCTTTATAGATGTAACTAAGACATGTAGGATAATATCATTCTTAAAAAGGAAAATATTTGATGTTAACACATTTCCTATATTATATCAAATCATTACGCAATAATTAAATTCAATATTAACTATGGAGTTATCTACTGATACATCAAAAATAATTTTAGGTTGACCGTTTGTTAGCTGATGATTGCATAAATGTCTGTGTTGCCATCAAAATACCTATAGGATTCCAATAGGAAAATCCTAACTTGTTCATAATCACACAGTCTCATATGATATGAGATTGGACTGTGGGATTTCAAGGCAGTGACGCGGCGTAGCCAAGCCCGGGCCAGGTAGGGCCTGGGCCTTACCAATAGCTTTATAGGCCCTAGCAATCGATATTGTATTTAATTATATTCATGCTCATTAATGATAATATAATTAGTAATAAATTAAGTAGAACTAAGGGTGTGGCATGTCCCACCTAATCAACGTGAGTCAACATGTCGAGGTAGCTGACATTTTACAATTGTAGCCAATCAGTCCAATTATCTCGTACTCGCGAATATTCTTCTCTGGGCTCTCCCAGTGCCAGCTCACTATCCTCTTCATCACCTTCCACGTCATGTGAGAGCCAGGTACCACACGACGTTGCACAAGGCCCAGCTTTCTCACCTGTTCGGCCAAGAAGCATAACTTTTCCCTCAAGAAATTTTTCGGCAAAAATTCTTTCTTGTCTTGATAGCATTGCGATGGAGACAGTCTTGGCAAAACGAGCCCTCAAAGACAAGGATATGACTAGCCTTAATTATGTTATCCATGACGTTTATCAGTTAAAGGCTGCTTTTCCTTCTCTGTTGAAACTCTTACAAATTACACAGACAATTGCAGTTAGTACTGCAGAGTGTCAACGGAGTTTTGCAGCCCTTAAAAGGATAAAAACATACCTGAGATCCACAATGTCAAAAGATAGACTGTCTAATCTTGCCATCTTGTCCATTGAAAAATACTTATCTAAGAACATATCTTTGGAAGTGGTGGAAGAATTCAGCCGTAGTGGTAGTGTTAACCGTAGAATTGTACTTGCATATATAATACTTATTTTTAATTAAGACGTGTAGCCACGCCTTCTAATGAATATTAATTACTCGAAAAAATTTTCGCCGCGCTCCCTCCTTGCCCTACCAATCACACATCCCTAGCTACGCCACTGTTTCAAGGGTATTCTTTTGGTAAATCTAGACAAACATGATGATTGACTTCGATAGATTGGACTTCAATATCCTCAATAGCTAGAATGTTGTAGCTGTTTCTAAAAAGTCACTTGAGTCTGGGTCACCAAGTATTAATAACTGGAGGATTGTCACTCTTTACATCTTTCATGTTGAGATGAAGTAGAGCCTCTTCAAGATGTGTTGTTGTACCTTTTTTAGAGACCATTCTTCCAACAAGTACTTCGTCTGGTCTGTAAAATCTCTTTTACTTCTGATATCAGACAGTACAGACTGATCTATATTAAGTTGAAGACCCAGTTGTTCCCAATACTCTTGTACTGGTTGTAGAACAACAGCCAGTTTGGGAAGATAACTGTCAACATCTGATGTGATATGTAAATTAAGTAATGAAGTATTGATTATAAAGAACCCTCAAGTGAAAAAGGTTGGTTAAATTGTTCTATTGTTTTTGTAGTTATGTAATGATTATATACTTGTTGTGAAGTTTACAAATGATTTGATATATATAGCTGCCATTGTTTTGCATTATTTAAGGACAATTTATAATGTAGATTGAGTAAGACTCCTTAGTGAAATGCATAGGTTGCATGGTTGACAAATTTAATATCTGTATGTCTTATGTTACTTCATATATCTATACAATGTCAATCAATTTACCTATCTGCATTACAATTGTCACTATATCCATCTATCCATTTAAAATACATCATCCAACCATCTATCCATTGACCATGATTTCTTTGCTTGTCCTTGTTAAAACTTAGAATGATACTAAGGGATGAGTTTTGACACTTGACTGGGTATGGTACTTTGTATAGTATAGCTATTGATCATAGTGAGAATTTTGGCAAAAATACTTGGTTGGAAAGTTATGACAGTTTTAGTAATTTTGGCAGTTATCTTTGTCGATACATTGAGTGTGAAATAAAATTTCTAGCACCATAGCTGTCATTGGAGAATCAGTAACTTTTACTAAGAAGTTGGAAAGCATTGGACCTTTTGTCAATTAGAGTGCAAAGTACCCAGTAAACGACTAAATGGCAAAGCTTCTTTTTCCCTTTTGATTGAAGAGAAATGCTGAGTCATCAATAATCATCTTCCAACAACACTTTGTGAAATGTTAAATGTACATGTACATGCACTCTGCAGTATAGATTCACACTGCGCACAGCAGCGAGGTTAAGCACTGTAGTGCATTTTTATATGATACATGTAGTTCATAATTATACTAGTCTCACTAGTCAGACAACAACTGTAGAGAAAGAGGGTCTAGTTAGTGAGACTACATAATACCTACAAATGTAGATGTGGTGCTACTACTAATTAAGGTAGTACATGACATCTAGTAACATTACCTGAAGTAGCCATTTAGCATTGAAAAAGTGGAACTTTGAACTGTCACAATAATATCAATCCAGACAGTCCAATTTTAGATGGCAAATTTCGTCTCTCCAGACTAATTTTGTTACCATTTTCACTCTGCCTGTGCTAAAGATAGTCTTACAATTAGATCATGATCATTTGAGGTGCCTGCTGTGCAATAGAGGAGAAAGAAAGAGGTTTAGTGGAAGATGCTTACTACTGCATTATTGAAAAGTTGTATCTAGAAGGATGTGGAAGAAGTAAGAAAGCAAATTTTGAGAAAATAGCAACTCAGTTTGCTGTGAGAGATGAAGATATTTTTTTAAATAGCAGAAAGAACCACACCCTAATTATACACTTTCGCTAATTGTTTGGGTGGAGCTCATTCCTGGCTCTACTTTGCACTTGATTATAAAACGTAAGTACTTGTGTTCAAAGCTGACCAATTTACTTACCTGGGGAGGTATGATGTATGTTCCTTTGATTGTATTTTTAATCAATAATTTCACTTTATATCCTTTCCTCATCTTTTACATTAACAGATCACTATACCTTAACAATGTAACTTGGTCTAGTCTGTTCCAATGCCGATGGTACTGTGTTCTAACTGTAACCATGGAGTATATAAATTATACAACTGTCAGCACATAGGAATGAAAGCATAATAGTGTAAATAGTGGAAACATCGACTAGTGTATAAATATAATTTAAAAAAGTGTAACTAAACAATTGAATAATACATATAACTGAATGTGGAACTTCAAATAAGAAAGAAGAAATGAAAGGTAGAAAATAAGACTTGCTAATGAGACTATAGAACAAAGGGAGAGAAAAATGAGTTATAGAATGGAAATTGTAATGTTCAAGAAACAAACAGCTAGAGCAGAGAGAAAGGAGACTAAATCAGAGAAGGTTAAGCCAGAGAGACACGGATATCTTCTTAGTTCAAACCTATAATAACTATAAATTGCACACTTTTCAGCTCCAAAATATAATTATTGCATGCATTGTTGTTTTAATTAATCAAAACTCTAACTAAAACCCATTATAGTAAGCTATACTTACTAAACTAAAACTAAAATTAGAATAAAAGTTGCTGTCCCATTTTGATCAGAACTGAAACTCTAATACACAAATTGAACAATAACTAAAGCTAAAACTTAAAATTAACAATCTCAAAAACTATAACTAAAACAATAATAATTATTATGTAGTCCCATCTTTTATACTCCCATTGGCTGCCATAATCAATCAATTTTATTAAGAGCAATGACATATATTATATCTTATCAGATAATCTATAAATTACATGTATATGTGTATTTAAGTTACTGTATTAAAATTATATTATTTTCTGTAATTGTTATCATATTTGCATATTCCAATGGTTCATTCTGCACTATGTATGCTTTTTGTTTAGGTAATAATAATAATCCTTCCCAATAAATCATCCTTTGATATATGGTTTTACATAATGGGAACTAAACACATTATACTTGTATATGGTATGCCATATACATTATACTTGTATATGGTATGGTTCACTAATATGTATACATGTTTTCTTAAAAGCTATAATATAAAGAAATTAACTATAAATTACACAATTTTCATCTTTTAAAAATTAATTATTTTATGCAAATATTCAAATTTGGGTATTGTTTTAAAAATATGTAAACTTGGCTAAAGTAAAAACCAAAAAAATCTTTTTTTAAAAAAATAAGCAAGTCTCTATGATTATTGGTGTTAGCTTCTACAGTTTTAAACAAGAGGGTTGACACTAACTTTACATCCATTAATAATCCATTCAATAGATGCAATGGTTATATCTCCTTTTTTAAGCGATACTTGCTTGTGTTCATATTCAGAGTAGCCATCAGTACTAATCTTATAAAGCACAGGTAGACGGGATGAACAGTTAGAGATTCTTTTAATTGGTTTTAATAGTGTGCTCAACATCATCTCGTTTGGATTAAAAATGTTGATGTAAGGATTATAAAATACCAAATAAGGTGTTGTGGCATAAAAAAGGTTGATTGGAGAAGGAGTCAGCTGGTTATTACTCGATGTAGATACTTTCACATGTATTCCTTTAGTGAGGCAGACAAGATAGATGGTCACTCCATCATGGATAGCAGGGCAATTGGCTAAAAGGAATGGTCTACCCTCTACATCCCAAACTTCAAGAGCTGTATCACCCACAGTTAATCTCTGCTGATAAGTTGGTACAGCATGAGTTTCACATATTGATTCACGAAGTTTATAAACTGGGGTTAAAGATAATGTTTTCAAAGACAATATTTTCTTTGAACCATTGATTTGTTGAATACATGTCCATGCTCCTTTCCAATCACAATCCAATCTTTGATAGCTAACTTTACCCATAAATTCTTGAGAACTTGAAGCTGGAACATAAAATGACTTATTCATTGAAATCGTACCATCTCAAGGTGGTATACTTATGTTGACCTTTTTCAAAAGGGTAACTGTCATTGTACATCCATCAGTAATTGCAGAACATTCACTTAACTTAAGCTTAGATATGTCCTTTTTGATAATAGTTTCATCAACAGCCAAAATGTGGTCATAACCTTCTTGAAAACCTACTCTGCTACTAATATACTTGCGTAATTCAGAAACTGTCCAACTATCTAGTTCATTCCTAGGAATCTCCACACGTACATTCACTTTACCATCAGGTCGATATACATTTATTATAAAAGGCTTTCTTACAAGACATAATGCCACGCCATTATCTATTCCTTGGCATTCAACAAGTAGTTTGCCTTCTGGTAGAGGTATTTCTTGACAGTAAAGCGTCTGCTCTCTAACAGGTATGCTTGTTTTCTTCTCCATTTCTTCTTTGAGTTGAGTAACAGTAGACTTGTAGGGGATAAAAAGTACGACAGGTTCTTCAATATCACCACAAACTATTATATTCCAACAATTATCTGGAGTAGGCAAGGCAGCAGATTCGATAGCCATGGACACTCCGTTGAAGTTAACAGCACATTCCAAAAGTACAGATAACCACGCCTTATTAAACTATTTGCGGTTTCAAGCATTTTGCTAGACTGGAGCTGGAGTTGCAGTATACTAATATATTCAAAACAACAATGCGCGTAGGACTCCTTCAGTTTAGTTGATATATTAAAAATGATAGCCTATTCATTTTAAAAAATTACTTTATAAATTAATAGATTATTTTCAGCTTTTCTTAAAACAAGATTTTGTAGTTTGAAATTGTTAACAGAGATAATTGAGAAATTAATAATATCTTGGCTCCAGGAATGTTTGTCCTTAATTCTCAACTAGTGACCATTTTGCACACCAGACTAAAAATACGTTAATGTTAGGTTAATGTAACTATTTACATAAATTTCATTGCTTAGTTGAAACAGTTAGCTGAAGGTAGTCTCACAGTGATGATAACCTTCACTCTTATGTGTAAATAAGTAATTTTAATGGTATCCCACATACAAAAATATCATTATTCAATGTATTTGACTTAAATATACTTATGACAACAATTCATAATAAAGAACTTTAATTAGGGATGTCGAAAGCCAATTTTTTCAATTTTTCCTCTTTATTGGCTTTAATAGAAATAATGGCACAAAAAGTTATATTTTTAATAGGGCAAGAGCAATATTTTCTGTGTCAATTAAGGGCAGTTGACTGGTTCTTAGATTAGTAAATATGCTGAATTTCATTTTGATATAAGTTTTTACTATAACAATTTTGTACCCCTTATTATCTTTAAATTGTGTACTCAACTCAGGATTTTCAAGCTCAAAAATATTACAATTACCTGAAAACTCTTATAGCCTATTTTGTTGATCATATTAAAGCTACATTATGCTTTTTAAAAAGCACTAGTAATTCACTGTAAAATGCTAAATTGAACTTAATTGACTTGTTAGCTTCATAATTCATTGTTTCAAATGTTTGAAGCTGTAACTGAACTATATAAATAAATTTAATTACAATCATCCTTCATATTTGCAATAATATAATATTCTCTGTCACTTATTATTTAGCAATGTCTCTTCAGTACTCCAGTAAACTTGGTATCACTACAAAACATCTATTAGAAGTCAATATAGGGTCAATAGACATTCTTCCAGAGATTGACTGTGTTACTAGTCAATTGATACTAAATTTGTATGACTTTAAAGAGAGAAATAGTACATGCACAATACCAAACTGTTTGTAACTGGCTAGCTCAGTTGTATAAAAGTCGCTGACCAGATAGTGAAACACCAATACCTCAATCAATTCGATAAAAATTTGAACAACTGAACTCAAAAATGAGTAGGCTTAAAAAGATACCTAAAAAAGAGAAGGTTATTTCTGAATTTCTCAATGAAGAATATAAATGTCCAACCATTGCACTTCAAAGAGGAAGTATTGTGTACTTGCAAACCCCCGAAACCTATTAGAAAGCCATCTTGTGAGGTAGTTACCATGTAAAATGTGAACTTTACACTCTGTCGAGAGGTCACAAAACTATCCTCATTAAATACAGAGCTACAAACAATCAGCTAAAGACGCAAAGAATTAAGAAATTGTATTTTTCAAAATGTAATGTAGCTAAGAAAATTCACAGAAGGGAATCAACAAAAGAAGCAATATAGATTTCCGAGACAAGTTGTAAAAAGCTGAAACAAATACATTGATGTGAACTCAATAAATTTCAACATCATGTACAATACTGGAAGTCAAGAGCAGAAACATTGACTAGTGATACCAAGTATAGTAACAAAAAAGTACGAAGTGAACTTAAAACTTTACATGACCATTTTGGCAACTGATGAAGAGAGTGATGAAATGAGAGAAATAATTGAAAATGCACTTGACACTGATGAAGTAAGATGTTGCTGTTATGAACTCCTAGCACTCAATATTGTAATTGATAAAGTACAGCCAATAATTCGTTCTATTGAAGACTTGGACATGGTACAACAAGCTTTAGGAGACAATGTATTTCTAAAAAAAGTAACTTTGATAAAGAATACAATGTCAGACAGACATGCAGCTAAGAAATTCTTTACCGAGCTATTGTCAGAGTATAAAGCAGATGTTTTATAAGAAATTATTGAAATTGGAGCAGTTTCAGTGACTTGGAAAAAGAACAAATGACTAAAGTAAACAACTTATTCTGTGGTTTACATTATTTGATTGGTCTAGCAGAAACTGCTGAAGCAACTGTCAAATTATGATCAAGTCATCACATATTTCACAGGGAGAGAACAAAAGGGACAAAAGAGTTTTGTGAAGCAGATGAGGGAGTAGAAGGAATGGAACAAGTGAGATGATCAACGTGATGAGAAGCATGACTTGGAGGAGATTTGTGGATGAAAGTATCAGAAGAAAAGTAAAGGAGGTTGTTAATAATTTTATAAAGAAGACATAATTTAGAAATAGAGCCATGAGTTTAAAAGGACAGAAGGTTAAAAGTTTAGAGAAAAGACAAATAGCCACTGTCCCATTTATGAGAGTGCATTTTAAAGCAAAGCATTGAGTTTTTTTGAGAATTTCGGAATTGGTGGAAGATACTGCTGGGTCACAGACAGAAGAGCAATAGGTGAAGTACTATTATAGGGACTGATAAGAAAGTGATTGTGAAAAGAGCTTGAGGAGAAGCATGCTGATACGGTATTTCCCTAGGCTGCTCATTTGGTCAACCAACCGAGAAATGTAGTTCAGATATTTGTGATAGCAGTGTTTATCCCAATGCAAGTTGTTATCATGATGATTGTACAGATTGCTCTCTAAGATATTTTATTGAAGATAATGAAGTCACAAATGCTTGTGGTAAGTTCTTATTTGTTTTAATTAACTTCAATCAACATATAATTTCTATATTTTATTTGTATGCATCATTAACACTTGTGCTCAGTGTGTGGGTGAGGGTTATAGTGTTTGCCTTGTATGTATGCCTGTATGTCTGTCTGTTAACTGGCAATGCAATTTCAACTGTTGTAACTCAGCAATGAAAGCGCCTACAAAACTTGAGAGAAATAACAAAAGTTAAGTACTAATATGTCATTCTAGATAAAAGACTGTCAAGGTAAGACAAAGCTTTGAAAGTCAGAAACATCTTCCAAGAAGGCAGTGTCTAGACTGCTGGTAACACTGTACTTTTTATGTGAAATTAATACTTTACCCTACACTCTAAATTTTAAACATCAGAGTCTAAATGTGTTCATTTTTTATGAAAGTATGGTGTTTGATTACTAGCACTCTAGCACTGCCTTCAAAAAAAGTACATGCAATAATAGGAGTGGCTCACTACTGGGTGTGCATTGTACGCTCAAGAGTTTAGGGTTTTTGTTTTGTGGTGAGGTCTAGTAACAGTATAAATATATACAATCAATTACCATGTGAAAGCCACTCCCATTGTTCAATATTAATTTTGACACAAACCACAAGCCATACACCTACATTGATTGAGTAAAGTAATAAAGTCTTCAAAACATCTATTGCCTATTTTATTCTAAGTATTTAGTTCTCATGCACAAGCAGCATGGCAATTGCTAAAAAAACTAACATCACTACAGAAACTGTGGTGAGGATTTTGCACATTTGTGCTTTTCATTTTATTCAGAATTTGGAATTGGTTCAGGATTCCATCCAACATCTGACTTAGGATCTGGCCTTCTTATTAAATAAAATTTATTCAGAATTATACATGCTAGCTATCCTATAATCATTTGAGAATGAGTGCTTGTGGTCTCTTTATATTATATGTAATTATGTCCACTTTTGTAATTAATTATATTGTTTCTTGGACTTCAGAGTAAATTAAACCATGACATCCTTTAACTACTGATGCACATAGCAACAAAGAATTAATCATAAATGCAGCTCTGTGACAATGATGTGACAGATATTGATCACAAATTTTTGCTAGTTTACTCTCTGCATATATTTCCAGCATTCTATAACTATAGTTTTCCACAGATACTGCTGCTAGTTGTACAAACTTTGTAAATTCACGCTAAATATTTTTTATTTTCTTAGGCACTACATGTTATCTCAAACCTTCTCTCACACTTATTTTTAAGCTCATATCTTTACTGTGGTAGTAAAATTTTAGCTTTTTGACAAAAATGAAGGTCTCAGTTCATATGTAAAGTAGCAGCATATGTATTTACTCATTTTACTGATGTGATGTTTGTGATCAGTTTATCTTTACAATGTATTAATTAATCCATCATTGAAATGATAAATCAATGCATTATTCCATCAGTGCACCAATGCATCACTGTCACCAATACAACAAGATGTCAACGCATCAATATCAGTGGATTGGTGCATCAGTGCATCAATGCAGTAATATGAAACATTAATGTATCAATATCAGTACATCAGTGCATAGAAGCATCAATGCATCAGTATCATCAACTAATGTGACAACTCAATGCATCAATCTCTCAATGCAATGTATCAGTGTATCGATACATCAGACGTCAATATATCAGAGCATTGGTACATTGGTGTATCACTGCATCAGTGCATCAATATTATCATGCAATTTTCATTAATTGATACAGTGGTGCACTAGAGCATCAGTGTATCAAAGCATCAGAGCATCAGTATATAAATGCATCAAGACAAGGCATCAATTAATCCTGAGGTTCATCAAAGTATCAGTCGATCATGTGCAAAGAGAACATTTTTTTCGTCAATACAATGCATAGCTTTTGTTGATGAATATGTATTGATGTATCAAGCAGCAAAAGAATTAATAATATTGTTTATCAATATATGTATCAATGTACACACATGTCAGTATGTACAAACAGAAAGAACTTTGGCAACAAGGCAACTGATGCAAAAATAATATGTCAGCATAAATTGTACCATATCTAATTGGGCATTGCTATAATATTATAATGATGAACTGTAATATATTATATGTATCAGAAGGAATGGATTATAATATGTATTTAACCAATAAAGGTAGAAATATGTTTCATGATTGCTAGAAGATGGAACAAATTTGATCTCCTCAAAAAACAGAAGCAAGTTAAGGTTACTGATGAAAAATAACTCTTAGAAAAGGCAGTACTATACTATCTGGCTGAAGTCAAGTGTCCGCAAATCTTCTAGATTATGTGCATACTTAAATTTAAAATACTGTTAATGAGTGTACTGTCATAGCACAATGCTTAAACAGGTCTTAAGAATGATATCTTTAAATGTTGTTTTCACAATTAAGTAGCCGAAAAACAATAATAATAATAAATAAAAGTACATGTATGTATATGCAGTTTACCCAAAAGAGGAATATAGTTTATGTATTAATACACAACAAATGGAAGTAATATACTGTTTCAATTATGCATAATAATATACTAGTTTATAAAAAGTTTTAGAAAGATAACAAACACATTTCATAACTTAGCTTTAATACTGATAGCAATATCATTTAATCTAAGATCATCTTGTTTTAACAATACATCACAAATCTTAATAAGATATAGCTTTGGATCATTGTGAACCTCTAACTGATTGAATAGTTCATAGACTATCTTTCTAGCTTTACGATAACTTGAGACACCTTCTACATTTGTAGATTGAAGTATAGCTTTTCCTATTAGTGCTTGTGAGAACAGATTGTCAGTGATTTCATCAAGATTTGAGGAAACAGCTTTGGTAAGATCAGAAATATGAAAGCGAAATATCTCTGAAGGACTTGGTTCTTCTTGATTTTGCACTGAAAAAATAATAATCACACAAATAATTCGATAAACAGAAATAACAAAATGTTATACTACCATATTATGTACATATAACTATAAACAACTGGTTCACTAGTTATAGTTGCCATTTGTATGCAATAAAATAATCTGCAATAATGTATATAACTCACTTTCAGTAGCTTCCATTACATTAACTGATGACAATTGTCTTGTACTAGTAGCTACATAATGTGAAGTCATACATGTAACTTGGTCTATAGCTTACCAAGTGATCGGACAATACAGATCATTGGAACCAGTTGTTCTCCTTCAGTAATACTATTCAACTTGACACCTTTTAAGGTAATACCATACTCAATAGCTGAGGCAGTAGTATCACTAGGAGTAGCAGATACTGTCACCAAACAGGAAGGAAATTGAGGAGGACTACACACACCAAACTTGTCTACATCTACTTGACTGATCTATAATAATACATTATATTTATGCTACAATTACTACATTAGTGTTATTGTACCCTTGTAGGATATGAATGACAGCAGAACCTCCATCCCTGAGGTGGTTGTCTTTGTTCTTCTCTAACAACTAACTCAACATAGCCATTTTCTTCTTGAAATTTGAATGATATGCTGACATCTTTCTCAACAGTTGGTAGTGAAGTATCAATATACTATCAAAACTCCACATCACATCTATCATTCAATAATATATTTTACTTACCAGTAAAAGAGCATCGAGATTTTGAGCCACCATAAACCTCATAAGCCATTCATTTTGTTGTTTAACTTCATATACTACTTGACCTACATACAAATTGTCTGGAGACTGTCCTGTCTCATCTATAGTGATGTAATAATTACACTAAGCTAGAAACTTTACTATTTACTTGGTAAGGTTAATGGAAGTTCTAATGGTAAATCAGAAATATTGTCTTGATGTCCAGAAACATCCTCTTGACCATGATGAAATCGTCGCCTTATTGGTCCTATAAGAGCTCTAACAATCGATTTTATGGAGAACTTAGTGAGATGGATACTGCCATATTGGTCTCCAGGGTAGAACTGTCCTCCATGTTCTAGTTTAAACTGGTAGGGTAGTACAGGTTGATAGAGATCAGCTGTAACAAAACTAAGATAACTAGTGTGTTCTTGTGTCTCTAAAGACACACAATGTTGAATGGATAACTGGACTGGTTGAAGGAGATCTCTGGAAACAGAAATGGCATAAAAAGCACTTGCCGGTGACGTATTAGAGGGAAAATTAAAATGCCCCCTACAATTACTGCAATAGATACTTCACATGTTTCTCCTGGAGGTATTATTCCCTGAGGTACATTAATCCTTATACCATACTCCTCCCAATTTAGTGACTGAGTGCGTTCTCCTCGTATAAGGAATAGTGTTTTACCAGCTATATGAACACCAGTACCTTCAAGATACTCTAGCTGGTCTATTATAAAGTATAGCAACATAAATGTTGGTAATATAAATGACCCACCAAGGGAAGGGATAAGATAGTTGAACTGACATTCTACATCTTTGGTCAACACTGTACCAGTAATATCAGTAGGTATAACAGATGATTGTGTGTGGTCTTCTCCTTTATCCTTATCTAATAAATCACTATGTCTTAACTCAAGTACACCTACAAGTAAAATATATACCAAAAATAACATATAGCAATGATTGTTCCATGATGACTTGATAAATTGATAAAGTGACATAATGCTTGTACATATATGTACTACAGCTCTTACCAGGAATGACATGCTTCATCTGAAGATGAAGTAGAGCATCTTCAAGTTGTGTCAATGTACCTCCTTTTAGAGACCATTCCTCTAACAAGTACTTCATTTGTTCTGTAGAATTTCTATTACTTCTGATATCAGTCAGTACAGACTGATCTATATTAAGTTGAAGACCCAGTTGTTCCCAATACTCTTGTACTGGTTGTAGAACAACAGCCAGTTTGGGAAGATAACTGACAACGTCTGATGTAAAATAAAGTAATGAATTGTTGATTATAATAATAACTAATACCTGTAATCTTTTGTGAACTCCTGAGCTTTTCAATAGATTGTTCTAGTTGCTTTTGTAGTGTTGATATGGTCTCTGCATTCTTGTGAAGTTTACGTGTGAGTTGAGCTATATAGCTGTCTTTCTCTTGCACTACATCATGTACTTGTTGTATATCATGATGTCCACTGGTACTTGAGACTATGGTAGGTAACATTGATTAGTGAAATGTCTTTAGAGATAAATTTAAACATAATTATGATTCACAGAAATATCATAACACATCAATCTTCGTTCTAACAATCTCTATCTATTGTAATATGTATTCATTTATCCATTCATTCATCTAATACATTTATTTATTCATCTTTCCATATATTTCTCCAACCATCAGGAATATATAATAATAAATCAATTGATAAAGATTGATGGAAGAGGAAATATAGTAATGGACCAATACCAATAGATGTAAGGAGAGACTATTTATCTATTTGTCTATCAACACGTATATCACTAAATCTGTCCACACATCTGTCCATTCAATTGTTGGTACATTCTGTGTTGCTCTGTTTGGCAATTGATCCAAACATATATACTTTTCCATTAGTTCATCCATTTATTAATCCATTTATCCATCCATTCATTCATTAATCTCTACAGTAATAAATCCTCCATTCATTCACACAATCTGTTCATTCTTTCCATTAAAATTTCCATTTATCCATTTATTGATTTATGTATTACTTAATTATTTACCTTGTTGAGATTCTAGTTCTATTAGTCTCTCTTGAAGACTCTCTATAGTTTGTTGAGCAACTATGAGATCATCCTTATAACTAGGTATAAGAGGAATGCTCTTCTTTAATGAAGTGTCTTGATCATGTTGTTGGTCTATCCATTTTCTCCTTACTTCTGTGAGTCTTTTTAGTACTCTTTGTTGATAGTTAATAGTTGAGGTCAGGTCATTAGTATCTAGTACAAATCCTACACGCCATTGATCATCATTAAGGACTATATTAGAGAACATAACTGTACTAATGTCAGTATACAATGTAGTACTACTAGTATAATATACATGATATAATAAGACTAAATTATGCAATATATGACAAGGCCACGTGTCATACAACAGTACATGTATTATATAGTACATGTAACATTACCTATACTTACATGATGTACATGTAATAGTAACTAAAACATATAAATAATACTACACATGTAGTCACAAATGTATACACGCAAATGTTAGCAATACTATCAGTTTGATGTAGACTGGACTGATTACACACATGATAAAAGAAATATTAATACTTAACTAGTTATTATATAATGAGTAAATGTAATATCACTTTACTAGGTTTGAAATTTGGGGTGATTAGTTAATGCTATTTCTTTGTAAACATGTCTAAATGTATGTTAATAATTATATATGTAGTTATTATAATTGTTATAAATAAAAATTAAGTCTATATTCACCACTTCACTAACACTTTAAATAAGTTATAACTACTAGAGGGAGTCATGAGATAGCATGCAATATAAAATCACACCCTCAACTACACTCTTTAGTTGTTTATATATATATGAGCTGATTTGTGAAAAGGGATGACTTAAAACATCTTAAAACATGCAGTTGTTGTTACACAAACATATTTTTTCAATGGGTTTTTACTATAAATAATATGTCAGTTTAAAAATAATAGATAACTTGAAATGCAAGTTTTAGTAAGCATGTTATATATAAATTGCTTATGTACATGCAAGTGTTTTAATAGTTTGATAAAAGAAGCCCCTTTTGCAAATCAAGTCACATATGAAAGTAAATATGTTATTTATAATAAATCAAATGGTATCTACATTGTGTATGTAATGACTTACTTACCTAGTTCTATTAACATTGTTATACTGGGTTCTTTGACATAAACTTTATTGACTCTAACATGACCTCCTACAATTATTAACCACACACAGTGTGGTCCCAAACAAAATGTTGATAGAGAGTGTCCACATCTCTTAATGGCAAAATCAGGTAAACTAATCTATGATATGTAGAGACAAACACATCATTACATCATTTACTTGTGTGTACAGATTAGAGAAATATATCATAATAACAGTTATTGATATCATATTATTAAAAGTGGCAATTAATTGGTAACTATCAATACTATTATAAAGAGACATAAAATATTACAACAATAACTTATATAATATAATTCTATAATTGTATAATAATGTTATTACATTATATTTATATGTATTACTATATATAGCACATCTCAAATAGTATAGTATATAATGTCTATATTAACTGATATAGTTAAAACATGAGATATAATACTTTTACTTAACAGAGATAGTTAGAGTAATACCAGGTATACTCTAATTATCCAGATCGAAAACGTAATTCATTTCTAGTCTCTAATTTAAACAGTCAATAAGTCCATATAATAAAGATAACAACATATTCTAGTATATGTGTAAATGATACGATTTAATATACTTTAAAATATATGGACAGTTCAATATAATAACTTAGTAACTATCATTATACATACCTTTGTCCATGACTTCTCATTAATATCTAGTATCCAACAGTCCTTTTTTGTGTTGGCATCATTTTCCATTCCACCTATCATCATAAGTACAGGTGATATTGATCTGGTGAAAACACTGGCAGCATGACCTACTCTTTTCTCTGGCCAATGCACTACTGGGTCAGGTTTAGCTATAGTCTGCCAGTGCTAGATAGACAAATGAACTCAAATAACACTCATTATATAACATGTTATCTATCAGTGTATGAATGATAATATAACATACCACTGTGCAGTTGATGATATCCAATATATAGAGTGTATTGGATGGTATGCCTTCAACATAACCACCAAAGATGATTGCTTTTGTATTGTTTACTGCTTCCATAACAAAGTTACTATTAGGTGGCATACATTGTCCAGTGATCTTAGGTATAATCCATTGTCCTAAAAGGATAACAAACAGAACACTCATCATTATACTTGTATCATAGTAGTAGTTAGATAATTGGTCATAATACAATGATCAGTAAAATGATACAACTATAATATTAATATCAATCTCAACTGATCATTAATAAAGTATCATTGTCAATGTTCTACTGGAATCATTACATAAGAGGTGTAAGTGACAGGAGACAAAGTGAACTGTTGTATAGATCAATAATAATGAATAATTAATTAGTTCTATCATCTCATGATTAAACATACATAATGTTTACATGTTTTACTTAACAATATCAATAGTAGACTTATTCTAAGATTTATTATTTTATTTAGTTCACTTTAAATAGACTACAATATGACAGTAGCTGTAAACTACGATTAACTATACTATAGTATAATTAACTATAATTATACTACTTAACTCTGATGTTTTCCAGCTTAGCTGTGTCATTTATTAGTTTAAAATACAAAAGGAAAGGTTATACGTTTACACATACACAAGATATAATATGTCTTGAGGTAAGTAATATCAATTGATGTAGTATCATATCATAAAAGGATACCTCAATACTACTTTGGACTAAATGGATAAATAATTTAATTTTTTAGTTTATACACACTATGTAGTGATACTGACTGTAATAAGTGATATCTGATAATATAATATGATATGTTAATGTTCTTACCAGTTAATATATCAAACAGATTATGTTCATTAGTAGATACATCACCACTAGGTAACTGATAATATTGAGCTTGTGGTACTTGTGTTGAGGGTGGGGGTCCATAACCTCCTATAATTAGTAGACGATGTCGTCCATCGTACTCAGTTGACATTATACCACCATTGGCTCTCTTCATCACTGCTATCCTGTCATTTGTAGGTTGTAGTTGTGTCCAGGTGTAGGTAGAAGTATCAAGTTGAAAGATGGCATTGTGGTAGCAGTCACCATGGTAACACCCACCTCCAAAATAATATATTTTGTCCTTAAATGTTGTACATACATAACCAGCTACTCCAAGTGGTGGGTCACCACTGGTAGGTATACTGTCCCACTTGCCAGAGGTAATATTGAAGATTTCTACTTGTGATGTCAGTCTTCTTTTCTTATCATTATTATGTACATGAGGTAAATCAGGATGTGGACCCCCACCCCACAGGTACAGGTTATCTCCAATGACTTGAGTGCTATGTTGAACTCTTCTACCAAGTTTGTATTGTCCTGTAGAGAATAATATGTACCATATCCTGAGATCAGGTTACAGTATAATGTAATATATCTACACTATATGATCACATCTACTACAAGAATTATAGGAAAGCTATAGTGACATGACATCCAGAACCATTACCTGAAGTAGCCATTTAGCTTTTGAAAGTTCAGTAAAGAAATCTCAAATCTTTGTACATAGCACCTTCTGACAGGAACGAAGCCACTTAATATTAATAACATTCATTTGATTATTTCGGTCGATCACGTGAACACTAAGTCGTCACATGAACGTTCATGAATCATCTACTGTGTATTTGCTTTATATTATAGTAATGGGTCATGAAATAATATTGAAGATAAGGTAGTCTGTTCATGAAGCTATTGTTGTATTGAGTATGTATTGTGTTAGACTTATGATGAGTTTTGTCTTGTCTTCTTAGATGTTAAGCATGTATTACAATATCATTCAGAAGTGGGAGGATGTTTGATGTTAATAGGTCCTGTTGAATGTAAGTGAAATTATTATAATTGTATATTTGGATCAAAGATTATTGAAAGATAAAAAATGTTTAATTTATACATTCTTTGGCTTGATTATTAATGTACCAGTGATAACATTCTTCATAATTTACAGGCCTATTCACATTTTTTTTTATTTACTATATATTCATATACTCAAATTTTTGTGTATAATTATGCAAAAAACAGCTTTTCGTTGTTTACAATTTTAATGTGATTATCATCTAAAATATATATCTCTCTGTATGTCTTCTTTCATGGCAGCGGTTGTAGTGTATTCCCTATAAGATTTTTACATTACAGAATATTTCCTCATTCCAAACATTTGAATGAATTCATATGGACGTTTAATGGTTCTACTGGAATATAATTTAGGTGAGTTTATATACTTAATAACAAGGTGAATATTTTTACACATTGTTACATTGAAATAAGAGTTAGGACATGTACTTATATACTCGTGTATACAAATTAAATGTTGCATTCCTAATAATGTATGTGGCAATTTTGACAAATTTTATGTTGATTCTTAATAGTGTAGTGGTTTTCAGGTTTTAATGTAGAGGTAACTGGCCATTCATTACACTTAGTTTCTGTTAGAGCTTATATTGAAAACTTATTGCTATGTACATATCTGTTGTCAATGTTATCTATTCGATATCTTCCCTTCTCTAATTTTATCGCAATGGAGGTTTGATTGCATCATCTATGTTAGTTCCCTGGATAATATGTCCAATGTATTATCAATATATTAATAGTACTGTTTATGTTATACTACCATAGTTACTTGTAGATTTGATTGGTTACTTTCAAAAGATCTGGACAATCCACATTTTAGACATTCAACTGTACTATGTTAAATATACATTTTATGTACATATGTGTTCTTACTATTAGTAATTATTGTAGTTTCAGTTAATTTATGTACATTGGTGTCACTTATGATCAAATTAATATATCAAAAGCACTAATATTGACTATAAATACCTTTCTTCATTTTGAAGAACTTAGTAAGAAATTTGTGGGCATCTTTTGATTACCTAGAGACCAGTGTGGAATGAATTCTATTAAATATGCAATTTGCTTTATATTAGTTTTGTCCATTACTGTTCAGGTGATTATAGATCTCTGTTGGCTGTATCATCTTAGTATACTCCCATATGTAGAGAATCTACAATCTTTTTATCAAGCATATGCAGAATAATGTAGCTAAGAGTACATATATATTATTATAATATTGACAATAACAATTATTTATATATTCTTGTAGGAAAGGAATATGAAGGATTGCCTGAAGAGTTGCATTTGCAAGCGTTTCCTAGATTTGTTAATCGTGAGGGAAGACTTGAGTTCATCACAGTTCTCATTAAAAATGTCATGTAATAATTAATGTAAGACCCTGCTCATTGTGATTATTAAGTTCTTGTTCCTTTGGGTGGGAGCAGTCATCTTTGTAGGACCACACCTTAATTATGCCGGTATGGAGTTCATTGTTGCACGTAATTTTCAAATAAATGTGCATGTGTGTGTGTGCTTACCTTGTAATATTGTGTTAATATTGAGTGATATATGTACTAGCTGTTCATAATGGACTCTATACAGTTGGACTTTAATATATCAACACTAGGTAAATAAACGAAGTAATACTGTAATAGGTATAATGTGTTTAGTTTACCTAAAGTATGTCAGGTAGTTCTATAGATTATTTGATCAATGTAGACTTGTACAATATGAAGTATATAAGTAGGACACTTTAGTCTTATATAGTGTGGTTGTAGTCATAACATCGTAGAATATTGCAGGGTCTCATAATAGTTATGCTTACCGTTTGTAAGAGAAAGTTAAGAGCTAGCTTGTAGGTTAAAATATTGAAACAAATACCTTCTAGTTGCTATGTTGTTGGGTGTACAAGTTGTTATAATATAAACAAAGAGATTTAACTTCATTGTTTCCCAAGAGGTCTGTGCATACATAACCATTGTGATAGTAATTGATAACTTCCAGTGATTTATGAGCTTTTAATGTCTTCTTTGTATAAGATCCCTTAGTTTCTATTAAATAAGTTTAGATGTGTCTGAAGTCTAAGTTTGGTCACATTGTGATGTCATTGAACCAATCTGTTTCCTTTAAACTATAAGGATCAGGTAGTTACTTAGAATGTATTGTCAACTTGTTGAGATATTGTTTTCTTGCCTCATAATCTAGTGAAGTCACATACTGTTCATTATTGTACATTTACAGCTGCTTTTGTCTTACATGAACACATGTGGGATGTTTTGATTATTAACTAATCACATGACCAACACAAATATTGTGACCACACCCTCAAAAGGCAACTAATCTATATATACAGATAGTTGAACAGACTAATAGATGGATTGATGGATAAATGGATGAATAGATTGATACATGTCAGACAAATGGACAGACAGATGATTTGATAAATTTCAGATAATAAAATGGATAGATTATTGAATGAGTTAATAACTAGTGACTAGAATGAGATAACTAGTAAATGGATGAATGGTTGTTAAATGGACTTATAGATAAACAATCAATTAACATTTCATTTTATTATATCTCCAGTAAAGACAAGTTTACTCTATAGATCACATGTATATGATCAAGACTGATAAACTAAATATGTTCCTTATGTTGATAAGTTTGTACAGTTTGTTCTGAAGTATCTGAGAAAAGCAGATATACCAGATCATAATAGTAGACCAATGATGATATATGATGAGTTAGTTAACACACATACATGTACATAATATGGATGTCTCTTTAATAAATTGTCTCTTCTTTAATCTATCTATCAATCATCTGTCATTAATTTATTTATTATTATGATCAATAAAGTCTCATTTGTTAACCAATTATTTGATGACTACAATGTATATATTGATAGACAAATAAATGAATAGATAAATAATATTAGATTGATAGATGAATGGTTTGATGGATCAGGTAGATGTCTTGATCCATCTATGTTACATCTTCTCTATTTCATTCATTGTAGTCATTTATTTATGCATCCACCCATCTCTCTGTCCATCCATATACCATCTTTTAATGGATTAAACATATGTGTATGGAAGAATATTATAAGATGATGGATAGATGAGTAGATTAATGGACAGATAAATTCCTTGTTCCACACTTTTATTATTAAAACCATTCATCAACTCTTTATTTATAAATTGAATTTGTTAATTTATCCGTTTGTTCATCCATCTGTCCATAACTATCATCCATTTAATCATTCGTGTATCTATTATCTTATACAGTGGTTCCATGAGACAAGTTTACTCTGGACTAATCAATAAACTACAACTCTATATATCTACTGTATTGACTATTTACTGGACTATACAACCAAGATATTAAAGGAAGCATCAGTTTCTCTAATGTATTAAAACATTACCTCATTTCATGACATAATACAACATTCATTGACTACATGTGATTTACTTATTGTCATTTTCAATATGTTTGTCACTTTTATAAATAAAGTAATTTTTTAAACAATCATATCAACAACACAATGATCACTTGATCAGTGAAGAGCTTGTATACTGTTCTATTCTAAGAAAGTCACATATATACATGTACATAGTCACTGTCTAATTCAAAGTTACTATATATGTAGAATGTATGTGCTCCCTCTATTGAGGAATTTATTGACAAAGCTGACAAATGCATGCATACATTGATTTTGTAGGACTAGTGCATAAACATGAAGGTTAAGACATATTGTATTTATGTAGCCTGCACCAGCTATGGATGAGCTTTCTCAAAAGTCCATATCCTTTCAAAAGACGAAGGATTGTGCAACTACCATTCAAAAGCCAATGCAGCATTTGTCAGCTCATGATTATATTTTGAAAATTAAATTCTGAGAGAATATGAAATATGTAATTTGCTATGAATACAATTACATATTTGTTATATGGTCATTTCCGTGATGTTGCATTACCTGTTGGATTGCAAACAATTAATGAATTGTTTGAATATATTTAGTAGGTTGAGAAGAAGTAGATAGCTACAAATGCAGCTTTTAAAAATTATTTCTTAATTAATTATCATGACTGAAATGTATATCTTGATAGACAAATGAATGAATAGATAAATAATATTAGATTAATAGATGAATGGTTTAATGGATCATGTAGACATCTTGATCCATCTATGTAACATCTTCTTTCCATTCATCCATTGGATTCATTCATCTATCTACAGACCCATAAATCACTATATTCTTCCATATATCATCTTTTATTGGACGAAACATGCATGTATGGATGAATCTTATGAAATGTTGATAGATAAGTGGATTAATAGACAGGTGAATTTCTTGTTTCACACTTTTATAACTTTTATAATTCAAGGCTATTCATCAACTCTTTATTTATCAATTGAATTTGTTCATCTATCTATTTGTCTCATCCATCTGTCCATACTCATCATCCATTTAGTCATTCATCTATCTATTATCTTATACAGTGGTTCTATGAGATACATTTACTCTCAAATACTGTTCTGGACTAATCAATAAACTACAACTCTATATATCTACTGTTATGACTATTTACTGGACTATACAACCAAGATATCAAAGGAAGCATCAGTTTCTCTAATGTATTAAAACATTACCTCATTTCATGACATATTACAACATTCATTGACTACATGTGATTTACTTATTGTCATTTTCAATATGTTTGTCACTTTATAAATAAAGTAATTTTTTAAACAATCATATCAACAACACAATGATCACTTGATCAGTGAAGAGCTTGTATACTGTTCTATTCTAATAAAGTCACATATATACATGTACATAGTCACTGTCTAATTCAAAGTTACTATATATGTAGAATGTATGTGCTCCCTCTATTGAGGAATTTATTGACAAAGCTGACAAATGCATGCATACATTGATTTTGTAGGACTAGTGCATAAACATGAAGGTTACGACATATTGTATCTATGTAGCCTGCATCAGCTAAGGATGTTTTAACTTTATTTTATATCACAAGGAAAGCATTTTAATCTAAAGTTCCTAATTTGATGTAAATTAGCTGTAAATGTCAAAAATAGATTTTTAAAATGTAAACATGTTAATTGTTAATATATGCAATCACAATGAGTTCTCTCAGAAGTGCATATCCTTTTAAAGGAGGAAGGATTGTGCAACTACTATTTAAAAGCCAATGCAGCATTTGGTCATATTTTGAAGCTTATAAATTCTGAGAAATTATGAATGTGTAATTTGCTTATGAATACAATTACATATTTGTTATATGGTCATTTCTGTGATGTTTCATTACGTGTTAGAATGCAAGTATTTAATGAATTGTTTGAATATATACTTAGTAGGTTAAAACGAAGGAGATATCCCCACCTCAAAAGCAGCTTTTAAAAATTATTTGTTAATCAATTACTTGATGACTACAATGTATATATTGATTGACAAATGAATGAATAGATAAATAATATTAGATTGATAGATAAAATTAATAGTTTGTGGATCAGGTAGATGTCTTGATCTATCTATTATTATTACTTGGAGATGAATCATTTCAAGAACAAAAATATTTGTTTGTTCAGAAGAATATAGACTCTGAATGGATGGTGGAGATAACATTAACAAGTTTTTGACAAGATTATTGTATCATTTGTAAAATATAATGTAATATTTGTAAAATTCTAAAACTGTGCTCAAAACCACGCCTTTTATTTTCCGGTACAGGACACGTAAGCTATTAAAATATCTATATAACGCGTAGTTATATACAAAATTCGATTGCAACACTGCAGCAGTCTACGGTCGCACAGCAGTCTCCGGTCGCACATCTTGATACGAACTAGAGTGGATCTTAATTGTAAAAGTAAGTTCAAAAGATGTATTTAATCTAGACATTACAAATATACACATCAATTCAAATGCACGCATACAGTGAGTTTGTAAGACTAGTTAGTACATAAGCACGAACGTTAAAACGTATTCTATCTACATAGCCAGTACCAGCTAGCTACGGGTGTTTTTACTTTATTTTATAGCACAAGGAAAATACTTTAATCAAAAACTTCTTATTTTTGATGTAAATTAGCTGAAAATGTCAAAAATAGATTTAAAAATATAGATATAAATACGTTGATTGTTAATATATGGAATCTTATTGAGCTTTCTCAGAAGTCCATATCCTTTCAAAGGAGGAAGAAGTGTGCAACTACATTATAAAAGCCAATGCAGCATTTGTCAGTTCATGGTCATATTTTGAACCTTAAATTTTGAGAAATTATGAAACATTTAATTTGCTATGAATACGATTACATATTTGTTATATGGTCATTTCCGTGTTGTTGCATTACGTGTTGGAATGCAAATATTTAATGAAACTTTGAATATGCTTAGTACGTTGAAGAGAAGATGGCCACAAATGCAGGTTTAAATGTTATTCTATGTGCTTGGTTTTTAAAGTGAGACGAAAATCTTCTCTTATATCAATGGCTAAAGACAGTACAACTTGATTGCCTATACTAGTTGTCATGTCCTCGTTTATTCCTAAGGCTTTAATAGGACAAATCTCAAGTAGACTCAACCGAATTACTTTCAGTTTTAAAGTTGGGAGGCTGGGGAAAAAGTTAGGCCATCTACTATAGTGCACTGTTAGTGTCAGCCAAACAATTGGAACTGAGAACTAGAATCAGTGTTATTTACGAAAGCCGCAGACGGACATTCCAATTCCTATTTCTTATATCCTCAAATATTAATAATTCCAATTAACGACACTATATTGGATGGGTTTAAGTTCTTATTCCTAAATCCATTTTTGGCACGTGCGTCGTTTCTAGGCTTTTCTTGTTACTTAATAAAACACGGAGTGTGAGTACCACAAGCCGTCTCTTAGAATCAAGCCTCAGCGAAATGTTTTCAGTTTGGCTGGGTTCCTTATTTTGGTTGTATATTGGAATTGGAACCCATCAACTGCATTTTTAATTCCAATATAAGGTGCGTTTAATTGGAATATAAGGTGCGTGGAAGAAATTGGAAATAGGAATGTCCGTCTTATTCTTGATTCCAACTCGTGTGGATTTAGACTTAAAATATCGCGCCATCTGGTTTAAACAGCGCATCAAAAATTGGCGATTAATTGCCTCGCCCTCTTGCTCGGGGATTATTGTATAATATTAACAAAAAATTAGCTGAGTATATATTTCAAAAATAATTGTCACGACAGAGCTGTTCATTATTAACTATCTTGCTCCTTTACTATAGATGGATCAACGTCGTTCATCCACGGTGACTAATTTCAAAAATGAGGAGGCCAACCCAACAAATCCAAAGAATAGTAGTGAAGATTGCAAACGTTATTATCAATCACAGACTAAACATACATTGGGTAAATCAACCGACCGAAAACTAGTTCCAATTTGGATAGCTACTGAAATTTCAAGACATGATAGTGATGCAGAAACCACTATTAAATGTGTTCATGAGAGTTGGAAATTTTACCTGCAGAAAGCAATTGATGATATAAATGATGCTGCTCCTGGTCTGCATCTTTATCAAGTGGGTTCTGCGAGAGAGAACCATAAAATTTGTATATATGGTATTGAAGAAAAGGAAGCTTACACTAAGGGAGACATATGCAGTGCAAATAAAGCCCACATTTACCTTGGCGACAGTTTTCCTCATAAGGACCAAACTAGTGTACATGAAATTCTACATGCTTTGGGATTTCGGCATGAGCACCAACGTAATGATGCATCGTCATGTGTTGACACAACTGGTGGTGAAAAGAATCCAAAATATGGTCAACAGTATAAGCAGGAGCCTGATGCTATCGGTATAACAAGGTTTGATCCATTCAGTGTTATGCTTTACTGTGAGGATGAGAACCTTAAAAGAAAGACTGAGGGTGATTCTGTATGGAGTCTTAAAAAAACAAATGAGATTAACATTGAAATGAGTGAGCTTGATAAAGTAGGCCTTAATATTGTCTATAAGCCATGCAAACATGATGGTTACCAACCTAAAATTAGTCCTGTAACAGGGCTGTACTACTGCGGGCGAAAAGTCATGAGCCGACATAATTATCCTTGGAAAAGAACAACAGATGGCTATTGTGGACCTAACAAGTCAGCAAATTGTCCAGCATGTCGTGTTCTTAAAACTGATCGAATGGAGCAAATATTGAAAGAAGAAAAATGGCAAGGTTGGTCTGGTCTTGTTTATTGTGGAAAAAAGTTTGGTGCTCCAGATGAGGTGCACAATGGATATTGTGGCCCTAATAATGGTCCTCCTTGTCTTGATTGCAGCAATATTTTGAACCCAGCAGAAACAGCACATTCGGAGACTGTATGTTGTAAATGTATTATTTTATAAAATTACAAATACACAAATGACATGTGTAAGCTGCATATTTACATATGCTTATATTTTTACAATATTTGCCTAACTTTAATGCCATTATCGTGAGGAGTAATTTGTTCATTATTTTAATAGATAATGTTAGTTTTGTTGCACTACCATGTATACCCATATATATTTTATTAACTAATATAGTTCAAGATCAACTTGCAATTGAAGGGAAAAAAATAATAGTCTGTCATTAATAAGTACTAAGTTAATAATTATAATATATTTAACGCTAGTTGTTTTGCTTGGGATAGGACTACTGTACATTTCTTGTGATGTATGTGTGTGTCTGTTCCAAGAGCACAGACATTACAGCAGTGTTTAAAGTTCCTAATAATTCTGTGTTCAAAATAAATGATATTTACATTTTAATTTCAACACGGAAAGTTCCTAAGAATGTTTGTTTCTCGAGTTATAGTACGTTAACTTTATTTACCATGTTCTGACAAGGCATGGCATTGTAAGGACAAAGCTAATATTCATGAGTGGGCGTGGCTTATTTATTTAATAACTGCTTTATATAAATAAAACATTTATAATGCTATGAATAATAAATAGCAATAAAAGTATTATGCATATTATCTTCTGTCAATTTGGATTACTGACTGAGAGCTGTGATGCATTAAAGTCTTTCTCCAGGATTCAAGAGCGCAGGAAACAATTCCTTTGTAAATGCAACTCTGCGAGCAATACTTTATAGTACCATGCTACAAAAGTAGATTGATATAAAATGCTTAAGTATTGCTTTTAAATTCGTGTTAGCTAATAATTATATTTTTAGCTACATTGTATTGCATATGTTTGATAAAAAGATTAAAGTAAGTCTACATGTGTAAGGGGATTAAATTGATACAATAGAAATGTACTATCATCTCAATAGTAATGGAAAAATATAGCACTAGCAAAAGTACACATTCTATAGACTTTCTTACAAGGATGGCTTCAAATGCAGCTTTTAAAAATTACTTGTTAATCAATTCTGATGACTAAAATGTATATATTGATAAACAAATGAATAGATAAATAATATTAGATTGATAGATGAATGGTTTGATGGATCAGGTAGATATGTCTTGATACCTCCTATGTACAATCTATTCTCCATTCATCCATTGGATTGATTTTTCTATCTACACACTCATCAATCCCTCTATTTTTAGATATATCATCTTTAAAAGATTGAAACATGTATGTATGGATGATTTCAAAGTTACTATGTAGAAATTATTGGCTTTCTCTATTGAGGAATTCATTGACAGAGCTGATAAATACATGCATACATTGATTTTGTAGGACTAGTACATAAACATGAAGGTTAAGACATATTGTATTTATGTAGCCTGTACCAGCTATCAATGTTTTGACATTATTTTATATTACAGAGAAAATATTTTAATCTAAAAGTTCCTAATTTTTAATGTAAATTAGCTGTAAATGTCAAAAATAGATTTTTAAAAATATTAATATGTTAATTGTTAATATGTGCAATCACATTGAGCTCTCTCAGAAGTCCATATTCTTTCAAAAGAGGAAAAATTGCAACTACCATTTTAAAGCCAATGCAGCATTTTGTTATATTTTGAAGCTTAAATTCTGAGAACTTATGAAAATGTTTCATTTGCTATGAATACAATTACATGTTTGTTATATGGTCATTTACACAATGTTGCATTACGTGTTAGATTGCAAATATTTAATGAATCATTGAATATACTTAGTAGGTTGAAAATGAAAAGATGGCATCATAAGCAGGTTTTAAAAATTACTTGTTAATCAATTTTGATGACTACAATGTATATATTGATAAACATATGAATAGATAAATAATATTAGATTGATAGATGAATGGTTTAATGGATCAGGTAGTGTCTTGATCCCTCTATGTTCCTTTTATTCATTTATTGTATTCATTCTTCTATCTACACACTCATCAATCTCTCTGTTTTTCCATATATCATTTTTAATGGATGAAACATACATATTTTTAATGAATCTTTTGAAAAGATGGATAGATCAATGGATTAATGGACAGATGAATATCTTGTTCACTCTTTCATCATTCAAGTCTGTTCATCAACTCTTTATTTATAAATAAAATTTGTTCGTCAAGTGACCTCTATATCAATGAAGTTACTGACAATGGCATATCCCACAGTAATAAATATTTCACTGATATTACTACTAGTTTATCAGAAAAGGTGTCATCATATATGTCAATGGCAAACATTGATGTCACCAAGCAGTACAACATTTTATCCAATTAAAATTGTTCTTCCACCTAGCTATTTGGAATGGCTACAATGTCAATAAACAATCTGTCATCAATGGTTGCTATCCTAAAAGAGCTACCTTCTCCAATTGTAGCACCTTACACTTGTTTAGCTGAACATTGAAGGTTACTCTCTACTATGAACATACACAAACTACATGATATACCTCCTTTATTTCACAAAGGACCAGCATAGCCACTAGACTTTCTCTACAATATGGCACTATCTAATTCAAAGTTACTATGTAGAAATTATTGGCTTTCTCTATTGAGGAATTCATTGACAGAGCTGACAAATACATGCAACATTGATTTTGTAGGACTAGTACATAAACATGAAGGTAGACATATTGTATTTATGTAACCTGCACCAGCTATCAATGTTTTAACACTATTTTTTTATTACAGGGAAAATAATTTAATTTAAAATTTCCTAACTTTGATGTAAATTAGCTGTAAATGTCAAAAATAGATTCCTTAAAATATAAATATGTTAATTGTTAATATATGCAATCACATTGAGCTCTCTCAGAAGTCCATGTTTTTTCAAAGGAGGAAGGATTGTGCAACTACCACTTAAAAGCCAATGCAGCATTTTGTTATGTTTTGAAGCTTAAATTCTGAGAAATTATGAAAATGTTTAATTTGCTATGAATACAATTACATGTTTGTTAATGGTCATTTACACAATGTTGCATTACGTGCTAGAATGCAAATACTTAATGAATCATTGGATATACTTAGTAGGTTGAAAACCAAAAGATGGCATCATAAGCAGGTTTTAAAAATTACTTGTTAATCAATTTTGATGACTACAATGTATATATTGATAAACATATGAATAGATAAATAATATTAGATTGATAGATGAATGGTTTGATGGATCAGGTAGATAAGTCTTGATCCCTCTATGTACAATCTTTTTCCATTCATCCATTGAATTGATTTTTCTATCTACACACTCATCAATCCCTATTTTTAGATATACATTATCTTTAAAAGATTGAAATGTGTATGTATGGATGAATCTTATGAAAAGATGGATAAATGAGTAGATTATTGGACAGATGAATTTTTTGTTCTACTTTTATATCATTCAAGTCTGTTCATCAACTCTTTATTTATAAATTGAATTTGTTCGTCAAGTGACCTCTATACCAATGCAAGTTACTGACAATGGCATATACCACAGTAACAAATATTTCACTGATATTACTACTAGTTTATCAGAAAAGGTGTCATCTCATATGTCAATGGCATACATTGACATACATACATACATACATATATATATATATATATATATATATATATATATATATACATATATATATATATATATTGTAATTACCTCTGTTTATTTGCCTGAAATTAAAATCACAATGTACTCTAATTTTGGCAGATGCTTTCAATTGAAATAATGTAACTTTCATGTCTAGCAAATATGAAAGGAGTAATTAATGAAAGAAATTGAAGAGTCATGTTAGAAGAATAGGTATTGTTTTCTCTCATACATTTGTAATGTACAATTCATTTCAGTTCCAAGTCCTACTTAAGATTTTACAGTTAATAGTGGAGGAAAGTGGTAACATTATTTAGTCAAAAGAATAATAAATGAGCATGTCAAGATAAACCTTTTGAGAACTGCAGTTCATTATGATAGTTAGACTAAAGCTCTTTCGCTTGTGAACTTTTTCTCTGAAATCATCTGTGATCTCTTCTGAGGTCTTATCTCATCATATCTTGAGGGGTTAAATATGGCTGATACTCTGAATCTCTCTGAGTTGAAAAACTTAAAACTACCCGATATTAAACACAAAATGCTTGATCTTGGCTGTCTAGGACACGTTAATCATTTTGTAATTATTAACACTAGTTAATTAATTTTGATTTGAACACATGTTTTGTTAGTAAAAAATTAGATCTGTTGTAATCCTGAAGATAATGTTTCTTCATTGGTCCACCAAACCGGATAGCTAGTCCTTACACTCTATATTATATACTAAACTAGTTATCAACTGCTCCGATGGCACAGTTGATCAACCTGAGAAGAAGGAGAGGAGTAGCATGTGCCTCTATCACAAGATTAGAAAAGATCACAGAGGCTGAAGGTATGAAATATGAATTGGGGATCACAGATAGAGCGCGTACACTCAAGATAAAGGTAGATACTGCAGACACGGAATTCAAGAAACACCACGTCTCCATCGTTAAATTGCTTGATGAAGAATACATAAACGTGGAGCAAGGTGTTCTCGACAGTCATAAAGACGAAGTTCTCGATTTGTTAACTCGTTTGGAACGATTAATCAATGCTCCAATCCAACAAGACTAAACCCAGTGAAAAAGGCCGCTGGGAGGAGACTAGAACACTTGGATAAGAAAGTCACTTCTGTTAATGAATCAGTTAGCAAACTGACTTTTAATGATGAGGTCTGTTTGATCTGGTTATATGATAAACAATTGGATACATTCAAAGTGGAACTAAATAATATCTACCGGTCAGTGTTGAACTCAGACAAACCGGAAGATGAAGAACTGTCTATACAACAAACCGAACTCGCACAGAAGCTCTTTGACTGTTCGTTAATTGTAAAAAGGTTACTAGAGAACAATTCTCCTACACCTACATCAACCCCAACACGCGAAGTAATCAAATTACCAAAGATAGGCGTACCAAGTTTGATAGAAATATTCTCCATCGGCAAACCTTCTGGGACCAGTTTTGTATATCAATACATCATCACACTAACCTGTCAGAGGCTGAAAAGCTCATTTACCTTCAGCAAGCACTCAAATATGGTAGTGCTAAGCGTTCAATCGAGATATTATCTCAATCAAGTGACTGTTAGTGGTATGACCGACTACAGTTGATTCACCAAACACATGTGCGAATTATCTTAGAAGTACCACCGTTGAAGACTGGAGATGGGAAAGAGTTACGTCAACTTCACTATACAGTGTTACAAGACATTAGAGCATTGAAGGCAATGGAATATGAGCCATCAGGACCATTCATTACCTCTGTCGTCAAACTCAAATTAGACACAACAACTATGTTTGAATGGCAGAAACACAGCCAAGCAGCTACATCAGTACCACACTACCAGGAACTGTTTGACTTCATAAATCTTCGGGCACAAGCCTCAGAGACTTCCACTACAAAATAACCAAAGGGTGAACTGAAAAAGAATTTCCATGCTTGCAAACCATTACCAACTTTTGTTACAACCACTGACTGATAAGTGTGCTTGGGAACTCAAACTTACCCAAACTCCACAAACCTTGAGTGGCTACTTCATGTACTGAGTCTATTGGTGTGATGACCTCTCCAGGGATGACAAGTCCAATATTAACTCATGTTCAGTATGAGGACTGTAGAGACAGAGCTTCTTTCCTACTGTTGCCATTCCTTCAAATGAGTCTATACAACATTAACAATACATTAGTAAAGTACTACATATGATAGGTATAGGTTACCTGATATGTTAGTGTAATTCCAATAGTCACATTGTATAGACTTATCACTGAAGTCATTAGGTTGTATCTTGTCTTGTAGATCAAGTAAATCTAATGATAAGTCATAAAGAATTTCAAATTATATTAAAACAGTTGTATCTTTACTGTGTTTACTATAACTGAAATATTGGTAGTATTTTTCAAATGACTATAATATCCATTTATTAAATTATAGGACTCTAAACATTTTCCTAATTTAAAAAATATTTATGCAATATACCAACAACATTTCTACATGCTACCTTTAACAGATACAGTAGAGTAAATGTCTTCAATTTACTATAATATTTGACATCTTCATAATCAGTATATATTGATGACAGATTATTATTATTCTTTATTTATTACAAAAGGTACAGTGATAATTGCAACATTTTAGCACCACATGTTATCATTCCATAATAGTGAACTAGTTTCCTTTGTAAAACCAAAAAGACAAAATAATACCTGTAGTGACCAAGGCTGTGTAGCAAGTTTATGTTATGAAATAAACTTAGGACAGTGAAAAGTACATGGATCATGATCATTATGGTGCCTAAAAAAATGAATAGTTAGATATTAACAATAATTATAATATGATGTTTGCATTGCTATAATTGATTGTTACACCATTTAATAAGTATATAATTAAATAAAGAATAATTGCAGAAAAAATATCTTCTATTTTAACATATATATATGTATAATTTATATAGGTTATCTGATGAGATATAAAATACATCACAGATCTTAATGGTAGCTGCTTAATTACTACAGCAGCTGATGTTAGTATTAAACATTTAAAGAAGTAAGACTAAATTCAAAATCTAGAAACTTACTAAGCTACCTTATATTGAAAAATTAAAAAAAAGTAGTTTTACAATAACTGTCAGTACATGGAAAGATGAATGAATGGAGAGAAAAATTGATGGAAGGAAGTAGAGTCACTAGAATATCAATCAGCAATCAGTCAATCACAAATAATTGTGACAGTTGATAATGGAGATTGTCATCATATATATGATCACATCAATGATGAGAACATTGTTATCCACGTTCCTGATCAAGAGAGGTAGGTACATTATAGTAGTATGATCGACTTTACACCAATTGTTTTAAATGTATTAAATGAGCTGTTAATGTTATGTCAAATTAAACAATAATTATAATTTTAAAGATATATTATATGTGGCCATTTATAATTAAAAGATAACTAGCAATCAACATAATAATATCATTGTACAATAGACTGTATTGTGTTATGAATGTGTAAGATCATGTTCTAACTTTCTAGCTATTAAACGAAATGATTCTGCTTTGTCTAGTACATCAACTAATGTTATGACTGACTGTGGATGAGTATAAATAGTAGCTTTGAGAGCTTTCATTAAAGAATGACCTTTCTCTGCATCTGTCTTGTTACTATCATCAGTACAATCATCATAACAAGTCTCAGTAATCAGATGTTTACAATACAATTCTGCAGCAATAGATAACCTGTTGCTAGAGACAGACATCAGTTTTGATAAATCTGCAAAATGTCTTCTGAAACATTTCTTAAAGTGTTCAGTATTAACAGTTGTACGTTGATCTATTGTGTCCAAAATATTATCATCACAAAATTCAGGTAATCTAACCTTGACTTGAATTGTTTTCCTCAATAGATGATATCATGACATCTACATTTCCATTTGTGGAATGTTGCTGTAATACAGTTGGCACTAAATAGTTAAAGTAATGACAGATGGAGGACACATAGTAAACTTACTCATAACAAGAGATCTTATAATATTAATCTTCTGAACGAGTTCCCCCTCCTCTGTTGATGTACATGTTGACTTGACACCTTTCAATGTAATGCCATATCGTATTACTGGGACAGTACTACTACTGGGAAAAGCTGATATTGTCATCAGACAAGAAGGAAACTGTGGAGGACTTTGATTACTTGATATGTCAACGTCAATTTGACTGATCTGTCAATAAAGTTAACATAAACTAAATCATTTATTGTCAGTAGCTAACCCTAGTAGGAACAATATGAGGATATATATACCATCCATTAATTTGTTCTTCTCCAGTAACCAATTCAATGTATCCATTGTCATTATTAAACTTGAAATATAGAGTGACATCTTTCTCAGCATTAGGAAGAGTGTCATGTATATGCTGCATGTATTATTTATAATTATGTGGATCACTATCAATTGTAGTAACCTTAATAAGTGGATTTAGACGTTGAGCTACCATAAACTTCATAAGCCATTCATTTTGTTGTTTAACTTCATATATTACTTGACCAACATACAAATTGATTGGAGACCGTCTGAAAGATTCACCTACAATAACTACATGAAATAACAGCATAAGTATACTAGCTTAATACCTTCCAATGTAATGGTCATTTTTGAACCTGGGGCAGAAACAGATTGAATGTCAAATGATCCCAAGCTCTTAGAGTTGGCTGCAATTGATTCTTCAGTTATATCTGTCATCTCCTGATCATCGCAATACCCAAGTAACCACTTTATTGGTTTAAAGACAGCTTTAACAATGGCCTTCAAAGAAAACTCAGAAAGATCGATACTACCATATTGATCTCTAAAGTAGAACTGTCCTTCTTGTTCTAGTTTAAACTGGTAGGGTAGTACAGGTTGATAGAGATCAGCTGTAACAAAACTGAGATAACTACTATGTTCTTGTGTGTCTATAGATACACAATGTTGAATGGATAACTGGACTGCTTGAAGGAGATCTCTGGAAACAGATATAGCATAAACAGCACTGACCAGTGATGTACCAGAGGGAAACTCAAACTGTCCCCCTACAATTGCTGCAATAGATACTTCACATGTTTCCCCATGAGGAATAGTTCCCTGAGGTACATTAATCCTCAAACCATACTCCTCCCAATTTAATAACTGAGTGTGTTCTCCTTGTATAAAGAAGAGTGTCTTACCAGCTATATGAACACCAGTACCATCAAGATACTCTAGCTGGTCTAATATATAAGATACACTAATATGACAAAAAGGGTAATATAACTAACATACCAATACAAGGAACAAGATAGTTGAACTGACATTCAACATCTTTGGTAGCCACTATACCACCTATATCAGTGAACATAACAGATACTTGTTTACTATTTTCTTCACCTTTTTCACTTGATAAGTAAGTTTGCCTTACTTCAGTTAAATCTAAAATAGAAGCAAACAATAAGATATAATTAATTGTATTTAAAATTGTTCCATGTAGATTAACAAATTGTACTATATGTACTATAGCTCTTACCAGTAATGACATGTTTCATGTTAAGATGAAATAGAGCCTCTTCAAGTTGTGTCAATGTACCTCCTTTTAGAGACCATTCCTCTAACAAGTACTTCATCTGTTCTGTAGAATCTCCTTTACTTCTGATATCAGTTAGTACAGACTGATCTATATTAAGTTGAAGACCCAGTTGTTCCCAATACTCTTGTACTGGTTGTAGAACAACAGCCAGTTTAGGAAGATAACTGACAATATCTGATGTAAAATAAAGTAATGAACTGTTAAATACAATAATAACTAGCACCTGTAGTCTTTTGAGAACTCCTAAGCTGTTGATTAGATTGTTCCAGTTGTTTTTGTAGTGTTGTTATGGTCTCATCCTTCTTGTGAAGTTTACGAGTTAGTTGAGCTATATAAGTGTCTTTTTCATGTACTACATCATGTACTTGTGGTATGTCATGATATTCACTGGTACTTGAGACTATAGTAGGTAACAATGATTAGTGAAATGTATTTAGAGATAAATTTAAACATAGTATAGTAAGAAAGAACATTTTGTGAAATACAGTTGTTTGATCAGTAAATAATCAGATATATGAATTGAACATCAATCATCTTTTCTATCTGTCTATTATTATTCATCTATTTATCCATTTTACCATTCATGTATTTATCTAAATATGTATTTGTCTAAATATGAGGAATGGATAAATTTATAATGAAGTCATAAATATATAGATAAATATATGAAGGAATGAATAGAAGCACGGATGGATTAACTAATGAATACAAGAATTTGATGGATAAATAAATTTCATTAATCTATCATTGCTATATTATATTAGTTATCCATTCATTCATTTACCAGTCCATGTGTATTACTCCTTTAATCATTATCTATATATATACAGTATATTGACATGTTTAGTGATCTATCTGTTTATCTATACATCAACATCAGTCCATCTAATCATGAATACATTCATTGCTGTCTATTCATCCATTATAATTATTCACACACCTCTTTGAGATTCTAATTCTAATAATCTGTCTTGAAGACTTTTTATGTTTTGTTGTGCCACTAGTAGTTCCTTATGATAGTTAGATTGAAGCTCTTTCCCTTGTGAACTTTCTTTACTGTCATTTCTTTCTGATTTCCTCTGAGGTCTTCTCTCTTCATATACTGCCTTGATAACACTTAGTGCATTAGAGTCTAGTACAAACCCTACTGACCATTGACCATCATTGAGGACTATATGAGAGAACACAACAGTACTAATGTCAGTGTACAATGTAGTTCTACTAGTATAACATATATAATAGTAATAAGACTATACTATGTAGTACATAACAAGGTCACCTGTTATATAACAGTACATGTATTATACAGTACATGTAACATGTATACTTACATGATATACATGTAATAGTAACTAAAACATATAAACAATACTATACAAGTAGTTATAAATGTATACACACAATGTTAGTAATACTACAAGTTTATGTAGTCTGGACTAATTACACACGATAAAAATTAATAGTTAACTAGTTGTTATCGAATGAATGAATACATTTAGTATCACATGACTAGATTTAAAGCTTGGGATCATTAGTTAATGCTATTTCTTTGTAAACATCTCTTAATGAATATTTATATTTATATGTAGCTATAGTATTTGCTATAAAGTAAAAATTAAATCTATATTTACCACATCCACTAACATGTTCAAGGGATTATCAGAAATAGGAGGGAGTCGTGATATATCATACAATGAAAAGCCACACCCTCAATCACACCCCTTAATGTTTATACAAAAGTAAGTACCGTATATCGGGAAACTTTCACGTTGGGATATTTTTGTGAATTGGTGAAATTGTAGTTTTTCGTGAATATAAATTTTGCAATTTATACCATGTTTCCACCCACTTGTAATTATTACCGTTGACCACACCCTAAAATGTTTCTCACACCTGGACTCGACAATGATGGACTCCTGTATCAGAGGATACCAAGTTCATAATGAGGTATGGACGTCCAATGGAGAAGAAATCATTTTTACTAACTATTTGTCACACGGTTACCCATAATCAAATTTTCTGCGTAACCATTTGCCACGCCCATAATTGTAAGAAATTGGCGAGGGATATTTTTACGATGGAGTTAAATTCGTGAAATTCGCAAACATTTAGCAATGCATTGTGTATGTAATGACTTACTTACCTAATTCTACCAACATTGTTATATGGGGATCTTTGACCTCAGCTCCACTAAACTTTACTTGACCTCCAACAACTATTAACCACACACAATGTGGTCCCATGATAAATGTTGATAGAGAATGGAGACATCTCTCAGTGACTGATTCGGGTAGATTAATCTGTATTATGTAGAGACATAAATATCATTACATCATTTATATGTGTATACAGATTGGAAAGCTATAGTTTAGTAATTGTTATTGATACATTAAAACTGACAATTTATTGGTAACTAATAATAATGCTACAAAGATATATAAATTATCATAACATTAACTTATCAAAGTAATTTATATAATAATATTCTTTAATTGTATAATGATGTTATCACATTCTATATACATTATATTTATATGTACTACTATTATAACACATCTCAAGTAGTACAGTATGTAATGTTTGTATTAACTGATATAGTTAAAACACTGTATGTGATATAATACATCTACTTGGTTAGAGTAATACCAGATATACTCTAATTATTCAGATAGAAAATGTAATTATTTTATAATCTCTAATTTAAACAGACAGTAAGTCCATACAATAGAGATAACAACATATTCTAGTATATTAGTGTAGTATCATCATCTCTTACATCATATATCATAACACTCTCATGTATTGTTTTCTATGAATATTGTTATTGGTAGTCTATTTAATAAACCACTCAGGCAGGACTTATCAGTCTGTCCAAGCAAACCTAGTCAATCAAACTCATAGTATATTGTTCATATACTATGTCAGTAGTAAATGGATATGATTTATTATACTTCTAAATATATGGACAGTTACATGTACTAACTTAGTAACTATCATTAGAGGTAATATGGCATATTATCAATGACATACCTTTGTCCATGACTTCTCATTAATATCTAGTATCCAACAGTCCTTTATTGTTTTGTCTTCCTTATCCTGTCCACCTGTAATCACTATTATTGGTGATTTTAATCCAGTCACAATACTGGCAGCACGACCTCCTCTTTCTTTAGGCCACTGTACAAGTGGGTGAGGTTTAGCTAGAGTCTGCCAGTGCTAGATAGACAAATGAACTCAACTAACACTCATTATATAACATATTATCAGTCAGTGTATGAATGATAACATAACATACCACTGTACAGTTGATTATATCAAAAACATAAAGAGTATTAGATGGTATTCCTTCAACAAAACCACCAAAGATGACTGCTCTTGTATTGTTTACTGCTTCCATAACAAAGCCGCTATTAGGTGGCATACATTGTCCAGTGATCTTAAGTATAATCCATTGTCCTAAAAGGAGAACAAACAGAACACTCATCATTATACTTATATCATAGTAGTAGTTAGATAATTGGTGATAATACAATGATCAGTAAAATGATACAACTATAATATTAATATCAACCTCAACTGATCATTAATAAAGTATCATTGTCAATGTTCAACTGGAATTATTACATAAAAGGTGTAAGTGACAGGAGACAAAGTGAACTGTTGTATAGATCAATAATAATGAATAATTAATTAGTTTCTATCATCTCATGATAAAACATGTTTAATGTTTACATGTTGTACTTAACAATATATATAGTAGATTTATTTTAAGTTTTATTATTTCATTTAGTTCTCTTTAAATAGACTACAATATGACAATAACTAGTAGTATAGTTATAGTTACTAATTATACTATTTGTTAACTCTGATGTTTTCTGGCTTAGCTATATCATTTATTAGTTTAAAACAAAAGGAAAGGCTATACTTTTATACATAGACAAGATATAGTATGTTTTAAGGTAAGTAATATCAATTGATGTAGTATCATATCATAATAAGATACCTTAATACTACTTTGGACTAAATGTATAAATAATTTAGTTTTTTAGTTTATACACACTATGTAGTGATATTGACTGTAATAAGTGATATGTGATAATATAATATGATATATTAATGTTCTTACCAGTTAATATATCAAACATATTATGTTCATTGGTAGATACACTACCACTGGACAACTGATAATATTGAGCTTGTGGTACTTGTGTAGAGGGTGGGGTTCCAAGACCTCCTATAATTAATAGACGATGTCGTCCATTATCCTCAGTTGACATTATACCACCATAGGCTCTCTTCATCACTGCTATTCTGTCATTTGTAGGTTGTAGTTGTATCCAGGTGTAAGTAGAAGTGTCAAGTTGAAAGATGGCATTGTGGTGGCAGTTGTCATGGAGACACCAACCTCCAAAATAATATATTTTGTCCTTAAATGTTGTACATATACAACCAGCTACTCCAAGTGGCGGGTCACCACTGGTAGGTATACTGTCCCACTTGCCAGAGGTAATATTGAAGATTTCTACTTGTGATGTAAGTCTTCTTTTCTCATCATTATTATGTACATTAGGTAAATCAGGATGTGGACCCCCACCCCACAGGTATAAGTTATCTCCAATGACTTGAGTCCGATGTTCAATTCTTATACCAAGTTTGTATTGTCCTGTAGAGAAATCATATGTACCATATCTTGAGATCAAATTACAGTAAAAATGTAATATCTACAGTATATGATCACATCTACTACAAGAATTGTACGAACGATATATTGACACGACATCCAGTAACATACTTGATGTAGCCATTTAACTTTGAAAGGTCAGTAAAAGAAATCTCAAATCTTTTCTTGAGTCTTTGCTCGAGTCTTTGCAGGGCCACACTGAATTATACCTGGGTGGAGTTGACTGTTGCACGTGATTTTCAAATTGTGCGTTTGTTCGCAGCTGACTGATTATTTACTTTACTGACTTATGATCCTGTTGTCTATTTTTAATATTGAGTTTCAGTTTATTCTCTTCTCTCCTCCTTCATTAACTGATCACACAATATAACTTGTAATATTGTGATAAGATGGAGTGATGTTAGTCTAGTCCCCAGACCTACTCGCAAGCTACAGTAGGTCTGGTCACACAGGTTGACTTTGTCTCCAGTAAGGAATGTGGCGCGGGTGTTGGTATGCAATTAGAGGTAGTGTGAAATATGAATATTATCAAATTGAAGTATGTGTGAAAGTGAATACGTGACTACTTTTCATGAAATCTGCTTTAACACTTCAATTTGATGATATTCATATTTCACACTACCTCTAATTGCATACCAACACCCGCGTAGTAGTACAGCATGTGATCTTTGTATTAACTTATATAGTTAGGACACTGTATGAGATATAATACTTCTACTTAACAGAGATTGTTAGACTAATACCAGATATACTCTAATTATTCAGATAGAAAATGTAATTATTTTATATTCACTAATTTAAACACACAATAAGTCATGCAATAGAGATACTGTATTTCCTGGTCATTAAGCGCATACGCTTGTATCTCTACAGAAAATATGTACTTAATAAGGATACACGCTTATAACAAATAGGCTTTACAGATGTCACTTTTCTGGGTGTGGCTCTTACTTGAGCATGTGGAGGATATGGCTGATATTTCTACTGAGTTCTCTCTTGACAGTGTAATTCAAGGCCATCACATTTACAAAAAGTATGGATGCCTTCAATTGGAAAAGTTCTTCTATTAGTGAAAGAGGAAACAAATGAACATGACCATTTTACTGTATCAGTGAAGAAGGATGGATTCATCGTTGGTCATGCATATTGCATATTAATAATTCATTAAGCGAAAAAAAAAGAGTTCTGACCAAGATAAATGTGTGCGCTTAACAACAGTATGTGTTTAATAACCATATGTGCCTAACAACCAGCAAATATGGTAATAACATATTCTAGTATATCAGTAGTAAATAGATATGTTTATTATACTTTTAAATATATGGACAGTTACATGTACTAACTTAGTAACTATCATTGTATAATTAATTAGAAGTAACATAATATATTATCAATGACATACCTTTGTCCATGACCTCTCATTAATATCCAGTATCCAACACTCCTTTATTGTTTCTTCACTCTTAATCCACCTATCATTACTATAGTATAGGTGATATTGATCCAGTGATAATACTAGCAGCATGACCTCCTCTTTTGTCTGGCCACTGTACAAGTGGTTGAGGTTTAGCTATAGTCTGCCAGTGCTAGATAGACAAATGAACTCAACTAACACTCATTATATAACATGTTATCAGTCACTGTATGAATGATAATATAACATACCACTTTACAGTTCATGATATCAAAAACATAAAGAGTATTAGATGGTATTCCTTCAACAAAACCACCAAAGATGACTGCTCTTGCATTGTTTACTGCTTCCATAACAAAGCCGCTATGTTTCTGGTTAGGGTGCATGCATGGGGCTATAGGATTTTAGTAGTTAAATATTCCATCGAAGGATAGAAAATAGAGTTGGAATTGGAATATTTTTTTGAAAACTGCATAGTAGAATTGGATAATTTCGCAAAACTTCAAACCAGAGTATATGAAATTCGAAGTAGAAATGGATGTCTGCCTTCGGCTTCCGTAGTAAAATGATACAGCTATAATATTAATATAAACCTCAACTGATCATTAATAAAATATCATTGTCAATGTTCTACTGGAATCATTACATAAGAGGTGTAAGTGACAGGAGACAAAGTGAACTGTTGTATAGATCAAAATAATGATTATTAATTAGTTTCTATCATCTCATGATAAAACATGTTTAATTTTTATATGTTGTACTTAATAATATCAATAGTAGGCTAATTTTAAGTTTTATTATTTTATTTAGTTCACTTTAATAGACTACAATATAACAGTAACAGGAATCGTGTCGCATAGCGTAGTGTCAGTGCTATTCATATAAACAAGCAGAATCTTGTGAACTAAATCTCTCTGGTTATTGTAAACTCTATTAGTGCTAAGTGGAGACTAAAGTGTTGCTGCTAGCTTTGTTTTACAAAAAACAACCAAGAAGGCAACAGAAATGAACAACAAGGTGGGTGCTTTCCAAATTTATTCAATGACTTCCAGAATTTACAGTTTCAGTTACCTGGCTAGCCACTTATTTTAATGTGTTTTCTCTTTGTTTTGGATCCTTGTAGCTTTGGCTTGATACATGCTACAATTGCAAGCAAGTAAAATAACAAACAGCCTCAATAAGTTTCTCGTCTGCCATAACACATATTGGTATGCATAAATATGTGGTTATTGAAATCTGATTAGCTGAATGCACTCCCTGAAAAGTCAAGATAAAAATTGATTCTATCCTTGGATTGCAACTCATCATGTTTGTGCGTCATGCATGAATGAACTATGGTCATTAATTCACATATGTATGTAATGCAATGTGATGCAAGGCTTTGTGCCGTTATGTTAACCAGCCTTTATAGTTACTAATTATACTATTTGTTAACTCTGATGTTTTCCAACTTAGCTGTGTCATTTACTAGTTTAAAACAAAAGTAAAGGCTATACTTTCACAATACACAAGATATGGTATATCTTGAGGTAAGTAATATCAATTGATGGTAGTATCATATCATAATACGATACTTCAATACTACTTTGAACTAATGGATAAATAATTTAGTTTTTTAGTTTATACACACTATATAGTGATATTGACATTAATAAGTGATATACCAGTTAATATATCCAACAGATTATGTTCATTAGTAGATACATTACCACTGGATAACTGGTAATATTGAGCTTGTGGTATTTGTGTAGAGGGTGGTGGTCCATGACCTCCTATAATTACTAGACAATTTTGTCCATCATGTTCAGTTGACATTATACCAATAGCCTCTCTTCATCACTGCCATCCTGTCGTTTGTAGGTTGTAGTTGTATCCAGGTATAGGTAGAAGTGTCAAGTTTAAGATGGCATTATGGTAGCAGTTGTCATGGTAACACTAACCTCCAAAATAATGTATTTTGTCCTTAAATGTTGTACATACATAACCAGCTACTCTAAGTGGTGGGTCACCACTGGTAGGTATACTGTCCCACTTGCCAGAGGTAATATTGAAGATTTCTACTTGTGATGTAAGTCTTCTTTTCTCATCATTATTATGTACTTGATGTAAATCAGGATGTGGACCCCCACCCCACAGGTACAGGTTATCTCCAATTACTTGAGTGCTATGATTAACTCTTATACCAAGTTTGTATTGTCCTGTAGAGAATTATATGTACCATATCTTGAAATGAGGTTACAATATAATGTAATATATCTACAGTATATGATCACATCTACTACAAGAATTGTACGAATGCTATACTGACATGACATTCAGTAACATTAACTGAAGTAGCCATTTAAGTAGCCATTTAGCTTTGAAAGGTCAGTAAAAGGAATCTCAAGTCTTTGTAGGACCACACCCTAATTATACCTGGGTGGAATTCATTGTTCCATGTGATTTTCAAATTGAGGTGCATATATGTGTTCACAGCTGACAGATTATACTTAGTTTGTTTAGTCTTATAAGATACTGACTTATTATCCTGTTGTTTATTTTTAATAGTGAGTTTCAGTTTATACTCTCCTCTCCTTGTTCATTAACTGTTCACACAATATAACTTGTAATATTGTATTAAGATGAGGTCATAAATGTACTAACTGTTGGTAATGGACTTTTATGGACTTTTATATATCAATAAGTGAATGAAGTAATACAGTAATAAGTATAATGTTTTTAGTTTACTTGAAGTATATCAGGTAGTTCTATAGATTATTTGATCAATGTAGACTTGTACAATATTAAGTATATAAGTAGGACACTGTAGTCCTATGTAGTGTGCTTGTAGTGTTTCTCATTGTATAAACTTTAGTTTAGTTTATATAAGTATTGTAAGTGTCTTTTAAGTAAGGTATGTCCTAATAGTAGTTTGTATAGTGTATGGTTTACACCCTCTAAATGGATAAATGGATGGATATAATGGATAGATGAAAGTATTGGTAGATATATAAATCCTTATTAACTTGTATTTCTCTTTTTTTTTCTCCCCCATTCCTTCCTTCCTTCTTCCCTCCCCCTTCCTCTCTCTCTCTCTCTCTCTCTCTCTCTCTCTCTCTCTCTCTCTCTCTCTCTCTCTCTTTCTCTCTCTCTCTCTCTCTCTCTCTCTCTCTTCCTCTCTCTCTCACTCTCATGACAAATAATTACTGTTTATAATTCATCTACTACAGGTAAGTGAAAAATGGATTAATAGTTGGTAGGTACTAGGTAGATAGATTGGTGTATGAATGAATGGATGAATAAATGAATGGATTAATAAGCTAATAGATGACTCTGGTTTTAAGATGACCTTAGAGTAAAAGTACAAGGAAATATTATATGACTGGATTTATCTTATATCATGTGTAATTATAGATGATTTCAGGTTTGAAAATGGATGGATAGATGGATAAATGGATGACTTGGTGAATAGACATATGATCAAGACTGATAAACTAAATATGTTCCTTATGTTGATAAGTTTGTACAGTTTGTTCTGAAGTATCTGAGAGAGGCAGATATACCAGATCATAATAGTGGACCAATGATGATATATGATGAGTTAGTTAACACTTTATTTATAAATTGAATTTGTTCATTTATCCATTTGTCTGTCTGTCCATCTGTCCATACTCATCATCCATTTAGTCATTCACCTATCTATTATTTTATACAGTGGTTCTATGAGACAAGTTTACTCTCACTGTTCTGAACTAATCAATAAACTACAACTCTATATATCTACTGTTATAACTATTTACTGGACTATACAACCAAGATATTAAAGGAAGCATCAGTTACTCCAATGTATTAAAACATTACCTCATTTCATGACATATTACAACATTCATTGACTACATGTGATTTACTTATTGTCATTTTCAACATGTTTGTCACTTTTATAAATAAAATAAATTTTTAAACAATCATATCAACAACACAATGATCACTTGATCAGTGAAGAGCTTGTATATTGTTCTATTCTAATAAAGTCTCATATATACATGTACATAGTCAATATGTGTATAATAATAATAATTCATCTAGCTACACATCAATCCATCTCTCTGTCCATCCACATAATTATCATCTTTTATGGAATAAATCTACCATATCACTGCACAAGTTAAACCCTTTGTATCCTCGTATTCATATAATAGTATATAGTTTCTGAGAATGGTATTAATTTAACACTCAGACACACCAAAATAATAATTACAAGATTACTTCCTCTGATATGATAAACAGGTTAAAGTTGTCAGATGTCTTCGTCTTGTATTCTGCTGCTGCTCTCTTAAATTTTTTGACGTTCAACAAAAATATTAACCTCAATTAGAGTTATTTCTTCAGTATGTAGAACAACTTCAAGTGAGCTATGTATATATATATATCAATGCAAGTTACCGACACTGGCACATCTCATAGCTATGGCGCTATATTAGTGTCAAAATTATGCCGTATAGAAATTTTATTTGGGTAGTGTATATACCGCATCGTCTAAGGTGCGTGGCGTACATACAATCGAAAGACAAAAAGGAAGAATTATTGAGACAACAAAAATCAGGAACCCAACCCAACTGGAATCATCTCGCTGACACCTGATTCTAAGAGACAGCTCGTGATACTCGCGCTCCGCGTTTTATTGAATAAAAACAAAAGCCTAGAAATAAACTCATCACCAATCAGCCATCTTTAATTAGCGTCGCCACGCCTCTTAGACGATGCGGTATATACACTACCCAAATAAATTTTCTGCACCCAAATAAAATTTCTATACCGCATAATTTTGACACTAATATAGTTCCATATAATATAGCGCCATAGTTAAGACAGTACAATTTTCTTATTATTTTTAACACACTGTTATTAGTACATATACAAGTTGATAAATAATTTTGTTAATTGCAATCTATATATTACACAAAGGATATGACAAAACATAAAGGATATAATTATATATTCAATAAATGATGTAATAATTAACAGCACTAGTCATTAAACAACAATGATTCTCATCTTGTATCTATTGACACAACTGACATTGAAATGTGTTTGCTTTTAACATTAGGGGATCCAGGATGCATTAAAGCATGAATGGTTAAAGGAAGTTCAATATCATTAGAACAAGAAGGTGTGGATGCTTCTTAAATATTTCCTTGACTTTTAAAATTGATTGTTGTAAATAAGACTTTAACATGCCCAGGCCCCAGACATGGTAGAGTATGAACACATTGAATTGTACAGTAGTATCTTGAGACACAACCAGTGCTAAGATATCATAAATAAATAATAAGAATTAAGGCAGTCCAAAATGAGACTTGATGCTAATGGCCAATAGTTGTCATACAATTTCTCCTATTTTCTCTGTCTGTACTCATTTATTAATAATTGTTCTATACACCTTCTACCTTCTCACAATACCATTATTTGAAGGATCTCTATCAAAGTAGATGTACTGCTGAGAAAAACTGTCATCAAAATATGAAGTTTTTCTTTGATACATATGGATGTTCATATAAGGACAAAATGGTCCACACTGCAATGTAACACTACACTGAATATTGTTGAAATTAAGGATGTAGGAAACAGTGCATGTAACTTTGGTATAAGAGAGATGGGTCATAGTAGCTAACCACTTTTCTAGAACATTGTGACGATATTGCAATAAGTATTAGAATAAATCAAGCATTAACATAGGCTGGAAAGATAAACTCTAGCCATGCCTTACTAGTGGGATCCATATCATGATAGAAACAAGTCTTAATACCCAGATCTAACAGTGCCAATATATGAACAGACTAATAAAAAATAAGGAATGGAATGGAAAAATAAAGAAAGAAAATGATTTGTATTTTGTGACAACATTAGTAAATGAATGAGAGAATTATTAAATGGATGGATGGTTGTTAAATGGATTGTTAAATGATTCATTAACAATCTATAAGTATGATCATGATAAATATTTTAATATTTATAATTTAAGCACTTTCTAAAATTTTGCATGACAAAACTTAAATATTTGTAGTATATATATAGTATATAGTATAAACTATCATTGTAATTACATTTGGCCTTTAGTTCTGCTGAACAGGCATATTCTTGTTAATAGGAAAGGATACACAGCTAATGAATTCAATTTCATGTAATGTCATGCAGAAGTTTGTAGATCCACATGATTGAGACAGCACCATACGTATGTACAGTATAGGATCCTGTTTAAAGATACAAAAATTAAAATGAAAGTGAATAATTACAATGTTAATGCTGTTTCATAACTTACTCTAGTGATCAGTTCCATTGACTACTTTACTTTACATTGTCCACAGTTGTCAAGTGTAGATTGAATATCAGGAAAATTAGAACAAATTTGATGATCACAAGGATTAATAGGACAATATATATTGGTGGTTTATCAGGAAGACATGAACATAATATTACCACATGCTAAAATTATTGAAATCTTAACTCAATCATCACTTCCATCAACTGAATGTTTATATAATTATGTTTGTTTCCAAATCTTTAATCTCTAGTCATTATCATCTACTTGTCTCAAATCTGGAACATTGTTCCAATTTCTAATATGTGACTGTACATAATCATATATAGTTTTTTGAGGAATAGTATTGATTTAGCACTCGAACACACTGAAATGTTGATTACAAAATACTTCCTGTGATATGAAAGCAGCACTATTGTAGATATCTCAAGTCTAAGTATATGATATCTGATATCAGGTCTATGTGTGTTGATTATATAATGTATGTATGATATTAATTGTTATGTAATGTATATTTATTATTGATTATATCTTATTGTCTTTTAGACTTAATTCTTGTAGCAATATCATGTTCAAAACAAATTCCAATATTACATATCTTACTTTAGGTAGATTTCTGTCATCTTATTTTGTTATTGTAATTTTAATATCTCAGCTCCATTAGATAATAAACAGTCAATATTAACACATTCATTATGTAAAGAGTATTTCAAGTCTTTATATAGTCAGAGTTCTATGCCTTATATAAACCTTTGTTGTCAATAAAGGGATTTATTGATTAATTGTTTAACTAAAACATACAATACTTCATTACATGTAAACATCATATATTATAATCCACACCCACTATATAGTGTTTGTAGTATTTGTATGTTTATTATCATAAACCAACTCAGAGCAGTTATCACGTACAAACATAGTAACTATCTAATATAATACTCAACTGACATTTCTAATTTCTTATATAACTAGTGATGCAATCACTGGGACAGTAGAGTACAGTCTTAATAGTTTTTGCAATAACTGACATGATGTAGTATACTCACTCAAAATAGCATTTTGTCATTTCAACCCTTGTCTTTGTTACCATAATTTCATCAATATGACGTAAGCCCAATATTAAGTTACCACAAAGCCAAAACTGGTCTAACTCAATATGTATAAAGGATGTATAAAGTCAACTAGAAGCCAAAAGGTACTCTTTGTAGTTTATGTCTAGTAATTGAAGCCATGACCAAAAGACAGATACTATTTCAACTTAACTAATTAAATTAGGAACAGTTGAAACAGAATCTGCTTATAGTTTCAATTAAAGCCATGACTCAATTACTATAGCAAAACGGATGTAAAAGGAATGTGGTTGTAGATGCAACTAGTTGGCTTTATGCATATTAAGATACACTATAGTTGCCCTTGTAGCAACTTAGAATGGGTTACGTCATATTATGAAACTGAGTTAACAAAGACCTCGGTTAAAATGACAAAAAGGGCTTTTTTAATGCTGTATTAATTTTAGTTATAGTTATAGTTTTGATAATGACTTTCAGATGATCTTGAATGTCAGTATTGATATTTTGGCTAAAAAGATATTTCCTCAATAATAGCTTTGATTTCTTCATTAGTATAGTATTAGTACCAAGATGGCACACATCAGCTATATTGACATGACATATGACAATGTAACAGAGGTTTTGTAGATGTTTGAATATGCATCACAATTCTAAAGGCAAACGTTTTTTGTACTACATTTTAAAAGCAAAGATTTGTAATGTTCATTAAGTTATGAATGTTAAAAATCAAATTGTGTCATCCTCTCAGTGTGTCATACTTTAAAAATTGATTGGTTGATTTAACTAATACATGATTTTACAGGTTTCATATTCAAAATTAAACATAATACTACTTCATTACTAATATTATGAAATTGATGTTAATATAGTTACATAATCAGTAGTACATTAGTAATGAAAACATCCTTTTTTTGGACAAAAATAAGTTTGCTATTGTAGCATGTATAACCAACTAATGTTTAAATCAACAATCAATTTTGACAGTTATACATTTCACAATCCAACATTATGTTCATCGTGTGTGACTAAGGGGGAATACTAAATTTTGAATTAGCATTGGTGACACAGTCAACACTAGCAGTGAATTTTTCCATGACAACATATATAAATAATTTTATTGTATTTCAAAAAATTGAATACAACAATATTAAAAACTTACAAGTGACAAATAAACTTCATTGCATTATTACAGCATGACGATACTCGTGTTTGCTGTAATATGGGTCTATGTGTATTGATTATATAAGGTATATATGGTATTAGTTGTTATAATATTTTGGTGCATAGGGTCCATGTAATACATGAATCATTTAAAACAACTAATCTATTCTAACAGTAATGTATATTTATTATTGATTATGTTATTGTCTTTTAGACTTAATTCTTGTAGCAATATCATGTTCAAAACAAATTCCAATATTACATATCTTACTTTAGGTAGATTTCTGTCATCTTATTTTGTTATTGTAATTTTAATATCTCAGCTCCATTAGATAATAAACAGTCAATATTAACACATTCATTATGTAAAGAGTATTTCAAGTCTTTATATAGTCAGAGTTCTATGCCTTATATAAACCTTTGTTGTCAATAAAGGAATTTGTCATTGATTAATTGTTTAACTAAAATATACAATACTTCATTACATGTAAACATCACATATTATAATCCACACCCACTATATAGTGTTCGTAGTATTGGTATGTTTATTATCATAAACCAACTCAGAGCAGTTATCACAAACATAGTAACTATCTAATATAATACTCAACTGACATTTCTAATTTCTTATATAAGTAAGTGATGCAATCACAGTCACAGTAGAGTACAGTCTTAATAGTTTTTGCAATAACTGACATGATGTAGTATACTCATTCAAAATAGCATTTTGTCATTTCAACCCTTGTCTTTGTTACCATAATTTCATCAATATGACGTAAGCCCAATATTGAGTTACCACAAAGCCAAAACTGGTCTAACTCAATATGTATAAAGTCAACTAGAAGCCAAAAGGTACTCTTTGTAGTTTATGTCTAGTAATTGAAGCCATGAGCAAGAGATAGATACTATTTCAACTTAACTAATGGGATTAGGAACAGTTGAAACAGAATCTGCTTATAGTTTCAATTAAAGCCATGATTCAATTACTATAGCAAAGCGGATGTAAAAGGAATGTGGTTGTAGATGCAACTAGTTGGCTTTATGCATATTAAGATACACTATAGTTGGCCTTGTAGCAACTTCGAATGTGTTACATCATATTATGAAACTGAGTTAACAAAGACCTCGGTTAAAATGACAAAAAGGGCTTTTTCAGTGCTGTATTAATTTTAGTTATAGTTATAGTTTTGATAATAACTTTCAGATGATCAGATATTAAAAAGTTTACAAGTGACAAATAAACTTCATTGCATTATTACAGCATGACGATACTCCTGTTTGCAGTGGTACTCTCGCTGGCAGTTTTTAGTGTCAAAGCTCAGGACTGTACAGCTTTAGCTAATGCTGGTAACTGTGACTTCTATACTCAGTGTGTAGAGCCAACATTTCAATGTGGTACTAACGGATATCCTCTTGCCTATGGTGACAGATACTGCCACCGTTTCAAGAATAAACAAAGTTGTTTCACCTCTGCTGTAAGTATATTTAGTGTTTTATATATAAATTATAATTAATGTTATATAGGGTCAAATGTTGGTTGGTAATGTAAAAAGCTGTCTTATGAAAGCCATTTTGAACAGCAATGTCTACAATTCAAATGGAACTTGCAGTCAATTAGAAGAAATTGGTTTCAATAGTCATCAATCCTGTTATATTGACAATGGATTCTGTACTGATATTCTTTTGAGTTACACTAACTTAAATTGTCTTGCCTTTGAAGTCTTTAACTTTAATGATTTCTGGAATGAACAGGCAATTCAACAGGTTTGAATTCAATAAGATCTATATAATATCATTGAAGATAACATATCACTATAGGTTCTTCAAACAGCAACTACATGTAGCAAGAAGATAACTGATAGTTTCTTGTCCACTGTGGATGGATGGATATCAAATGCTACACAATTTGTTACATATCAATTCCTTCAAAGTTTGAAAGATGTTCTCAGAGGTATATATAATATATAGTTTATGTGTGTATATTGTGCTAATTATTACATATTATGCTGTGGTTAATTTATTTTGGGGATGACTTTTTCCTCATATTACTGATAGGCGATAAAGTAGTTTTTTGGTACGATCTTTAATATTAATTAAATATTGACACAACTAAGTTTTAATCGTAATATGATGTTTCATCTTAGAGGTGTGGTTTAAATATTGATCGTAATCGTTGCGAGATCTCATAGACAACTAGTAACGTTACCGTATTAGCAATCAGTTTCTAATTCACTGATATGACTTAACTTGACCCGAACGTTGTCGTTAAACTGATCCCTATCACCTAGTCCTTTATCTATGAAACGTTCGAGCAAGCGATAGATTGCTAGTCTATTATAGCCTGTTGGTCCAGTACGGTCAATGAAATAGAGACTTCCCAGTGAGGTTTTTTACTTCTGAGAAATATTCTCTAATATAAAGTTGAATATATGGTCCAATTTTTTGATGCCAGTCAAGCCAGTAATCAATACTCTCTGAAACAGCCTATCATTGCATACAGAGATGAAATTTGGCACATTGGACTTTGTTACATTCAAGTAAATGAGAGCTTCACATGTTTGATATTCATTGCAAAGGATATCTTCTGAACCGCTTCTGGAGGTACTGAGTCTTTAGAATTGAAACAACTAGAAAAATAAAAATTGAAAATGCTAAAGTTTGATGTATAATTTACAGCTTCAGATCCATCATTATTACTAATGTAGATATAGCAGAGACACCAGAACACCCTCAGTTTAAGAGTCAATTCTTTAAAAATATTTCAATACATCATTGCATGATACATTTCTTGCTTTCTCTATATTTAATAAGATTACTCCTCCTCATTTAAAATATAGATTCCTCTTCTTTGATTTTGTAATTAGTTAGAGTTTTTCTTGGAATATAATCATCTAAGTCATCACTTAATTTTATTATTTACAAACTAATGATACCACCATAATATGTGATTTCTATCTTTTCACTAAACTTGAAAATCAGGAATTTAAATCTTACAATTAAAAATTTTGGACAGCTATATTAAATGACACTCAAAGAGTATGTTACTACAATCAGATGAAGTTCACTAATTTTAGGAAATAGGCTTCTAGCATTTTAATTGATTATATATTGAATATTCTAGATAGAGGATGACATGTTTGTGATTGTCAATTAGAAAATGTGTTATCATAGCTCATGGGATGGATTTCAGAATTAGATAAGATTTATTATAGATAGGAAGGTCAGAGTTAGAGTCAAGTAAGTCATATGTGTGTTTTGAAAGGGATATGATTACTGTATTTGTAAATTTGCATGGTAAGTGTTATTGGAGATTGAATTATCTACATTATTATAAGGCGGCAAAGTGAATGTTTTTCATATGAAGTATGAGTGTACTTCTAATTTATGACATGACCATGAGTCTGTGAATTTGGTTCTAGTAGAGCAAATACTGTATAAACCAATACTGTATAAAACAATGTTATTTACGCCACAATGTTCCATTAAAAGTAAACAATGAGCTTCTCATCTTTTGTTGGTAGATACAGTTTGATAACAACAATTATTTGAATGATCTTAGGGTCCCTTGTGAACACTCATTAATATCGAATACGAAGATTAAGTTTAATATCTTAGTTGACACTAGAACTTGGAACAAACTTATGTGGAGGTTGGAGTGTGGGCTTGTTTTCCCTATAACAGAATATAAATCTGATCACAAATGGGAGAATGAGCCACTACATAGCTAGAGTCTGAGCTTTCTGAGGGAAGTGAATGAGGTGGATTTGGCTTATAGCTAGATAAATTTAAGGGAGAATAATTCATGCCTTTAATTTATGCAATAGAATTTTAGTCTATCTAATCAAGAAATTGGCCAAAATTAAATATCATCTGAAAGTTGGTGAAATGAATTCTTAGAAAGACCAGCTGATCTTCGAATTTTATGGATCCAATTTTTATGATGTACATTTTCAAAAATAGCCTGATGGTCTTGTTCTTGCCTTTGTATCCTGAACTAGGTACTCACAAATAGAACATATATCCATGTTAAAATTTTGAGAGCCAGTAAACTAGAAATATTCTGAAGTTGTTGTATTTCAATCACCATCAGACCAAGCCTATAGAGTTCATACGTGTTACTCTTTTAATCATTGTGGTGGTAATCACATGAATCCATAGTGTTGTCTGTACATATGGGATAATTTTGTACTACAACTGAGGCAACTCCATCAATATGCATCATAAAAGAGGAGGACAGAAACAGTTGCTGATACCAGAAATTGCTGTGTGATAATGAAAAATTCAGTCATAGGCATTAGCTCAAAACAATGTCTAGTAGCCATCTTTAAATAAAGATAATATTATAGAAGTGTTAGGGTGTTAGTATATACTCAGGGGCAAAGACAGTATGTTAAAACTGGGGGGGGGGGGGGGGGGGAGAGGAGCTCAGCATTCATGAAAGGGGAGTTATATAACAGAGTTATGTAAAAGTGCAACAGCATGTAGCTAGCACTTACATGTGATAGGATGCTAATGTAGTCTGCAATGTTAAATATATTCTACAAAACCACAAAAGAGAATGTGTAATCTCAGTGTTATACCTTACAAGTTTGAGTTACGAGGACACGAGCTATGTGAGAGGCAAAATCAATTTTGTGCTAGTTTTGGAAAACATAAAGAAAAAGATTGAAAAATATGTCAATTCAATTACTTCCTGGTTTTCTTCTTTAGAAAACCTTTCTAACAAAATTAGATGCCTCACTATTTGGAAATAAGTTGATGAAGAAGATGCTCAAATAAGCCTAATGACTCTATGGAGTCATTTTGAAACATTGAAACATCATACATTGATCATGAATGCAATAGTCATTTGTTTCTAGTAGCATCCCTACACATTGTGTATTACTGTCCTCAGTGATACTTTATAAAAATTTTTATCATTCATTACATATTTAGGTTAAGACTTATATTCAGTTTTAACAAAATAGTGACAAATAATTAATTTCTTCCTATATATTTAATTAATTACCTTTTTCGTATAATCTTAAATGTTATAATCTTCATTATAGATCCACAAAACCTCAGCACATACAATAGTGAGTTCTTTGTGGGATTCTATGAGCATATACATGGATCTACTGTACGTACATTGTATGTTCACACTATGAAAACAACTCCTGTTACTTTCAATATCACATCACTTGATGACAACTTCTCATATATGGGTACAACTAGTTATAACAATCCTCATAAAGTCACTATACCAGCAAGTTATGAAGTGTTAGATCATACCTATTCCTGGAGAAGAAAGGGTCTTAAAGTTTACTCTCTAGACAAAGAGCCAATATCAGTTATTGTGTGGAGCTTCCATAGTCAGAATGATTTCATGTCTTATTTAGCACTTCCGTGCCATAAACAGCCAACAACTCAATACACATACTATGTTGTGTCTACATTAGGTTGGAGTGATCAGACAAGTCAGTTCATGATTATTGGTTGTCTTAATGACAGTAATGTGACTATCATTCCAAACAATGACATTACTGTTCCATCAGATCCTCAAGACAGTGCTGCTGTTAATATAAATGTATCAGCTGGACATTCCTTTGATTTTGTTCTTCATTCACTACAAACATTTTTTGTTTATAAGCCTCATGTTGATCTTACTGGAACCAAAATTATATCAGACAGTCCACTCACAATTATCAGTGGACATGAAGCTGCCCAAGTTCCAGCTGGATATTCTGATGCTGACCCAATAGTTACACAACTGACACCAACAATAACATGGGGAAAGACATTTCTGTTACCACCTCACATAGGTCGAAGTAATGGACAAAGTTACAAAGTGATTGCTACTAACAATAAAACAAATGCAGTCAAAACCTGTGGTACAACATACACAACAGAATATATCAAATTTGATGAAAACAACACCAATTGGTTTTACACAGGCAAGAATGTATACTGTAGTATTACATCTGATCAACCAATCTATGTGACTCAAATTGGTGTTAGTACACACTATGCCGGTGGTAAGTATGGTGATCTTTACCTTAGCACAGTACCATCAATAGAACAATATGAATACTCCATCCAGTTCTCTGCATTGCTGTCAAGTGGTACTAGTTATTACAGTGTGGTTGTACCAAATGATACTTACTTTAACCAGAGTTTATTGGTCAACAATAATCTTATCAATCCACCATGGGTTTTAATATATGCTTCAAATGGTTCTATCTGTGGATATGGGTATTCAACATCTTTTAATGGTACCAATACAGTAGCACATCCTAACCCAAATGGTAAATTGTTTGTCTCTATCTATGACTGGACCAATTATGGAGGGTGCAGTTATGTTGGAGGCATGAAGTTAAATCCTATTAACATTCCAAGAAGTAATGGTAATTATTTTACTTTACAAAATTCAGGATATGATTATGTCATTTGCTAATTTTGTTCATGTATTCACACATATATAAATATATTGATTTCTACAAATAACTCTAATAATATTAATTTTTTAGCTACTTGTCTTCTACCTACTGAAGTTGGATCATGTAAACGTAGATTTCCTCGTTGGTTTTATAACACCAGTTCTAGTCAATGTCAATTATTCATATATGGTGGTTGTCATGGAAATAAAAATCAATTTAGGACTCTTAATGAATGCATTGATATTTGTGGTGAGTTATATTGTAGTAATATTTCTATGTAATGATACCATTAGTGTAATTACTATTATTTCCCTAGGCTGTTCATTTGGTCAACCAACCAAGAAATGTAGTTCAGATATTTGTGATAGCAATGTTTGTACTAACTATCCTAATGCAGTTTGTTATACTGATAAGTGTGCAGATTGCTCTCCAAGATATTTTATTGAAAATAATGAAGTCACAAATGTTTGTGGTAAGTTCCTTTGTTCCTCTTAATAAACTTCAAGGAATAATATAATTTTGTAAACTTCTGTATTTTATTTGTGAGCATGCTGGTCACTGCATGGGCAAGGGTTATAGTATTTGTTTTTGTACGTATGTCTGTATGTTTGTCTGTTAACTGGCAATACACTTTCAACTGTTCTAATTCGGTAGAGAAAGTGCCTAAAAACCTTGAGAGAAATGGTAAAAGTTATGTACTAGCAAGTCATTCTAGATAAAAAGCTCTCAAAGTAAGACAAACCTTTAAAAGTCAGAACGACCTTTCAAATAGGGCAGCGTCTAGAGTGCTGGTAACACTGTACTTTAATGTGAAATTAATACTATACCTACACTCTAAATCTTAAACATTGGAAGCTAAATGTATTCATTTTATATCAAAGTATGATGTTTGATTACTAACACTCTAGTACTGCCTTCAAAAAAGCACAGGCAATTATGGGTGTGGTCATTACTAGCTGTGCATTGACAATCAAGAGTTTAGGGTTTAGGTTTTGTGATGGGTATACAATGTATAAATGTATACAAATAATCAACTATCATGTGAAAGCCACCCCTATTGTTGCAATATTAACTTTGACGCCAAACTGTCCATCAATTGAATAAAGTAAAGAAGTCTTCAAACAATTGCCTATTTTATTTGAAGTATTTAGTACGCTCTCATGCAGAGCCAGTATGGCAATTACAAACCAACTAACATCACTACAGAAACTGTAGTGAGGATTTGCACTTTTGGGTTTTTAATTTTATTCAAAATTAGGATCTGGATCAAGACTCCATCCAGCATCTGATTTAGGATTTGGAATTCTTATGAAATCAAATTTATTAAAAATTATACATGCTAGCTGACCTATAATTGTTTGCAGAATGTGTGTTTTTGGTATCTATATATTATATATAATTATGTTCACTTTTGCAATCTAGTTATATATCTTGGACTTTAGAATAAATTATTCCATGACATCTTTTAATTACCAATGCATATAACAAGGATAAATCAACCATAAATTCAAGCTCTGCAACAATGGGTGTGACAAATATTGCTCAAAAATTTTCACTAACTCGCTTCTCTACATATATTTCCAGCATTCTATAACTATAGTTGTCCACAGATACTGCTGCTAGTCGTACAATCTTTGTAGCTTTAGTCAATGATTCACTGTGTAGTTAGTATCTTCCAAAACAATTTTAGGATAACTTTTCACTAATAATATTGTTTTATTTGCTTAAGCACTGCATGTCATCTCAAATCTTCTCTCATGTTTATTCTTAAGCTCACATCTTTACTGTGATAGTCACATTTTAGTCCAGTAAAATTATAAAAAAGCTTTTTGACAAACATAAAGGTTACTGTTCAGTAGCAGCATATGTATAACTGATGTGGTGTTTGTGATCATTTTATCTTTACATGATAATATAACAATTATCAATTTTTTTACAATTTTATGTAGACACAGAATCTAAAATTACATATTCTTTAACAAGTAGTACACATCTTCCAGCAAGTTTTTTATCTTCTTCAAGTGGTTCTATAGTTACACCTACACTAATTGTTACTGGAGGTAAATGAGTTCTATAAATAAAAATTGTAACTTCTTCATGTTATGTTAATTTTAGGCTCATGTTTGGAACTTAATCTCAGCTATTCTGGATGTTGTGTAAGATCCCTATCACTAAATTGTAACAATAAAGGATGCTATTGTGATCAAAACTGTCATTCTTTGAACAATTGTTGTAATGATGTAACTGCTATTGGTTGTCATCCTGCTTCCTCTTCCTCTCCTACAGTTTCACTTACTCCAACTGATAGACTTGGTAAGACAAAATCAGAAGTTCCACATTTCATATTATAAATGTGCATGGCAAAACAGTGTTATATCCAATAATGTACTCTTTACTAAAATGTGTGCAAAATAAGCCATATTCAGTAATGTACATTCCAACCAACTCCGATATGAAAGTAAACTTAAACTTACAATATTACTGATGTATGGAATTCTTATAAAACAATCTATTTCCTATTTTTATTTGCTTTTGTGCATACATTTTACATAATATCAGAATCATTTCTCTAATGTTCGTTTCATGCTAATTGTGATCAAAAATTTATTTTTATTGCAACAAATATAAAGGTTTCTTCCTAACAGTTTTTTGTGTAAAGTAATAATATATGTAGCTAGCGGTGATGTAATGTTTGTGATCAGTTTAATAATTATCATTTATAATACCAATTTCATATAAACTAAAAGTCTGTTCAACTTAACAAGTAGTACACATCTTCTAACAAGTTTTTTTTATTTACTTCAAGTGTTCTATACTTACATCTACACCAATTATTACTGGAGGCAGATGAGGATGATGGATAAAGTAATGCCTTCTTCATTTTATACTAATTTTAGGCTCATGTTTGGCACTTAATCTCAGCTATTCTGGATGTTGTAGGAGGTCCCTCTCACAAGATTGTAGCAATAATGGATGCTATTGTGATCAGTCTTGTCACTCTTTGAATGATTGTTGTAATGATGTAGTTGATATTGGTTGTCATCCTGCTTCTTCTTCCTCTCCTACTACTTCACCAAATTTAACTGACACACTTGGTAAGAAGACAAAATCAGAAAATATGTGGCAAAACATTGCTATATTCAACAATGTACTTTCCTACCAATATTATTCTTAAATAGATATATACTGTTGTTAATTTATACAATTTTAATTTTCAACTCTAGTCAGTATTTCACTATGAAGTCAATATCTTCCAAAAAATTCCAGGATAATTTTTCAATAATAATCTCAAAGTTATTTTTCTAATTTTTGCATTTAAGATCATATCTTGTGTAATTAAATTTACTCTAGTCAAAATTTGTTATCAGTTTATTTCTTGCATTATATCAGTATTACTATTTTATTTAGACAAAGAATTAAAAATCTATATCCTTTGACAAGTAGTACAAATCTTCCAGCATATTTTAATCTTAGTTTCTTTAAGTTTTTCCGTAGTTGCAACCATCATGACATACAATATACTCCCTATTACAAGTATAACTAGTAATGAAGTTGTTAATGTGACAACAATAAGGTCATATAGAAAGAAACAATGCCAATAGTTATCAGTTTTGGTGAGATATTTTAATGTTTTATACTACACACATGTCAATGGTCATCCCTACATGCCTGTATATACAGTGTTGTTATACTGTTTGCCTAATATTTTGATCATAGGACCCACACCTACTACCACAGAAGTACTTTCGGTCCTTGCTGCACCTATTGTAACAAGTCCTCCTACAGGTAGACCTAGTAGTGGTTAGTTATATTACTACTGTTGTTCAATATCTCTCTTATATCTAGTACATAATGGAGTTATTGCTGGTATTATTATTAGCATTATTATCTTACTAATACTAATAACAATTGTTATATTAATTATTGTAATAATCTTGATTTATAAAGGTGAGTACTACATAGTAATGAGTTGTACTATTACCACTGTGTGTGTATGTCCTACATAGGATCTATTACTAAACAGAGTGGAGGTGAGACTAGTTCAGAAATGAAAAAGACCTCAGAACAAAATGAAACCTATAATAAAATTAAAGAACCAGATCATCAGTCATCAATTGAAATATCAGAGAATGTAGCATATAGTACAGTGGAACAACATCCACATTTTATTACTCCTCCAATTTATGAGACAATAAATTAAGATGATAATAAACTACTATTTTTTGTTAATTTTATTGAATATAATAATTAGTTAATTTTTAGGAAGTTAGATTTTGTTTGAAAAATATGAAGAAAATTAAAAAGAATTTAAACGTTTTCAAACCACAATTACTATTTGTAAATAATTGAGATGGTTAAATTTAAGAACAACCTATGATTTGTTAGTTGTGTGTTTGATTTTGTCAATGATTCCATAACAAAAACATGTTAATATGAAAATTTTAAATTTTAAAATTTGTTATCAGTTTATCTCTTACATGATATCATTATTACTATTTTATTTGGGCAAAGAATTTAAAACACTAAGTGGTTCTGTATATAGTTGCCACCATAATGACATACACTATACTCCCTATTACAACTATAACTAGTAATCATGTTGTCAATATGATATTTGACAAAGATGTATGGTCATATAGACACAATGTATAAACAAACAGGGATCATTTTTAATGTGTGATTTATGTTTTATACTATATATATGTCAGTGGACATCCTTACATACCTGTATATATAGAGTGTTATACCATCTGCCTAATAGTTTGATTATAGAACCCATATCTATAACCACAGTAGTGCCTTCATTCCTTACTACACCTACTGTAACAGGTCGTACTACAGATAGATCTAGTAGTGGTTAGTTATATTATTACTGTTGTTTAATATCTCTCTTATATTTAGTACATGATGGAGTTATTGCTGGTATTATTATTAGCATTATTATCTTACTAATAATAATAACAATTGTTATATTAGTGATTGTAATAATCTTGATATATAAAGGTGAGTACTACATAGTAATAAATTGTACTGTTATCACTGTGTGTGTGTGTCCTACTAGCATCAGTTACTTAGGAGAGTAGAGCCGAGACTAGTCTGGAGATGAAAAAGATCTTAGAAAAAAATGAATACTATAGCATAATTAAAGGACCAGATCATCAGTCATCAATTGATATGTCAGAGAATGTAACATATAGTACAGTAGAACATCAATCACAACTTATTAATCCTACAATTTTTGAGACAATAAATTAAGATGATAATAAACTACTATATTGCTTCTTAACTTTATTGAATGAAATAAATAGTATAACGTTTTTAGGAAATTAGATTTTGTTTGAAAAATATGAAGAAAATGAAATAAAGTAATTTTCAAACGCAAGTCCTATTGCAAATAAATGAGATAGTTATATACAATACCAGAAAATTAAGAACAAAATGCTTTGAATTGTCAACTGTATGTTTGATTTTGTCAATGACTCCAAAAAACACGTTAATATGAATCAAATGATAAGTGTCATTCAAACTCATACCATTGACTTGATAATTTAGGTAATGAAAACAAAAACATTGTTTGTGTTAATATTAATACTTATATTGCCTAGTGACCTTTATTACAATTTATATATGTATGCTATAAGTGAATATGTCATATTTACAATGATCATAAATAAAATTAATGTGTTTACTATTCAGGAAGGGTTACTACATGTACACATATAAATTTACTTTATCAAAGGAAGATTTAAGACTGTTTGAAAGTGTATAAATATTTGTGAAATGTGTCTTTCACTAGATATTATGTTAACTACTATACCAGTAATAGTACAATACAATCACTGAAATAGTAGTAAGAACATACATAGTACTGGTGCATAATAAACATACCAATACTACGAACACTATATAGTGGGTGTGGATTATGATATATGATGTTTACATGTAATGAAGTATTGTATATTTTAGTTGAACAATCAATCAGTGACAAATCCCTTTATTGACAACATATGTTTATATAAGGCATAATTATAGTTATATAGAACTTTGATCATATAGAGACTTGAAATACTCTTTACATAATGAATATGTTAATATTGACTCTTTATTATCTAATGGAGCTTATATATTAAAATTAAAATTAAGAAAGTGAGATGATTACTGCAGACAAAAAGCTGTCTAAGTAAGATATGTAATATTAACATTTGTTTTGAACATGATATTGTTACAAGAATTAAGTCCAAAAGACAATAACATATAATCAATAATAAATATACATTACTGTTAGAATAGATTAGTTGTTTACTTGATTCATGTGTTACATCCTTATACACCAAAATATTACAATATATTAATACCATATATATATTATATAATCAGCACACATACACATGATATATATCAGTTATCAAATACTTAGACTTGAGATATCTACAACAGTGCTGTTTTTGAATGCTATATATCACTGTAAAAACTGATTGGTTGATTTAATGACTATATTGTTATAAAGGCTGCATGTAGCAGACTAGAAAAAGTAAACATAAAAAAGTTTTGATTGCTAATTAATAACCAAGCAGTGTATGTTTAGTTTCTATGTTTACTTTCTAAGTTTACTTATTATTAATTGATTTGTTTATGTAGCTACATAAACAAGTACATTAATTAATATTAAAACAGTGTTATATTTACTTTCTAGCATCATAATAAGTTTGCTATATGCAACCTCTATAGCAATATGTTAGTTACATTAGCCAATCTATTTTAACAGTGATATATAATTTCTATAGATCAATTTTTACAGTTATACATTTCACAACACCAACTTTATGTTCATCGTGTGTGACTAAGGGGGAATACTAAATGTTTAATTAGCATTGGTGACAATGTCAACACTAGCAGTCAAATTTTTCTTTGACAACGTACATAATTTTATATTTCAAAATTCTGAATACAATAATATTAAAACCCGAACAAGTGACAAGCATCACTACATTATTACAGCATGACGCTACTCGTGTTTGCAGTGGTACTCTCGCTGGCAGTTTTTAGTGTCAAAGCTCAGGACTGTACAGCTTTAGTTAATGCTGGTAACTGTGACTTCTATACTCAATGTGTAGAGGAAAGATTTCAATGTGGTACTAATGGATATCCTCTTGCCTGTGGTGACAGATACTGCCACCGTTTCAAGAATAAACAAAGTTGTTTCACCTCTGCTGTAAGTATATTTAGTGTTTTATATATAAATTATAATTAATGTCATATAGGGTCAAACGTTGATTGGTAATGTAAAAAGCTGCCTTATGAAAGCCATTTTGAACAGCAATGTCTACAACTCAAACGGAACATGCAGCCAATTGGAAGTAATTGCTTTCAATAGTCATCAATCCTGTTATATTGACAATGTATTCTGTACTGATATTCTATTGAGTTACACAAACTTAAATTGCCTTGCCTTTGAAGTCTTTAGCTTTAATGATTTTTGGAATGAACAGGCAATTCAACAGGTTTGAATTCAATAAAATGTATATAATATCATTGAAGATAACATATCACTATAGGTTCTTCAAACAGCATCTACATGTAGCAAGAAGATAACTGATAGTTTCTTGTCCACTGTGGATGGATGGATATCAAATGCTACACAATTTGTTACACGTCAATTCCTTCAAACTTTGAAAGATATTCTCAGAGGTATATAATATATATATTTGCATGTGTGTGTCATATATATATATTATAGTTTATGTGTGTGTATTGTGCTAATTATTACATATTATGCTGTGGTTAATTTATTTTGGGGATGAGTTTTTGTCCTCATTCTAGTGATAGGCGATAAAGTATTTTTTTTAATACGATCTTGATATTAATTAAAATATTGACACAACCAATTTTTAATCGTAATATGACGTTTCATGTTAGAGGTGTGGTTTAAATATTGATCGTAATCGTTGTGAGATCTCGTAGACAACTAATAACGTTACCGTATTAGCGATCAGTTTCTAATTTAGTGACATGATTTAACTTGACCCGAACGTTGTCGTTAAACTTATCCCAATCACCTAATCCTTAATCTTTGAAGTATTCGAGCAAGCTATAGATTATATTTATCATAGTCTATCATAGCCTGTTGGTCAGGTATATACGGTCAATGAAATAGAGGCTTCCCAGTGAGGTTTTTTGCTTTTGAGAAGTATTCTCTAATATAAAGTCGAATATATGGTGCAATTTTTTGATGCCAGTCAAACCAGGAATCAATACTCTCTGAAACAGTCTATCATTGCACATTGGACTTTGTTACATTCTAGTAAATGAGAGCTTCACATGTTTGATATTCATTGCAAAAAGATATCTTCTGAACAGTTTCTGGAGGTACTAAGTCTTTAGAATTGAAACAACTAGAAAAATAAAAATTGAAAATGTTAAAGTTTGGTGTTTAATATACAGCTTCAGATCCATCATTAATACTAATGTAGGTATAGTAGAGACACCAGAACATCCTCAGTTTAAGAGTCAATGCTTTAAAAATATTTCAATACATCATTGCATGATACATTTCTTACTTTCTCTATATCTATTAAGATTACTCCTCCTTATTCAAAATATAGATTCCTCTTCTTTGATTTTGTAATTAGTTAGAGTTTTTTTTGGAATATAATCATCTAAGTCATCAATTAATTTTATTATTTACAAACTAAAGATACGACCACCATATGTGATTTCTATCTATTTACTAAACTTGAAAATCAGGAAATTAAATCTCATAATTGAGAAATTTTGGATAGCTGTATTAAATGACATTCAAAGAGTATGTTACTGCAATCAGATGAAGTTCACTAATTTTAGAAAATAGTCTTCTATCCTTTTAATTGATTATATATTGAATATTGTATATATAGGATGACATGTTTGTGATTGTCAATTAGAAAGTATGCTATCATAAGTCATGGGATGAATTTCAGAATTAGATGAGCCATTTGATATATTATAGATGGGAAGGTCAGAGTTAGAGTCAAGTAAGTCATATGTCTGGTTTGAAAGGGATATGATTACTGTATTTGTAAATTTGCATGGTAAGGGGTATTGGAGATTGAGTTATCTACATTATTACAAGGAGACAAACTGGATGTTTTTCGTATGAAGTATGAGTGAACTTCTAATTTATGACATGACCATGAGTCTGTAAATTTTGTTCTAGTAGAAGTTAATTAAAATACTGTATAAACCAGAATTATTTAAGCTACAATGTTCCATTAAAAGTAAACAATGAGCTTTTTATCTTTTGTTGGTAGATACAGTTTGATAACAACAATTATTTGAATTATCCTAGGGCCCCTTGCGAACGCTCATTAATATTGAATATGAAAATTAAAGTTTAATATCTTAGTTGACACTAGAACTTGGAACAAACTTATGTGGAGGTTGGAGTGTGGGCTTGTTTTCCCTATAACAGAATATAAATCTGATCACAAATGGGAGAATGAGCCACTACATAGCTAGAGTCAGAGTTCTCTGAGGAAAGTGAATGAGGTGGGTTTGGCTTATAGCTAGATAAATTTAAGGGAGAATGGTTCATGCAGTAGATTTTAAGTCTATTTAATCAAGGAATTGGCCAAAACTGAATACTATCTGGAAGTTGGTCAAATGAATTCTTAGAAAGACCAGTACATCTTTGAATTTTATGGGTGGTTCTTGGTGTAACTTGACTATGATGACATCATAATGAAATGATACATAGTGATGTCATCATATTGATGACATCACCTAAACCCTAAACCAAACCTAACATTATTAACTCTATAACACATAGTGATGACATCATCAGTCAAGTTACACAAAGAAGCACACAATTTTATGGATCAATTTTTATGATGTACATTTGCAAAAATAGCCTCTTGGTCTAGTTCTTGCCTTTGTATCCTGAGGTGGGTACTCACAAATAGAACATATATCCGTGTTAAAAATTTGAGATCCAATAAACTAGAGATATTCTGGAGTTGTTGTAACCTCAGATCAACTATTTCAACCACCATCAGACCAAGCCTGTAGAGTTCATAAGTGTTACTCTTTCTATCATTGTGGTATGATGGTAATCATATGAATCCATGATGTTGCTTGTACATGGGATAATTTTTGTACTACAACTGAGGCAACTCCGTCAATATGTATTATAAAAGAGGAGGACAGAAACAGTTGCTGACACCAGAAATTGTTGTGTGATAATGAAAAATTCAGTCATTAGGCATTAGCTCAAAACAATGTCTAGTAGGCATCTTTAAATAAAGATAATATTACAGAAGTGTTAGGGTGTTAGTATATACTCAGGGGCAGAGACAGTATATTAAAACTGGGGGGAGGGGCTTGACATTCATGAAGGGGAAGTTATGTAACAGAGTTATGTAAAAGTGCAACAGCATTAGCTAGCGCTTACAGCGTGGTAGGATGCTAACATAGTCTGAGTGTTAAATGCATCCTACAAAACCACAAAAAAAGAAAAGGTGTAGTCTCAGTGTTATACCTTAGAAAGAACACAAACAATGTGATCAATTAACTCCATAAATTCATGAATTGCTTGTTGATATCCTTCAATAAAGAGAGGCTGAGCCCTACTTTAAAAGTGGTGGGACTCAAGCCCCCTGCTCTCAGGCTCTCTCCCAGTGATACTTGTGTGGAATGTCATACTCATTGCAAATTTACCTGCCATTGTTCCCACATCAGGAAAATTCCCTTGTAAACTGATTGGCTAGTACGTTTTTACATCAAATCAATTAGTAAAGTTTTAATTACTTACTAAAAGCAAATATTATCAAAAAATTCAACTGATAATAACAAAAGCATGAAGAAATGATGACTACATATATTCTTCTTATTAAAAACAACTAACATACTCACAGTTTCTGGTATAAAGTTAATTGGTAATCTTATTACCACAAGTGTTAATATTTCTTTTGAAGTGTAGCACAGTTATGAGTATCATATGATTCTGGAATAATTCAGACACTGCATTTTATAACTTATAATAATTATTGACTCCATTTATGGAGTCATTTTGAATCATCATAAATTGATCATGATTGCAATGGTCATTTCTTTCTAGTAGCATCACTACACATTGTGCACTACTGTCCTCAGTGATACTTTATAAAAATTTTTATCATTCATTACATATTTGGGTTAAGATTAATATTCAGTGTTATTGCAATAGTGACAAATAATAATTAATTTCTTTGTGTATTTAAATAATTACCTTTTTCCTATAAACTATATTCTTCATTATAGATCCACAAAACCTCAGCACATACAGTAGTGAGTTCTTTGTGGGATTCTATGAGCATATACATGGATCTACTGTACGTACATTGTATGTTCATACTATGAAAACAACTCCTGTTACTTTCAATATTACATCACTTGATGACAACTTCTCATATATGGGTACAACTAGTTATAACAATCCTCATAAAGTCACTATACCAGCAAGTTATGAAGTGTTAGATCATAGCTATTCCTGGAGAAGAAAGGGTCTTAAAGTTTACTCTCTAGACAAAGAGCCAATATCAGTTGTTGTGTGGAGCCTCCGTACTCAGTATGATTTCATGTCTTATTTAGCTCTTCCATGTCATAAACAGCCAACAACTCAATACACATACTATGTTGTGTCTACATTAGGTTGGAGTGATCAGACAAGTCAGTTCATGATTATTGGTTGCCTTAATAACAGTAATGTAACTATCATTCCAAACAATGACATTACTGTTCCATCAGATCCTCAAGACAGTGTTGCTGTTAATATAATTGTTTCAGCTGGACATTCTTTTGATTTTGTTCTTCATTCACTTCAGACATTCTTTGTTTCTAAGCCTCATGTTGATCTTACTGGAACCAAAATTATATCTGACAATCCACTCACAATTATCAGTGGACATGAAGCTGCCCGAGTTCCAGCTGGGACTACTGATGCTGACCCAATTGTTACACAACTCACACCAACAATAACATGGGGAAAGACATTTCTATTACCACCTCACATAGGTCGAAGCAATGGACAAAGTTACAAAGTGATTGCTACTAACAATAAAACAAATGCAGTCAAAACCTGTGGTACAAATTACACAACAGAACATATCAAATTTGATGAAAACAACACCAATTGGTTTTATACAACCAACAATGTATACTGTAGTATTATCTCTGATCAACCAATTTATGTGGCTCAAATTGGTGTTAGTACACAATATGCTGGTGGCAAGTATGGTGACCCTTCCCTTAATACAGTACCATCAATAGAACAATATGTACACTCAATCCAGTTCTCTGCATTGTTGTCAAGTGGTACTAGTTATTACAGTGTGGTTGTACCAAATGATACTTACTTTAACCAGAGTTTATTGATCAACAGTAATCTCATCAATCCACCATGGGTTTTAATATATGCTTCAAATGGTTCTATCTATGGATATGGGTATTCAACATCTTTTAATGGTACCAATACAGTAGCACATTCTAACCCAAATGGTAATTTGTTTGTCTGTATCTATGGATGGAAAACTTATGCAGGGTACAGTTATGTTGGAGGCATGAAGTTAAATCCTATTAACATTCCAAGAAGTATTGGTAATTATTTTACTTTACAAAATTCAGGCTATGATTATGTTATTTGCAAATTTTGTCCATGTATTCATACACATATATATAAATATATTGATTTGTACAAATAACTCTAATAATATTAATTTTTTAGCTACTTGTCTTCTACCTCCTGAAGTTGGATCATGTAAAGGTAGATTTCCTCGTTGGTTTTATAACACCAGTTCAAGTCAATGTCAATTATTCATATATGGTGGTTGTCATGGAAATAAAAATCAATTTAGGACTCTTAATGAATGTATTGATCTTTGTGGTGAGTCTATATTGTAGTAATATTTCTATATAATGATACCATTAGTGTAATTACTATTATTTACCTAGGCTGTTCATTTGGTCAACCAATCAAGAAATGTAGTTCAGATATTTGTGATAGCAATGTATGTACTAACTATCCTAATGCAGTTTGTTATACTGATAAGTGTGCATATTGCTCTCCAAGATATTTTATTGAAAATAATGAAGTCACAAATGTTTGTGGTAAGTTTCTTTGTTCCTCTTAATAAACTTCAAGCAATAATATAATTTTGTAAACTTCTATATTTGCATGGGCAAGGGTTATAGTATTTGTTTTTGTACGTATGTCTGTATGTCTGTCTGTTAGCTGGCAATACACTTTCAACTGTTCTAACTCAGTAATGAAAGTGCCTACAAACCTTGAGAGAAATGGTAAAAGTTATGTACTAGCAAGTCATTCTAGATAAAAAGCTCTCAAAGTAAGACAAACCTTTAAAAGTCAGAACGACCTTTCAAATGAGGCAGTGTCTAGAATGCTGGTAGCACTGTACATTAATGTGAAATTAATACTATACCTACACCCTAAATCTTAAACATTGGAAGCTAAATGTATTCATTTTATATCAAGTATGGTGTTTGATTACCAACACTCTAGCACTGCCTTTAAAAAAGCACAGGCAATTATGGGTGTGGTCATTACTAGCTGTGCATTGTACACTCAAGAGTTTAGGGTTTAGATTTTGTGATGGGTATACAATGTATAAATGTATACAAATAATCAACTATCATGTGAAAGCCACTCCCATTGTTGCAATATTAATTTTGACACCAAACTGTCCATCAATTGAATAAAGTAATGAGTCTTCAAACAATTTAGTTGCCTATTTTATTTGAAGTATATAGTACGCTCTCATGCAGAGCCAGTATGGCAATTACAAACAAACTAACATCACTACAGAAACTGTAGTGAGGATTTGCACTTTTGGGTTTTTAATTTTATTCAAAATTAGGATCTGGATCAGGACTCCATCCAGCATCTGATTTAGGATTCGGAATTTTTTTGAAATCAAGTTTATTAAAAATTATACATGCTAGCTGACCTATAATTGTTTGGAGAATGTGTGTTTTTGGTATCTACATATTATATATAATTATGTTCACTTTTGCAATCTAGTTATATTTCTTGGAATTTAGAATAAATTATTCCATGACATCTTTTAATTACCAATGCATATAGCAAGGATAAATCAACCATAAATTCAAGCTCTGCGACAATGGGTGTGACAAATATTGCTCAGACATTTTCACTAACTCGCTTCTCTACATATATTTCTAGCATTCTATAGTTGTCCACAGGTACTGCTGCTAGTTGTACAATCTTTGTATCTTTAGTCAATGATTCACTGTGTAGTTAGTATCTTCCAAAACAATTTTAGGACAACTTTTCACTAATAATATTGTTTTATTTGCTTAAGCACTGCATGTCATCTCAAATCTTCTCTTATGTTTACTCTTAAGCTCACACCTTTACTGTGGTAGTCACATTTTAGTCCAGTAAAATTATAAAAAGCTTTTTGACAAACATAAAGGTTACTGTTCAGTGGCAGCATATGTATATCTGATGTGATGTTTGTAATCATGTTATCTTTACATGATAATTATAACAATTATCAATTTTTTTACAATTTTATGTAGACACAGAATCTAAAATTACGTATTCTTTAACAAGTAGTACACATCTTCCAGCAAGTTTTTTATCTTCTTCAAGTGGTTCTATAGTTACACCTACACTAATTGTTACTGGAGGTAAATGAGTTCTATGAATAAAAATTGTAACTTCTTCATGTTATGTTAATTTTAGGCTCATGTTTGGAACTTAATCTCAGCTATTCTGGATGTTGTGTAAGATCCCTATCACTAAATTGTAACAATAAAGGATGCTATTGTGATCAAAACTGTCATTCTTTGAACAATTGTTGTAATGATGTAATTGCTATTGGTTGTCATCCTGCTTCCTCTTCCTCTCCTACAGTTTCACTTACTCCAACTGATAGACTTGGTAAGACAAAATCAAGAGTTCCACATTTCATATTATAAATGTGCATGACAAAACAGTGTTATATCCAATAATGTACTCTTTGCTAAAATGTGTGCAAAATAAGCCATATTCAGTAATGTACATTCCAACCAACTCCGATATGAAAGTAAACTTAAACTTACAAAATTACTGATGTATGAAATTCTTATGAAACAATCTATTTCCTATTTTTATTTGCTTTTGTGCATACATTTTACATAATATCAGAATCAGTGCTCTAATGTTCGTTTCATGCTAATTGTGATCAAAAATTTATTTTTATTGCAACAAATATGAAGGTTTCTTCCTAACAGTTTTTTGTGTAAAATAACAATATATGTAGCTAGTGGTGATGTAATGTTTGTGATCAGTTTAATAATTATCATTTATAATACCAATTTCATTTAAACTCAGAATCTAAAAGTCTGTACAACTTAACAAGTAGTCAACATCTTCTAGCAAATTTTTCATTTACTTCAAGTGGTTCTATACTTACATCTACACCAATTGTTACTGGAGGTAAATGAGGATGATGGATAAAGTAATGTCTTCTTCATTTTATGCTAATTTTAGGCTCATGTTTGGCACTTAATCTCAGCTATTCTGGATGTTGTAGGAGGTCCCTCTCACAAGATTGTAGCAATAATGGATGCTATTGTGATCAGTCTTGTCACTCTTTGAATGATTGTTGTAATGATGTAGTTGATATTGGTTGTCATCCTGCTTCTTCTTCCTCTCCTACTACTTCACCAACTTTAACTGACACACTTGGTAAGAAGACAAAATCAGAAAATATGTGGTAAAACATTGCTATATTCAACAATGCACATTCCTACCAACATTATTCTTCAATAGATATATACTGTTGTTAATTTATACAATTTTAATTTTCAACTGTAGTCAGTATTTCACTATGAAGTCAATATCTTCCAAAGAATTCCAAGATAATTTTTCAATAAAAATCTTAAAGTTATTTTTGTAATTTTTGCATTTAAGATCATATCTTGTGTAATTAAATTTACTCTAGTCAAAATTTGTTATCAGTTTATCTCATGCATTATATCAGTATTACTATTTTATTTAGACAAAGAATTAAAAATCTATATCCTTTGACAAGTAGTACAAATCTTCCAGCATATTTTAATCTTAGTTTCTTTAAGTTTTTCCGTAGTTGCAACCATCATGACATACAATACACTCCCTATTACAAGTATAATTAGTAATGAAGTTGTTAATGTGACAACAATAAGGTCATATAGAAAGAAACAATTCCAATAGTTATCAGTTTTGGTGAGATATTTTAATGTTTTATACTACACACATGTCAACGGTCATTCCTACATGCCTGTATATACAGTGTTGTTATACTGTTTGCCTAATATTTTGATCATAGGACCCACACCTACTACCACAGGAGTACTTTCGGTCCTTGCTGCACCTACTGTAACAAGTCCTCCTACAGGTAGACCTAGTAGTGGTTAGTTATATTACTACTGTTGTTCAATATCTCTCTTATATCTAGTACATAATGGAGTTATTGCTGGTATTATTATTAGCATTATTATCTTATTAATACTAATAACAATTGTTATATTAACTATTGTAATAATCTTGATTTATAAAGGTGAGTACTATATAGTAATGAGTTGTACTATTACCACTTTGTGTGTATGTCCTACATAGCATCCATTACTAAACAGAGTGGAGGTGAGACTAGTTCAGAGATAAAAAAGACCTTCTCAGAACAAAATGAAGCCTATAATAAAATTAAAGGAACATATCATCAGTCATCAATTGAATTATCAGAGAATGTAGCATATAGTACAGTGGAACAACATCCACAACTTGTTACTCCTCCAATTTATGAGACAATACAATAAATGAAGATAATAATAAATTACTATTATTTGTTAATTGTATTGAATATATAAATAGTATTATGTTTTAGGAAGTTAGATTTTGTTTGAAAAATATGAAGAAAATTAAATAAGCATTTAAACATTTTCAAACCACAATTACTATTTGTAAATAATTGAGATGGTTAAATTTAAGAACAACCTATGATTTGTTAATTGTGTGTTTGATTTTGTCAATGACCCATAACAAAAACAAGTTAATATGAAAATTTAAAATTTAAAATTTGTTATCAGTTTATCTCTAACATAATATCAGTATTACTATTTTATTTGGGCAAAGAATTTAAAACTCTAAGTGGTTCTATATATAGTTGCCACCATAATGACATACAATACACTACCTATTACAACTATAACTAGTAATCATGTTTTCAATATGATATTTGACAAAGATGTATGGTCATATAGACACAATGTATAAACAAACAGGAATCATTTTTAATGAGAGATTTATATTTTATACTACATATATGTCAATGGCCATCCTTACATACCTGTATATATAGAGTGTTATACCATCTGCCTAATATTTTGATTATAGGACCCACATCTACTACCACAGTAGTGCCTTCATTCCTTACTACACCTATTGTAACAAGCCGTACTACAGATAGATTTAGAAGTAGTTAGTTATATTACTATTGTTGTTTAATATCTCTCTTATATCTAGTACATGATGGAGTTATTGCTGGTATTATTATTAGCATTATTATCTTACTACTAATAATAACAATTGTTATATTAGTGATTGTAATAATCTTGATATATAAAGGTGAGTACTATATAGTAATGAGTTGTACTGTTATCACTGTGTGTGTGTCCTACTAGCATCAGTTACTAAAGAGAGTAGAGCTGAGACTAGTCTGAAGATAAAAAAGATCTTAGAAAAAAATGAATACTATAGTATAATTAAAGGACCAGATCATCAGTCATCAATTGATATGTCAGAGAATGTAACATATAGTACAGTAGAACATCAATCACAACTTATTAATCCTACAATTTATGAGACAATAAATTAAGATGATAATAAACTACTATATTGCTTCTTAACTTTATTGAATGAAATAAATAGTATAACGTTTTTAGGAAATTAGATTTGTTTGAAAAATATGAAGAAAACGAAATAAAGTAATTTTCAAATGTAAGTCCTATTGCAAATAATTGAGATAGTTATATACAATACCAGAAAATTAAGAACAAAATACTTTGAATAATATGTCAATAGTATGTTTGATTTTGTCAATGACTCCAAAAAACATGTTAATATAAATCAAATGGTAAGTGTCATTCAAACACTCATAGCATTGACTTGATAATTTAGGTAATGAAAACAAAAACATTGTTTGTGTTAATAACAATACTTATATTGCCTAGTGACCTTTATTACAATTTATATATGTATACTATATGTGAATATGTCATATTTACAATGATCATAAATAAAATTAATGTGTTTACTATTCAGGAAGGGTTACTACATGTACACATATAAATTTACTTTATCAAAGGAAGATTTAAGACTATTTGAAAATGTATAAATAATTGTGAAATGTGTCTTTCACTAGATATTATGTTAACTACTGTACCAATACAATCACTGTAATAGTAGTAAGAACATATATAGTACTGGTGCATGCAGTTGCTAGCAATACTAGTGCAAATGCTGTTATTTTCAGCTATCCTATCATTAGTTAATAGCAATATAGTATTACTGTATTACTAGTAATTGGTATCAAAGGACACATTATTCATTTCTATGGTACATAACTAGATATAAATGAACAGATCGCTAAATATATATTGTTATTTAATAGCATTGTGTTGAAGGTGGAGAGACTTTTCATTATCTTCCTACTTCATCATTTAATTTATCAAAATGATGTCAAACATTATGTAAGGTATAATTCAAATCAGTATAATTGCACTTTCATGTTTTGTGTAGCCACTCATAGGATCTCCTGAACAGTAAATACTAGTAGATGACAGACTGTATGTTACATAGGAGGTACTCCAGTAATAATAACACTGGTATTAGTATTTTTATTAATTGGCCAATGGATTTGTCACAATATAGTACAAAATAGGAAGATGAGAGGTATATCTATTATAAAGGCTGCAAATAGGAATACTAATCAATCATAATGTAGAACAATAGGAGATAAAAGGAAACAAATGAATAGAACAATGGAAGTATTATCTGTTCCCTAATACTACCTATCATTATGTTTAATATATTAATAAGTGAAGAAGAGCCATCAGGTTTGAATGTTGTGTACTATGAAAATATATAAAAAGTTCTTTTAATAATATCTCAAGTCATTGTATTTCTCTCAACTATAATATATTAATTGTTGCTCCAACAACAACTATACTTTCCATTAATAGGTCTGTTAGTATGTAGTTGTCCATCTCCTAGTTGTACTAGTAGTAAGATACAACACAATATCTTCACTAACTTCATCTTTGACAGAGGAAGTACTGATGTAATAAACTATTAATAGAGATACTATTTATAGTATAATTATAATTATATAAATGAACTACAATAATCAAATTTATCAAATAATAACTCATCATGTACACAAAGGTAACAATTACTTTGTGTTATAAAATACCCTTTAACAATGTTAGTGAAAAATTATTATATTAACAATACATTAACTTTAATGAACCACTACTAATATTAATAGTTTACGATAATAGTTTATTTTAATTTGTTATGATATCATATATAGGTTAAGTTTGTACTATAGGTTCAATATCTGTAAGATATCTACTACAATACAGTATTGTTACATTAGCATATTACCTCAAATTTATCCCAAGCAGCTTATCACTGATCTTATACATCTTTAATACTGATCCTTTTAATAAGTATGACACTTTAGTCATATATAGTGTGGATGTAGTGTTTGTCATTACTTGCATGAACTTTGGGTTTTTAGTTTATATAAGTATTGCAATTGTAAATAGAATGTAATTGTACATGGACACACATGGACTGGTTGATTAATGAAAAAATAGATGAAGTACAATCTGTAGAATTTTTTCTCATTAAGTTTTGATATTGTCACAATTTTTAAAAACTATATACTCAACACATAGCAATGTTAAATGGAACAGCAATCATGTTTGTGTACCCGAGCATATATGTATATATAATGGAATGTTCCTTGTTTAATGTTTTAATATCAAATTTTTGTAAAAGGTAACACACCAAGAAAAGCATTGTAACATTTATAAGGAAGTACAATTAACATTCTGTACTGTGAGTGTATATAATAAAACAACAATACATTATTATACGCATTATGGTTCTTTGCTTAAATATTAAAATAAGCCACGTTTTTTGTCATATAAATTTGAAGATTAGAAAAAAATGGGGATTAATTAGTGGACATTAAAAGTTAAAACAATTATAGTATTAATGAAGCTCCACTACAAATTAAAAACACATTATAACTTGTCGAGAATTTTGTTAGCAATATCTTTTAGTCTTTGGTCATCTTGTTTTAAGAGTATGTCACAAATCTTAGTAAGATATTGCTCTGGATCTCTATGAGCTTGCAATTGATTATACAGCTCATGGACTACCTTTCTAGCTTTCTGATATTTAGATCCACTTTCTATAGTCATTGACTGCAGTACAGTTTGTCCTATTAGCCTCTCAGAGAAAAGACTATCAGTGATTTTGTCAAGACTTCATAATTCCAACATTAACTCATGTTCAGTATGAGCATTGTAGAGACAGAGCTTCTTTCCTACTGTCACTATTCCTTCTAATGAGTCTGTCCAACATTAATAGTACATTAGTAAAGTACTACATATGATAGTTATGGGGTACCTGATATGTTAGTGTAGTTCCAATAGTCACATTGTATAGACTTATCACTGAAGTCAGTAGAGACTTGTACCTTCTTTTGAAGATCATGTAAACCTAAACATGAGATCATGGGTCATGTAAAATCCTAATTATTGTGTTTTGTATACATTGTGTGTCAGTATAAGTAGATTACTGGCAAATAAAGTTTTTATGCCACAGCAAAATCACTTCAACTCTTACATATCTTTTCAATGATTAATCGTTTTATCCATGTGTAAAGCATGTCCAGTAGTGCCACAACACATACATGACATATTTATCATGGATTACTTTATAATGTATCCATTTAGTAGAAACTGTGCACTTGGCAGCATGGATATGTTGTATCCATGTACATATATTTGTAATCATTGTTACTTTAATTATAATGTATCAATAGGTTAGCAATTGTGTACTTAGTTATGTATCTATTTATGTATGATAATATTATTCAGTTATATAGAAAGTGAGGATCTTGTTAAGTAATGTACTGACTACACAGTAATATATAGCTTTAATATATAAAAATAGTGTTCAGGTATTTCAGTGTGGTTACTATGTAGGGATGTCCATATTCCCATTTCTACTTTGCAATTGTCTGAGATGTTTTTACTACCATCCATATACTTAATGTTGTTTTTTTAAATTGTTATTTACTTGTTTGTGTTATTTTCATTTGAATTATAAATCTGTTAATGTTTTCACAATGTCAATGTTTTTTGTTTATTATTATACAGGTTGAATCAATATACTCATGATATGCCATACAAGAGGACATTGCTATAATTTATAATGACTAATACATTAGAAAGGATGATTTATGTATTTATGTGTGTAGCCAGAATAAGCCAAAAAAGCTAATTCAACTGGTAATGTACTATAAAGATACCAGTTACAAATCTGATATCCTTAAGAAACAAAAAGAAAGGTTACTGATAAAGAACACAAGCTCAATATCACTACATGATTATAGCTCATAAAACATTGTCTCTTACAGAGGATCTTCGAAGACCTATGTAAACCACTACTTTTGTTGTTATAAGCACTTGAAATAAGATTTGTAAAAGCAGATACCTCATGTGAAAACATGCTCTTCTATGTAAAATTATTCTTTAAAAGACTTCTACTTTTGTACTTATAATTACATAAAATGTAAAATAATAGTAAGAAAATCATACATCATGCCATCCCTACATGGCAATACTGCCATTTGGTGATATTTACTCATTAAAGTATTTTATTTCTTTAGTTCCAAATCTTTATATTTGTGTAGCAGGACTACATACCATTAACAACATTGTAATAGTTAGTATGTTCTATACTGTCCTGCATGCATCCAGCTAAGTTAGGAAAGATAGACAAACAATTCAATTAATTCATAATATCGAGGCCATATTGCCATATTGTATATGATATAGCTACAATAGTGGATAGTATGTCCTTTACCTCAAGCTCATTCCTAATCAGTTTATATTATGAAAGGTACATACTAAATCTTTTGCAGGCTACACATTTCATGATATTCAATTAGTGTTAACTATTTCTCAACAACCTGTTATATATGTTCAATTTCTTGGTACTAAAATATTATTTTTTATTATGTCTTTGGACATTAAAAGATCTAGTATGCATGTAGTCTCTGTCTATATACTGGAATTTTTACTCTCAATTTAATGAACTTGGGCAAGGAAAATAATTCTTTCTGTTTTTGTAGTAGTGCCCTTGAATTTACAATGTATATGTAGTATTATTACAATATATTGCACCTGTGTATAATTCATTAAAACTAACACAATAATTGATGCATTAATCGTTATGTTTTCATTAATTATGAAATAATGCTAGAATATAAATCACATAGATGTACTACATACTACTTGCAATGTGAAATCTTGTGGTAGTTGTGTTAAATAGTGAATATTCAAATCAACATCAATGAGTTAGAACAATCACAAAATCAATCATATGAAATAATAATATTAAAATTTATGTGATTTTGTAAACTCAATATATCACAATCACAACATAATAAGAATTCAAGATCAAAACAATAACACTAAACTTAACTTAACATTATGTTCTTAATATAATGTGTAAACTGTGCATAAGGCTTAGTTGCTAGTATGTTGCAAAGTTGTGAACTCTTTCTCTTGTTCATTCCTTTGATGTAGCCAATTCTGAAACAAAAGAGTAATTAATAAAAAAAGCATTTAATATATCATACCTTTATATTTTGACATTATTTTGTCAGCTAGGTCTTGTCGATTTAAACCATCATCTCTCAATATATCCAGAAAAATCATGAAGGCACTAGCATTGTGTTTGACATGATCCTTTAGATCATCAAGAATATAGTCAAGACGATCTGTACTAGTATCTCCTGTTTTCTTGTCTTTAACAATTTTGTAAATATCCTCAGAAATAATTTCTTTTGAATACAGTCTTCTTGCTAGGGCAATGGGGTCAATATTTGACTCAACAATAATAATAGTACTATGAACTAATGCCCTTCTACATATTTCACAGTTTAGAGGATCATCTAGAGTGAAGAAACAAAATATAGAGTTATTAGTAATACACCAGAGATTATATATAATAAGAATTATGAGATGACAACATAGTCCTGGTTTTTATGAAATGATCAGACTTTTTAATAGCAATATAGTGAGGACATATTGTCTAAATGTAATACTAACCAGTAACAGATGGTGGACTTCTTAGATCTTCTGCATGGGTAGGAAGTGAATCTAGATAAAAATAAATTTGAAAAGATTAATAGCTATAACAAATCAATCAGACATGTTCAATTAATTTGACACTTACCCTGTGTAGAGTCATCACGTGATACATCCAGAACAATTATAGGATGACTATGATTAGCTGGTGTTTGACTTGTAGTATCTGTGACTTCAATCCCTTCAATAGTTAGAGGATATTGTAATTGGTCTTTGAAGTCATTTGAGTCTGGATCAGCAAGTATTAATACTGGGATATAAGGAGGATTGTCACTCTTTGATTGATTGAAGTCATCAACATCTCTCCTATTGATCTATAATAAAAAAAGACAAGTAAACATCTTAAGAAAATATGTGACCATTCTCTTACAACAGGAGGTATATGTAGAGGTTGAACTTTCCAACCTGTAGACACAAATCCATCTGTAGGGAATCCTGACAGTTTTAATACAGTTTCAGTAGTAATGTCACTCTCAGATACTTCTGTTTGTTCTTCTAATGAAATAGCCTTAGAGGCAAAACGGAATCTAAAATGTGAACGTTTCTTTCCAAAGTCATCCATACATTTAAATTCTTGAACAGACTATAATAGAATTAAAACAGTTTATGTACATATATAATAGTATATTAGAATTACCTTTGAGTACTTGATATCTTGAGTAACAATAAAATTCATATTCCATTTCTTAGAGCTGATTCTTTGATAAAAGACATAAGCTTGATAGAAACAGTTAGGAAGTTTGACATTATCATATTTTGCTATAAACAAAATGTATTATTAATCATTTCAAAAAGTAACAAAGACTAACCATGATCTTTTGCATGATGATGTTCTATGGCTGCAGCTGCTAGGCCTATTGCTCCAGTGACTCCACCAGCAACTACTCCAGCAACAACCCCTCCTGCAGCTCCCAATGCAGCACCACCAATTACAACACCACCCACTGCAGCTGCACCACCAATAGCTAATACAATGGCTATTAATGAGAACTGCTTGAGAGATATAGTGCCACATTGAGACTCAGATGAGAATGCTCCTCCTGGTAGGTAGTCAAAATTGAAGGGTGGACCTGACTTAGCAGAAACGAAACTTAAATATTGTGTCTGTCTCTCATCAGTTATATGAGCACAATGCATTAACTCAACAGTAACTGGTTTGTTGAGCTTAGAGGAACTGGATACTGATATATAGCACACTCCACTAATAAGTGTGCTACCTTCAGGGAACATAAATTTGCCTGGACCCCATAAACCTTGAGCAGCTATTTCATAAACAGATTCTATTGGTGTGATGACCTCTTCAGGGATGACAAGTCTTAACCCACATTGTTCCAATATTAACTCATGTTCAGTATGAGCATTGTAGAGACAGAGCTTCTTTCCTACTGTCACCATTCCTTCAAATGAGTCTATACAACATTAACAGTACATTAGTAAAGTATTACATATGATAGGTATAGGTTACCTGATATATTAGTGTAATTCCAATAGTCACATTGTATAGACTTATCACTGAAGTCAGTAGAGACTTGTACCTTCTCTTGAAGATCAAGTAAACCTAAACATGAGATCATGTGTCATATAAAATCCTAGTTATTGCGTTTTGTATATATAGTGTGTCACTATAAGTAGAATACTGGAAAAATGTTTTCATGCCACGTAAAAATCACTTTAAACTCTTACATATCTTTTCATTGATTTTTCCTTTTATCCATGTATCAAGATATGTTTAGTAGTGCTACAACACATACCTGACATGTTTACCATGGATTACTTTATAATGTATACATTCAGTGGAACAGTACACTTAGCAGCATGGATACATTGTATCTATGTACATATATTTGTATTCATGATATACTATACATTGTACCAATAGGTTAACAACTTGTACACATTTATGTACACTGTATCCATATATATATTATGGTAACCATGGTTACTATACAATACATCTATAGAGTACAACTGTGTACTTAGCATAACATTGGAATACTATACAATACATCTACAGGCCACAGGTTGGAAACTATAATTAGTTGCATTGATACAATGTATCCTTGTATATACCATAAAGTAGATATACCTTGAGGGGCATCGTGTATATGTAAATATACCACAGGATAAATGATATGTACATGTGTACTATGTCATCCATGGATACAATATATTTATGGAAATAGCTAAACCGCTAGATGCATGTTTGACATCACATGATATAATTATACTGCAAAATACATTGTGGACAATATGTATGTATCATGTAATCTTACATGCATGACCATATTGTGTATCTTTGGATTACAAAGAAATAATATTAAGTCTAATCTGTGGCACTACTGGGCACACATATATATACATTCATTACATTACCCATACAACCATTCATCCATTCATGCAATATGCTCACTATAGTTCTTACCAGGAATGACATGTTTCATGTCAAGATTAAGTAGAGCCTCTTCTAGTTGTGTCAATGTACCTCCTTTTAGAGACCAGTCCTCTAACAAGTACTTCATCTGTTCTGTAGAATCTCCTTTACTTCTGATATCAGTGAGTACAGACTGATCTATATTAAGTTGAAGACCAAGTTGTTCCCAATACTCTTGTACTGGTTGTAGAACAACAGCAAGTTTGGGAAGATAACTTACAATATCTGATGTAAAATAAAGTAATGAACTCTCAATTACAATAATAACTAGTACCAGTCGTCTTTAGAGAACTCCTGAGCTGTTGATTAGATTGTTCCAGTTGTTTTTGTAGTGTTGTTATGGTCTCATCCTTCTTGTGAAGTTTACGAGTGAGTTGAGCTATATAAGTGTCTTTTTCATGTACTACATCATGTACTTGTTGTATGTCATGATATCCACTGGTACTTGAGACTATAGTAGGTAACTATGATTAATAAAATGTATTTAGAAATAAATTTAAACATTGTTGGTTCATAGAAAATTAAAAATATATCAATCTTCCTTCAATCAATCGCTATCTGTTGTTATATGTATTCATTCATCCATTTATTCATCTAATACACTTATTCATTCAACTACTTACCCTTTTGGTTAGATTGTTCTAGTTGTTTTTGAAGTGCTGATATGGTCTTATCATTCTGGTGCAGTCTGGTAGTAAGTTCAACTATATACTTATCATTTTCTTGTACTTTAGTAGAGTAAGAAAGAACATTTTGTGAAATATAGTTTATTTGATCAGTAAATAAACATATATATGAATTGAACATTAATCATATTATTTATCTGTCCATTATCGATTCATTTATTTACCCACTAATCTATCCAATTGCAACAAAATATATTATTTGTCTATCCATTCATTCATCTATCCATACATATGTCCAACCATTTGTAATGTAATAAATTTATGGATGATGAAATATAGGAATGGACCAATACCAGTAGCTGTATGGATTAACTATGTATCCATTCATCTATTACTGTATCAACACATGTATCCATAAATATGTCCAAAAATTTGTCCATTCAATTTTTAGTTCATTTAGTAGTCAATCTAATTTGCTCTGTTTGGTCATTCATCCACTTATTTAAAATTATTTTTATCCATTATTTCATCCATCCATTCATCCATTTATCCATCCATCCATTCATACATCTATTTAGTAATCAATCCTCCATATATTTACATAATCTGTTCATTCTTCCATTAAACTTTTCATTTATCAATTCAACGATTCATTATTAATTCATTATCTACCTTGTTGTGTGAATTGTTTTAGTACTCTTTGTTGGTAGATATAAGTTGCGTTCATGTCATCAGTATCTAGTACAAACTCTACTGACCATTGACCATCATTAAGGACTATATGAGGGGAACACAACAGTACTAATGTCAGTATACAATGTAGTACTTACTACTAATATAATATATATGATAGTAATAAGACTATACTACGTAGTACATAACAAGGTCACCTGTTATATAACAGTACATGTATTATACACTACATGTAACATTACCTATACTTACATGATGTACATGTAATAATAACAAATATATAAACAATACTACTCATGTAGTCATACACACAATGTTAGTAATACTATCAGTTTGATGTAGACTAGACTGATTACACACAATACAGAAATATTAGTAGTTAACTAGTTATTATAGAATGAGTACATCTAATATCACATTACTAGGTTTGTAATTTAATTTGGGATCATTAGTTACTATGTAAACATCTGATAATATATGTAGTTATTGTAATTTTTATAAAAATAAAAAACTATATTCACCACATCAATTATAACTTTAAAGGAATTATAACTATCAGAAGGAAGTCATGATATATCATGCAATATATGGCCACACTCTCAACCACACCCCTTAGTTATTTATACGGATGAAATTGTACATGTTGTTTATAACACATCAAATGTAATCTACATTGTGTATGTATGTAATGACTTACTTACCTAGTTCTACCAACATTGTTATATTGGGATCTGGAACAACTACTTCATTGAGCATTATATGACCTCCTACAACTATTAACCACACAGAGTGTGGTCCCATGATAAATGTTGATAGAGAGTGTCCACATCTCTCAGTGACAGAGTCAGATAGATTAATCTGTAGTATGTAGAGATCATTACATCATTTATATGTGTATACGGATTGGAGAGCTATATTACAATAATTGGTATGATATTATTAAAACTAATAATTATTTTGTGACTAATAAAACTAGTCTCGCGTGCCAGACCCTTTGCTTAGAGAGGAAGGGTCTGGTCTACCACGCATAGTGCAGATGTCAAAAAGGAATTTCATTAACTAGTAACATTAAATATCTTTGGTTTGTAATAGTTATGTGTTAATGTAAACATACTGAGCATCTGATTCAGCATGGAGAAAAGGAAACACTAGGTTGTTCAAGAAACGTTCACTAAGCTAGGATACAACAGAGTTAAGGCAGAGGAGATGACGGCTATAGAAGCTTTTATTAGTGGTATGGATGTCTCACTTTACTGACTGGGTTTGGTAAAAGCCTTATATATGCCACACTAGTCTCTCCCTTGCTTTGATTGATGCAAGACCAAGCCTTCTCTTATAAAGGAATCTCCTCTGCATCTATTCTATTTCTTCTAATAGGTGAAGACTTTGTTGGCAGTAATTAATACAATTAGGTTATTATGCAACTACGTAAACAATTGTGGTTTGCTCAAGTATCTGTTGACCAAATAGTGGTTTCCCCAGGAATGATGGGGAAGGACACAACTGCACTATGCCTGGTAGACCAGACCCTTCCTCTCTAAGCAAAGGGTCTGGCTCATGAGACTATAATAACACTGTTATAGACAGATATCAATTATCACAAATATTAACTTACCAAAGGCATTTTATATAATACCGTATAGCCGGTATTTTCGGCGAGAATTTATATTGCTGCTGTCGATAGAGTGCCAAATTTAGATACGCTAATATTAAGTATTACTAATAATTAAAGTCAATCCAAAATTTAGTCATGCCTATGTTGAAGTCTACATGGTATGTGTGAAGAAAGATGTTAATCCTACAGTACTTCCAGAGACAGAACCACCAGAATGAAAGTGTCGGTTTACCCAACCCAAGGAGGCTGCTCTCAAGAAACATGCCATCAGTAGCAATAGTGGCAGCTAATGCTGAAGTGAGGCTTTTGACGGCAGAAGTCGAAGCTGGCTAGTCCCCAGCCCATTGTCAAGTCTACAATACGTATACTCCTGAGCAGAGAGCCACCATAGGGAAATAGGCTGCTGAGTATGGCCCTCGAAGCCGCCATCTGTATATACGTGGCTGAGCACGTGGCAACTAAAAGTAGACGGGACCTACTTTTGACACCTGTTATTGCACTGTCAAATAAAGTGCATGTAAAATTCTAAAATAAATAATATGTGCCGCAAAAATAACCGGCTATATGGTATAATATAATTATATAATAATGTTATTACATTCTATATACATTATATATTTTTATGTACTACTATTATAACATATCTCAAGTGGTACAATATGTAATGTTTGTATTAACTGATATAGTTAAGACACTATATGAGATATAATACTTCTACTTAAAAGAGATGATTAAAGTAATACCAGATATACTCTAAATGTTCAGATAGAAAATGTAATTTTTATATTTTTTAATTTAAAAAGACAGTAAGTCCATACAATATAGATAACAACATATTCTAGTGTAACAGTTGTAAACGGATATGATTTATTATACTTCTAAATATATGGACAGTTACATGTACTAACTTAGTAACTATCATTGTATAATAAATTAGAGGTAATATGGTATATTATCAATGACATACCTTTGTCCATGACTTCTCATTAACATCCAGTATCCAGCAATCATTTATTGTTTCGTTTAGTCTACGGCCACCTGTCATTACTAGTATAGGTGATAATGATCCAGTGATAATACTGGCAGCATGATCTCCTCTTTCCTCTGGCCATTGTACTACTGGGTCAGGTTTAGCTATAGTCTGCCAGTGCTAGATAAACAAATAAACTCAACTAACACTCATTATATAACATGTTATCAGTCAGTGTATGAATGATAATATAACATACCACTGTACAGTTGATGATATCCAGTATATAAACAGTATTGGATGATGTGCCTTTAACTGCACCACCAAAGATGATTGCTCTTGTATTGTTTATTGCTTCCATAACAAAGCCACTATTAGGTGGCATACATTGTCCAGTGATCTCAGGTATAATCCATTGACCTAAAAAGAGAACAAACAGAACAGTCATCATTATACTTGTATCATAGTAGTAGTTAGATAATTGGTCATAATACAATGATCAGTAAAATGATACAGTTATAATATTAATATCAACCTAAACTGATCATTAATAAAGTATCACTGTCAATGTTCTACTGAAATCATTACATAAGAGGTGTAAGTGACAGGAGACAAAGTGAACTGTTGTATAGATCAATAATAATGAATAATTAATTAGTTTCTATCATCTCATGATAAAACATGTTTAATGTTTACATGTTGTACTTAGCAATATCAATATTAGACTTATTTTAAGTTTTATTATTTTATTTAGTTCACTTTAAATAGACTACAATATGACAGTAACTAGTAGTATAGTTATAGTTACTAATTATACTATTTGTTAACTCTGATGTTTTCCAGCTTAGCCGTGTCATTTATTAGTTTAAAACAAAAGGAAAGGCTATACTTTTACACATACACAAGATATAGTATGTCTTGAGGTAAGTAATATCAATTGATGTATATCATATCATAATAGGATACCTCAATACTACTTTGGACTAAATGGATAAATATTTTAGTTTTTTAGTTTATACACACTATGTAGTGATACTGACTGTAATAAGTGATATCTGATAATATAATATGATATATTAATGTTCTTACCAGTTAATATATCAAACATATTGTGTTCATTGGTAGATACTTTACCATTGGATAACTGATAATATCGAGCTTGTGGTACTTGTGTAAATGGTGGGGGTCCAAAACCTCCTACAATTAGTAGACAATGTTGTCCATTATGTTCAGTTGAAATCATACCACCATGGCCTCTCTTCATCACTGCTATCCTGTCATTTGTAGGTTGTAGTTGTGTCCAGGTGTAGGTAGACGTATCAAGTTGAAAGATGGCATTATGGTAGCAGTTGTCATGGAGACACCAACCTCCAAAATAATAAATTATGTTCTTAAATGTTGTACATACATAAGCAGCTACACCAAGTGGTGGGTCACCACTGGTAGGTATACTGTCCCACTTGCCAGAGGTAATGTTGAAGATTTCTACCTGTGATGTAAGTCTTCTTTTCCTATCATTATTATGTACTTGAGGTAAATCAGGATGTGGACCCCCACCCCACAGGTACAGGTTATCTCCAATTACTTGAGTACTATGTTGAACTCTTATACCAAGTTTGTATTGTCCTGTAGAGAATGATATATATTATATCTTGAGATCAGGTTACAGTATAATGTAATATATCTACAGTATATGATCACATCTACTACAAGAATTGTACGAAGGCTATATTGACATGAAATATTACCTGAAGTAGCCATTTAGTTTTGAAACGTCAGTAAAAGAAATCTCGAGTACTTTTGAGGACCACACCCTAACATACCTGGGTGGAGTTGATTGTTGCACGTGATGGTCAAATTGTCGAGTATGTTTGTCTTCACAGCTGATAGATTACTTACATAGGTCAACCTTATAAGATACTGACTTATGAAATACGAAGTCTTGCCTGAAGAGTCGCAATTGCGAAACGAGTCTTTCCTAATTTGTTAATCCTGAGGGAAGACTTGATTCCATAATGGACAGTTCTCAGTTTTATAATCTGAGGACAGTATCATTGTGCATTATATTTTATTACTGTTTATTATTTATTAAAAAAATTCATGTTATTATTTATGTAAAGATCATGCCTACTGTGAATATTAAGTGACTTGTTCCTTCACCTAGGAGCAGTCATCTTTGCAGAACCACACTCTAACTCTACCTGGTTGAAGATCATTGTTGAACGTGACTTTCAAAATTGAGGTGATTTTCAGCTGACATATTGCTTACATTGGTCAGTCTGATAAGATTCTGACTTATAGTCTATTTTAATGGCAAGTTTTAGTTTATACTCTCTTCTCCTCGCTCATTGACTGATCACACAATATAATTTGTAATATTGTGTTAAGGAGGGTATATATTACACAAGTGATCAATATATTATCATTATAGTGATCAAACGGTAATTGGATAAATGATGGAAGCATCAATTAGTTGATTTATAGTATTCATAAACATTTGATGGTCAGTATCCTCCTATTTATTATACACTCACTTTGTACCATTCAATCTATCATTACTTTGTTTATTCCCATTTTGTAAACTTCAGTTACTAGATATCTGATTTTACTTTCACACTGCTCTAGACACCTTGTATGTATCCTTCTGTTTGAAGTTTGTCTGCTCTTTCGCTTGTTTACATCACTAAACACAGAATAATGTATTCTAGATGGAAACACTAAAACAGTTTCATGCTTGATTTAGACGTAGATCCTACAGCTCAACCTCGTTTTTTCAAACCTTGACCTGTGCCATATGTACTTAAAGAGAAAGTTGAGAAAGAGTTTGAACGGCTACAAAATCTGGGTATTATTACACCAGTATCATTCTCAGATTGAGCTGCTCCAATTGTTCCTGTTGTCAAGAGTGACACCAACATCCGTATTTGTGGTGACTATAAGGTAGGTATTAACCAGGCCACTCAAACAGACTCCTATCCATTACCTTGTGTTGATGACCTTTTTGCAGCTCTTTCAAGTGGAATTATCTTCACAAAACATGATTTAAGTCATGCATACCAGCAGATATTACTTGATGATGACTCAAAAAAATTTACAACAATCAACACACACAAGGGATTGTTTCAGTATCAGAGAATACCTTTTGGCATTTCCACTGCACCAGAATTGTTTCAACATACCATGGAAACTCTTCTGCAAGGACTTTCAAAAGTATGTGTTTATATTGATGATATTTTGGTTGGAGGTGTGGATGAAGAGGATCATTTACATAACTTGGACCAAGTGTTAGAGCGATTAGAATCTGTTGGACTATTTCTGAAGAACTCAAAATGTGTCTTTATGACAACATCAGTGGAATACCTTAGTCACGTCATTGATGTTAAGGGCCTTCAACCCTCAAGCAGTAAGGTAAAAGCCATTAAAAAGGCCTAGAACCCACTAATATTACGGAATTAAAGTCTTTTTTAGAGCTTCTGAATTATTATAACAAGTTCCTCCTTAATGTGTCAACAATCTTAGCTCCATTGCACAGTTTACTATGTAAAGATACCAAATGGAAATGGTCTAAGGAACAAGTTAAGGGCTTTAAAGGCCAAATATCTCCTTCAGTGTTCCTCATTACATGTTCATTTTGATAGTGTGAAACCATCAATTCTCTCATGTGATGCTCCCCCCTATGGCTTAGGAGCTGTTCTTGCTCACAGAATAGATGATAACAGTGAAGAATCCTATTACTTTTATCTCTTGAACTTTGTTTCCTGCAGAAAAAAATATTCTGAGCTGGAGAAGGGAAGCATTAGCAATTGTTTTTGCTGTAAAGGGGTTTTATCAATATTTATTTGGTAACCCATGCACATTGTATTCTGACCATCAGCCACTGAAACATCTCCTCAGCAAGTGTTGTCAGATTCCAGTCATGGCACCCTCCAGGATACAGCGATGGGCTTTAACATTGTCACCATATCAGTACACCATTCAACATAGACCTGGTACTAAAATGGCAAATGCTGATGCCCTAAGTAGACTTCCACTACCTGAATCACCCTCATCAGTTCTAATCCCTGGAGACATAAACGTGGTCCTAGATCACCTCTCTCACAATGTTGTCTCTGCTTCACAGATTAAATCATAGACAGAAAAGGACCCTGTTCTAGCTAGAGTTTGTCACCTGGTCCAAATAGGGTGGACTATCAGTGACCCTGTGCCTGATATTCGTCCTTATTTTTGACGTCACACTGAAATAAGTGTCATAGATGGTTGTATACTTTGGGGATTGAGAGTGGTTATTTCTTTAGAAAGGAGAAGTAACATTATCAAACAGCTGCATGAGACACACCCAGGATTGAGCAATATAAAGAGTTTATCTCGTTCGTATATATGGTGGCCTGGTTTAGACTCTGATATTGAAAAGGAAGTTCAACAGTGCAAGATTTGTCAACTGCATCGTTCAATGCCAAGTAAAGCTCCTCTGCACCTATAGGAATTTCCTAGTAGACCATGTGTAAGAGTACATACTGATCATCTTGGTCCTTTTTTAGGAAAATTATATCTCTTACTAATTGATGCTCATTCTTAGTGGATGGAGGTCCATGTTGTTTCCTCTACATCTACTGAAGCTACCATTGAAAAACTCAGAATTATATTTGCAACTCATGGAATCCTGGAACAATTAGTATCGGATAATGGATCTGGGTTTACTAGTCAGGAATTTTCACTCTTCACGGAAAGAAATAGAATAAAACACATATTGACTTCTCCATACCACCTGAGCTCAAATGGTTTAGCTGAGTGTGCTGTATAGACTTTTAAGAATGGAATTAGAAAATTGGAAAGTAATGTTCAAGAAAGAATTTCAAGGTTTTGATTTAGGATATAGAGTTACTCCTCATAGTACCACTGGTCTATCATCTGCTGAACAGCTAATGCGTTGGAGACTTTGTACTCATTTGGACCTACTCCATCCAGATATGTCTCGTACATTTATTGAGAAAGGAGACAAGTTGGCAACAGTTACTAAACGGTGTCAAAAATTTGCAGTAGGGGATCAGTTATATGCAAGAAATTCAGGGGTCCTAACAAGTAGATTGCCATCACTGTAACATGTATTTCGGGTCCTGTGTCATATCAAGTACAAATTTCTTCTGGCTCTATTTAATGTTGTCAAGTTGATCAACTTAGATATTGTCACTCCCTTGACAGCAAAAATCAAGAGGCAAATGATTTTGATGATTGGCCTTTTTTGTGCACTACATCAACTACTGAAGCAACTTCAAATCTAAAACAAGGTCATGGTCAGTTGGAGGTCACATCATCCACCACCACCTCTCTTCTGTGTTCTCTAATTGAAAAAGAAAAGCTGTTGATTGTTATGGACTTTACCTTTCAATCTAGAAGGGGAGGAATGTTGTAACTTACTTTTTAGATTATTAATCCTGGTGACATTTTGTTTATATTTTGAAGTAATTTTAATTTGTAATTTTCTGTCAGACATGTATATAAGTCAGTTAGTTGTGTAAAGTTCATTGTTGTTGAAATATCATTTCATTTGTGTTCAGTGTCTAGAGGAACTATTGTTACTTACTACCGGTTATAATATTAAGTTTACCATTTGTAGAGCAGAAAGTCTGGTACTAATGAAGTCACATATGTTCACATTTTACAGCTGCTTTTGACAGAGGATTTGATAGATGTCAGATAATAAAATGGATAGATTATGAGTGAGTTAATAACTAGTGTCTAGAATGAGAGAACTAGTAAATGGATGGATAGTTATTAAATGGACTTATAGATAAACTATTAATGAACATATCATTTTATATTATTTCCAGTAAAGACAAGTTTACTCTATACATCACATGTATATGATCAAGACTGATAAACTAAATATGTTGTTCCTTATGTTGATAAGTTTGTACAGTTTGTTCTGAAGTATCTGAGAGAAGCAGATATACCAGATCATAATAGTAGACCAATGATGAGATATGATGAGTTAGTTAACACACACACATGTACATATTATGGATGTCTCTTTAATAAATTGATAGACAAATGAATGAATAGATAAATAATATTAGATTGATAGATGAATGGTTTAATGGATCAGGTAGATGTCTTGATCCATCTATGTAACATCTTCTCTCCATTCATCCATTGGATTCGTTCATCTATCTACACATCCATCTATCTCTCTATCCATCCATATAGCATCTTTTCATGGATGAAAAATACATGTATGGATGAATATTATGATAAGATGGATAGATGAGTGGATTAATAGACAGATGAATACTTGTTCTACACTTTTATCGTTTAAGTCCGTTCATCAACTCTTTATTTATAAATTGAATTTGTTCATTTATCCATTTGTCCATTCATCTGTCCATACTCATCATCCATTTAGTCTTACATCTATCTATCTATTATCTTATACAGTGGTTCTATGAGACAAGTTTACTCTCAGTTACTGTTCTGGACTAATCAGTAAGCTACAACTCTATATATCTACTGTTATGACTATTTACTGGGTTATATAACCAAGATGTTAAAAGAAGCATTAGTTTCTTCAATGTATTAAAACATTACCTCATTTCATGACATATTACAACATTCATTGACTACATGTGATCTACTTATTGTCATTTTTAACATGTTTGTCTGATTTATAAATAGAGTAAATTTTTTAAACAATCATATCAACAACACAATGATCATTTGATCAGTGAAGAGCTTGTATACTGTTCTATTTTAATAAAGTCACATATATACAGGTACATAGTTATTTGTATAATAATAATAATTTATCTAGTTGCACATCCATTTATCTCTCTATCCATCCATATATCATCTTTTAATGGATGAAACATACATGTATGGTGAATAAGATCAAAGACTAAGTTAGAAGCTAGGTATATGAAAACTATGTTACAAATGTTAAAATTTACTTTATCCTGGACAGACTAAAGAATGAGATCAAACTCGAATTTGTCATTAAATCTACCTTATCACTGCCTGAAACTCAAGCCTTGTGACCAGACCTACTGTAGCTTGCGAGTAGGTCTGGGGACGAGACTAAGTTGAGAAAAGCTGATTGATAGAACGATTTCAGAGAAGGTCTTCTGTTGTCTCCTCTTGAAGTCAGCCTGTTGCTGAGCTGTCGCACCACTTCTGAGATCTTCGGTCCTATCTACTAATCCCTACAGTCCTTTAGCTAGCAGCAGGTGTTTCATCTGAAACTTCCAGACAGACCAGTTAGATCTGTTTAATTTGTCAATCAACCACTTTGTCTCTGCAATATCGCTGCTTCAGCCATCTGCTGTTTTCCGGTAGACTATATTTCCAGGACTCTCAGTAGACAATTCTCAGTAGCTCTAGTCAGCTCGCCGTTCTGGGCTCATAACCTGTTAGTAGAGGTAAGATACCAACAACAACAAAATGTACAAAAATCAACGAATATTATACAGCTGACATCACATAATTGTAACCACAAGTTTACATAACACATGACAACTAATAATAATACTGTAGAAACTGTAAATTACCATCTTCAACGTTAACAATAGATTAGTTATTAATAAGTAAATGAGAAACTAACATTATGAAAGAGAGTTTTTCAAATGATCATTCATCCATTTAATGAATCTATCTTTGTCTGCTTTAATTGAATTGACAATGCTTCCTTGTATTGACTTAAAGTGTGCATGTTGTCTGCCATTAAAGCATTGAAAGACTTTAGAAGTGTTGTGTAGTTGTGTAACAATACAATGAATGTCTTTGTCAAGTTCAGCCTTGGAATGGACACTGCTTAGATGATGTAGCCCAGATATTCTATCAAATTGTTCCACCACATTGAAAAGAGTTCCAGTGCATCTGCTAGTTCTTACTACAGATTTAGATGACAAATTAGACATCTGACTATAAACAGATGATTTAACTACTTTGTAAATATGTTCTACATGTAGGTTTATTGATATGTAAGCAGCAGGTGCTCCTCTAGTGTTAACAAAACGGGAATATAGTAGTTGTTCTGGGAGGTAGTGTGAAGTTTGCTTGTACAACAGTTTAAAAAAATTCTTCAGAGGCATGCGCATTTTGTTTAGGTTTTGCTGGAACATTTGATTGATTAATAAGGCATTTCAGCTGACACAGTGTTGCTCCTTCAGCCATTGATTCATCCTTATAAAAACATTTGTATATAGTCTAAAAAAGAGTAGTACTGAATAAGACGTTATTATTGTAATAACTTACTCCCAAAAAGCTAACTTTGGCATGCCAGTCAGTAACAGCAGGAATAAATCCTCTTAATTGTATAATGCCATTTTCAGAATTTAATCTTACTGCTTGTGCATCTCCTATTCGCTCAACAGTTAGTTAATCACCATAACACAAAATTCTGTGAAAGCAATCTAAACGAATTGATTCACCTTCCTCCTGTCCTGGAATGTCTTCAACAGTTGTGATAGATGAAGATGGTACATACTGGTGGAGTTCATCTAAAACGTTAACCATGTCAGCCACTTTTGCAGGTTTTTTCAGAGTAAGACCAAGAGGCACCTTTAATGACATGAGTACATGACTTGGACATATTAAAAAATAAATTGTATACTTACCATGTGTGATTGAGCTGACATTTCAGATGAATGTCTATGATAAATGTGAGATTGTGTCAAAGCTGAAAACTTGGAAAAACCATGCAGTTACAAATTTCACTAGAAGTCTTCCCACTATAACACTAATGTTTTCAATCAATTTCTGGCAATCATCTTCTGTAGGTAACAATAGTGTTACATCACAGGAATTTAGATTAGGGGTTAGCATTTCCTTAGCCAGGTCTGAGAAGTCACACCTGTCTTTCACAGCAATTGCATTAGACCAGTGCATTGAAACAGTTTGGGCTTGTACAGTTTGGTGCCTTGGTCTGACGTTGTGATCTAAATTATCAGTGGCTATTATATAACCTTTCAATGTATTTTGAAAGCTTGCAATGAAACATAAAAATGTGTATATAGACTTAAAGTTGGAATTACTGGATATGAAGATGTCACTATGAGGAGAGATAATATGATGAGATTGCTGTGTTGAGGAAGCAGGTTGTACTGGAGAAAATAAAGAGTTGGTAGATCATGCACACTTTTGACACTAGATGATTCAACTTCACTTGATGTTACTTTAATTAAGTGTTTTATAATAAATATTTATTAGTGTTAGATAGTGCAGACCTCCTGTTTAAATGGTGCTCTAGGTCTGAAAACTGGGAGATTGTATCAACTTTTGCAACCATCCTAATACATGACCTCTCAACTGCTCTTGAACAAGATAATTGTAAGAATATGACAACAAGAAAGGAGAGAATATATAGGAAGATACCATGACGTCAGGACCTCAAAGCATTTTAGGTCTTCACATTGTGTAGTTTCATTCAAGCATCGATTGGTTGCTCAAGCAATCCTATTGTATACCAGTACATTACTAGTACTGATGAAGTATTTAATGTGATAATTATCCAAGTCACTAGTACTAGTTTCTATAAAATATCTAATATATTTACCTGTGCTTTCCATAGTACAGTCTGACGTTTCTCTTACCCATCTGAAAGGAAAATATTTATTAATAATTATTTAGTGCACTATAGTTAATTTTTCCACTGATTATATACGTGTATTATGTATTCTACATAACTATGATAGGAGATTGTCAAAGCAATAATAACAAGCTAAACCAACACAGAAATCTTTCATGTTCAGATGACAAGTTGTCATTTATGTCTACATAACTTAAAACAATAGCTATAGTCCCAAAAATGCACCTCTACCTTACAGTGTTTTCCATAAGAATAGCGCGACTTTACTAAGAAAAACAGCCTAAATCAATGTGTTTTTGTCGGTTTTAAATATTTCGTCCTAAATCTTTTAGTAGTAACATTGCTGTAAGAAGAAAGAGCTACAAATGTATTTTAGTGCTATTTTCATCGTAAAATAAATAATTTAAAAGTGAATACCTGTGTTATTAACTACTTTTAATAATGGAACATAAAGAAAAATAGGTAGTCAATGTATTGATAAATAAAAGTCAAATTAATGTCTTTATAGAGTAATATAATGTCGAGTGTGTCTCCTGTTTTAACAGACAGAAATAAACAACACTGGACATTAAAAGTTGTTACTAGTTTAAAATTAAGAGTTTATAACAATACTCTTATACTTGTAGATGTAATATGTCTATAAAGGGCAGAACCTCTCAGGTTCCAGTTTATGGTGATTCAGTATGTGACGTTTTAAGTAACTAGATTTTAATTATATAAGTTTCGACTTTGAAACATTGATTATTTTAAACACTCATACATTCAAATCACTCCAGTATAAATATGTTTGAGTGGTATTAAAAATTTTGCTTTACGGTATACCCTTAATTTGCATGCAATTTCTTGATATTGCTAAATTAAAAACTTTTATCAATTAATAACTCAAAACATTTTTAGAAAACATGTTCCAAAAAAAATAGGAAAAATGTATGTGATAAACTGGTATAATGATACATATAATAGATGGTTAGGAAAAGTCATTTTAATATTCCAGGTTCTTAAATATAAGTGATAAATTGGTATAGTGAATCTTGTGATACATGTGATATAGGGTACTCCAGGTTGTTAGCTAAGAAAATAAATTGGTTTGCCTTTTCAGGCTTTAATAGATCTGTTATTAGTAATGATGTTACCAGCAGTACTGAATGTTCTTTCAAAAGCCACACTGGTATGTAGTGCATGAGCAGACATCGTTTTGCTAGTTGGGAAAAGAAAGACATTCGAGTGGACTCGTGTTTCCACCATTTCAATGGATTTTCATCAATATCCATAACAGGTATTTGGAAATACATTACCATTTCCTGTTCATCTCTCTCTCTGAGGACGTTAAACTGCCAGTTGTTTCCTTACATGTAAAAGTATCACCATAAACTTTTCAAAACTTCCCCTTTTTCGACTGTGGTTGCTCAGATACCTGAGTGGATGATTCATTTTCAGATGAAGTGGAAGTAAAAAGGGCAAGTCCATCGTAGATAACTGTTGTAGTAATATTGTGTGTAGGCTCAACAGTCTAGACATACAGACATATTTTAGAAACTCATATTATCATTAAAAAAGAACAAGCCCATGATTAAGGTATTGATAATTAAAATGTATAGAAAAACAGCACAAGAATAAACAAAAAGGTCAAGGTAAACTATTACAACAATAGTAACGCTACAACTAAGCATAATAAAGGACTCTGCACAATGAACAAACGTATACGTATATTAAAATAAGTTCTAATCTAGATCTATAAATAACATTAATTAGTATCATTAACACAAAATTCAGTCCTATTTCACTCATGACAGTTACAGAGTCTATCATTTTACTGCTCTTCCAGGAAAAATTGTTCGTATGACAGTGGTTCTTTGCCAGAATCGTAATACTGACAGTTGACTATACCCCCACCATGAGCTGTATGCGAAGTAACTCCATTCCCATCGAGACGAATGTAACAGTGCGGAAATGCTACAGATTGAATACAGTAGTGTCCGTTCTTCTCTTGTTTAAGAAAGAATGACTCATAAGCTCGTGCAGGTATTCCACTCCACTGGCAATTGACCACACCACCACCACTCTCTTTCCATTGGGTCATACCACTGCCATCCAAACGAATGAAAGAGTGCCAATGATAATTTTGTATAACTACTATGTAAGTTTGCTCTGTAGCTAGTGAAGGGGTGACTTCCACAGGATAAATATAGAAATTCTCCCAAGAACCCGGTGGCTTGTACTGGCAGTTGATAGTACCACCCCCTTTACCTTTGGCTGTAGTGACGTTTTGGCCATCGCATCGAAGATACACGTTAGTAAAATATGCTGATCGCAGTTTATATTTTTTCAAATTCTGAGTACGTTCAAGAAAACGATATATCATTTGACTTGTGAATCTAGGTGCAGAGTTTGGACAACCACCATAACTGTGAACGCCAAGAACAGTCCAATATCCCTTGTACCACGTGTACACTGGACTACCAGACTGTCCACTCATTGTGTCATTCATGTAGAAAAGTCTGTTGGTGGTCACTTCAGTTAGTTCACCTCCTGTAATCCACATTTGAGGCAATGGGTGTTTATCACCAGGATATCCACAGTTGGTTACAATACGCCCTGATAATTCCTTATCAGGAACATTTGCAGACCATCCAAAACCTCCATTACTATTACCACTCAAAATAATAAGGCCATAGTCATAGTCTGGATTAGAATCCTGGATATATTCAGGAGATGCATACAAGTCTGCTTGTTTCACTAAGATAGGCGCATACCCAGGAAATGTTACAATAACGTTTTCTGCATACGCTCCATGAAGATAAACACAGTGGCCACTAGTCACAATAACGCTGCAATTTATATTTGGAATGTGGATCTTGAATCCTGATCCAACATATTGTTTTCCATTTACAGCTGTAATAACCAAAGAACATATCCAGTTATATGGAGGAGAGGTCTGAGGATCTACCTTCACTCGCTCATCTCTACCACACACAGACTCAGGAAGGGAAGAGGCATGCACAGCAGAAAGCATGTTAATGTATTAACAGAATTAAGTTGAGGTACAGTTTAGTTTAGTTTGAATTTACAATGTGTGCTATTTATATAGAAAGATTTATGAATGTGGGTGGTATTTTGTGGTTGTACTGTCAGCCCATGCAATTGTGTTGCTAACATAGTTTGTTACATAATTATGTACTGTAACCACATGTATCAACATGTATTATAAAACACCTCTAACATGTATGTTGCCAGGGTTCAATAGTTTCATCAATACAACGTAAGCCTAATACTAAGTTACCACAAAACCAAACCCAGTGTAAATCTAGTCAGCCATTGCCACCCCTTTGCTTCTAAGAAAAGCAGTGGCAATGCAGCAAAGGGGTGGCAATATCAGACTAGTGTACTGTAACTACTGTAGTGTATGTACCTTCATGTATCAACATGTATTATAAAACACCTCTGACATGTATGTTTCTTTGATTACAATAGTTTCATCAATACAATATAAGCCTAACACTAAATTAACACAAAGCCAAACCCAGTGTAACTCTAGTCTGGCATTGCCACCCCTTTGCTTCCTAGAAAAGCAGTGGCAATGCAGCAATGGGGTGGCAATGTCAGACTAATGTAACTTTATATGTATGAAGCAAACTAAAATAAAAAAGTAAAGTTTGTGGCTCATTGCCAAATATTAATTTCTCATTAAAATACTGCATCTGTTATCAGCACTCAATACACTGCCTTTGTGTGTAGAGGAGAAGGCAAATGGAATAAACTTTCATTTGTTAACCAGCATTATATCAAACAAAATTTGTTTCTTATGAAAGCTGAATTGTTTTAAAATGATGACTATTTTCTGTTGATTATCCATATTTTGTATTCTTATCTAAAGAAACAGTTTAAGACTTCGTCAGTTGTTTACTTAGTAAGATCTTTCAAGCCTGAAGGTTTAATTATTAACCTCGCTGCGCGTGGGCGCAAAGCGAGGTTACTGTAGTCTGCCAGTGTGTGTGTGTGTGTCTCACTGCCTGTTTTTTTGAACTGCTATAACTTGGCAAGCGAAGCGTAAGCAAGCTACCAACGTTTAGCAATGAATAGAAAAACGTATGGACTTTACAACAGTAGTATCAATAACATCGTCAAAAAAACGAAAGCTTAAAACTGGCAAAAGAATTTTCAGGGTGCAGAGTCAAGGTGCCGTTTCTCGAAAAGTAAAAAAAATTATGTGGAGATTTTTTAGTATGTTTTTTAGTATGTTGTAGACAATCTTAGAGGAATACGGATCGGCAAGACAGAAGGCCGTTGGACAAGAAGCAATCGTTAGAAAAGTTCTGAAAAGTGTTTTCAAGATTGTACATGGACTTGGAGCGAAGTAACGCATTCAGGAAACGTCTCAAAGCACTGGAAAAACTGCTACTAATAGATAATATATTGAACTATATTTGTACTACGGGACGTTTCCAAAGAACGCTTCATTTACAAATTACAATAAATTTTGTATATGAAATATTGAAACATTTTAAAGCGTCATGTAAAGGCTCAGAGAAACATTCATCACGAATCTAGTACTTAGTCTTGCTTGGCAATTGAATGATACTTTTACTTACTCAGTGACAACTTCACAGACATGTCAGTCAGAGTGCAAAGTATCCAGTAAACGACAAAGCTTTTTTCCCTTTGATTGAAGAGAAATGCTGAGTCATCAAACAACAGTTTGTAATGTGCATCACGTGATCCATCAATAATTTGACCACACCTTGTCCAATCTTAAATGTACATGTACATGCACTCTGTAGTATAGATTTACACTGGGCACCGCAGCGAGGTTAAGCACTTTTGTGCATTTTTATCCAATCTGTGTGGACACACACACATGTACTTAAATAAGTTGAGATAAGCAGAAAGATATGAGAATTCACTGTAAAATTAACAATTATGTTACATTAACCAACTACACTGTAAATGGGAATAATAATAAGAATGAAGGTCATAAATTTGCTGTGTAGGTGGAGCTAGATCCAGCATGATTTTTAATTGTACTTCAAAATATATGGACAATGGGTTATTAATTATCATTAACAAGAGGTAACATAGCATATTATCAATGACATACCATTATCCATGACTTTTTAATACCAAATATCCAACAGTCTTTTATTGTTTTTTGTGCTTATCTAGTCCACCTATCATTTCTAGTGTAGGTGATATTGATCTAATGATAATAGTGGCAGCTCCTCTTTTCTCTGGCCAATGTACTACTAGGTCAGGATATAGTCTGCCACTGTTAGATAGAAAATGAATTCAACTAACCCTCATTATATAACATGTTGTCTTTTAATATGTGAATAATAATATAAGATACATCTGCATGACTGACGATATCCAATATATTAAGAGTATTGGATGTATGCAACAAAAGAAACTGCACCACCTAAGAAAATTGCTCTTGTAATCTTAACTGTTTCCATAACAAAGTTATTATTAGGTGCTATACACTGTCCAGTGATTTCAAGTATAATACATTGAACTACAATGTCAACAAACAGAATATTCATCATTATACTTATATTATAATAACTCCTTACATAATATTTAGAATAACTCCTTACATAATATTTTTAATTATTAATTAATTTTATTATTAATGTCACACAGAAGACTGCCCAGCCACCAATGCCTTACAAGTGACGAGTTAATTACAAAATAAGATAAAGTAATGTTATATAAATATACATTTTGATTAAATAATAAACTTATATTAACTACACAAAACATAAGAGAATAATAACTATGTCACTGAACTATAAAGTCAAAGTATCTACAAATAAAAAAAAGAGAGTTAGTTGGTCAAACTCTAATGTTGGTAGAGTTTTGTGTATTTATTAACAGCTTTTTCATCATACAACACTGTCTTTTTTTAAAGACATGCAACAAAGATTACTAAACATTATGCTAAAATGTAGAGCAACCTCTAAGGGATGAGCTCATATACTTTAGTGGGTGAGATATTCTAGTACAGTTACCACACTATTAATTCACTTTGTTATTAACTTAGCTTTGTTAGCTTTGACATGAACAATAATAAAATAAAAACACTATGTATAATATCTTGTGTCAGCTTGGATTACTGAGAGCTGTGATGAATTCAAACTTTCCTCTATGACTCAAGAATCTAAGAAACATCTGCTTTATAAATGCAACTATCTCAGTCAATACTTTATACTTGTGATAACTGGACTAGGATAGTTAGATTGAATAAGATTATAACAGAATGACAAAAAGAGAATACCAAATATCATACATCAAAAAGTGGACAAGAAGGTAACCAACAAAAAACAACAACTAAGCATGCTCATAATATAATTATATACAATAACACAATAATGCATAATTCAATACACTACATTCTTCCCCACTTAAATTAAGAGAGTTCAGAAGTACCTGTCAGGAGGTTTTCGATTATGTGTAGGATAACGTGAGTTAAACAAAAATTATTGAGGAGTATTGGATGCTGTAGAAGTTGAATTGGTTTCCGAATTGGGAGGTAGAGCAGTAACACCAGTATTAGTTGATGTAACAGAATCTTTAGTGGGTGGTATTATTTCAATTGCATCATTCACCTCAGAGGTTGTATCACCAACCACAGCAGTGGGCTGAGTATTTGCACTAGTCTATATCGGAACTTTACGTCTAAGAATCTGATCAATATGGCACCTTCGCCGAGAACCCACTATGCATATTTACAATATATGATACAGGGCCAAGTTTTTCCACAATAGTACCAGGCTGCCAAGTGACATAGTCATGACGAAGAATCTTGACCATAACATTATCACCAGTCAAAAAATTTCTCATCATAATCATAAGCATGTTTTTGGAGACTCTGTTTATCCAACACTTGCCTTTCATAGCCAGGTTTTAGCAAATCTAGTACAGTCTTGATGTGACGATTGAGAAATAAGGTACTTGGGGGCACTCCTGTAACAGCATGAGGTGTTGATCAATACTTTAGGAGAAAGCTGGACAACTTGTGCTGATCAGACCTTTTATCTCTCCTTCCTGCCATAATTGATTTCTTCAAGGTTTGTAAAAATTTCTTTGCTGCACCATTTGTTGCTGGATGAAAGGAGCTGTTCGACAATGTTTTATGCTATAACTGTGGACCATTATCTGAGACTAGTTGATCTGGCAAGCCATATGCTGCAAACACTTGTCTTAATATGTCAATTGTCTTTGAAGTAGTGGTTGAGGTCATTTCAAAGACTTCTGGCATTTGGAATGGGCATCAACTATAATAAAATAAGTTTTACCATACAGTGGGCCAGCAAAGTCTACATGGATTCTAACTCAAGGTTTAGCAGGCCACAACCATGGATTTAATGGTGATTTAGGAGGAGACGGCTTGACAGATAAACAAGGCTTACATTATTTTACTAAGGTTTCCATATCAGAATCTACTCCTGGCCACCATATATGGCTTCTCACAATAGCTTTCATTCGGCTAATACCTGGATGATCTTGGTGTAATTCATTTAACACTTTACTCCTGTATTTGATTGGCACAAGTACACGAATACCCCACATAACACAGTTTCCTTCAATAGTCAGTTCAAGTTTATGATTAAAGTAAGGTTTAAGCTAATGAGGTACACTGCTAGGCCAACCAGTTTGGGTATATCTGAACACTTTAGACAAAATACTGTCAGTAGAAGTGGCTAAAGCCAGTTGTTTAGCAGTCAGAGGTAAGGCTTCTAATTGACCCAAATTAAAAATACTATCAAAACAGACACCCTCAATTTTCTCATTAGTGGACAAAGGTAACCTTGACAAGGCATCAACATTAGCATGTAATTTAGTAGGCATATAGGAGATGTCATAAGTGTAGGCCGAAAGAAGTAAGGCCCAGCATTGCATTCTAGCTGCACCTAAGGATGGGATACCCTTATTAGGACTCAAAATAGTAGACAAAGGTTTATGGTCTGTTACAAGGGAGAATTTACGTCCATATAAATATTGATGGTATTTTTTACACCAAAAACTAGAGATAAAGCCTCTTTCTCAATTTGAGGATATTTTTTTTTTCAGCAGAGGTGAGGGTGCGGGATGCAAAAGCAATTGGTTTTTCTGAACCATCAGGAAATGAATGTGAAATAACCACCCACACCATAGACAGAGGCATCAGTAGCTAAACTTAGGGGAAGTTGACTGTCATAATGCACAAGTAATCGATTGGATACTAACTTTTTCTTGACAGTGGTTAGAGCTTGGTCACATGCAGTAGTCCAATTCCATTTAGTATCTAGTCTTAACAATTGATTAAGTGGGTGTAGAACTGAAGCCAAATTAGACACAAATTTACCATAATAGTTGACTAATCCCAACAGGGATCGCAACTGTTGTGTATTTTGTGGTACTGGGGCATTGAGAATAGCTTGAAGCTTTTTATCTGAGGATTCCACCCTTTTTCATCTATCACATAACCCAAGTACTCTACTTGATTAGTTAAAAATTCCCACTTACTGTATTTCATTGTAATTCCTTCATTGGCCAGTCTCTTCAACACTTCTTCTAGACTCTCCATGTGCTGCGTTAAGGTAGATCCAGTCACCAAAATATTGTCAATATAACAGAGCACATTAGGGATTCCTTGCAATAAGGTATCCATAGCACGTTGAAATAATGCAGGCACTGAGGCAACCCCAAAGGAAAGCCTATTGTACTGATACAACCCACAATGAGTATTGATTGTTACTAGGTGTCTACTATCTTCATGTAGTGTCATCTGTTGATAAGCTTGTGATAAATCAATTTTCGAGAATATTTTACCACCAGAGAGTGTAGCAAACAGATCATCTGGCTTAGGTAAGGGATGCTTATCAATCTCAAGAGAGGGATTTATAGTCACTTTGTAGTCACCACAAATTCTCAGTTTGCTATCTTTTTTTGGAACAGCAACAATCGGTGCTGCCCAACTACTATAGCTAACTTTGGTTATGATGCTGGTATCTTCCAATCGCTGTAACTCTTGTTCAATATTTTCCCTTAGGGCAAAAGGCACGGGCCTTGACCTGAAAAACTTGGGCTTTGAGCCAGGTTTGAGATCCAATTTAGCAGAGAAAGTCTTCATAGTACCTAACTTGTCATCAAAAACTGAAGGATACTTACTAATTAATAAATCTAGCTCCATTTGATTATTTGAAGTGCGAGTAAATTTAATTGAACTCCAATTAAAGCAAAGATGAGACATCCAATTCCGTCCAATCGGGCTGGATCCAGACCCTTTTATCACAAGAAGACTGAGCTTACACTTCTGATCTTCATAGATGACATCAACATCAAATTGTCCTAAGGCAATAATCGCTTGAGATGTGTATGTTCGTAGTATAATGTCTGAAGGGCGTAGCTTGACATTTGAAAATAATTAGTCATATGTAGACTGAGAGATTAATGACATATATAGCAGCCCCAGTATTCAGTTCCATGACTACATACTTCCCATTTTTTTGTAGATCAATAAGAACTGGAGGACTAGATTGACTAGAGACGTTATATAATAGTAATTCAGAGTCATCTATTTCATTAGTTTGTAGCCATTTTGTATCTCTCTTAGGTTTCACACCACTGTGTCCCAAGGGTCTTCCCTGAGATCCTTCCTTCCGTCTCATGCAAGCAGGAGTAATGTGACCTACTTTGTTACATGAGTGACAAGTAGCATATTTAAATTTACAATGACTGGGAACATGCCCTTTTTTGCAGCAACGGTAACACAGCTGTTGTGAGGAGGCCTTCAGTACTCCAACTCTACCATCAGACAATTTGCCAGGATGCATGGCCTGGGACATTTCATCTGCACTTTGCAGGCTCAGGGACAAGTCGACAGCCTTGGACATGGTTAGGTCCTTCTCAAGTAATAGCCTCTTTTGTATCGCTTCATTATTAAGACCACAAACGAAGCGGTCACGTAGAGCATTGTCCAAGTGAGCTCCAAATTTACAGTTTGTAGCAAGACGTCTCAACTCCGCCACAAAATCAGCAATGGTTTCCCCCGACTTTTGATCACACTTGTATAACTGAAAGCGTTCAGCTATAATGATGGGAACGGGCTCAAAATGATCTTCCATTGTCTTAATCAAGTCGTCTAGACTCTGGTCTTGAGGTTTGCAGGCAAATAATAGTCGCTAAGGAGAGCATAATTCTTTGCTCCTATGACAGTAAGAAAAACAGGCACTTTCTTCTCTTCAGTGACACTGTTCGCATCGAAATATAATTTTAGTCTCTTGACATAAGTAGAGAATCACTCAGTCTCTGGCCTGAACTCCTGAATTTTTCCTACAATAGACATTTTGGTCATTCTCGTCGCTAATTGTGGTAACTGGACTAGGATAGTTAGATTGAATAGGATTATAACAGAATGACAAAAAGAGAATACAAAATATCATACATCAAAAAGTGAACATGAGGCTAACCAACAAAAAATCAATTGAGCATGCTCATAACATAATTATATACAATAACACAATAATGCATAATTCAATACACTACAATACTCCGTCACATAAGAGTATATTGATTAACAATATATTAATGTTAACCAATAATTATAATTCAGCTACATTTTGCTGTATAAGCTTGATAAAAAAGGTTTTACATTCAGAAGGGGGTTAAGATGATACAGCCAATATACATCACAATCATCTCAACAGTAATAACACACATATATTCTATAAGATTTATTTCAAACTATCTCCAAATCAACAGGAGGATGCCTGGGAGTTTCTAAGTTAAGCCTCATACATGTCATAATAAAGAGAGGTATTTACTTTTTAGTATGGTGCAAATGACATGATTGTTTGTAACCATAAATGCAAAATGTTACATAAGGTTATACTGTTTCTATAAATTCTTTACTAGCACAGTTATGTTTTTCGAATGATTGAAATAGTTTTTCATTAAACTTCACTCACTATAATTTTCACAAAATATATACAAACCAATGACCTTCTTTGTGGTTTTTGGCTTGAATTGAAAAATGTGAGACACCATGACATGTTTTGTTTTTGCATTTATGGTCATATTTTATGACAGTGATACCAGTGCTCACAACATTAACTGAAACTACAATAACTACTACTTGTAAGATCATACATAAAAATTAATATATCAATTATAACTCCATCATTTATTTGAATATTTGAAATGTGGAATGTCCAGGTCTTTGAAAGCACATAATTGAACTTGGAGTTATGTTATATACCCAATCTAGCAAACCATTATAAAATTAATCCATTCATCTAATTATCTTTTTCGTTGAAATCTTTTAATAATATTATAGTATATAATAATAGATATACAATGTTAAAGTACAAGTGGACTCTTTAAAAATCCAATGTTCTCAGCCTGCACAGGAGAAGTGCTGTAAATACAATCAATAGATAAAATATTCTAAATGTTTCAAGACAAAGTTAGTTCTGTTGAATAGTTTAGTAGAGCAAGTGACCAATGATGGGTCCTTTCAGTCCAACTCATCTAATGAGACCTTGATATAGTAATAGGTACTGACAGATGAAGTGGATGTTGTAGATATGTGAGAACAACATAGTTTCTTTATGTACATATTTTACTTTACAAAATAAGACTACCCCAACCTTGTTGGACAATACCATATTATATTCAAGTAAACCTGCAAGATAATTAACATCTGGAACAATTCTAACAATTGCATGTATTATAGTGACAAGATTGAATCGTTGGCTATATATTATAAAAGGAACAAATGAAGGTGATGTCCAGGTTATGTGTGCATGTGTACACACACTCACACACACATATATAGCACCCTGCTCATTGATTTGTTATAGGTTGTGATGAACTATTACTATTTGTATTGGTGCTACCAAAAGTATCATCATCTCATTAAGAGGTACTGTCTATAGGACAAATAGGACAATTAGTGTGATGCTATATAACTATTCAAAGTAATAGTGTCTTAATGTTGATTTGTATTTATCATGTGTAAGTGTTGTTAAATTATAATTCTTTAATAACAACTATCAATATATTGTAAACAAAACTCTTTTACTAACACTCAGTCATTCAGTAACCTCATAGTATTTAATCATTGTTAATACTACATTATATTAGTGATATAAGCCTTTTAGATGACCACACCTAATTCTCCTGTCCCTCAACCTAATACTGGAACTAAAAAGGGAGCCAATACAGTATCAGTGACTCAGTTATCACAACCTAAGGTATTACAACACATGTTTGTATACATGGATAGACATATGATTTACTTAATTGAGTTTTGTTTTCTTATAGTCTACTGTTTTAAATATATTATGTATCCTTGTCTTGATAATGAATGGATAGACTGATAAATGGATAGATAGACTAATAAATGGATGGATACTTTTGATAATTCATTTCCTTATCTTTTTGTACAGTTATAGACAATTATGATCCCTAGTGTTCTGATTAATATCTCAGCAATTAGTAGCTGGTATAAAGGGGGCATCCTCACTTGTACAATAGTTCTGCTATCACTGGGATTAACAATGTAACAACAAAGTACTCTATCTCTCTCTCTCCTCACATGCACACACACTCAATTATATTTTTGTTCTTGCAGATTATCTGATGAAACTAGTGATGGAGAGAAAGGTGAGACAAAGATGGCCCTTGTCGCTGATTCATTGATAGCTAACTTTATACTTGGAAACAGTACAGTGAACTTAATAAACCATTATTGACAATTAGAACAGCAGGAGGTAGAACAACATTTTTGCATTTTCTGAAGGGGTTAGTAATATATTATAATAATGAATTTATCATTGGATGACAAATGTAATATATGATGTGTTTAACTTCATTTCTATTCTTTTAGCGGTCATGTCATTAGGTTTTATATGACAGCTCCTTTTGGCTACCATGTACATTTGTATTTTCAGACACCATTCTCTTTTACCAATAAAGATGGAGTTTTACCACTACTAAGCACTGTAAGTGATATGGGATAACCACTATTAGTAAACTCTAGACTAGTGGAAATTAGTATTTACTACAGTGACCTAGGATAAGTACTACTAGTAATCTCTAGACTAGTAAACATCACATTTATCTAGGCTAGTAAAGATTTCTTCATTACATTAATGATCTTTGAGTTACAACTTACATTACCAGAACAGATCAGTGATTCAAATCTCTTTTAAGAGAAACTAAAAGATCTACTTCAAACCCTTGGTCCTTGTGGTGTTAATACAAATCATATCAATGCAATAAGAGTGGCTACTATACATGCTATAACAAAATTGGACCTCAGTGTGGATTGAATACTGTTCACATTTTTGCTTGGAATTATTTATACATCAGTTTATGGTTAATTAAACTTATCAATATGTTATCAGCTGACGAAGATGAAAGCTAGTTATATGATTAATCATGTGACTAACTCGACCAATGCACTTTGCAGAAATGAAAGTATGCAGTAGAGGATGATCCAAACTTTATATGTACAGATGTATATGTATCTATATATATGTTATATTATAGAATCAAATGGACACTAAATATTAATTTGTATATTGGTCTCTTACTAAAGAACAATTTTCCCTTCTGAATTAAAATTGATAGTCAATTGTTACATATAGTAGTCATAGACTCTGCACCCATTGCATTGAAAATATCTGGACTGTGGTAAATGTCTCAAAGTAGAGTGACTGAAACAATATGTAAATTGTCTTGCACTTGTTGAAAACTAAACACCTTTTTGCAAAAACATTTCATTGAATACAAAAATAATTATAGTAAATTTACCAAAAAATAGCAAATACAAATCACTTTTAATACATAGAAATGTGTGTGTACTTTATAAACATACTACATGTACTTTAAGACATATCATAATAAGTAAAGTATTGATACAATATACTGAAGTAGTAATGTATAAATCAAATTAAAATAGCAATTATAACTTAGCAATGATACTGTTGGCGATGTCTTTTAGTTGTTGATCATTTTGTTTTAAAAGTACATCACAAATCTTAGAGAGATATTGCTTTGGATTCCTCTGAGCTTGTAATTGACTATATAGTTCATAGACTACTTTTCTAGCTTTAAAGTAATTACTCTCACTTCCCAAGGTTGTAAACTGTTCTATAGCTTGACCTATTATGTTCCCAGCAAACAGTCTGTCAGTTATTCTTTTGAGATCAGAGGCAATAAATGTAATAAGATCAGCACTGTGAGATTGAAATATCTCTGATGTATTTTGATTATTTTTCAAGTGCTATGCATGGAATAAACACACAAGTAATAAATCTGTCATAAGCAAATTAAATAAAAGGTGTATATTTTCAATTATACATGTACGTTATCTTAACAAACCTGATGTTGATTGTGAAATTCTATCTGATATTTCTATATGAGTAGCAGATGAGCCTGCATGAAAAGAAGTGCTATGATATAAACAAATCCCACCCTACTTACTTATGTATACAAAAACTGAGTACATTACTATTCCAGAAAATTAGACTTACTGTGAGTATATGTTCTATATAGGACAATTTTAGGTTGACTGTCATCAGCAGTAGTGACTACAATCTCTTCAATATTTAAAGGATATTGCAACTGTTCTTTAAAGTTACTAGAATTAGGATCAGCAACTATTAGTACAGGAATATAAGGAGGATTGGCACTCTTAGAAGCATGAAAGTCATCAACATTACTCCTGTTGATCTAAATAAAGGTATAATTCTTCATAATGCTATGACTCTTTTGTCACTATTGTTTCTATAGTATATACTTTAGATAGCTACATACATCATTTGTTAATCATCATCATTTGTTAATGTTTATTCAGCATTACTGATCAACTTACCAATGGGGGTATATGGAGAGGTTGTAATATCCAACCTTTGACCATGACTTGTCACCAGGGAATCCTGTGAGTTTCAGTGTAGTTTCTTTATTACCTGCTCTTTCTGCTATTTGATCCTGCTCACTTGATGACTTCGTGGCAAAATGAAATCTAAAGTTTGAATGTTTTATTCCAAAGTCATCATGATCATTAGATGTCAATTCTTGAATGGTATGTATAAATGGCTTAGGCTTTCATTACCTTGGAGTAAATAGAATCTTGAGTAATGACAAAATTCATAGTCCATGATGTAGTATCAATACATTTATAGAAGACATATGCTTGGTAATAACAGTTAGGAGGCTTGATATCACCTGATTGTATTAACAAATATTTAAAAGTAATCTATTTATTTCTTACCATGACTTTCTTCAAAATGATGTCCTATAGCTGCTGCAGCTAAACCTATAACACCACCAGCACATATCCCTCTTACACCATCTAAAGCAACACCACCAACTGCAGCAGCTGCACTACTAATAACAAGTACTATAGCTAGTAAAGAGAACTGCTTGAGAGATATAATGCCATATTGAGACTCAGATGAGAATGATCCTCCTGGTAAGTATTCAAACTTAAAGGGTGGACCTGACTTAGCAGAAACAAAACTTAGATATCATCTCTGTCTTTCATCAGTAATATGAGCACAATGGATTAACTCAACGGTAACTGGCTTGTTGAGCTCAGAGGAACTGGATATTGATATATAGCACACACCACTGATAAGTGTACTACCTTCTGGGAACTCAAATTTGCCCAAACCCCATAAATCTCGAGCAGCTATTTCATATATAGACTCTATTGGTGTGATGACCTCTTCAGGGATGAAAAGTCTTAACTCACATTGTTCCAATATTAACTCATGTTCAGTATGAGCATTGTAGAGACAGAGCTTCTTTCCTACTGTCACCATTCCTTCAAATGAGTCTATACAACATTAACAGTACATTAGTAAAGTACTACATATGATAGGTATAGGTTACCTGATATGTTAGTGTAATTCCAATAGTCACATTGGATAGACTTATCACTGAAGTCAGTAGAGACTTGTACCTTCTCTTGAAGATCAAATATGCCTAATGAAAGTCATATCTGTGTTCAAATCATATATAGAGAGTTATTGTGTTTAATGTATCTCTTTGCTATTACTAAGGAGATACAATAAGCTACATACATATTCATCCATCCATCCATTCATTTGTCTGTTCTATGTTTATTCAATCTATCTATCAATTCATGTAGTACATGTATATCAATTTTAAATCTTACCAGAAATGACATGTTTCATGTCAAGATGAAGAAGGGCTTGTTCAAGTTGTGTCAATGAACCTCTTTTTAGAGACCATTTCTTTAACATGTACCTCACCTGTTCTGTAGAATCTCCGTTACTTCTAATATCAGTCAGTACAGACTGATCTATATTAAGTTGAAGACCCAGTTGTTCCCAATATTCTTGTACTGGTTGTAGAACAACTGCCAGTTTGGGAAGATAACTGACAACATCTGATGTAAAATGATGAGCAGTCAATTACACTATTAACTAGTACCTGTAGTCTTTTGAGAACTCCTGAGTGAGAGTAGTTGATGACTGACCATCTTTAGTCGTTGTAGCGCATCTTTTTTATCTTTTAAGGCAATAAGTAGTCTACAATTTATTTGAGCTATATAGCTTTCCTTCTCTTGTACTAGATCATGTAGTTGTTGCAAGTCATGATGATCACTTGTACTTGAAACTATATCTAATGAAATGATTGAAATAAGACAATAAAAATTCATCCATCAATCAGTCAATACATCACTCCATTATTCATAAACTATGCATACTTCTATCCATTGACCCTATGTGCATACGTGTACATACATATAAATTGCACTCACTCTGTTGATTAGATTTTTCTAGTTGTTTTTGTAGTGTTGCTATGATCTCATCACTCTTGTGAAGTTTGGAAGTGAGTTCAGCATAGTTGTTCTTCTCTTGTACTATAGTTAATTAAATCAGAACACTTATAATGAAACACATTTACTTTGTTCAATACATGAACGTGACTTAACTATACTTATTTTTATCTATTTAATTAAGTCATACATTCTTTCGTTCGCTCATTAATCCACTGTTCCATTCTATGTATCTTTCTGTAAAACTGACCATCCATCCTTTCATTCCATTCAACTGGCCATCCTTTGATTAGTCCATAAGTGGTATTCATTAATTCATCCTACCTTGTTGAAATTCCATGTCTAACAGTCTCTCTTGAAGCAGTTTTATGGTTTCCTGTGCAACTAGCAGTTGATAGTTAGATTTAAGCTCTTTCTCTTGTGAACTTTCTTTCTTGTCATCTTTTTCTGATTTCTTCTGAGGTCTTCTCTCATCATATACTGCCTTGATAACACTTAGTGCATTAGAGTCTAGTACAAACCCTACTGACCATTGACCACCATTAAGGACTATATAAAAAAAACAACAGTACTAATTATCAATATACAATGTAGTACCACTAGTATAACATATATGATAGTAATAAGACTATACTATGTAGTACATAACAAGGTCAATTATTACATAACAGTATATGTATTACATACTACATGTAACATGTATATTTACATGTAACGTGATATGTATATTGTGTTTATTGACGTTCTTACCTAGTTCTATTAACATGATTAAATTGGGGTCTATGATGTTTACTTCATTGAGCTTTACATGACCTCCTATAACTATTAACCATATACAATGTGGTCCCATGATAAATATTGATAGAGAGTGGAGACATCTCTCAGTGACAGAGTCAGGTAGATTAATCTGTAGGATGTATAGACATAAATATCATTACAAGATTTAAATGTTTATATAGACAAGTTACAGTACACTTAAACTTGATACTTCTACTTGACAGAGTTTTTTAGAGTAATACCAGATACACTCTAATTATCCAGAAAGAAAATGTAATAATTGTATGATCTCTAATTTAACACACAGTAACTCCATACAAGAGAGATATCAACATATCCTAGTGTATCCATAGTGCTAGAATCAAGTATTTAAAAATTTCAAAAAATATTAATAATATATAGTAGGGATTGTGGTAAAAACATCTTAAATATGGCCAAAATAGTAATGGCAACATTATCAAGGGCATAATATTTTGTTGCAACAGCTGTGATAAATTTTGCTGAAAGCCATCCAACATAACTAAAAATATAGATTTACTTTTTGTGTTTAGGTAATTTTGTATGGCTACTATGTAGGGAAGCCATAGTGAACAACGAAGCATTACTATGATTTATAAGAAACTCAAGCTGACCACTTGCCCTTTTTTCCTCATGAAAGCAATTATAACTAATGAACATGGCTTCACTCACAGAGAAAATTTCCAAGCTGTACACAAACGACTACTTACATTGCTAAAAGCTCTTGAAATAAGGTTTCTAAAAGTGGATATGTCATGTGAAAATATACGTTTTTATGTAAAAATAATAATAAAAACTTTGCTATGTTTATTGTTATTACAATGTAAATGGGATAATAACAAGAAAGAAGGTCATAACATTGCTGCATAGGTGGAGCTAGACCCAGCTTGATTTTTTATTGTACTTCAAAATATATGGATAATGGTTAGCAATTATCATTAACTTACAGGTTATATGGCATAGTATCAATGACATACCATTATCCATGACTTTTTATTAATATGAAATATCCAACAGTCCTTTATTGTTTTGTTGTGCTTATCCTGTCCACCTATTATTACTAGTATAGGAGATATTGATCCTGTGATAATACTGGTAGCATGAGTTCCTCTTTCCTCTGGCCACTTTACTACTGGGTCAGGTTTAGATATAGTCTGCCAGTGCTAGATAGACAAATAAACTCAACTAACACTCATTATATAACATGTTATCAGTCACTTTATGAATGATAATATAACATACCACTGTATGATTGATGATATCGAAAATAAAAAGAGTATTAGATGCTATGCCTTCAACTGCATCACCAAAGATAATTGCTCTTGTATTGTTTAATGCTTCCATAACAAAGTGACCTTTAGGTGGCATACACTGTCCAGTGATCTCAGGTATAATCCATTGACCTAAAGGAGAATAAACAGAACACTCATAATTATACTTTTATCATAGTAGTAGTTAGATAATTGGTCATAATACAATAATCAGTAAAATAATACAACTATAATATTATTACCAATTGTTAGAAACATAAGCCTGTAAATTTTGCTTGATTTGACTGAGTTGAGAATTGTTGTTGATATTCATGTAGTGTGCTAAAATCATTATTATTGGCATTGCAACCTCCATTAATAAATATTTTACATTTTTGGTTAGTAGCATTATAAAGGTATTATGGGAAAGTACTACAGACCAGTACTATGGACCAGTAAATGGAGGTTGGATTTACTCCTGCAAGTTAATAATAATGATGAATAATATAACTGTACTTGGACAATGGTTAGGATGGACCAAACAATTATTGGTTCATTAATCCATTCTCCTGATGGTGGACAGCCACATTGTCATCACAATATACATCAGGTTTAGAACATGTTGCTGGACTAGTACAAATTTGTTGATAGACTAGACTATCATTATTACAATTTAAATTAAATACAAATGTGTCATATATAAATACATGAATTATCATCTACTGTTATACTGAAATATTGTCAAGACAAAAGTTTACATTCACAAAAAAGACAATTACAACTTTCAGTTAGTGGTCATGAACAATTACAAGGTTCTACAGCACAAGGTACACACAGTAAGATGGTTTAGGATACAAATTAAACATTTGTTATTTGATTTATTAACAATCTATATATATGATCATGATAAATATTATAATGTTTATAATTAAAACACCTTCTAAAATTTGGATGCAAAACTTAAGAATTTGTAGTATATATATAGTATGTAGCATAAACTATCATTGTAACTAGAATAGGCCTACTAGTTCTGCTGAACAGGCATATCCTTGTTTATAGGAAAGGTTACACAGCTAATGAATTCAATTTCATGTAATGTCATGTAGAAGCTTGTAAATCCACATGATTTGAGATAGCACCATATATATGTATGTACAGTACAGGATCCTGTTTAAAGGTACAAAATTAAAATTGAATTGAATAATTACATTTTTAATGCTGTTTCATAACTTACTACACTGATCAGTTCCATTGACTATAGTCTTTACTTTACATTGTCCACAGTTGTCAAGTGTAGATTGAGTATCAGGAAAATAAATCAAGTTTGATGATCACAAGGATTAATAGGACAATATATTATATTGGTGGTTTATCAGGAAGACATGAACATAATATTACCACATGATAAAATTATTAAGAAGTTTACCTCATTCATCACTTCTATCAACTGAATGTTTGTGTACGTTTGTTTCTAATTCTTTAGTCTGTAGTCAATACCATTTAAATGTCTCAAACTTGGAACATTGTTCCAATTTTTAATACATGACTGTACATAATCATATATAGTTTCTGAGGAATAGTATTAATTTAGCACTCATACACACTGAAATATTTATTACAAGATTACTTCCTGTGATATGATAACAAAATCTATATGTATTTAGGAACCTTCTTTGAGAAGTCATTAAATTGTTGAGATCAAACAAATTAAAGTTGTAAATGTCTTTGTTGTGTTTTCCTTTGCTGCCCTCTTAATTTGATACACATTCAACAAAATATTAATCTCAATAACACCACTAATCTCAGAGTCAATGGTGCCCAAAGAGAGTTCTTTACTATAACAGCATCAAGTGAACTATATGTCAATACAAACTACTGACAATGGTACATCCCATAGTAACAAATGGTTCGCTGATATTACTACTAGTTTATCAGAAAAGACATCATCACATATGTTAATGATGTACATTGATGTCATGAAGCAGTACAACATTTTGTCACATAAATTTGTTCTTACACTTAGCTATTGAGAACTACTAGCAATGGTAACAAACATTCTGTCATCAATGGTAGTTTCCTCAAAGGAGTGGCATGCACAAACTGTAGCATCATACATTTGTTTGGTTAAATTTTGAGGTGTATTCTCTACTGTGAACATACACAAACTACATGATATACCTCCTTTATTTCACAAAGGATTAGCATAGCCACTAGACTCTGTCTACAATATGACCCTATTTAATTGAAAGTTATTATGTAGAGAGCATAGGCTCCCTCAATTGAGGAACTCATTGTCAGAGCTGAGTCAAGCTGCTTTCAAGCATGATTATTTCATTGATTTTGTAATGGAAAAGAAAGTTGGTTTAAAAATTTGGCCAAAAAATAGTAACTGTTTTAAATAATGCTTTGCATGTTATTGTGAAAAGACTGTCACTATGAAATTTACAATTGGACATACTAGGTACATGAGAACATTTTTATTTAAGTATATGAACTGATTGTTGGTTTAACCATTAGTTGGTTATACATGTTACAATTGCAAACTTATTTTTGTCAAAAAAGTAAACATAACACTGTTTTTATTACGATTATGTAGCTACATAAACATCAATTTCATAATATTAGTAATCAAAGTAGTATTATGTTTAATTTTGAATACGCAACCTGTATAATCATGTATTAGTTAAATCAACCACTCAATTTTTAAAGTGTGATACACTGAATAGATGACACATATTCATTTTAATTTATAACTTAATGAACATTATAAATCAATGCTTTTAAAATGTAGTACAAAAACATTTGCCTATGGGAATGTGATGCATATTCAAACATCTACAAAACATCTGTTGTCATATCAATATAGCTAATGGTACTAATACTATTACTAATAAAGAAATCAAAGCAAATATTAAAGCAATATCTTTTTGGTAAAAATACTAATACTGATATTCGAGATTATCTGAAAGTCATTACCAAAACTATAACTATAACTTAAATTAATACAGTATACTACATCATGTCAATTATTGCAAAACTATTACTACTATATTAAAATTAGAATAAGAAAGTGAGAAGATGAATGCAGACAAAAAGCTATCTAAAGTAAGATATGTAATATTAACATTTGTTTTGAACGTGATATTGTTACAAGAAATAAGTCCAAAAGACAATAACATATAATCAATAATAAATATACATTACTGTTAGAATAGATTAATTGTTTACTTGATTCATGTGTTACATGGATCCCCTATACACCAAAATATTATAATATATTAATACCATATATATATTATATAATCAGCACGCATACACATGATATATATCAGTTATCAAAACAAAGACTTGAGATATCTACAACAGTGCTGCTTTTGAATGCTATATATCACTGTAAAAACTGATTGGTTGATTTAATGAATATATTGTTATAAAGGTTGCATGTAGCAGACTAGAAAAAGTAAACAAAAAAAAAACAAATTTTGATTGCTAATTAATAACCAAACAGTGTATGTTTAGTTTCTATGTTTACTTTCTAAGTTTACTTATTATTAATTGATTATTGTTTATGTAGCTATATAAACAAGTACATTAATCAATATTAAAATCGTGTTATATTTACTTTCTAGCATCATAATAAGTTTGCTATATGCAACCTCTATAGCAATATATTAGTTACTTTGACCAATCTATTTTAACAGTGATATATAATTTCTATAGATCAATTTTTACAGTTATACATTTCACAACCCCAACTTTATGTTCATCGTGTGTGACTAAGGGGAATACTAAATGTTTAATTAGCATTGGTGACAATGTCAACACTAGCAGTCAAATTTTTCTTTGACAACGTACATAATTTTATATTTCAAAATTCTGAATACAATAATATTAAAATCCGAACAAGTGACAAGCATCATTACATTATTACAGCATGACGCTACTCGTGTTTGCAGTGGTACTCTCGCTGGCAGTTTTTAGTGTCAAAGCTCAGGACTGTACAGCTTTAGTTAATGCTGGTAACTGTGACTTCTATACAGAATGTGTAGAGGAAAGATTTCAATGTGGTACTAATGGATATCCTCTTGCCTATGGTGACAGATACTGCCACCGTTTCAAGAATAAACAAAGTTGTTTCACTTCTGCTGTAAGTATATTTAGTGTTTTATATATAAATTATAATTAATGTCATACAGGGTCAAATGTTGTTTGGTAATGTAAAAAGTTGTCTTATGAAAGCCATTTTGAACAGCAATGTCTACAAATCAAATGGAACATGCAGCCAATTAGAAGAAATTGGTTTCAATAGTCATCAATCCTGTTATATTGACAATGGATTCTGTGTTGATATTCTTTTGAGTTACACTAACTTAAATTGCCTTGCCTTTGAAGTCTTTAACTTTAGTGACTTCTGGAATGAACAGGCAATTCAACAGGTTTGAATTCAATAAAATCTGTATAATATCATTGAAGATAACATATCACTATAGGTTCTTCAAACAGCATCTACATGTAGCAGACAGGTAACTGATAGTTTCTTGTCCACTGTGGATGGATGGATATCAAATGCTACACAATTTGTTACACATCAATTCCTTCAAACTTTGAAAAATCTTCTCAGAGGTATATCTAATATATACATATATATATATTCATGTATCATATATATAGTTTGTGTGTGTGTGTGCTAATTTATTACATATTACGTTTTGGTAAATTTCCATTTTGGGGAGGTGTTTTTGCCTGAACGATACGTTGATTTTAATTAATATTAATATTAATTAAATAGACACGCCCAAGTTTTATTAGTATAAACGACGTTTCATCTTAGAGGTGTGGTTAAAATATTGGCCTGGCTGATCGTAGTCATTACGACTCTCGTAATTTTCCATTGTTAGCAGTCAGTTTCTAATTCACTGAGAGGACCTAACCTGATCTGAACCGTACATAATTATATTTGTAGCTTCCAAATAAGCTCATTGTCATTAAACTGATCCCTATCCGCTAAGCCTAGTCTCAGAAGCGTTCAACCAAGCTATAGATTGCTAGTTTATCATGGCCTGTTGGTCTAGTCCAGTCAATGAATTAGAGGCTTCTCATTGGTTTTTTTACCTCCTTATACGTATTTTACCATGAAGTTTTATATATCGTGCAGTTTTTGATGCCAACCAAGCCTTGAATCACTACTCTGTAAAGTCGTCTGTCATCTTACAGATGAGCTATCTGGCCCATTGGACTTTGTTAATATTTAATAATAGCTGCTTCACACACTTTATATTCTTACAAACAATCTCTTCTGAACAGTTCCTTAGAGGTACTGGTACTAAGTCCTTTAATACCTATTTAATAATATCTTTAAAATTGAAGTAACTAAAGAAATAAAAATGAGCATCGGAGGTATTAGTTGCATCTTCAGATCCATAATCATTACTTAATGTACAGATATAGCAGAGACACCAGAACACCTTCGGTTTTCAATGTTCAAAAAATATCCATCCATCATTGCGTGATGCATTTTACTTTCATCTATTATTTAGTAAGAAAATTCCATTTTAAAATATAGTTTCCTCTTCTTCATATCATTATTTAATTTTTCAGGCAACCAATGTAGATCTTCCAATTGGATAAAATATTTCTTGGAATTTAATTTTCCATAATAGCTAAAAATTGTTGGCTCCAGTTCAGAATACAAAGCATTTCAATCAATTATCTTACTATATGATGAACATAAGTAGAGTCTGTTACAGTAAGTTTGTTCAAGGGAAATAAATGAGTCCAATCTAGTTCTTAAAAAACTGGTTGAATGACTATAAATATTGAGAATTATTATAAAGTTCCTTATCAAAATAAAATAAGAAATACAGAGGCCCCTAAATATGAACTAAATGAATCTAGTCTGTGTGGAAGGGGAACAAGGGAGAAGATAAAATAAAGATAACCATACTTGAGTGATCAATATTTTAGAGTTAATGAAATTAATTCTAAGTCAAACTAGGATACCACCACCATATGTGATTTATATGTCTTCACTAAACTTGAAAATCAGGAATTTAATCTCACAATTGAAAAGTTGTGGATAGCTATTTTAAATGACACTCGAAGACTATGCTACTGCAATCAGATGAATTTCACTAATTTTAAGAAATAGGCTTCTAGCATTTTAATAGATTATATATTGAGTATTCTATTTACAGGATTGCCTGTGAAACCAGAGTTATTTAAGCCACTGTGTTTTTTTAAAAGAAAACAATGAAGTTTTCATGTTGGTAGATACAGTTTGATAACAAAAATTGTTTGATTTATCTTTGTGGTCCCTTGTGGACACTCATTAATATTGAATATGAAAACATTAAGTTTAATGTCTTAGTTGACCCTAGAGCTTCGAACAAACTTGTGTGGAGGTTATAGTGTGGGCTTGTTTTTTCCTATAACAGAATGTGGATCTGATCACAAATAGAAGATTGAGCCACTACATAGCTAGAGTGTGAGGGAAGTGAATGAACAGGGTTTGGTTTATAGCTAGATAATTTAAGGGAGAATAATTCAAATTTCATGCCTTGCATGCAGGAGATTTCTAGTCTATCTAATCAAGAAATTGGGCAAATATATGATCTGAGAGTTGGTCAAATGAATTCTTAGAAAGACCATCACGTATTCAAATTCTATAGATCGATCTCTTTTTATGAGGTACGCTTGTGAAAATAGCCTCATGGTCTTGTTCTTGCCCTTTGTATCCAAACTGGGTACTCACAAATAGAACATATATTCATGTTAAAACTTTGAGAGCTCGAGTCAGAAAGCTAGAGATATTCTGGAGTTGTTGTAATTTCCAGATAAAGTATTTCAACCACCAACAGAATCATAAGTGTCAGGTTTTTTTATCATTGTGGTATGGTGGTAATCATATGAGTCCATGGTGTTGTTTGTGCATGGAATATAGTGTACTACAACTGAGACAACTCCATCAAGACACATCATAATAGAGGATGATAGAAACAGTTGCTTACACCAGAAATTGTTGTGTGATAAGGAAACATTCAGTCATTAGGCATTACCTCAAAGCTATGTCTAGTAGCCATAAAGATATATAAATGTTAGGGTGTTACTACATACTCAGTGGCCAAGACAGCACATTAAAACTGGAGGGGGGGCTCAACATTCACGAAGGGTGAGTTATGTAAACATGTTGCAAGTATAACAGCATGTGGGTAGGACTTACAGTGTGGTAAGGTGCTAATTAGTCTGAGTGTTAAATGCATCCTACAAAACCACAAATAAGTAGGTGTAGTCTCAGCGTTACACCATACAAGGAATACAAAGAATGTGAACAATTAACTCCATGAATTCATGAATTACTCGTTGATATATGCTTAAATAAAGGGGGGTTGAGCCCCCACTTAAAAATTGGTGGGGTTCAAGTCCCCTGTCTCCTGGCTCTCTGATACTTGTGTGTTATGTTATACTTATTGCAAATTCATGGTTCCCAGATCAGGGAAATTTCCTAGTCAACTGATAGGGTAGTAAGTTTTTATATCAAATCAAATAGTGAAGTGTTAATTGCATACTAAAAGTAAATATTATCAAACTGATAATTACAAAAACATGAAGAAATGATGCTTACATATATACCTCTTATCAAAAACAACTAACGTATTCACCAATTCTGGTATAAAGCTAATTGATAATCTTGTTACCACGAGTGTTGACATTTTTTAAAGAGTAACACAGTTACGAGTATCGTGTGATTCTGGAATAATTCAGACATTGCATTTTGTAATTTTTAATAATTAATGACTCTATTATGGAGTCATTTTGAAACATTAAAATGGGTCACAAATGCAAAGGCATTTCTTTCTGGTAGTATCTCTACATATTGTGCACTGCTGTGCTCAGTGATAATTTATTAGAATTTTTTGTCCATTCACTTCATGAATATGTATAATTGCAACTTTGTAGTCATATATAAATTACTGAGTGAACAAGTTTGAGTTACAAGGACACGAGCTATGTTAGAGGGACACTCAATTTTGTGCTAGTTTTGGAAAACAAGAAGAAGATGGAACATCTTGTCAATTAAGTTACTTCCTGGTTTTCTATTTTAGAAAAGCTTTCTAATAAAGTTAGATGTCTCACTATTTGGAAAAAAGTTGATAAAAAGATGCTCAAATAAGTCTATGTAATGACTCTTTTTATGAAGTAATTTTGAAACATCATACATTGATCATAAGTGAAATGGCCATACCTTTCTAGTGGTATCCCTACATATTTTGCACTACTGTGCTCAGTGATACTTTATAAGAATTTTTATCCATTCATTACATACTTGAGTTAAGATTTATGTTCAGTTTCATCACAATAGTGTTAAAAAAATAATTTCTTCCTGTATATTTTAATAATAACATTCTTCTGATAAATTTATATGTTATGTTCTTCATTATAGAGCCACAAAACCTCAGCACATACAATAGTGAGTTTTTTGTGGGATTCTATGAACATGTACATGGATCTAATGTACGTACATTGTATGTTCATACTATGAAAACAACTCCTGTTACTTTCAAAGTTACATCACTTGATGGCAACTTCTCATATATTGGTACTACTAGTTATCATAGTCCTCATAAAGTCGCTATACCAGCAAGTTATGAAGTGTTAGATCATACCTATTTCTGGAGAGCAAAGGGTCTTAAAGTTTACTCTTTAGACACAGAGCCAATATCAGTTATTGCATGGAGCATCCGTAATCAGGACGATTTCATGTCTTATCTAGCTCTTCCATGTCATAAACAGCCAACAACTCAATACACATACTATGTTGTGTCTACATTTGGTTGGAGTGATCAGACAAGTCAGTTTATGATTATTGGTTGCCTTAATAACAGTAATATAACTATCATTCCAAACAATGACATTACTGTTCCATCAGATCCTCAAGACAGTGCTGCTGTTAATATAACTGTTTCAGCTGGACATTCCTTTGATTTTGTTCTTCATTCACTTCAGACATTCTTTGTTTTTAAGCCTCATGTTGACCTTACTGGAACCAAGATTATATCTGACAATCCACTCACAATTATCAGTGGATATGAAGCTGCCCAAGTTCCAGCTGGGACTAGTGATACTGACCCTATTGTTACACAACTGACACCAACAATAACATGGGGAAAGACATTTCTGTTACCACCTCACATAGGTCGAAGCAATGGACAAAGTTACAAAGTGATTGCTACTAACAATAAAACAAATGTAGTCAAAACCTGTGGTACAAATTACACAACAGAATATATCAAATTTGATGAAAACAACATCAATTGGTTTTATACAACCAACAATGTATACTGTAGTATTATCTCTGATCAACCAATTTATGTAGCTCAGATTGGTGTTAGTACACACTATGCTGGTGGCAACTTTGGTGACCCTTCCCTTAACACAGTACCACCAATAGAACAATATGTACACTCAATCCAGTTTTCTTCATTGCTGTCAAATGGTACTAGTTATTACAGTGTGGTTGTACCAAATGATACTTATTTTAACCAGAGTTTATTGATCAACAGTAATCTTATCAATCCACCATGGGTTTTAATATATGCTTCAAATGGTTATATCTATGGATATGGATATTCAACATCTTTTAATGGTACCAATACAGTAGCACATCCTAACCCAAATGGTAAATTGTTTGTCTCTATCTATGGCTGGACAACTTATGCAGGGTACAGTTACGTTGGAGGCATGAAGTTAAATCCTATTAACATTCCAAGAAGTAATGGTAATTATTTTACTTTACAAAATTCAGGCTATGATTATGTCATTTGCTAATTTTGTCCATTTATTCATACACATATATAAATATATATATTTGTACAAATAACTCTAATAATATAATTTTTTAGCTACTTGTCTTCTACCTCCTGAAGTTGGATCATGCAAAGGTAGATTTCCTCGTTGGTTTTATAACACCAGTTCTAGTCAATGTCAATTATTCATATATGGTGGTTGTCATGGAAATAAAAATCAATTTAGGACTCTTAATGAATGCATTGATCTTTGTGGTGAGTCTATATTGTAGTAATATTTCTATATAATGATACCATTAGTGTAATTACTATTATTTCCCTAGGCTGTTCATTTGGTCCACCAACCAAGAAATGTAGTTCAGATATTTGTGATAGCAATGTATGTACTAACTATCCTAATGCAGTTTGTTATACTGATAAGTGTGCATATTGCTCTCCAAGATATTTTATTGAAAATAATGAAGTCACAAATGTTTGTGGTAAGTTCCTTTGTTCTTCTTAATAAACTTCAAGCAATAATATAATTTTGTAAACTTCTATATTTGCATGGGCAAGGGTTGTAGTACTTGTTTTTGTACGTATGTCTGTATGTCTGTCTGTTAGCTGGCAATACACTTTCAACTGTTCTAACTCAGTAATGAAAGTGCCTACAAACCTTGAGAGAAATGGTAAAAGTTATGTACTAGCAAGTCATTCTAGATAAAAAGCTCTCAAAGTAAGACAAACCTTTAAAAGTCAGAATGACCTTTCAAATGAGGCAGTGTCTAGAATGCTGGTAACACTGTACTTTATGTGAAATTAATACTATACCTACACTCTAAATCTTAAACATTGGAAGCTAAATGTATTCATTTCATATCAAAGTATGGCATTTGATTACCAGCACTCTAGCACTGCCTTTAAAAAAGCACAGGCAATTATGGGAGTGGTCACTACTAGCTGTGCATTGTACACTCAAGAGTTTAGGGTTTAGATTTTGTGATGGGTATACAATGTATAAATGTATACAAATAATCAACTATCATGTGAAAGCCACTCCCATTGATGCAATATTAATTTTGACACCAAACTGTGCATCAATTGAATAAAGTAATGAGTCTTCAAACAATTTAGTTGCCTATTTTATTTGAAGTATTTAGTATGCTCTCATGCAGAGCCAGCATGGCAATTACAAACAAACTAACATCACTACAGAAACTGTAGTGAGGATTTGCACTTTTGGGTTTTTAATTTTATTCAAAATTAGGATCTGGATCAGGACTCCATCCAGCATCTGATTTAGGATCTGGAATTCTTATGAAATCAAATTTATTAAAAATTACACATGCTAGCTGACCTATAATTGTTTGGAGAATGTATGTTTTTGGTATCTATATATTATATATAATTATGTTCACTTTTGCAATTTATATTTCTTGGACTTTAGAATAAATTAAAACCATGACATCTTTTAACTACTTTTAACATACAAGAACAATGAATCAACCATAAATTCAAGCTCTGCGACAATGGGTGTGACAAATATTGCTCACAAATTTTCCCTAACTCACTTCTCTATATATATTTCTAGCATTCTATAACTATACTTGTCCACAGGTACTCCTGCTAGTCGTACAATCGTAGCTTTAGTCAGTGATTCAGTGTGTAGTTAGTATCTTCCAAAACAATTTTAGGACAACTTTTCATTAATAATATTGTTTTATTTGCTTAAGCACTGCATGTCGTCTCAAATCTTCTCTCACGTTTACTCTTAAGCTCACATCTTTATTGTGGTAGTCACATTTTAGTCCAGTAAAATTATAAAAAAGCTTTTTGACAAACATAAAGGTTACTGTTCAGTGGCAGCGTATGTATAACTGATGTGATGTTTGTAATCATTTTTTCTTTACATGATAATACAACAATTATCAATTTTTTTACAATTTTATATGGACACAGAATCTAAAATTACATATTCTTTAACAAGTAGTACACATCTTCCAGCAAGTTTTTTATCTTCTTCAAGTGTTTCTATAGTTACACCTACACTAATTGTTACTGGAGGTAAATGAGTTCTATAAATAAAAATTGTAACTTCTTCATGATATGTTAATTTTAGGCTCATGTTTGGAACTTAATCTCAGCTATTCTGGATGTTGTGTAAGATCCCTATCACTAAATTGTAACAATAAAGGATGCTATTGTGATCAAAACTGTCATTCTTTGAACAATTGTTGTAATGATGTAACTGCTATTGGTTGTCATCCTGCTTCCTCTTCCTCTCCTACAGTTTCTCTTACTCCAACTGATAGACTTGGTAAGACAAAATCAGAAGTTCCACATTTCATATTATAAATGTGCATGGCAAAACAGTGTTATATCCAATAATGTACTCTTTGCTAAAATGTGTGCAAAATAAGCCATATTCAGTAATGTACATTCCAACCAACTCCGATATGAAAGTAAACTTAAACTTACAAAATTACTGATGTATGGAGTTCTTATGAAACAATCTATTTCCTATTTTTATTTGCTTTTGTGCATACATTTTACATAATATCAGAATCATATCTCTAATGTTCGTTTCATGCTAATTGTGATCAAAATTTATTTTTATTGCAACAATTATAAAGGTTTCTTTCTAACAGTTTTTTGTGTAAAGTAATAATATATGTAGCTAGCGGTGATGTAATGTTTGTGATCAGTTTAATAATTATCATTTATAATACCAATTTCATATAAACTAAAAGTCTGTTCAACTTAACAAGTAGGACACATCTTCTAGCAATTTTTTTATTTACTTCAAGTGTTCTATACTTACATCTACACCAATTGTTACTGGAGGCAGATGAGGATGATAGATAAAATAATGCCTTTTTCATTTTATGCTAATTTTAGGCTCATGTTTGGCACTTAATCTCAGCTATTCTGGATGTTGTAGGAGGTCCCTCTCACAAGATTGTAGCAATAATGGATGCTATTGCGATCAGTCTTGTCACTCTTTGAATGATTGTTGTAATGATGTAGTTGATATTGGTTGTCATCCTGCTTCTTCTTCCTCTCCTACTACTTCACCAACTTTAACTGACACACTTGGTAAGAAGACCAAATCAGAAAATATGTGGTAAAACATTGCTATATTCAACAATGCACATTCCTACCAATATTATTCTTCAATAGATATATACTGTTGTTAATTTATACAATTTTAATTTTCAACTCTAGTCAGTATTTCACTATGAAGTCAATATCTTCCAAAGAATTCCAGGATAATTTTTCAATAATAATCTCAAAGTTATTTTTCTAATTTTTGCATTTAAGATCATATCTTGTGTAATTAAATTTACTCTAGTCAAAATTTGTTATCAGTTTATTTCATGCATTATATCAGTATTACTATTTTATTTAGACAAAGAATTAAAAATCTATATCCTTTGACAAGTAGTACAAATCTTTCAGCATATTTTAATTTTAGTTTCATTAAGTTTTTCCGTAGTTGCAACCATCATGACATACAATACACTCCCTATTACAAGTATAACTAGTAATGAAGTTGTTAAGATGACAACAATAAGGTCATATAGAAAGTAACAATGCCAATAGTTATCAGTTTTGGTGAGATATTTTAATGTTTTATACTACACACATGTCAATGGTCATCCCTACATGCCTGTATATACAGTGTTGTTATACTGTTTGCCTAATATTTTGATCATAGGACCCACACCTACTACCACAGAAGTACTTTCGGTCCTTGCTGCACATACTGTAACAAGTCCTCCTACAGGTAGACCTAGTAGTGGTTAGTTATATTACTACTGTTGTTCAATATCTCTTTTATATCTAGTACATAATGGAGTTATTGCTGGTATTATTATTAGCATTATTATCTTACTCATACTAATAACAATTGTTATATTAATTATTGTAATAATCTTGATTTATAAAGGTGAGTACTACATAGTAATGAGTTGTACTATTACCACTGTGTGTGTATGTCCTACATAGCATCCATTACTAAACAGAGTGGAGGTGAGACTGGTTCAGAGATGAAAAAGACCTTCTCAGAACAAAATGAAGCCTATAATAAAATTAAAGAACCAGATCATCAGTCATCAATTGAAATGTCAGAGAATGTAGCATATAGTACAGTGGAACAACATCCACATTTTATTAATCCTCCAATTTATGAGACAATAAATTAAGATGATAATAAACTACTATTGTTTGTTAATTTTATTGAATATAATAATTAGTTAATGTTTTAGGAAGTTAGATTTTGTTTGAAAAATATGAAGAAAATTAAATAAGAATTTAAACGTTTTCAAACCACAATTACTATTTGTAAATAATTGAGATGGTTAAATTTAAGAACAATCTCTGATTTGTTAATTGTGTGTTTGATTTTGTCAATGATTTCATAACAAAAACATGTTAATATGAAAATTTTAAATTTTAAAATTTGTTATCAGTTTATCTCTTACATGATATCAGTATTACTATTTTATTTGGGCAAATAATTTAAAACTCTAAGTGGTTCTATATATAGTTGCCACTATAATGACATACGATATACTCCCTATTACAACTATAACTAGTAATCATGTTGTCAATATGATATTTGACAAAGATTTATGGTCATATAGACACAATGTATAAACAAACAGGGATCATTTTTAATGAGTGTTTTATGTTTTATACTATATATATGTCAGTGGACATCCTTACATACCTGTATATATAGAGTGTTATACCATCTGCCTAATATTTTGATTATAGGACCCATATCTATAACCACAGTAGTGCCTTCATTCCTTACTACACCTACTGTAACAAGACGTACTACAGATAGATCTAGTAATGGTTAGTTATATTATTACTGTTGTTTAATATCTCTCTTATATCTAGTACATGATGGAGTTATTTCTGGTATTATTATTAGCATTATTATCTTACTAATAATAATAACAATTGTTATATTAGTGATTGTAATAATCTTGATATATAAAGGTGAGTACTATATAGTAATGAGTTGTACTGTTATAACTGTGTGTGTGTGTCCTACTAGCATCAGTTACTAAAGAGATTAGAGCTGAGACTAGTCTGGAGATGAAAAAGATTTTAGAAAAAAATGACTACTATAGCATAATTAAAGGACCAGATCATCAGTCATCAATTGATATGTCAGAGAATGTAACATATAGTACAGTAGAACATCAATCACAACTTATTAATCCTACAATTTATGAGACAATAAATTAAGATGATAATAAACTACTATATTGCTTCTTAACTTTATTGAATGAAATAAATAGTATAACGTTTTAAGGAAATTAGATTTTGTTTGAAAAATATGAAGAAAACGAAATAAAGTAATTTTCAAACGTAAGTCCTATTGCAAATAATTGAGATAGTTATATACAATACCAGAAAATTAAGAACAAAATACTTTGAATTGTCAATTGTATGTTTGATTTTGTCAATGACTCCAAAAAACATGTTAATATGAATCAAATGATAAGTGTCATTCAAACTCATACCATTGACTTGATAATTTAGGTAATGAAAACAAAAACTTTGTTTGTGTTAATAACAATACTTATATTGCCTAGTGACCTTTATTACAATTTATATATGTATGCTATAAGTGAATATGTCATATTTACAATGATCATAAATAAAATTAATGTGTTTACTATTCAGGAAGGGTTACTACATGTACACATATAAATTTACTTTATCAAAGGAAGATTTAAGACTATTTGAAAATGTATAAATATTTGTGAAATGTGTTTTTCACTAGATATTATGTTAACTACTGTACCAGTGATAGTACAATACAATCACTGAAATAGTAGTAAGAACATATATAGTACTGGTGCATACAACTGCTAGCAATACTAGTACAAATGTTGTCATTTTCAGCTATCCTATCATTAGTTAATAGCAATATAGTATTACTAGTAATATATATGAAATGACACATTATTCATTTCTATGGTACATAATTAGATATAAATGAACAGATCACTAGATATATAGTTATTTAATATCATTGTGTTGAAGGTGGAGAGACTTTTCATTATCTTCCTATTTCATCATTTAACTTATCAAAATGATGTCAAACATTATGTAAGGTATAATTCAAATCAGTAATTGCACTTTCATGTTTTATATGTAGCCACTAATAGGATCTCAGGAACAGTAAATACTAATAGATGACAGACTGTATGTTACATATGAGGTACTTCAGTAATAATAACACTTGTATTAGCATTTTTATTAATTAGCCAATGAATTTGTCACAATATAGTACAAAATAGGAGGATGAGAGATGTATCTATTATAGAGGCTGCAAATAGGAATACTAATCAATCATAATGTAGGACAATAGGAGATAAAAAGAAACAAATGAATAGAACAATGGAAGTACTGTCTGTTATGCTAATACTACCTATCATTATGATTAATATATTAATGAGTGAAGAAAACCCATCAGGTTTGAATCTTGTGTACTATAAAAATATATAAAAAATTCTTTTAATAATATCTCAAGTCATTGTAATTCTCTCTGCTATAATATATTAATTGTTCCTCCAACAACAACTATACTTTCCATTAATAGGTCTGTTAGTATGTAGTTGTCCATTCCTAGTTGTACTGGTAGTAAGATACAACACAATATCTTCACTAACTTCATCTTTGACAGAGGAAGTGCTGATGTAATAAACTATTGATAGAGATACTATTTATAGTATAATTATAATTATATAAATGAACTACAATAATCAAATTTATCAAATGATAACTCATCATGTACACAATGGTAACAATTACTTTGTGTTATAAAATACCCTTTAACAATGTTAGTAATAAATTATTATATTAACAATACATTAACTTTAATGAACCACTACTAATATCAATAGTTTACAATAATAGTTTATTTTAATTTGTTATGATATCATATATAGTTAAGTATCTGTAAGATATCTACTACAATACAGTATTGTTACATTAGCATATTACCTCAAATTTATCCCAAGCAGCTTATCACTGATCTTATACTTACTGATCCTTTTAATAAGTAGGACACTTTAGTCATATATAGTGTGGTTGTAGTGTTTGTCATTACTTGCATGAACTTTGGGTTTTTAGTTTATATAAGTATTGCAATTGTAAATAGAATGTAATTGTACATGGACACACATGAACTGGTTGATTAATGAAAAAATGGATGAAGTACAATCTGTAGAATGTTTTCTCATTAAGTTTTGATATTGTCACAATTTTTAAAAACAATATACTCAACACATAGCAATGTTAAATGGAACAGCAATCATGTTTGTGTACCCAAGCATATATGTATATATAATGGAATGCTCCTTGTTTAATGTTTTAATATCAAATTTTTGTAAAAGGGAACACACCAAGAAAAGCATTGTAACATTTATAAGGAAGTACAATTAACATTCTGTATTGTGAGTGTATATAATAAAACAACAATACATTATTCAACGCATTATGGTTCTTTGCTTAAACATTAAAATAAGCCACGTTTTTTGTCATATAAATTTGAAGATTAGAAAAAAAAGGGGATTAATTAGTAGACATTAAAAGTTAAAACAATTATAGTATTAATGAAGCTCTACTACAAATTAAAAACACATTATAACTTGTCGTGAATTTTGTTAGCAATATCTTTTAGTCTTTGGTCATCTTGTTTTAAGAGTATGTCACAAATCTTACTAAGATATTGCTCTGGATCTCTATGAGCTTGTAATTGATTATACAGCTCATGGACTACCTTACTAGCTTTCTGATATTTCGATCCACTTTCTATAGTCATTGACTGCAGTACAGTTTGTCCTATTAGCCTCTCAGAGAAAAGAATATCAGTGATTTCATCAAGACTTGAGGCAAAAGCTTTGCTGAGATTGGAAATGTGAGTGCGAAATATTTGTGATGGGTCAAACTTTTCAATTGCTATAGTATAGAGATAAAAATGGCTTTTAAAGTCTTATTATATATTACAAACCTGGTATTGATGGTGGAATTACAACTGGGTCTACTCCTTGATTGGTAGATGAACCTATATAGGATAAAGTAAGTAAAGCTATGTGTTATCCTCCTAATGATAAGTGACTCTTGTACAACAAGTATTGAAATATATCTGCTAGAACTTACTGTGAGTATATGTTCTATAAATGACAATTTTTGGTTGCCCATCATCAGCAGCAGTAACTTCAATCCCTTCAATAGTTAAAGGATATTGCAACTGTTCTTTAAAGTTACTAAAATCAGGATCAGCAACTATTAGTACAGGAATATAAGGAGGATTGGCACTCTTAGATTCATTAAAGTCATCAACATCTCTCCTGTTGATCTAAATAAAGGTATAATTCTTTATAATGCTATGACTCCTTTGTATAATAGATTATTTAGATAGCTACACGTGTCATTAGTCAATCAAATGATTTTTATTTAACATTGCTAGTTAACTCACCAATGGGGGTATATGAAGAGGTTGTAATTTCCAACCTTTGACCATGACATCATCACCAGGGAACCCTGTGAGTTTTAGTGTAGCCATTTCTTTATCACCTGCTCTCTCTACTAATTGATCCTGTTCACTTGAAAACTTTGTGGCAAAACGAAATCTAAAGTTTGAATGTTTTATTCCAAAGTCATCATGATCAGTAGATGTCAATTCTTGAACACTCTAAGGGGTATCATATTGGTAATATATAAATTGACCAGATTTTCATTACCTTGGAGTACTTTGAGTCTTGAGTAATAACAAAATTCATAGTCCATGTTTTAGTATCAATACATTTATAGAAGACATAAGCTTGATAATAACAGTTAGGAGGCTTGATATCACCTGATTATGTTAATAAGTATTTAAATGTAATCTATTTATTTCTTACCATGACCTCCTTCAAGATGATGTCCTATAGCTGCTGCAGCTAAACCAATAACACCACCAGCAACTATCCCTCCTACACCACCTAAAGCAACACCACCAACTGCAGCAGCTGCACCACTAATAACAAGTACTATAGCTAGTAATGAGAACTGCTTGAGAGATATAGTGCCATATTGAGATTCAGATGAGAATGATCCTCCTGGTAAGTATTCAAACTTAAAGGGTGGACCCAACTTAGCAGAAACAAAACTTAAATATTGTGTCTGTCTCTCATCAGTTATATCAGCACAATGCATTAATTCAACAGTAACTGGTTTGTTGAGCTCAGAGGAACTGGCTACTGATATATAGCACACACCACTGATAAGTGTACTACCTTCAGGAAACTCAAATTTGCCCAAACCCCACAAACCTTGAGCAGCTACTTCGTACACTGACTCTATTGATGTGATGACCTCTCCAGGGATGACAAGTCTTAACCCACATTGTTCCAATATTAACTCACATTCAGTATGAGCATTGTAGAGACAGAGCTTCTTTCCTACTGTCACCATTCCTTCAAATGAGTCTATACAACATTAACAGTACATTAGTAAAGTCTACAGATGATAGGTATAGGTTACCTGATATGTTCATGTAATTCCAATAGTCACATTGTATAGACTTATCACTGAAGTCAGTAGAGACTTGTACCTTCTCTTGAAGATCATGTAAACCTAAACATGAGATCGTGTGTCATATAAAATCCTAGTTATTGTGTTTTGTATATATAGTGTGTCAGTACAAGTAGAATACTGGAAATAAAGTTTTTATGCCATAGCAAAATTTCTACAACTCTTACATATCTTTTCATTGTTTTTCCCTTTATTCATATGTGAGCTGATTTGGGAAAAGGGACCACTTCTTTTAAAATATCTCCAAAACATGCAGTTGTTATGTACACAACCATACGTTTTCAATGAATGTTGACTAAGTTAAATCTCAGTTTAAAAACAATACATAACTTGAAATGTAAAATTTAGTAAGCATTTTATTTAAAAAAATGCTTATGTACAGTCAACCGTTTATAATGGTTTGATAGAAGTGGTCCTTTTTCGCAAATCAGGTCACATATGTCAAGATATGTCAAATAGTGCCATAACATATATATGGCATAGTAACCATGGATTACTCTATAATGTATCCATTTGGTGACAACTGTACACTTGGCAGCATGGATACATTGTATCCATGTAGACATACCATGGTAACCATGGTTACTATACATTGTACCAATAGGTTAACAACTGTGTATATAGTTATGTATCCTATATGTATTATGGTAACCATGGTCACTATACAATATATCCATAGGGTAGAACTGTGTACTTAGCAACATGTATATATTGTATCAATGTACATATCATGGTAACACTGGATTACTATACAATACATCTATAGGTTGGAAACTATAGTTAGCTGCATGAATACATTGTATCCATATATACACCATGAAGTAGATATACCACTAGGGACATCTTGTATATGTGAATATACCACAGATACATGATATGCACATGTGTACTATGTCATCCATGGGTACAATATATCCATGAAAGTAGCTATCTTGCTAGATATATGTTTGACATCCCATGATATAATTATACTGCAAAATATATTGTGGACAATATGTGTGTATCATTTTATCAATGGACATGTTGCATGACCATACTGTGTAACCTTGGATTGCAGAGGGTATTAAGTCTAATTTGTGGCACTACTGGGCACACACATACATATATATAATTATATATATATATGCATCCTTTACATTACCCATACATGCATTCATCCATTCATGCAATATGCTCACTATAGCTCTTACCATGAATGATATGTTTCATGTCAAGATGAAGTAGAGCCTCTTCAAGTTGTGTCAGTGTACCTCCTTTTAGAGACCATTCCTCTAACAAGTACTTCATCTGTTCTGTACAATCTCCTTTACATCTAATATCAGACAGTATAGACTGATCTATATTAAGTTGAAGACCAAGTTGTTCCCAATATTCTTGTACTGGTTGTAGAACAACAGCCAGTTTGGGAAGATAACTGACAATGTCTGATAAAAAAGAAAGAAATAAACAGTTAATTACAATAATAACTAGTACCTGTAGTCTTTTGAGAACTCCTGAGCTGTTGATTAGATTGTTTTAGTTGTTTTTGTAGTGTTGTTATGGTCTCATCCTTCTTGTGAAGTTTACGAGTGAGTTGAGCTATATAACTGTCTTTTTCATGTACTACATCATGTACTTGTTGTACATCATGATATCCACTGGTACTTGAGACTATAGTAGGTAACAATGATTAGTGAAATGTATTTAGATATACATTTAAACATATATGGTTCACAGAAACATATATCTATCATCCTTCTATCAATTTCCATCTACTGTAATATGTATTCATTCATCCATTCATTCATCTAATACAATCATTCATTCAACTACTTACCCTTTTGTTTAGATTGTTCTAGTTCTTTTCGTAGTACTGTTATGGTCTCATCCTTCTTGTGTAGTTTGGTACTAAGTTCAACTATATATCTGTCATTTTCTTGTTCTATAGTATAGTAAGAAACAACATTTTGTGAAATAAAGTTTATTTGATCAGTAAATAAACAGATATATGAATTGAACATCAGTCATATTGTTTATCTGTCCATCATTGATTCATTTATTCACCTATTCATCTATCCAATTGCAACAACATATATTATTTGTCTATCCATCTATTCATCTATCTATACATATGTCCTACCATTAGTAATCGATACTATTAAATAAATAGATTGATGATGAAATATAGCAATGGACCAATACCAATAGATGTAAGGACATACTATTTATCCATTCATCTATCAATATATCTACTCATAAATCTGTCATCACATCTGTCCATTCAATTATTGGCCCATTCAGTAGTCAATGGATGTTGCTCTGTTTAGCCATTCATCTAATAATCCAAACCTGTGTTTGTCCATTAGTTCATCTATCCATTCATAAATCTATCCAGTAATCTATCCTCCATATATTTACATAATCTGTTAATTCTTTCAATTTATCAATTCATTGATTTCATTATTAATTCATTATCTACCTTGTTGAGATTCTAGTTCTAGTAATCTCTCTTGAAGGCTCTTTATATTTTGTTGAGCAACTAAGAGATCATCCTTATAACTAGATACAAGAGGAGTATTCTTCTTTAAAGAAGTGTTTTGACCTTTTTGTTGGTCTATCCATTCTATCCTTCCTTCTATGAGTCGCTTTAGTACTCTTTCTTGGTAGTCAATAGTTGAGGCCAGTGCATTAGAGTCTAATACAAACCCTACTGACCATTGACCATCATTGAGGACTATATGAGAGAACACAACAATACTAATCCCAATATACAAAGTAGTACTATTATACTCTGAGTTGAGTTGAGCTACCCAGACATGTAAATAACATTGCTGTTTTACATGCTATCTGCATGGAACTTGCACCAATATATTCAGCTTGCAAACGCGCATTTTATATATATACAATTTGGCTTTCTAGTGCTATGAGAAAACAGCAAATTATAAAACTCTATACATTTTCAATGGCATACTTTCGTCATACTTCAAATTACACACCTTCTTGGAATAACACTTTTCACCTTCAGAAGTCAGCTGTGTGTTACGTGGCAATTCAAAATTACAGCTCTAATTATATGAACAGATGTTCTATTATAACAATTACTAGCACAAGCACGAGAGAAAAAGTGGTGTGTTCACATGACATTCACGTGAACAAGTAATAAACAACATTAAAATGTACTTCAGCACTAATTGCATATAGTAGGTGAGGAAATACCTCACCTTACATAAAACACCTTTTTTAATGAAGGGCTCAACTCAAAGACCATAATATGTAGTACATAACAAGGTCACCTGTTATATAACAGTACATGTATTATACACTACATGTAACATTACCTATACTTACATGATGTACGCATAATAGTAACTAAAACATGTAAACAATACTACACATGTAATTACAAATGTATACGTTATAAACATCCAATAATGTATGTTTATAATTATATATATAGTTGTTGTAATTGTTATGAAATAAAAAATAAACTATATTCGCCATATCTACTGATACTTTAAAGGAATTATAACTACTATAAAAGAGTCACGATATATCATGTAATATATGGTCACACCCTCAACCACACCCCTTAGTAGTCTATACAGATGAAAGTATACATGTTTTTTATAACATATCAAATGATATCTACATTGTATATGTAATGACTTAGTTACCTAATTCTACCAACATTGTTATGTTGGGATCAGTGACATCAGCTTCATTGTACTTTATATGACCTCCTACAATTATTAACCACACACAATATGGTCCCATGATAAATGTTGATAGAGAGTGGATACATCTCTCAGTGACAGAGTCAGGTAGATTAATCTGTAGTATGTAGAGACATAAATATTATTACATTATTTATATGTGTATACAGGTTAGAGAGATATACTATAATAATTGGTAGGATTTTATTAAAACTAACAACAAATTGGTAACTAATAATACTGTTATAAAGAGATATAAATTGTTACATTGTAATTAACTTACCAAAGTCATTTTATATAATATTATTCTATAAAAATGTTATCACATTCTATATATATTATATTTATATGTACTACTATTATAACACATCTCAGGTAGTACAGTATGTAATGTTTGTATTAACTGATATAGTTAAGACACTGCATTAACATTTTTACTTAACAGAGATGGTTAGAGTAATACCAGATATACTCTAATTATCCAGATAGAAAATGTAATATTTTATGGTCTCTAATTTAACCAGACAGTAAGTCCACACAATAGAGAAAACAACATATTCTAGTATATCAGTCGTAACTGGATATGATATTAATCTTCTAAATATATGTATAATTGTACAATAAATTAGAGGCAATATGGTATATTATCAAAGACATACCTTTGTCCATGACTTCTCATTAATATCCAGTATCCAATAGTCCTTTATTGTTTTCTTCAATCTCATTCCACCTATTATTACTAGTATAGGTGATATTGATCCAGTGATAATACTGGCAGCATGACATCCTCTTTCCTTTGGCCACTGTACTACTAGGTCAGGTTTAGCTATAGTCTGCCAGTGCTAGATAGACAAATGAACTCAACTAACACTCATTATATAACATGTTATCAGTCAATGTATGAATGATGATATAACATACCACTGTACAGTTGATGATATCCAGTATATAAAGAGTATTGGATGCTTTGCCTTCAACAATACCACCAAAGATGATTGCTCTTGTATTGTTTACTGCTTCCATAACAAAGCTTTCATTAGGTGGCATACACTGTCCAGTGATCTCAGGTATAATCCATTGTCCTAAACGGAGAAAAAACAGAACACTTATCATTATACTTGTATCATAGTAGTAGTTAGATAATTGGTCATAATACAATGATCAGTAAAAAAATGATACAAATATAATATTAATATCAACCTCAACTGATCATTAATAAAGTATCATTGTCAATGTTCTACTGGAATCATTACATAAGAGGTGTAAGTGACAGGAGACAAAGTGAACTGTTGTATAGATCAATAATAATGAATAATTAATTAGTTTCTATCATCTAACAATTAAATGTATTTAATTTTTACATGTTATAATAGAAATATAAATAGTAGACTTAATTTAAGTTTTATTTAGTTCACTCTAAATAGACTACAATATGACAGAAACTAGTAGTATATTTATAGTTACTAATTATATTATTTGTTAACTGTGTTGTTTTCAAGCTTAGCTGTGTCATTTATTAGTTTAAAACAAAAGGAAAGGCTATATTTTTACACATACACAAGATATAGTATGTCTTGAGGTAAGTAATATCAATTGATGTATATCATATCATAATAGGATACCTCAATACTACTTTGGACTAAATGTATAAATATTTTAGTTTTTTAATTTATACACACTATGTAGTGATACTGACTGTAATAAGTGATATCTGATAATATAATATGATATATTAATGTTCTTACCAGTTAATATATCAAACAGATTATGTTCATTGGTAGATACATTACCACTGGGTAACTGACAATATTGAGCTTGTGGTACTTGTGTAGTAGGTGGGGGTCCAAAACCTCCTATAATTAGTAGACGATGTTGTCCTTCATACTCAGTTGCCATTATACCACCATTCGATCTCTTCATCACTGCTATTCTGTCATTTGTAGGTTGTAGTTGTGTCCAGGTGTAAGTGGAAATATCGAGTTGAAAGATGGCATTATGGTAGCAGTTGTCATGGTAACACCAACCTCCAAAATAAAATATTTTATCCTTAAATGTTGTACATACATAACCAGATACTCCAAGTGGTGGCTCACCACTGGTAGGTATACTGTCCCACTTGCCAGAGGTAATATTGAAGATTTCTACTTGTGATGTAAGTCTTCTTTTCTCATTATTATTATGTACTTTAGGTAAGTTATGTTGACCTCCACCCCACAGGTACAGGTTATCTCCAATCACTTGAGTGCTATGTTGAATTCTTACACCAAGTTTGTATTGTCCTGTAGAGAATTATATGTACTATATCTTGAGATCAGCTTACAGTATAATGTAATATATATATAGTATATGATCACATCTACTACATAACTTGTACGAAGGCTATACCGACATGACATACAGTAATAATTACCTGAAGTAGCCATTTAGCTTTGAAAGGTCAGTAAAGAAATCTTGTAGGACCACACCCTAATTATGACTAGGTGGAGTTGATTGTTACACGTGATTTTTAAATTGATTTGCATCTTTACAGCTGACAGATTACTTATTTTGGTCAGTCTTATAAAATTCTGACTCATGATCATGTTGTCTATTTTTAATAGTGAGTTTCAGTTTGTACTCTCCTCGCCTCGGTTATTGACTGATTACACAAATAACTTGTAATATTGTGTTAAGATGGAGTGATATATGTACTAACTGTTGATAATGGACTTTATACAGCTAGACTTTAATATATCAATACTAGGTAAGTGAATGAAGTAATACAGTAATAGGTATAATGTGCTTATGGTTAATTAAACTTATAAATATGTTATCAGCTGACGAAGACAAAAGTTAGTTATATGATTAATCATGTGACTAGCTCGACCATTGGCTTTGCAGAAATGAAAATACTGAAGTTTGGAAAGAGATAGAGATTAAAGCAATAAAAAAATATTATAATGTCTGTCTTATAGACAATTATATCGATATCATATTGATATCAATATCAAATCAGTGTCACATTGATATGAACATGGAATCATTTTCATGCTGATATTAATATCAATATCAAATCAGTGTTATGTCTATATCAAATGTTGTTTAGTATCATATTTTATCAAATCAAGTTGATGTAATTCATGATTTAGTATTGTTTGTAGTGATTTTATTGCTCTTATGAGTCTACCAATGATGACAATAAAGATAGCAAGTATATTGATGTTACTGGTATAGAATTACCTTGTTTTCTATCATTATTACCATCTTGTATGGTCTTGTATAAGGTATGTGTACATGTATAACTATCTGTCCATCCATTTATTATTTAATGCATCCATTTACCTTATTATTGATCCATATATCAATTCATCCATACATCCATTTAGTCTTCTATCCATTCATTTATCTATCCATCACCCTTCCTCATACTGTTAGGTTACACTAAATTAGGGGAGGTGTGGCCACTAAAGGATGTCATTGTAGATAGATATAATTATGGTTGGTAACTCTTATTAGTTCTTCTCTTCTATCCTTGTTTAATTCCTTCTCTTCCTCTTCTCTCACAGCTCCTCCCTCCCAATCAAATAAGAACAAAGTCACCAGATAGTGTCACTTAGTTGGAACCAGATGTTACTATCTACCAGATAGAGACGTTACAATGTTACAGTATTTTATTATATCTACATTTACATGTACGTTCTATCTTGTATAGGTTATTGTCACATTTACCTTACTTATTATATGTAAGTATATTATCAAGTTAACCATAGGTTGTCTAATGATTATTAATTTTAACTGAACACTTCCAAACTGATGTTTTATATAAATTAGAGGTACGATGAGAAGTTGAGAACTATGAATAATATTATTCTTGTCAAATAGATACTGAACATATCTGTGGTCATTGCTAGAAAAATGGGTTTGGTTAATGTGTTATTTAGTGGACTGATCTTTTTGGCATCAACAGCTGCAGTAGAGGATGATCCAAACTTTATATGTACAGATGTATATGTATCCATATATATGTTATATTATAGAATCAAATGGATACTAAATATTAATTTGTATATTGGTCTCTTACTAAAGAACAATTTTCCTTTCTGAATTAAAATAGTCAATTATTACATATAATAGTCATAGACTCTGCACCCATTGCATTGAAAATATCTGGACTGTTATTATCTGGTAAATGTCTCAAAGTAGAGTGACTGAAACAATATGTAAATTGTCTTGCACTTGTTGGAAACTAAACACATTTTTGCAAAAACATTTCATTGATTACAAAAATAATTATAGTAAATTTACCATTTAAATTTAAGTTTGGAAAGAGATAGAGATTAAAGCAATAAAAAAATATTATAATGTCTGTCTTATAGACAATTATATTGATATCATATTGATATCAATATCAAATCAGTGTCACATTGATATGAACATAGAATCATTTTCATGCTGATATTAATATCAATATCAAATCAGTGTTATGCCTATATCAAATGTTGTTTAGTATCATATTTTATCAAATCAAGTTGATGTAATTCATGATTTAGTATTGTTTGTAGTGATTTTATTGCTCTTATGAGTCTACCAATGATGACAATAAAGATAGCAAGTATATTGATGTTACTGGTATAGAATTACCTTGTTTTCTATCATTATTACCATCTTGTATGGTCTTGTATAAGGTATGTGTACATGTATAACTATCTGTCCATCCATTTGTTATTTAATGCATCCATTTACCTTATTATTGATTCATATATCAATTCATCCATACATCCATTTAGTCTTCTATCCATTCATTTATCTATTCATCACGCTTCCTCATACTGTTAGGTTACACTAATTTAGGGGAGGTGTGGCCACTAAAGGATGTCATTGAAGATAGATATAATTATGGTTGGTAACTCTTATTAGTTCTTCTCTTCTACCCTTGTTTAATTCCTTCTCTTCCTCTTCTCTCACAGCTCCTCCCTCCCAATCAAATGAGAACAAAGTCACCAGATAGTGTCACTTAGTTGGAACCAGATGTTACTATCTACCAGATAGAGACATTACAATGTTACAGTATTTTATTATATATACATTTACATGTACGTTCTATCTTGTATAGGTTATTGTCACATTTACCTTACTTATTATATGTAGGTATATTATCAAGTTAACCATAGGTTGTCTAATGACTATTTAACTGAACACTTCCAAACTGATGTTTTATATAAATTAGAGGTATGATGAGAAGTTGAGAACTATGAATAATATTATTCTTGTCAAATAGATACTGAACATATCTGTGGTCATTGCTAGAAAAATGGGTTTGGTTAATATGTTATTTAGTGGACTGATCTTTTTGGCATCAACAGCTGCAGTAGAGGATGATCCAAACTTTATATGTACAGATGTATATGTATCCACATATATGTTATATTATAGAATCAAATGGATACTAAATATTAATTTGTATATTGGTCTCTTACTAAAGAACAATTTTCCCTTCTGAATTAAAATAGTCAATTATTACATATAATAGTCATAGACTCTGCACCCATTGCATTGAAAATATCTGGACTGTTATTATCTGGTAAATGTCTCAAAGTAGAGTGACTGAAACAATATGTAAATTGTCTTGCACTTGTTGAAAACTAAACACATTTTTGCAAAAACATTTCATTGAATACAAAAATAATTATAGTATATAATTATTTACCCAAAAAATAGCAATACAAGTCACTTTTAATACATACAAATGTGTGTGTACTTTATAAACATACTACATGTACTTTAAGACATTAAATATCATAATAAGTAAAGTATTGATACAATATACTGAAGTAGTAATGTATAAATCAAATTAAAATAGCAATTATAACTTAACAATCATACTGTTGGTGATGTCTTTTAGTTGTTGATCATTTTGTTTTAAAAGTACATCACAAATCTTAGAGAGATATTGCTTTGGATTCCTCTGAGCTTGTAATTGACTATATAGTTCATAGACTACTTTTCTAGCTTTAGAGTAATTACTCTTACTTCCCAAGGTTGTAAACTGTACTATAGCTTGTCCTATTATGTTCTTAGAAAACAGTCTGTCAGTTATTCTTTCGAGATCAGAGGCAATAGAGGTAATAAGATCAGCACTGTGAGATTGAAATATCTCTGATGTATTGGATTCTTTTTCAAGTGCTGTGCATGGAATTAACACACAAGTTATAAATATGTCATAAGCAGATAAAAGGTGTATACTTTCAATTATACATGTACGTTATCTTAACAAACCTGATGTTGATTGTGAAATTCTATCTGATATTTCTATATGAGTAGCAGATGAGCCTGCATGAAAAGAAGTGCTATGATATAAACAAATCCCACCCTGCTTACTTATGTATACAAAAACTGAGTACATTACTATTCCAGAAAATTAGACTTACTGTGAGTATATGTTCTATAAATGACAATTTTAGGTTGACTGTCATCAGCAGCAGTCACTTCAATCCCTTCAATAGCTAAAGGATATTGCAACTGTTCTTTAAAGTTACTAGAATTAGGATGAACAACTATTAGTACAGGAATATAAGGAGGATTGGCACTCTTAGAAGCATGAAAGTCATCAACATCTCTCCTGTTGATCTAAATAAAGATATAATTCTTTATAATGCTATGACTCTTTTGTCACTATTGTTTCTATAGTAGATACTTTAGATAGGTACATACATCATTTCCTAATTATCATCATTTGCTAATGTTTATTCAGCATTACTGGTCAACTTACTAATGGGGGTATATGGAGAGGTTGTAATTTCCAACCTTTGAGCATGACATTGTCACCAGGGAATCCTTTGGGTTTCAGTGTAGTTTCTCTATTACCTGCTCTTTCTGCTATTTGATCCTGTTCAGTTGAAGACTTGGTGGCAAAACAAAATCTAAAGTTTGAATGTTTTATTCCGAAGTCATTATGATCATTAGATGTCAATTCTTGAACACACTATAGGGTATATCATAGTTATCATGATAGTATGTATAAATGGCTCAGGCTTTCATTACCTTGGAGTAAATAGAATCTTGAGTAATGACAAAATTCATAGTCCATGTTTTAGTATCAATACATTTATAAAAGACATATGCTTGATAATAACAGTTAGGAGGCTTGATATCATCTGATTGTATTAACAAATATTTAAAAGTAATGTTTATTTCTTACCATGACCTCCTTCAAGATGATGTCCTATAGCTGCTGCAGCTAAACCTATAACACCACCAGCAACTATCCCTCCTACACCTCCTAAAGCTACATCACCAACTGCAGCAGCTGCACCACTAATAACAAGTACTATAGCTAGTAAAGAGAACTGCTTGAGAGATATAGTGCCATATTGAGACTCAGATGAGAATGATCCTCCTGGTAAGTATTCAAACTTAAAGGGTGAACCTGACTTGGCAGAAACGAAACTTAAATATCGTCTCTGTCTTTCATCAGTAATATGAGCACAATGCATTAACTCAACAGTAACTGGCTTGTTGAGCTCAGAGGAACTGGATATTGCTATATAGCACACGCCACTGATAAGTGTGCTACCTTCTGGGAACTCAAATTTGCCCAAACCCCATAAACCTTGAGCAGCTATTTCATATATAGACTCTATTGGTGTGATGACCTCTCCAGGGATGACAAGTCTTAACCCACATTGTTCCAATATTAACTCATGTTCAGTATGAGCATTGTAGAGACAGAGTTTCTTTCCTACTGTCACCATTCCTTCAAATGAGTCTATACAACATTAACAATACATTAATAAAGTACTACATACGATTGGTATAGGTTACCTGATATGTTAGTGTAATTCCAATAGTCACATTGTATAGTCGTATCACTGAAGTCAGTAGAGACTTGTACCTTCTCTTGAAGATCAAATATACCTAAAGTCATATCTGTGTTCAAATCGCATATAGAGAGCTATTGTGCTTAATGTATCTCTTTGCTATTACTAAGGAGATACATTAAGCTACATATCCATCATCTATCCATTCACTCGTCTGTTCTATGTTTATTCAATCTATCTATTAATTCATGTAGTACACGTATATCAATTGTAAATCTTACTAGGAATGACATGTTTTATGTCAAGATGAAGTAGAGCTTGTTCAAGTTGTGTCAATGTACCTCCTTTTAGAGACCATTCCTTTAACATGTGCCTCATCTGTTCTGTAGAATCTCCTTTACTTTTGATATCAGTCAGTACAGACTGATCTATATTAAGTTGAAGACCCAGTTGTTCCCAATATTCTTGTACTGGTTGTAGAACAACAGCCAGTTTGGGAAGATAACTGACAATATCTGGTATAAAATGATGAACAGTCAATTACACTATTAACTAGTACCTGTAGTCTTTTGAGAACTCCTGAGTGAGAGTAGTTGATGACTGACTATCTTTAGTTGTTGTAGCACATCTTTCTTATCTTTTAAGGCTATAAGTAGTCTACGATTTAGTTGAGCTATATAGCTATCCTTCTCTTGTACTAAATCATGTAGTTGTTGCAAGTCATGATGATCACTTGTACTTGAAACTATATATAATGAAATGATTGAAATAACACAATAAAAAATTCATCCATCAATCAGTTAATAAATCACTCCATTATCCATAAACTATCCATACTTCTATCTATTTACCCTATGTGCATACGTGTACATACATATAAATTGCACTCACTCTGTTGATTAGATTTTTCTAGTTGTTAACCTCGCTGTGCGTGGGCGCATAGCGAGGGTACTGTAGTCTGTTTGTGTGTGTGTGTGTGTGTGTGTGTGTCTGCACTGCCTGTTTTTTTTGAACTGCTATAACTTGGCAACCGAAGCATTAGCAGCTACCAACGTTTAGCAACGAATAGAAAAGCATGTGGACTTTACAACAGTAGTGTCAAGAACATCGTCAAGGAAAACAGAAGCTTAAAACTCGCAAAAGAATTTTCAGGCTGCAGAGGTCAAGTGCCGTTTCTCGAAAAGTAAAAAACTTAACGTGGAGATTTTTTAGTATGTTGTAAACAATCTCAGAGGAATACGGATCAGCAAGACAGAAGGCCGTTGGTCGAAGTAATCGTTAGAAAAGTTCTGAAAAATGTTTTGTGGACTTGGAGCGAAGTAACGCATTCAGGAAACGTCTCCAAGCACTGAAAAGACTGCTACTAATAGATAATATATCGATTTATATTTGTACCACGGGACGTTTCCAAAGAAGGTTTCATCTTCAAGTTACAATAAATTTTGTATATGAAATATTGATAGATTTTTTCAGGCTGCAGAGGTCAAGTGCCGTTTCTCGAAAAGTAAAAAACTTAACGTGGAGATTTTTTAGTATGTTGTAAACAATCTCAGAGGAATACGGATCAGCAAGACAGAAGGCCGTTGGTCGAAGTAATCGTTAGAAAAGTTCTGAAAAATGTTTTGTAGACTTGGAGCGAAGTAACGCATTCAGGAAACGTCTCCAAGCACTGAAAAGACTGCTACTAATAGATACTATATCGATTTATATTTGTACCACGGGACGTTTCCAAAGAAGGTTTCATCTTCAAGTTACAATAAATTTTGTATATGAAATATTGATAGATTTTAAAGGGTCATGTAAAGACTCAGAGAAACTTTTCATCAAGAAAGTAGCACTTAATCTTGCTTGGGAATTGAATGATACTATCACTTATTCAGTTACTGCTTCACAAACATGGCAAAGCTAGAAATCAAGCAACAATTAATGAGCATATACAGAATGACAAAGCTTGCCATTTTATAACCACACCTTCTGGAATGTTAATAAATTTTCTTGCAATAACAACATCATAGCTGGGCCTAAGTTGGCATAGAATTTATAAATAACTTAGAAACTACAGCGAGGTTCGGCACTTTAGTGCCTTTCATTTTTGTAGTGTTGCTATGATCTCATCACTCTTGTGAAGTTTGGAAGTGAGTTCAGCATAGTTGTTCTTCTCTTGTACTATAGTTAATTAAATCAGAACACTTATAATGAAACATATTCACTTTGTTCAATACATGAACGTGACTTTACTTTACTTATTTTTAACTATTTAATTAAGCCATATATTCTTTCGTTCGCTCATTAATCCACTGTTCCATTCTATGTATCTTTCTGTAAAACTGACCATCCATCCTTTCATTCCATTCAACTGGCCATCCTTTGATTAGTCCATAAGTGGTATTCATTAATTCATCCTACTTTGTTGAAATTCCATGTCTAACAGTCTCTCTTGAAGCCTTTTTATGTTTTCCTGTGCAACTAGCAGTTGATAGTTAGATTTAAGTTCTTTCTCTTGTGAACTTTCTTTCTTGTCATCTTTTTCTGATTTCTTCTGAGGTCTTCTCTCATCATATACTGCCTTGATAACACTTAGTGCATTAGAGTCTAGTACAAACCCTACTGACCATTGACCACCATTAAGGACTATATGAAAAAAACAACAGTACTAATTGTAGTACTATTAGTATAACATATATGTTAGTAATAAGACTATACTATGTAGTACATAACAAGGTCACCTATTACATAATAGTATATGTATTACATACTACATGTAACATGTATACTTACATGTAATGTGATATGTATATTGTGTTTATTGACGTTCTTACCTAGTTCTATTAACATGGTTAAATCGGGGTCTATGATGTTTACTTCATTGAGCTTTACATGACCTCCTACAACTATTAACCACATACAATGTGGTCTCATGATAAATGTTGATAGAGAGTGGAGACATCTCTCAGTGACAGAATCAGGTAGATTAATCTGTAGTGTGTAGAGACATACATATCATTACATGATTTAAATGTTTATATAGACAAGTTACAGTACACTTAAAGTTGATACTTCTACTTGACAGAGTTTTTAGAGTAATACCAGATATACTCTAATTATCCAGAGAGAAAATGTAATAATTGTATGATCTCTAATTTAACATACAGTATAAGTCCATACAAGAGAGATATCAACATATCCTAGTGTATCCATAGTGCTAGAATCAAGTATTTAAAAATTTCAAAAAATATTAATAATATATAGTAGGGATTGTGGTAAAAACATCTTAAATATGGCTAAAATAGTAATGGCAACATTATCAAGGGCATAATATTTTGTTGCAACAGCTGTGATAAATTTTGCTGAAAGCCATCCAACATAACTAAAAATATAGATTTACTTTTTGTGTTTAGGTAATTTTGTATGGCTACTATGTAGGGAAGCCATAGTGAACAACAGAGCATTACTATGATTTTTAAGGAACTCAAGCTGACCACTTGCCCTTTTTTCCTCATGAAAGCAATTATAACTAATGAACATGGCTTCACTCACAGAGAAAATTTCCAAGCTGTACACAAACGACTACTTACATTGCTAAAAGCTCTTGAAATAAGGTTTCTAAAAGTGGATATGTCATGTGAAAATATACGTTTTTATGTAAAAAAAATAATAAAAAGATTGCTATGTTTATTGTTATTACAATGTAAATGGGATAATAACAAGAAAGAAGGTCATAACATTGCTGCATAGGTGGAGCTAGACCCAGCTTGATTTTTTATTGTACTTCAAAATATATGGATAATGGTTAGCAATTATCATTAACTTACAGGTTATATGGCATAGTATCAATGACATACCATTATCCATGACTTTTTATTAATATGAAATATTCAACAGTCCTTTATTGTTTTGTTGTGCTTATCCTGTCCACCTATTATTACTAGTATAGGAGATATTGATCCTGTGATAATACTGGTAGCATGAGTTCCCCTTTCCTCTGGCCACTGTACTATATACTGGGTCAGGTTTAGATATAGTCTGCCAGTGCTAGATAGACAAATAAACTCAACTAACACTCATTATATAACATGTTATCAGTCACTTTATAAATGATAATATAATATACCACTGTATGATTGATGATATCGAAAATAAAAAGAGTATTAGATGCTATGCCTTCAACTGCATCACCAAAGATAATTGCTCTTGTATTGTTTACTGCTTCCATAACAAAGTGACCTTTAGGTGGCATACACTGTCCAGTGATCTCAGGTATAATCCATTGACCTAAAGGAGAATAAACAGAACACTCATAATTATACTTGTATCATAGTAGTAGTTAGATAATTGGTCATAATACAATAATCAGTAAAATAATACAACTATAATATTATTACCAATTGTTAGAAACATAAGCCTGTAAATTTTGCTTGATTTGACTGAGTTGAGAATTGTTGTTGATATTCATGTAGTGTGCTAAAATCATTATTATTGGCATTGCAACCTCCATTAATAAATATTTTACATTTTTGGTTAGTAGCATTATAAAGGTATTATGGGAAAGTACTACAGACCAGTACTATGGACCAGTAAATGGAGGTTGGATTTACTCCTGCAAGTTAATAATAATGATGAATAATATAACTGTACTTGGACAATGGTTAGGATGGACCAAACAATTATTGGTTCATTAATCCATTCTCCTGATGGTGGACAGCCACATTGTCATCACAATATACATCAGGTTTAGAACATGTTGCTGGACTAGTACAAATTTGTTGATAGACTAGACTATCATTATTACAATTTAAATTAAATACAAATGTGTCATATATAAATACATGAATTATCATCTACTGTTATACTGAAATATTGTCAAGACAAAAGTTTACATTCACAAAAAAGACAATTACAACTTTCTGTTAGTGGTCATGAACAATTACAAGGTTCTACAGCACAAGGTACACACAGTAAGATGGTTCAGGATACAAATTAAACATTTGTTATTTGATTTATTAACAATCTATATATATGATCATGATAAATATTATAATGTTTATAATTAAAACACCTTCTAAAATTTGCATGCAAAACTTAAGAATTTGTAGTATATATATAGTATGTAGTATAAACTATCATTGTAACTACATTTGGCCTACTAGTTCTGCTGAACAGGCATATCCTTGTTTATAGGAAAGGTTACACAGCTAATGAATTCAATTTCATGTAATGTCATGTAGAAGCTTGTAAATCTACATGATTTGAGATAGCACCATATATATGTATGTACAGTACAGGATCCTGTTTAAAGGTACAAAATTAAAATGAAATTGAATAATTAAATTTTTAATGCTGTTTCATAACTTTCTACTCTGATCAGTTCCATTGACTATAGTCTTTACTTTACATTGTCCACAGTTGTCAAGTGTAGATTGAGTATCAGGAAAATAAATCAAGTTTGATGATCACAAGAATTAATAGGACAATATATTATATTGGTGGTTTATCAGGAAGACATGAACATAATATTACCACATGATAAAATTATTGAGAAGTTTACCTCATTCATCACTTCTATCAACTGAATGTTTGTGTACGTTTGTTTCTAATTCTTTAGTCTGTAGTCAATACCATTTAAATGTCTCAAACTTGGAACATTGTTCCAATTTTTAATACATGACTGTACATAATCATATATAGTTTCTGAGGAATAGTATTAATTTAGCACTCATACACACTGAAATATTTATTACAAGATTACTTCCTGTGATATGATAACAAAATCTATATGTATTTAGGAACCTTCTTTGAGAAGTCATTAAATTGTTGAGATCAAACAAATTAAAGTTGTAAATGTCTTTGTTGTGTTTTCCTTTGCTGCCCTCTTAATTTGATACACATTCAACAAAATATTAATCTCAATAACACCACTAATCTCAGAGTCAATGGTGCCCAAAGAGAGTTCTTTACTATAACAGCATCAAGTGAACTATATGTCAATACAAACTACTGACAATGGTACATCCCATAGTAACAAATGGTTCGCTGATATTACTACTAGTTTATCAGAAAAGACATCATCACATATGTTAATGATGTACATTGATGTCATGAAGCAGTACAACATTTTGTCACATAAATTTGTTCTTACACTTAGCTATTGAGAACTACTAGCAATGGTAACAAACATTCTGTCATCAATGGTAGTTTCCTCAAAGGAGTGGCATGCACAAACTGTAGCATCATACATTTGTTTGGTTAAATTTTGAGGTGTATTCTCTACTGTGAACATACACAAACTACATGATATACCTCCTTTATTTCACAAAGGATTAGCATAGCCACTAGACTCTGTCTACAATATGACCCTATTTAATTGAAAGTTATTATGTAGAGAGCATAGGCTCCCTCAATTGAGGAACTCATTGTCAGAGCTGAGTCAAGCTGCTTTCAAGCATGATTATTTCATTGATTTTGTAATGGAAAAGAAAGTTGGTTTAAAAATTTGGCCAAAAAATAGTAACTGTTTTAAATAATGCTTTGCATGTTATTGTGAAAAGACTGTCACTATGAAATTTACAATTGGACATACTAGGTACATGAGAACATTTTTATTTAAGTATATGAACTGATTGTTGGTTTAACCATTAGTTGGTTATACATGTTACAATTGCAAACTTATTTTTGTCAAAAAAGTAAACATAACACTGTTTTTATTACGATTATGTAGCTACATAAACATCAATTTCATAATATTAGTAATCAAAGTAGTATTATGTTTAATTTTGAATACGCAACCTGTATAATCATGTATTAGTTAAATCAACCACTCAATTTTTAAAGTGTGATACACTGAATAGATGACACATATTCATTTTAATTTATAACTTAATGAACATTATAAATCAATGCTTTTAAAATGTAGTACAAAAACATTTGCCTATGGGAATGTGATGCATATTCAAACATCTACAAAACATCTGTTGTCATATCAATATAGCTAATGGTACTAATACTATTACTAATAAAGAAATCAAAGCTAATATTAAAGCAATATCTTTTTGGTAAAAATACTAATACTGATATTCGAGATTATCTGAAAGTCATTACCAAAACTATAACTATAACTTAAATTAATACAGTATACTACATCATGTCAATTATTGCAAAACTATTACTACTATATTAAAATTAGAATAAGAAAGTGAGAAGATGAATGCAGACAAAAAGCTATCTAAAGTAAGATATGTAATATTAACATTTGTTTTGAACGTGATATTGTTACAAGAAATAAGTCCAAAAGACAATAACATATAATCAATAATAAATATACATTACTGTTAGAATAGATTAATTGTTTACTTGATTCATGTGTTACATGGATCCCCTATACACCAAAATATTATAATATATTAATACCATATATATATTATATAATCAGCACGCATACACATGATATATATCAGTTATCAAAACAAAGACTTGAGATATCTACAACAGTGCTGCTTTTGAATGCTATATATCACTGTAAAAACTGATTGGTTGATTTAATGAATATATTGTTATAAAGGTTGCATGTAGCAGACTAGAAAAAGTAAACAAAAAAAAAACAAATTTTGATTGCTAATTAATAACCAAACAGTGTATGTTTAGTTTCTATGTTTACTTTCTAAGTTTACTTATTATTAATTGATTATTGTTTATGTAGCTATATAAACAAGTACATTAATCAATATTAAAATCGTGTTATATTTACTTTCTAGCATCATAATAAGTTTGCTATATGCAACCTCTATAGCAATATATTAGTTACTTTGACCAATCTATTTTAACAGTGATATATAATTTCTATAGATCAATTTTTACAGTTATACATTTCACAACCCCAACTTTATGTTCATCGTGTGTGACTAAGGGGAATACTAAATGTTTAATTAGCATTGGTGACAATGTCAACACTAGCAGTCAAATTTTTCTTTGACAACGTACATAATTTTATATTTCAAAATTCTGAATACAATAATATTAAAATCCGAACAAGTGACAAGCATCATTACATTATTACAGCATGACGCTACTCGTGTTTGCAGTGGTACTCTCGCTGGCAGTTTTTAGTGTCAAAGCTCAGGACTGTACAGCTTTAGTTAATGCTGGTAACTGTGACTTCTATACAGAATGTGTAGAGGAAAGATTTCAATGTGGTACTAATGGATATCCTCTTGCCTATGGTGACAGATACTGCCACCGTTTCAAGAATAAACAAAGTTGTTTCACTTCTGCTGTAAGTATATTTAGTGTTTTATATATAAATTATAATTAATGTCATACAGGGTCAAATGTTGTTTGGTAATGTAAAAAGTTGTCTTATGAAAGCCATTTTGAACAGCAATGTCTACAAATCAAATGGAACATGCAGCCAATTAGAAGAAATTGGTTTCAATAGTCATCAATCCTGTTATATTGACAATGGATTCTGTGTTGATATTCTTTTGAGTTACACTAACTTAAATTGCCTTGCCTTTGAAGTCTTTAACTTTAGTGACTTCTGGAATGAACAGGCAATTCAACAGGTTTGAATTCAATAAAATCTGTATAATATCATTGAAGATAACATATCACTATAGGTTCTTCAAACAGCATCTACATGTAGCAGACAGGTAACTGATAGTTTCTTGTCCACTGTGGATGGATGGATATCAAATGCTACACAATTTGTTACACATCAATTCCTTCAAACTTTGAAAAATCTTCTCAGAGGTATATCTAATATATACATATATATATATTCATGTATCATATATATAGTTTGTGTGTGTGTGTGCTAATTTATTACATATTACGTTTTGGTAAATTTCCATTTTGGGGAGGTGTTTTTGCCTGAACGATACGTTGATTTTAATTAATATTAATATTAATTAAATAGACACGCCCAAGTTTTATTAGTATAAACGACGTTTCATCTTAGAGGTGTGGTTAAAATATTGGCCTGGCTGATCGTAGTCATTACGACTCTCGTAATTTTCCATTGTTAGCAGTCAGTTTCTAATTCACTGAGAGGACCTAACCTGATCTGAACCGTACATAATTATATTTGTAGCTTCCAAATAAGCTCATTGTCATTAAACTGATCCCTATCCGCTAAGCCTAGTCTCAGAAGCGTTCAACCAAGCTATAGATTGCTAGTTTATCATGGCCTGTTGGTCTAGTCCAGTCAATGAATTAGAGGCTTCTCATTGGTTTTTTTACCTCCTTATACGTATTTTACCATGAAGTTTTATATATCGTGCAGTTTTTGATGCCAACCAAGCCTTGAATCACTACTCTGTAAAGTCGTCTGTCATCTTACAGATGAGCTATCTGGCCCATTGGACTTTGTTAATATTTAATAATAGCTGCTTCACACACTTTATATTCTTACAAACAATCTCTTCTGAACAGTTCCTTAGAGGTACTGGTACTAAGTCCTTTAATACCTATTTAATAATATCTTTAAAATTGAAGTAACTAAAGAAATAAAAATGAGCATCGGAGGTATTAGTTGCATCTTCAGATCCATAATCATTACTTAATGTACAGATATAGCAGAGACACCAGAACACCTTCGGTTTTCAATGTTCAAAAAATATCCATCCATCATTGCGTGATGCATTTTACTTTCATCTATTATTTAGTAAGAAAATTCCATTTTAAAATATAGTTTCCTCTTCTTCATATCATTATTTAATTTTTCAGGCAACCAATGTAGATCTTCCAATTGGATAAAATATTTCTTGGAATTTAATTTTCCATAATAGCTAAAAATTGTTGGCTCCAGTTCAGAATACAAAGCATTTCAATCAATTATCTTACTATATGATGAACATAAGTAGAGTCTGTTACAGTAAGTTTGTTCAAGGGAAATAAATGAGTCCAATCTAGTTCTTAAAAAACTGGTTGAATGACTATAAATATTGAGAATTATTATAAAGTTCCTTATCAAAATAAAATAAGAAATACAGAGGCCCCTAAATATGAACTAAATGAATCTAGTCTGTGTGGAAGGGGAACAAGGGAGAAGATAAAATAAAGATAACCATACTTGAGTGATCAATATTTTAGAGTTAATGAAATTAATTCTAAGTCAAACTAGGATACCACCACCATATGTGATTTATATGTCTTCACTAAACTTGAAAATCAGGAATTTAATCTCACAATTGAAAAGTTGTGGATAGCTATTTTAAATGACACTCGAAGACTATGCTACTGCAATCAGATGAATTTCACTAATTTTAAGAAATAGGCTTCTAGCATTTTAATAGATTATATATTGAGTATTCTATTTACAGGATTGCCTGTGAAACCAGAGTTATTTAAGCCACTGTGTTTTTTTAAAAGAAAACAATGAAGTTTTCATGTTGGTAGATACAGTTTGATAACAAAAATTGTTTGATTTATCTTTGTGGTCCCTTGTGGACACTCATTAATATTGAATATGAAAACATTAAGTTTAATGTCTTAGTTGACCCTAGAGCTTCGAACAAACTTGTGTGGAGGTTATAGTGTGGGCTTGTTTTTTCCTATAACAGAATGTGGATCTGATCACAAATAGAAGATTGAGCCACTACATAGCTAGAGTGTGAGGGAAGTGAATGAACAGGGTTTGGTTTATAGCTAGATAATTTAAGGGAGAATAATTCAAATTTCATGCCTTGCATGCAGGAGATTTCTAGTCTATCTAATCAAGAAATTGGGCAAATATATGATCTGAGAGTTGGTCAAATGAATTCTTAGAAAGACCATCACGTATTCAAATTCTATAGATCGATCTCTTTTTATGAGGTACGCTTGTGAAAATAGCCTCATGGTCTTGTTCTTGCCCTTTGTATCCAAACTGGGTACTCACAAATAGAACATATATTCATGTTAAAACTTTGAGAGCTCGAGTCAGAAAGCTAGAGATATTCTGGAGTTGTTGTAATTTCCAGATAAAGTATTTCAACCACCAACAGAATCATAAGTGTCAGGTTTTTTTATCATTGTGGTATGGTGGTAATCATATGAGTCCATGGTGTTGTTTGTGCATGGAATATAGTGTACTACAACTGAGACAACTCCATCAAGACACATCATAATAGAGGATGATAGAAACAGTTGCTTACACCAGAAATTGTTGTGTGATAAGGAAACATTCAGTCATTAGGCATTACCTCAAAGCTATGTCTAGTAGCCATAAAGATATATAAATGTTAGGGTGTTACTACATACTCAGTGGCCAAGACAGCACATTAAAACTGGAGGGGGGGCTCAACATTCACGAAGGGTGAGTTATGTAAACATGTTGCAAGTATAACAGCATGTGGGTAGGACTTACAGTGTGGTAAGGTGCTAATTAGTCTGAGTGTTAAATGCATCCTACAAAACCACAAATAAGTAGGTGTAGTCTCAGCGTTACACCATACAAGGAATACAAAGAATGTGAACAATTAACTCCATGAATTCATGAATTACTCGTTGATATATGCTTAAATAAAGGGGGGTTGAGCCCCCACTTAAAAATTGGTGGGGTTCAAGTCCCCTGTCTCCTGGCTCTCTGATACTTGTGTGTTATGTTATACTTATTGCAAATTCATGGTTCCCAGATCAGGGAAATTTCCTAGTCAACTGATAGGGTAGTAAGTTTTTATATCAAATCAAATAGTGAAGTGTTAATTGCATACTAAAAGTAAATATTATCAAACTGATAATTACAAAAACATGAAGAAATGATGCTTACATATATACCTCTTATCAAAAACAACTAACGTATTCACCAATTCTGGTATAAAGCTAATTGATAATCTTGTTACCACGAGTGTTGACATTTTTTAAAGAGTAACACAGTTACGAGTATCGTGTGATTCTGGAATAATTCAGACATTGCATTTTGTAATTTTTAATAATTAATGACTCTATTATGGAGTCATTTTGAAACATTAAAATGGGTCACAAATGCAAAGGCATTTCTTTCTGGTAGTATCTCTACATATTGTGCACTGCTGTGCTCAGTGATAATTTATTAGAATTTTTTGTCCATTCACTTCATGAATATGTATAATTGCAACTTTGTAGTCATATATAAATTACTGAGTGAACAAGTTTGAGTTACAAGGACACGAGCTATGTTAGAGGGACACTCAATTTTGTGCTAGTTTTGGAAAACAAGAAGAAGATGGAACATCTTGTCAATTAAGTTACTTCCTGGTTTTCTATTTTAGAAAAGCTTTCTAATAAAGTTAGATGTCTCACTATTTGGAAAAAAGTTGATAAAAAGATGCTCAAATAAGTCTATGTAATGACTCTTTTTATGAAGTAATTTTGAAACATCATACATTGATCATAAGTGAAATGGCCATACCTTTCTAGTGGTATCCCTACATATTTTGCACTACTGTGCTCAGTGATACTTTATAAGAATTTTTATCCATTCATTACATACTTGAGTTAAGATTTATGTTCAGTTTCATCACAATAGTGTTAAAAAAATAATTTCTTCCTGTATATTTTAATAATAACATTCTTCTGATAAATTTATATGTTATGTTCTTCATTATAGAGCCACAAAACCTCAGCACATACAATAGTGAGTTTTTTGTGGGATTCTATGAACATGTACATGGATCTAATGTACGTACATTGTATGTTCATACTATGAAAACAACTCCTGTTACTTTCAAAGTTACATCACTTGATGGCAACTTCTCATATATTGGTACTACTAGTTATCATAGTCCTCATAAAGTCGCTATACCAGCAAGTTATGAAGTGTTAGATCATACCTATTTCTGGAGAGCAAAGGGTCTTAAAGTTTACTCTTTAGACACAGAGCCAATATCAGTTATTGCATGGAGCATCCGTAATCAGGACGATTTCATGTCTTATCTAGCTCTTCCATGTCATAAACAGCCAACAACTCAATACACATACTATGTTGTGTCTACATTTGGTTGGAGTGATCAGACAAGTCAGTTTATGATTATTGGTTGCCTTAATAACAGTAATATAACTATCATTCCAAACAATGACATTACTGTTCCATCAGATCCTCAAGACAGTGCTGCTGTTAATATAACTGTTTCAGCTGGACATTCCTTTGATTTTGTTCTTCATTCACTTCAGACATTCTTTGTTTTTAAGCCTCATGTTGACCTTACTGGAACCAAGATTATATCTGACAATCCACTCACAATTATCAGTGGATATGAAGCTGCCCAAGTTCCAGCTGGGACTAGTGATACTGACCCTATTGTTACACAACTGACACCAACAATAACATGGGGAAAGACATTTCTGTTACCACCTCACATAGGTCGAAGCAATGGACAAAGTTACAAAGTGATTGCTACTAACAATAAAACAAATGTAGTCAAAACCTGTGGTACAAATTACACAACAGAATATATCAAATTTGATGAAAACAACATCAATTGGTTTTATACAACCAACAATGTATACTGTAGTATTATCTCTGATCAACCAATTTATGTAGCTCAGATTGGTGTTAGTACACACTATGCTGGTGGCAACTTTGGTGACCCTTCCCTTAACACAGTACCACCAATAGAACAATATGTACACTCAATCCAGTTTTCTTCATTGCTGTCAAATGGTACTAGTTATTACAGTGTGGTTGTACCAAATGATACTTATTTTAACCAGAGTTTATTGATCAACAGTAATCTTATCAATCCACCATGGGTTTTAATATATGCTTCAAATGGTTATATCTATGGATATGGATATTCAACATCTTTTAATGGTACCAATACAGTAGCACATCCTAACCCAAATGGTAAATTGTTTGTCTCTATCTATGGCTGGACAACTTATGCAGGGTACAGTTACGTTGGAGGCATGAAGTTAAATCCTATTAACATTCCAAGAAGTAATGGTAATTATTTTACTTTACAAAATTCAGGCTATGATTATGTCATTTGCTAATTTTGTCCATTTATTCATACACATATATAAATATATATATTTGTACAAATAACTCTAATAATATAATTTTTTAGCTACTTGTCTTCTACCTCCTGAAGTTGGATCATGCAAAGGTAGATTTCCTCGTTGGTTTTATAACACCAGTTCTAGTCAATGTCAATTATTCATATATGGTGGTTGTCATGGAAATAAAAATCAATTTAGGACTCTTAATGAATGCATTGATCTTTGTGGTGAGTCTATATTGTAGTAATATTTCTATATAATGATACCATTAGTGTAATTACTATTATTTCCCTAGGCTGTTCATTTGGTCCACCAACCAAGAAATGTAGTTCAGATATTTGTGATAGCAATGTATGTACTAACTATCCTAATGCAGTTTGTTATACTGATAAGTGTGCATATTGCTCTCCAAGATATTTTATTGAAAATAATGAAGTCACAAATGTTTGTGGTAAGTTCCTTTGTTCTTCTTAATAAACTTCAAGCAATAATATAATTTTGTAAACTTCTATATTTGCATGGGCAAGGGTTGTAGTACTTGTTTTTGTACGTATGTCTGTATGTCTGTCTGTTAGCTGGCAATACACTTTCAACTGTTCTAACTCAGTAATGAAAGTGCCTACAAACCTTGAGAGAAATGGTAAAAGTTATGTACTAGCAAGTCATTCTAGATAAAAAGCTCTCAAAGTAAGACAAACCTTTAAAAGTCAGAATGACCTTTCAAATGAGGCAGTGTCTAGAATGCTGGTAACACTGTACTTTATGTGAAATTAATACTATACCTACACTCTAAATCTTAAACATTGGAAGCTAAATGTATTCATTTCATATCAAAGTATGGCATTTGATTACCAGCACTCTAGCACTGCCTTTAAAAAAGCACAGGCAATTATGGGAGTGGTCACTACTAGCTGTGCATTGTACACTCAAGAGTTTAGGGTTTAGATTTTGTGATGGGTATACAATGTATAAATGTATACAAATAATCAACTATCATGTGAAAGCCACTCCCATTGATGCAATATTAATTTTGACACCAAACTGTGCATCAATTGAATAAAGTAATGAGTCTTCAAACAATTTAGTTGCCTATTTTATTTGAAGTATTTAGTATGCTCTCATGCAGAGCCAGCATGGCAATTACAAACAAACTAACATCACTACAGAAACTGTAGTGAGGATTTGCACTTTTGGGTTTTTAATTTTATTCAAAATTAGGATCTGGATCAGGACTCCATCCAGCATCTGATTTAGGATCTGGAATTCTTATGAAATCAAATTTATTAAAAATTACACATGCTAGCTGACCTATAATTGTTTGGAGAATGTATGTTTTTGGTATCTATATATTATATATAATTATGTTCACTTTTGCAATTTATATTTCTTGGACTTTAGAATAAATTAAAACCATGACATCTTTTAACTACTTTTAACATACAAGAACAATGAATCAACCATAAATTCAAGCTCTGCGACAATGGGTGTGACAAATATTGCTCACAAATTTTCCCTAACTCACTTCTCTATATATATTTCTAGCATTCTATAACTATACTTGTCCACAGGTACTCCTGCTAGTCGTACAATCGTAGCTTTAGTCAGTGATTCAGTGTGTAGTTAGTATCTTCCAAAACAATTTTAGGACAACTTTTCATTAATAATATTGTTTTATTTGCTTAAGCACTGCATGTCGTCTCAAATCTTCTCTCACGTTTACTCTTAAGCTCACATCTTTATTGTGGTAGTCACATTTTAGTCCAGTAAAATTATAAAAAAGCTTTTTGACAAACATAAAGGTTACTGTTCAGTGGCAGCGTATGTATAACTGATGTGATGTTTGTAATCATTTTTTCTTTACATGATAATACAACAATTATCAATTTTTTTACAATTTTATATGGACACAGAATCTAAAATTACATATTCTTTAACAAGTAGTACACATCTTCCAGCAAGTTTTTTATCTTCTTCAAGTGTTTCTATAGTTACACCTACACTAATTGTTACTGGAGGTAAATGAGTTCTATAAATAAAAATTGTAACTTCTTCATGATATGTTAATTTTAGGCTCATGTTTGGAACTTAATCTCAGCTATTCTGGATGTTGTGTAAGATCCCTATCACTAAATTGTAACAATAAAGGATGCTATTGTGATCAAAACTGTCATTCTTTGAACAATTGTTGTAATGATGTAACTGCTATTGGTTGTCATCCTGCTTCCTCTTCCTCTCCTACAGTTTCTCTTACTCCAACTGATAGACTTGGTAAGACAAAATCAGAAGTTCCACATTTCATATTATAAATGTGCATGGCAAAACAGTGTTATATCCAATAATGTACTCTTTGCTAAAATGTGTGCAAAATAAGCCATATTCAGTAATGTACATTCCAACCAACTCCGATATGAAAGTAAACTTAAACTTACAAAATTACTGATGTATGGAGTTCTTATGAAACAATCTATTTCCTATTTTTATTTGCTTTTGTGCATACATTTTACATAATATCAGAATCATATCTCTAATGTTCGTTTCATGCTAATTGTGATCAAAATTTATTTTTATTGCAACAATTATAAAGGTTTCTTTCTAACAGTTTTTTGTGTAAAGTAATAATATATGTAGCTAGCGGTGATGTAATGTTTGTGATCAGTTTAATAATTATCATTTATAATACCAATTTCATATAAACTAAAAGTCTGTTCAACTTAACAAGTAGGACACATCTTCTAGCAATTTTTTTATTTACTTCAAGTGTTCTATACTTACATCTACACCAATTGTTACTGGAGGCAGATGAGGATGATAGATAAAATAATGCCTTTTTCATTTTATGCTAATTTTAGGCTCATGTTTGGCACTTAATCTCAGCTATTCTGGATGTTGTAGGAGGTCCCTCTCACAAGATTGTAGCAATAATGGATGCTATTGCGATCAGTCTTGTCACTCTTTGAATGATTGTTGTAATGATGTAGTTGATATTGGTTGTCATCCTGCTTCTTCTTCCTCTCCTACTACTTCACCAACTTTAACTGACACACTTGGTAAGAAGACCAAATCAGAAAATATGTGGTAAAACATTGCTATATTCAACAATGCACATTCCTACCAATATTATTCTTCAATAGATATATACTGTTGTTAATTTATACAATTTTAATTTTCAACTCTAGTCAGTATTTCACTATGAAGTCAATATCTTCCAAAGAATTCCAGGATAATTTTTCAATAATAATCTCAAAGTTATTTTTCTAATTTTTGCATTTAAGATCATATCTTGTGTAATTAAATTTACTCTAGTCAAAATTTGTTATCAGTTTATTTCATGCATTATATCAGTATTACTATTTTATTTAGACAAAGAATTAAAAATCTATATCCTTTGACAAGTAGTACAAATCTTTCAGCATATTTTAATTTTAGTTTCATTAAGTTTTTCCGTAGTTGCAACCATCATGACATACAATACACTCCCTATTACAAGTATAACTAGTAATGAAGTTGTTAAGATGACAACAATAAGGTCATATAGAAAGTAACAATGCCAATAGTTATCAGTTTTGGTGAGATATTTTAATGTTTTATACTACACACATGTCAATGGTCATCCCTACATGCCTGTATATACAGTGTTGTTATACTGTTTGCCTAATATTTTGATCATAGGACCCACACCTACTACCACAGAAGTACTTTCGGTCCTTGCTGCACATACTGTAACAAGTCCTCCTACAGGTAGACCTAGTAGTGGTTAGTTATATTACTACTGTTGTTCAATATCTCTTTTATATCTAGTACATAATGGAGTTATTGCTGGTATTATTATTAGCATTATTATCTTACTCATACTAATAACAATTGTTATATTAATTATTGTAATAATCTTGATTTATAAAGGTGAGTACTACATAGTAATGAGTTGTACTATTACCACTGTGTGTGTATGTCCTACATAGCATCCATTACTAAACAGAGTGGAGGTGAGACTGGTTCAGAGATGAAAAAGACCTTCTCAGAACAAAATGAAGCCTATAATAAAATTAAAGAACCAGATCATCAGTCATCAATTGAAATGTCAGAGAATGTAGCATATAGTACAGTGGAACAACATCCACATTTTATTAATCCTCCAATTTATGAGACAATAAATTAAGATGATAATAAACTACTATTGTTTGTTAATTTTATTGAATATAATAATTAGTTAATGTTTTAGGAAGTTAGATTTTGTTTGAAAAATATGAAGAAAATTAAATAAGAATTTAAACGTTTTCAAACCACAATTACTATTTGTAAATAATTGAGATGGTTAAATTTAAGAACAATCTCTGATTTGTTAATTGTGTGTTTGATTTTGTCAATGATTTCATAACAAAAACATGTTAATATGAAAATTTTAAATTTTAAAATTTGTTATCAGTTTATCTCTTACATGATATCAGTATTACTATTTTATTTGGGCAAATAATTTAAAACTCTAAGTGGTTCTATATATAGTTGCCACTATAATGACATACGATATACTCCCTATTACAACTATAACTAGTAATCATGTTGTCAATATGATATTTGACAAAGATTTATGGTCATATAGACACAATGTATAAACAAACAGGGATCATTTTTAATGAGTGTTTTATGTTTTATACTATATATATGTCAGTGGACATCCTTACATACCTGTATATATAGAGTGTTATACCATCTGCCTAATATTTTGATTATAGGACCCATATCTATAACCACAGTAGTGCCTTCATTCCTTACTACACCTACTGTAACAAGACGTACTACAGATAGATCTAGTAATGGTTAGTTATATTATTACTGTTGTTTAATATCTCTCTTATATCTAGTACATGATGGAGTTATTTCTGGTATTATTATTAGCATTATTATCTTACTAATAATAATAACAATTGTTATATTAGTGATTGTAATAATCTTGATATATAAAGGTGAGTACTATATAGTAATGAGTTGTACTGTTATAACTGTGTGTGTGTGTCCTACTAGCATCAGTTACTAAAGAGATTAGAGCTGAGACTAGTCTGGAGATGAAAAAGATTTTAGAAAAAAATGACTACTATAGCATAATTAAAGGACCAGATCATCAGTCATCAATTGATATGTCAGAGAATGTAACATATAGTACAGTAGAACATCAATCACAACTTATTAATCCTACAATTTATGAGACAATAAATTAAGATGATAATAAACTACTATATTGCTTCTTAACTTTATTGAATGAAATAAATAGTATAACGTTTTAAGGAAATTAGATTTTGTTTGAAAAATATGAAGAAAACGAAATAAAGTAATTTTCAAACGTAAGTCCTATTGCAAATAATTGAGATAGTTATATACAATACCAGAAAATTAAGAACAAAATACTTTGAATTGTCAATTGTATGTTTGATTTTGTCAATGACTCCAAAAAACATGTTAATATGAATCAAATGATAAGTGTCATTCAAACTCATACCATTGACTTGATAATTTAGGTAATGAAAACAAAAACTTTGTTTGTGTTAATAACAATACTTATATTGCCTAGTGACCTTTATTACAATTTATATATGTATGCTATAAGTGAATATGTCATATTTACAATGATCATAAATAAAATTAATGTGTTTACTATTCAGGAAGGGTTACTACATGTACACATATAAATTTACTTTATCAAAGGAAGATTTAAGACTATTTGAAAATGTATAAATATTTGTGAAATGTGTTTTTCACTAGATATTATGTTAACTACTGTACCAGTGATAGTACAATACAATCACTGAAATAGTAGTAAGAACATATATAGTACTGGTGCATACAACTGCTAGCAATACTAGTACAAATGTTGTCATTTTCAGCTATCCTATCATTAGTTAATAGCAATATAGTATTACTAGTAATATATATGAAATGACACATTATTCATTTCTATGGTACATAATTAGATATAAATGAACAGATCACTAGATATATAGTTATTTAATATCATTGTGTTGAAGGTGGAGAGACTTTTCATTATCTTCCTATTTCATCATTTAACTTATCAAAATGATGTCAAACATTATGTAAGGTATAATTCAAATCAGTAATTGCACTTTCATGTTTTATATGTAGCCACTAATAGGATCTCAGGAACAGTAAATACTAATAGATGACAGACTGTATGTTACATATGAGGTACTTCAGTAATAATAACACTTGTATTAGCATTTTTATTAATTAGCCAATGAATTTGTCACAATATAGTACAAAATAGGAGGATGAGAGATGTATCTATTATAGAGGCTGCAAATAGGAATACTAATCAATCATAATGTAGGACAATAGGAGATAAAAAGAAACAAATGAATAGAACAATGGAAGTACTGTCTGTTATGCTAATACTACCTATCATTATGATTAATATATTAATGAGTGAAGAAAACCCATCAGGTTTGAATCTTGTGTACTATAAAAATATATAAAAAATTCTTTTAATAATATCTCAAGTCATTGTAATTCTCTCTGCTATAATATATTAATTGTTCCTCCAACAACAACTATACTTTCCATTAATAGGTCTGTTAGTATGTAGTTGTCCATTCCTAGTTGTACTGGTAGTAAGATACAACACAATATCTTCACTAACTTCATCTTTGACAGAGGAAGTGCTGATGTAATAAACTATTGATAGAGATACTATTTATAGTATAATTATAATTATATAAATGAACTACAATAATCAAATTTATCAAATGATAACTCATCATGTACACAATGGTAACAATTACTTTGTGTTATAAAATACCCTTTAACAATGTTAGTAATAAATTATTATATTAACAATACATTAACTTTAATGAACCACTACTAATATCAATAGTTTACAATAATAGTTTATTTTAATTTGTTATGATATCATATATAGTTAAGTATCTGTAAGATATCTACTACAATACAGTATTGTTACATTAGCATATTACCTCAAATTTATCCCAAGCAGCTTATCACTGATCTTATACTTACTGATCCTTTTAATAAGTAGGACACTTTAGTCATATATAGTGTGGTTGTAGTGTTTGTCATTACTTGCATGAACTTTGGGTTTTTAGTTTATATAAGTATTGCAATTGTAAATAGAATGTAATTGTACATGGACACACATGAACTGGTTGATTAATGAAAAAATGGATGAAGTACAATCTGTAGAATGTTTTCTCATTAAGTTTTGATATTGTCACAATTTTTAAAAACAATATACTCAACACATAGCAATGTTAAATGGAACAGCAATCATGTTTGTGTACCCAAGCATATATGTATATATAATGGAATGCTCCTTGTTTAATGTTTTAATATCAAATTTTTGTAAAAGGGAACACACCAAGAAAAGCATTGTAACATTTATAAGGAAGTACAATTAACATTCTGTATTGTGAGTGTATATAATAAAACAACAATACATTATTCAACGCATTATGGTTCTTTGCTTAAACATTAAAATAAGCCACGTTTTTTGTCATATAAATTTGAAGATTAGAAAAAAAAGGGGATTAATTAGTAGACATTAAAAGTTAAAACAATTATAGTATTAATGAAGCTCTACTACAAATTAAAAACACATTATAACTTGTCGAGAATTTTGTTAGCAATATCTTTTAGTCTTTGGTCATCTTGTTTTAAGAGTATATCACAAATCTTAGTAAGATATTATTCTGGATCTCTATGAGCTTGCAATTGATTATACAGCTCATGGACTACCTTTCTAGCTTTCTGATATTTAGATCCAGTTTCTATAGTCATTGACTGCAGTACAGTTTGTCCTATTAGCCTCTCAGAGAAAAGACCATCAGTGATTTTGTCAAGACTTCATAATTCCAACATTAACTCATGTTCAGTATGAGCATTGTAGAGACAGAGCTTCTTTCCTACTGTCACTATTCCTTGAAATGAGTCTGTCCAACATTAATAGTACATTAGTAAAGTAGTACATACAAATCTGATATCCTTTAGAAACAAAAAAAAGGTTACTGATAAAGAACACAAGCTCAATATCACTACATGATTATAGCTCATAAAAACATTGTCTCTTACAGAGGATCTTCGAAGACCTATGTAAACCACTACTTTTGTTGTTAAAAGCACTTGAAATAAGATTTGTAAAAGCAGATACCTCATGTGAAAGCATACTCTTCTATGTAAAATTATTCTTTAAAAGACTTCTACTTTTGTACTTATAATTACATAAAAGGTAAAATAATAGTAAGAAAATCACATATCATGCCATCCCTACATGGCAATACTGCCATTTGGTATATTTACTCATTAAAGTATTTTATTTCTTTAGTTCCAAATCTTTATATTTGTGTAGCAGGACTACATACCATTAACAACATTGTAATAGTTAGTATGTTCTATACTGTCCTGCATGCATCCAGCTAAGTTAGGAAAGATAGACAAACAATTCAATTAATTCCTAATATCGAGGCCATATTGCCATATTGTATATGATATAGCTACAATAGCGGATAGTATGTCCTTTACCTCAAGCTTACTCGTAACCAGTTTATATTATGAAAGGTACATACTAAATCTTTTGCAGGCTACACATTTCATGATATTCAATTAGTGTTAACTATTTCTCAACAACCTGTTATAAATGTTCAATTTCTTGGTACTAAAATATTATTTTTTATTATGTCTTTGGACATTAAAAGATCTAGTATGCATGTAGTCTCTGTCTATATACTGGAATTTTTCCTCTCAATGAACTTGGGCAAGGAAAATAATTCTTTCTGTTTTTGTAGAAGTAGTGCCCTTGAATTTACAATGTGTATGTAGTATTATTACAATATATTGCACCAGTGTATAATTCATTAAAACTAACACAATAATTGATGCATTAATCGTTATATGTTTTCATTAATTATGAAATAATGCTAGAATATAAATCACATTGATGTACTACATACTACTTGCAATGTGAAATCTTGTGATAGTTGTGTTAAATAGTGAATATTCAAATCAACATCAATGAGTTAGAACAATCACAAAATCAATCATATGAATAATAATATTAAAATTTATGTGATTTTGTAAACTCAACATATCACAATCACAACATAATAAGAATTCAAGATCAAAACAATAACACTAAACTTAACATAACATTACGTTCTTAATATAATGTGTAAACTGTGCATAAGGCTTAGTTGCTAGTATGTTGCAAAGTTGTGAACTCTTTCTTTTGTTCATTCCTTTGATGTAGCCAATTCTGAAACAAAACAGCAATTACTAAAAAAACATTTAATATATATCATACCTTTATATTTTGACATTATTTTGTCAGCTAGGTCTTGTCGATTTAAACCATCATCTCTCAATATATCCAGAAAAATCATAAAGGCACTAACATTGTGTTTGACATGATCCTTTAGATCATCAAGAATATAGTCAAGACGCTCTGTACTAGTATCTCCTGTTTTCTTGTCTTTAACCATTTTTATAAATATCCTCAGAAATAATTTCTTTTGAATACAGTCTTCTTGCTAGGGCAATGGGGTCAATATTTGACTCAACAATAATAATGGTACAATGAACTAATGCCCTTCTACATATTTCACAGTTTAGAGGATCATCTAGAGTGAAGAAACAAAATATAGAGTTATTAGTAATACACCAGAGATTATATATAATGAGAATTATGAGATGACTACATAGTCCTGGTTTTTATGAAATGATCAGACTTTTTAATAGCAATATAGTGAGGACATATTGTCTAAATGTAATACTAACCTGTAACAGATGGTGGACTTCTTAGATCTTCTGCATGGGTAGGAAGTGAATCTAGATAAAAATAAATTTGAAAAGATTAATAGCTATAACAAATCAATCAGACATGTTCAATTAATTTGACACTTACCCTGTGTAGAGTCATCAAGTGATACATCCAGAACAATTATAGGATGACTATGATTAGCTGGTGTTTGACTTGTAGTATCTGTGACTTCAATCCCTTCAATAGTTAGAGGATATTGTAATTGGTCTTTGAAGTCATTTGAGTCTGGATCAGCAAGTATTAATACTGGGATATAAGGAGGATTGTCACTCTTTGATTGATTGAAGTCATCAACATCTCTCCTATTGATCTATAATAAAAAAAGACAAGTAAACATCTTAAGAAAATATGTGACCATTCTCTTACCACAGGAGGTATATGTAGAGGTTGAACTTTCCAACCTGTAGACACAAATCCATCTGTAGGGAATCCTGACAGTTTTAATACCGTTTCAGTAGTAATGTCACTCTCAGATAATTCTGTTTGTTCTTCTAATGAAATAGCCTTAGAGGCAAAACGGAATCTAAAATGTGAACGTTTCTTTCCAAAGTCATCCATACATTTAAATTCTTGAACAGACTATAATAGAATTAAAACAGTTTATGTACATATATAATAGTATATTAGAATTACCTTTGAGTACTTGATATCTTGAGTAACAATAAAATTCATATTCCATTTCTTAGAGCTGATTCTTTGATAAAAGACATAAGCTTGATAGAAACAGTTAGGAAGTTTGACATTATCATATTTTGCTATAAACAAAATGTATTATTAATCATTTCAAAAAGCAACAAAGACTAACCATGATCTTTTGCATGATGATGTTCTATGGCTGCAGCTGCTAGGCCTATTGCTCCAGTGACCCCACCAGCAACTACTCCAGCAACAACCCCTCCTGCAGCTCCCAATGCAGCACCACCAATTACAACACCACCCACTGCAGCTGCACCACCAATAGCTAATACAATGGCTATTAATGAGAACTGCTTGAGAGATATAGTGCCACATTGAGACTCAGATGAGAATGCTCCTCCTGGTAGGTAGTCAAATTTGAAGGGTGGACCTGACTTAGCAGAAACAAAACTTAAATATTGTGTCTGTCTCTCATCAGTTATATGAGCACAATGCATTAACTCAACAGTAACTGGTTTGTTGAGCTCAGAGGAACTGGATACTGATATATAGCACACTCCACTAATAAGTGTGCTACCTTCAGGGAACATAAATTTGCCTGGACCCCATAAACCTTGAGCAGCTATTTCATAAACAGATTCTATTGGTGTGATGACCTCTTCAGGGATGACAAGCCTTAACCCACATTGTTCCAATATTAACTCATGTTCAGTATGAGCATTGTAGAGACAGAGCTTCTTTCCTACTGTCACCATTCCTTCAAATGAGTCTATACAACATTAACAGTACATTAGTAAAGTATTACATATGATAGGTATAGATAACCTGATATATTAGTGTAATTCCAATAGTCACATTGTATAGACTTATCACTGAAGTCAGTAGAGACTTGTACCTTCTCTTGAAGATCAAGTAAACCTAAACATGAGATCATGTGTCATATAAAATCCTAGTTATTGTGTTTTGTATATATAGTGGTCACTATAAGTAGATTACTGGAAAAATGCTTTCATGCCACGTAAAAATCACTTTAAACTCTTACATATCTTTTCATTGATTTTTCCTTTTATCCATGTATCAAGATATGTTTAGTAGTGCTACAACACATACCTGACATGTTTACCATGGATTACTTTATAATATATACATTCAGTGGAACAGTACACTTAGCAGCATGGATACATTGTATCTATGTACATATATTTGTATTCATGATATACTATACATTGTACCAATAGGTTAACAATTTGTACACATTTATGTACACTGTATCCATATATATATTATGGTAACCATGGTTACTATACAATACATCTATACAGTACAACTGTGTACTTAGCATAACATTGGAATACTATACAATACATCTACAGGTCACAGGTTGGAAACTATAATTAGTTGCATTGATACAATGTATCCTTGTATATACCATAAAGTAGATATACCTTGAGGGGCATCGTGTATATGTAAATATACCACAGGATAAATGATATGTACATGTGTACTATGTCATCCATGGATACAATATATTTATGGAAGTAGCTAAACCGCTAGATGCATGTTTGACATCCCATGATATAATTATACTGCAAAATACATTGTGTACAATATGTATGTATCATGTCATCTTACATGCATGACCATATTGTGTATCCTTGGATTACAAAGAAATAATATTAAGTCTAATCTGTGGCACTACTGGGCACATATATATACATTCATTACATTACCCATACAACCATTCATCCATTCATGCAATATGCTCACTATAGTTCTTACCAGTAATGACATGTTTCATGTCAAGATTAAGTAGAGCCTCTTCAAGTTGTGTCAATGTACCTCCTTTTAGAGACCAGTCCTCTAACAAGTACTTCATCTGTTCTGTAGAATCTCTTTTACTTCTGATATCAGTGAGTACAGACTGATCTGTATTAAGTTGAAGACCCAGTTGTTCCCAATACTCTTGTACTGGTTGTAGAACAACAGCAAGTTTGGGAAGATAACTTACAATATCTGATGTAAAATAAAGTAATGAACTCTCAATTACAATAATAACTAGTACCAGTAGTCTTTAGAGAACTCCTGAGCTGTTGATTAGATTGTTCCAGTTGTTTTTGTAGTGTTGTTATGGTCTCATCCTTCTTGTGAAGTTTACGAGTGAGTTGAGCTATATAAGTGTCTTTTTCATGTACTACATCACGTACTTGTTTTATGTCATGATATCCACTGGTACTTGAGACTATAGTAGGTAACAATGATTAGTGAAATGTATTTAGAAATAAATTTAAACATTGTTGGTTCATAGAAAATTAAAAATATATCAATCTAACTTCAATCAATCTCTATCTATTGTTATATGTATTCATTCATCCATTTATTCATCTAATACACTTATTCATTCACCTACTTACCCTTTTGGTTAGATTGTTCTAGTTGTTTTTAAAATGCTGATATGGTCTTATCATTCTGGTGCAGTCTGGTAGTAAGTTCAACTATATACTTATCATTTTCTTGTACTTTAGTAGAGTAAGAAAGAACATTTTGTGAAATATAGTTTATTTGATCAGTAAATAAACATATATATGAATTGAACATTAGTCATATTATTTATCTGTCATTATTGATTCATTTATTTACCCACTAATCTATCCAATTGCAACAAAATATATTATTTGTCTATCCATTCATTCATCTATCCATACATATGTCCAACCATTTGTAATGTAATAAATTTATGGATGATGAAATATAGGAATGGACCAATACCAGTAGCTGTATGGATTGACTATGTATCCATTCATCTATTATTGTATCAACACATCTATCCATAAATATGTCCAAAAAGTTGTCCATTCAATTTTTAGTTCATTTAGTAGTCAATCTAATTTGCTCTGTTTGGTCATTCATCCATTTATTTAAACATATTTTTATCCATTATTTCATCCATCCATTCATCCATTTATCCATCCATCCATTCATACATCTATTTAGTAATCAATCATCCATATATTTACATAATCTGTTCATTCTTCCATTAAACTTTTCATTTATCAATTCAACGATTCATTATTAATTCATTATCTACCTTGTTGAGATTCTAGTTCTAGCAGTCTCTCTTGAAGACTCTTTATGTTTTGTTGAGCAACTATGAGATCATCCTTATAACTAGATAAAAGAGGAGTGCTCTTCTTTAATGAAGTGTCTCGACCTTGTTGTTGGGCTATCCATTTTCCCCTTACTTCTGTGAATTGTTTTAGTACTCTTTGTTGGTAGATATAAGTTGCGTTCATGTCATCAGTATCTAGTACAAACTCTACTGACCATTGACCATCATTAAGGACTATATGAGAGATCACAACAGTACTAATGTCAGTATACAATGTAGTACTTACTACTAATATAATATATATGATAGTAATAAGACTATACTACGTAGTACATAACAAGGTCACCTGTTATATAACAGTACATGTATTATGCACTACATGTAACATTACCTATACTTACATGATGTACATGTAATAATAACAAATATATAAACAATACTACTCATGTAGTCATACACACAATGTTAGTAATACTATCAGTTTGATGTAGACTAGACTGATTACACACAATACAGAAATATTAGTAGTTAACTAGTTATTATAGAATGAGTACATCTAATATCACATTACTAGGTTTGTAATTTAATTTGGGATGATTAGTTACTATGTAAACATCTGATAATATATGTAGTTATTGTAATTTTTATAAAAATAAAAAACTATATTCACCACATCAATTAACACTTTAAAGGAATTATAACTATCAGAAGGAAGTCATGATATATCATGCAATATATGGCCACACTCTCAACCACACCCCTTAGTTATTTATACAGATGAAATTGTACATGTTGTTTATAACACATCAAATGTAATCTACATTGTGTATGTATGTAATGACTTACTTACCTAGTTCTACCAACATTGTTATATCGGGATCTGGAACAACTACTTCATTGAGCATTATATGACCTCCTACAATTATTAACCACACAGAGTGTGGTCCCATGATAAATGTTGATAGAGAGTGTCCACATCTCTCAGTGACAGAGTCAGATAGATTAATCTGTAGTATGTAGAGACATAAATATCATTACATCATTTATATGTGTATACAGATTGGAGAGCTATATTACAATAATTGGTATGATATTATTAAAACTAATAATTATTTTGTGACTAATAAAACTAGTCTCGTGTGCCAGACCCTTTCCTTAGAGAGGAAGGGTCTGGTCTACCACGCATAGTGCAGATGTCGAAAAGGAATTTCATTAACTAGTAACATTAAATATCTTTGGTTTGTAATAGTTATGTGTTAATGTAAACATACTGAGCATCTGAATCAGCATGGAGAAAAGGAAACACTAGGTTGTTCAAGAAACGTTCACTAAGCTAGGATACAACAGAGTTAAGCCAGAGAAGATGACGGCTATAGAAGCTTTTATTAGTGGTATGGATGTGTCACTTTACTGACTGGGTTTGGTAAAAGCCTTATATATGCCACACTAGTCTCTCCCTTGCTTTGATTGATGCAAGACCAAGCCTTCTCTTATAAAGGAATCTCCTCTGCATCTATTCTATTTCTTCTAATAGGTGAAGACTTTGTTGGCAGTAATTAATACAATTAGGTTATTATGCAACTACGTAAACAATTGTGGTTTGGCTCAAGTATCTGTTGACCAAATAGTGGTTTCCCCAGGAATGATGGAGAAGGACACAACTGCACTATGCCTGGTAGACCAGACCCTTCCTCTCTAAGCAAAGGGTCTGGCTCACGAGACTATAATAACACTGTTATAGACAGATATCAATTATCACAAATATTAACATACCAAAGGCATTTTATATAATACCGTATAGCCGGTATTTTCGGCGAGAATTTATATTGCTGCTGTCGATAGAGTGCCAAATTTAGATATGCTAATATTAAGTATTACTGATAATTAAAGTCAATCCAAAATTTAGTCATGCCTATGTTGAAGTCCACATGGTATGTGTGAAGAAAGATGTTAATCCTACAGTACTTCCAGAGACAGAACCACCAGAATGAAAGTGTCGGTTTACCCAACCCAAGGAGGCTGCTCTCAAGAAACATGCCATCAGTAGCAATAGTGACAGCTAATACTGAAGTGAGGCTTTTGACGGCAGAAGTCGAAGCTGGCTAGTCCCCAGCCCATCGACAAGTCTACAATACTTATACTCCTGAGCAGAGAGCCACCATAGGGAAATAGGCTGCTGAGTATGGCCCTCGAAGCCGCCATCTGCATATACGTGGCTGAGCATGTGGCAACTAAAAGTAGACGGGACCTACTTTTGACACCTGTTATTGCACTGTCAAAATAAAGTGCATGTAAAATTCTAAAATAAATAATATGTGCCGCAAAAATAACCGGCTATATGGTATAATATAATTATATAATAATGTTATTACATTCTATATACATTATATATTTTTATGTACTACTATTATAACATATCTCAAGTAGTACAATATGTAATGCTTGTATTAACTGATATAGTTAAGACACTATATGAGATATAATACTTCTACTTAAAAGAGATGATTAAAGTAATACCAGATATACTCTAAATATTCAGATAGAAAATGTAATTTTTATAGTTTTTTATTTAAAAAGACAGTAAGTCCATACAATATAGATAACAACATATTCTAGTGTAACAGTAGTAAATGGATATGATTTATTATACTTCTAAATATATGGACAGTTACATGTACTAACTTAGTAACTATCATTGTATAATAAATTAGAGGTAATATGGCATATTATCAATGACATACCTTTGTCCATGACTTCTCATTAACATCTAGTATCCAGCAATCATTTATTGTTTCGTTTAGTCTCCGGCCACCTATCATTACTAGTATAGGTGATAATGATCCAGTGATAATACTGGCAGCATGATCTCCTCTTTCCTCTGGCCATTGTACTACTGGGTCAGGTTTAGCTATAGTCTGCCAGTGCTAGATAAACAAATAAACTCAACTAACACTCATTATATAACATGTTATCAGTCAGTGTATGAATGATAATATAACATACCACTGTACAGTTGATGATATCCAGTATATAAACAGTATTGGATGATGTGCCTTTAACTGCACCACCAAAGATGATTGCTCTTGTATTGTTTATTGCTTCCATAACAAAGCCACTATTAGGTGGCATACATTGTCCAGTGATCTCAGGTATAATCCATTGACCTAAAAAGAGAACAAACAGAACACTCATCATTATAATTGTATCATAGTAGTAGTTAGATAATTGGTCAAAAATCAAAATACAATATCAGTAAAATGATACAGTTATAATATTAATATCAACCTAAACTGATCATTAATAAAGTATCACTGTCAATGTTCTACTGAAATCATTACATAAGAGGTGTAAGTGACAGGAGACAAAGTGAACTGTTGTATAGATCAATAATATGAATAATTAATTAGTTTCTATCATCTCAAGATAAAACATGTTTAATGTTTACATGTTGTACTTAGCAATATCAATATTAGACTTATTTTAAGTTTTATTATTTTATTTAGTTCACTTTAAACAGACTACAATATGACAGTAACTAGTAGTATAGTTATAGTTACTAATTATATTATTTTTTAACTCTGATGTTTACCAGCTTATAGCTGTGTCATTTATTAGTTTAAAACAAAAGGAAAGGCTATACTTTTACACATACACAAGATATAGTATGTCTTGAGGTAAGTAATATCAATTGATGTAGTATCATATCATAATAGGATACCTCAATACTACTTTGGACTAAATGTATAAATATTTTAGTTTTTTAGTTTATACACACTATGTAGTGATACTGACTGTAATAAGTGATATCTGATAATATAATATGATATATTAATGTTCTTACCAGTTAATATATCAAACAGATTATGTTCATTGGTAGATACTTTACCATTGGATAACTGATAATATCGAGCTTGTGGTACTGGTTTAGAGGGTGGGGGTCCAAAACCTCCTACAATTAGTAGACGATGTTGTCCATTATGTTCAGTTGAAATCATACCACCATGGCCTCTCTTCATCACTGCTATCCTGTCATTTGTAGGTTGTAGTTGTGTCCAGGTGTAGGTAGACGTATCAAGTTGAAAGATGGCATTATGGTAGCAGTTGTCATGGAGACACCAACCTCCAAAATAATAAATTATGTCCTTAAATGTTGTACATACATAAGCAGCTACACCAAGTGGTGGGTCACCACTGGTAGTTATACTGTCCCACTTGCCAGAGGTAATGTTGAAGATTTCTACTTGTGATGTAAGTCTTCTTTTCTTATCATTATTATGTACTTGAGGTAAATCAGGATGTGGACCCCCACCCCACAGGTACAGGTTATCTCCAATTACTTGAGTACTATGTTGAACTCTTATACCAAGTTTGTAGCGTCCTGTAGAGAATGAGATGTACCATATCTTGAGATCATTATATTTTATTACTGTTTATTATTTATTAAAAAAATTCATGTTATTATTTATGTAAAGATCATGCCTACTGTGAATGTTAAGTGACTTGTTCCTTCAACTAGGAGTAGTCATCTTTGCAGAACCACACTCTAACTATACCTGGGTGAAGATTATTGTTGAACGTGACTTTCAAAATTGAGGTGATTTTCAGCTGACATATTGCTTACATTGGTCAGTCTGATAAGATTCTGACTTATAGTTTATTTTAATGGCAAGTTTTAGTTTATACTCTCTTCTCCTCGCTCATTGACTGATCACACAATATAATTTGTAATATTGTGTTAAGGAGGGTATATATTACACAACAGATCAACATATTATCATTATAGTGATCAAACGGTAATTGGATAAATGATGGAAGCATCAATTAGTTGATTTATAGTATTCATAAACATTTGATGGTCAGTATCCTCCTATTTATTATACACTCACTTTGTACCATTCAATCTATCATTACTTTGTTTATTCCCATTTTGTAAACTTCAGTTACTAGATAACTGATTTCACTTTCACACTGCTCTAGACACCTTGTATGTATCCTTCTGTTTGAAGTTTGTCTGCTCTTTCACTAGTTTACATCACTAAACAGAGAATAATGTATTCTAGATGGACTCAACTGAACGTGTGCTCTTGTATACATGTGGTTCTGGACTTTGGTAAATTGTTTATTGCAGTCCTTGCATGACTAAATCATAAATGTACCATATAGATTACTTTACTGTGGTATATGGGTGATTGCCATGGAAACTTTTGATGTATATATCATGGATAATAAACTAATAGATAATTGAACAGACAGACAGATATATATAAATGAACCTAATGACAACTTATTACTGTTATTAAACTGTTTGTGTGTTCATTTTCTCTCTGTCATTATTTTATCCTCTTCTTCCAACAGTCACTTCATGTCACACTACTAATATTGAATGTATCTATTGAAGAAGTGATATTATATACAACTATCAGGTCATCATGATGTTGTAATTTACTTTTTAGAATATTAATCTTGGTGACATTTTGTTTATATGTTGATATAATTATAATTTTTAATTTCCTGTCAGACATGTATATAAGTTAGTTGTGTAAAGTTCATTGTTGTTGAAATATCATTTCGTTTGCGTTCAGTGTCTAGAGGAACTATTGTTACTTACTTACTACTTGTTATAATATTTTTGGCAATGAGGGTAAACCAATGTATCTGATGGGAACTCATGGTTAAATCTCTGCTTTTAATGCTGGTACGGAAACGTGGACATGATACTCGGAACGACTTGGGTTTTATTTCAATGCAAACGATATTGAAGATCCAGGCAAGAAGAGATTGCTGATGGTATGTTGACCATCCACATACCAGCTCCTTAAAAGTCTCCTCCAGCCAGCTAGTCCTGCAGACAAACTAGTTCAAAACTTGAACAATCATTTCAGTACTCCCATTATCCTTCTCCTATTGTCCAATGTTTTAAATTTAACATGAGAATTCGTAAATCTGATGAATCTGTTGCAACTTACATTGCTAAACTTAAAGCTCTAAGAGAACATTGTGGATTTGGAGACCAACTAAATAAAATGGTACAAGACTGACTCGTGTGCGGTATAAACGATAACAGCACGCATTAAATGATTTAAATAATGAATAATTAACCTTTAACTTTGATGTATAACAACTTTTAACATTGAAGGTGAATTGACACAAGGTCTTTTATGTGTGGTATAAACCTGCTCATAATTATGGCAACAGTCATTGTTAATACATATCAACCACAAAAGTGTAATAATACATGTTGATGTATGAAGTTACCTAAGTACATATTAAACTATGTTAGATACAATTTGCATTATGCAAAAAAGGTTAAGTCCTTGAACTGAACTTATTGCACCACTTCTAAGTAGACCCACTTGACCAGTGACATTATTATTATATGATTCTAATGGAGTAACACCACTTTGTGTAGATACTGGTGATCCATTAGGTAAGTACCAGACACCTATCATACTCTCATTAAAAGCACTGTGACACCATATACCATCATTTTGACCATCATCATTTTGATCAACATCATAGAACTGACTGGCTCTCACCATAAAGTAGTTAGGTATTGATCTATTCTCATAACTTAGATAAAGTCTCACACCTATATAACACGATTATTTAAACATATAGTATAATATTGTATACTGTACCGGTACCAGTAGTAGGTCGAGAAGGTAGAGTACCAAATGCAGCCTCTCCTAGTGTTATAATCATGACTATCAATAGTCCAGCTGACTGTTGTTGTATCATCATAACCATAGGTAGTAAAGTTTACATTAAAATAATTACTGCTATGACATTTCACTCCACTACTCTAGTACTATAAAAATTGTCATTATAGAGAAATGATATATATAACAACATTACTCACATCTGTATATGTATTGGTTACATTTAGTCATTTAGTCAGAGTTAAGGTAACAGGTCTTTGCCTCAAACTTTATATTGAGGTAATTTAGTGATTTGGTAAGAGTATAATATAATGTATGACATTAACTGTGTATGTAAATTGTCTATATAGTGTTATTACACGCACAAAATAAACATCATATATATGTTAGGTACATTAATATCTATTATATTAAATTTGGTTTGTTCTCACATATATTATCTTTGACCGGTAACAACTAGCTATGTGATAAATATCAAGTATTCTATTTAAAAATGTAATCATAAAGCAACAACTTAATTGGATGAAAACAACCATCCAGTTTAGATTGATCTCAGAACATATCATACATAGACTAATAGAAATTGATAGTCTTCATTGTGACAAACATAATAGCTTTATTTAGTATTATAATAACCCATATTTAGCGAATGTAACCATGGCAACTGTAGTCCAAATATTTCATATTATATTATACACATCCGGTTGGTTAATAAAAAAATGAACGAGTTAACTAGAAAGTCGGAGATTAGAAACTTGGAAATTGATCACTGAGTCTACTATGCATGATGCCTGTTAAATTTGAATTCTTCAATTTAAAATGGAAAAAGATTATAATCCTGTACGTTACGACATTGGCGGTATCGTTCGTGTTCGTCGTCGTCGCTATGAACGCGGCATCATTTCGACCGCTATCACGGAGTCATCCTGATAATACAGTATCTATCCAGCCAAAGGTACTTCCTGTTAAGAAAATTTATGGTTGTAGAAACGTAAGTACTTCAATTTCTGATAACATCAACACAGTTGGTAGTAATGGGAAAATCATTTTATTATGGACAACTTGGTTTGGCAAGAATTTTGTTAAATATCTTGGAAATAGTAGGCCAATAACATGTGGACATAACAGAAACAAGTGTTTTCTTACTGGTGACAAGAATCTTTATTCTAATAGCAGTGCTGTAGTTTTTCATATTTCAGAAGTTGATTTATTAAAAAGTATTATTTCTGCTAATAATATGAGTCGACCGCCACATCAGAGATGGATTTTCTACACTAAAGAGCCACCACCATGTATTAAAAGATATCATGAATTTATCCCATATTCCAGATCTTTATTTAACTGGACAATGACATACAAGTTTAGTTCAGATATTAGAGATAGTTATTCCTTCATAGTTCCTGGAAAGTTTAAAAACGGTTATGATTCTAATAAAAACTATCTTGAAAACAGAACTAAAACAGCAATTGTTTTTATAAGTAATTGTAAACGTCCTCGTTTACATGCAGTAATGGAGTTAAAGAAATATATTGATGTTGATGTTTATGGTAAATGTGGGAAATCATGTAAACCAAACTGTTTCTCTTTGTTACCAAAGTACAAGTTTTATTTGGCTTTTGAGAATTCTATATGTGAAGATTATATTACAGAAAAAACATACAAAAATGCTTTAAAAAATGAAATAGTTCCCGTAATAATATCAGGAGCAAATCTATCAAATCCTGAAGTCGTCCCTCCCAAATCTTTCATTAATGGACTTGATTTTATGGGAGCAGCTGATCTGGCTGATTACCTGACGAAAATTGGTAGTGATCCTCAACTTTATAATAAGTTCTTTAAATGGAGAGATGAGTGGACTATAATAGATGGTGGGGCCTATCGTATTCCTTGTGAGGTGTGTAACAAACTGTATGAGCCTAATCAATGTATAACAGTATATGATGACATTGAACAATGGTATAGTGTCCAACAAGACTGTAAACAATATCCAACATGGAATGACATCATCATTTCCGATAGCAAAATAAATATAAGTGCTAATAATTCATTGCCCATCATTTGAATGAGAGTATCAGTTTTATATAGAACATGTTACTGTAGACCTCTTAGTTGGTTTATATTTGAAAATAGATGTTGGTTATTCGTTGGACACATAAATGCACACCTCAAGGAGAAATCAATTCTATATCTTAGATACCCTAGCCTTAGATACAATAGCCTTATATTGACAATATAGATCACAATCATATAGTCAGCTAGCCCCTCCTCCATTATGATAAGTTATGGACAGAGAAGGGTTTAGAAACAAACTAGGAATGTGTGAAGTTTTGTACAGTACCATGTGTCTGCATAGTGCATATTAAAATACAATGCATATTAAGCCTAAATAAATGTCTGGATCCAAACATACCATTGCTGGCCTTGAGTGACCTAAGGAGTAAGGAACCCTTGTATGTGATAAACTAATGTCAAAGGAATGGAGGAAAGAAAGGGAGGGAAGAGAAGGACAACAAGAGTTGCTTTGTGTAACAAGTCGGGGAGATGTACATTTTAATGACGAATGGGTTAAGACACCTTCTGGAGAATCTTTTCTTATTGCTGAGGATAACGATGGAGATGATAAGCTAATAATATTTGGAACAGACAAAAATATTGAGCTACTATGTGAGTCAGATGCAATTTATGTAGACGGTACTTTTCAGACTTGTCCTAAATTGTTTTACCAAATATTCACCATGTTTTACATACCAGTTTTGATGACATACCAGTTTTGTCATCAATTGATCGGGCCGGATTATCCCAGGTTTGCCTACTCCGTCTTTGCCTACTGCACATTTGCCTACTAATTCTTCAATGATTGACTGCACAGAGAGAAGCTACCACTAGCATATTAATCCAATAATTGAGAAAGTTTTAATGATGTCAGTCATTTTCACAAATTGTCCTAAATTCTGAGAAATTTGCAAAATACGCTACCCTTGAAAAAACCTGCTATACGGTACTATAAGGGATATGATATATCATGCAATATACGGCCACATCCCTTAGTACTCTATACAGATGAAAGTAGATATATTGTTTATAACATATCGTTATAATGATGTAGTTTGTACACCCACTACTAATCATACACGTTTATGTATCATATTATCATATCATATTGTTGACTGTCATCACTTTAACAAGTTTGTTTTATGTCATATGTCTGTTGTGATAAGTAGTCACATGGTAAGTAGGTAAGAGTACACTAATAGTAATTGTTGAGTGATCAGTCACTGGATGTTTATAAACATTATATGTTTGTTATAATAGAAAATATATTGGTATATGGTATATTGGTGTAATGGACAACATGAAAAACAGTGTGTATCAGTTTAGTATAAGAGAGTAGAATCATAGTGGCTAATACTAGAATTGTTTGTCTTCCTACAAGTTGAACCACTTTGCTGAAATATTGTGACATTATTATGATAAGAATTAGAATAAACCATACACAGGCTGGAAAGATAAACTGTAACCATGCCTTAGTATGCCTCCTTTATTTCACAAAGAACCAGCATAGCCACTAGACTCTCTTTACAATATGGCACACTCCATTGAGGCATTCATTGACAGAACTGACATGAGTATAATCTTATTACATTTAAGTGTTGGCACAAAATTGAAAAATGCTACCTCATCAGGCTGCTTTCGAACATAAATATTTCATTCACTTTGTAATTGAAAAAGAAATTTGGTTCAAAATAAAGCTTTGCATGTAATTGTGTAAGGACTGTCACTATGAAATTTACAATTGGACATATTAAGTACATGAGAATTTTGCTTAAGTATAATTATGACTTAAATAGTTCTATAGAAATTATATAACACTGTTAAATAGGTTTATTGATTTAATGATATATTGCTATACAGGTTGCATATAGCAAACTTGTTATGATGCTAGAAAGTAAATATAACAGTTTTAATACTAATTAATGTACTTGTTTATGTGCCTACAAAAACAATAGTGGATTAAGTAAACATAGAAAGTAAACACAGCACCATTTGTTTGCTAATTAGCAATCAAATATTGTTTTTTATGTTTAGCTTCTAGTCTGTTACTTGTAACAATATCATGTTCAAAACAAATTTTAATATTACATATCTTACTTTAGGTAGATTTCTGTCTGCAGTCATTATGTCACTTTCTTATTCTAATTTTAATATAACAGCTCCATTAGATAATAAAGAGTCAATATTAACACATTCATTATGTAAAGAGTATTTCAAGTCTCTATATGGTCAGAGTTCTATATAATTATATATATGCCTTATATAAACATATGTTGTCAATAAAGAGATTTGTCACTGATTGATTGTTTAACTAAAATATACAATACTTTATTACATGTAAACATCATATATTATAATCTACATCCACTATATAGTGTTCATAGTATTGGTATGTTTATTATCATAAACTAACACAGAGCTGTTATCACAAACATAGTAACTATCTGATATGATACTCAACTAACATTTCTAAATGGTTATATAAATAATAATTTTATCAGTGATGCATTCACAGTCACAGTAGAGTACAGTATTAATAGTCTTTGTATTGAGTGACATGATGTAGTATTTATAATTTATTGATTTTAGTTGTAAGTTATAGTTTAGCTATTGACTTTCAAATGAGTTACCATTTAGGGTACCCTGAACGGTAACTGACTACTTTTAAATGGTCAAAGTATAACTTATTTGACTGTACCATGTTTCATACTTATAAGCATTCATATGTGGTAAAACAGTGCTTTATTCTACAATGTACATCCCTACCAACTATATTCTTCTGTAGACACTGCTGCTAATCTATAAAATCTGTTTAAGTTTAGTCAGTATTTGACTGTGAAGTCAGTATCTTCTAAAACAATTATAGGATGATTTATCAATTATAATATTTTTATTTCTTTTAGCATTGCATGTTATCTTTTAAATTTTGTCATCTATTGTTTTTGCCTCTTAAGACCATATCTTGTAATAATCAAATTTTATTCTAGTCAAAATTTAATTTAAAAAAAGGTATCATATTGTTATTATGATAATATATAAATTGACCAGACTTTTATTACCTTGGAGTACTTTGAGTCTTGAGTAATAACAAAATTCATAGTCCATGTTTTAGTATCAATACATTTATAGAAGACATAAGCTTGATAATAACAGTTAGGAGGCTTGATATCACCTGATTATGTTAAAAATATTTAAAAGTAATCTATTTATTTCTTACCATGACCTCCTTCAAGATGATGTCCTATAGCTGCTGCAGCTAAACCTATAACACCACCAGCAACTACCCCTCCTACACCTCCTAAAGCAACACCACCAACTGCAGCAGCTGCACCACTAATAACAAGTACTATAGCCAGTAACGAGAACTGTTTGAGAGATATAGTGCCATATTGAGATTCAGATGAGAACGATCCTCCTGGTAAGTATTCAAACTTAAAGGGTGGACCTGACTTAGCAAAAACGAAACTTAAATATTGTGTCTGTCTCTCATCAGTAATATGAGCACAATGCATTAACTCTATTTTAACTGGTTTGTTGAGTTCAGAGGAACTGGATACTGATATATAGCACACACCACTGATAAGTGTACTACCTTCAGGAAACTCAAATTTGCCCAAACCCCACAAACCTTGAGCAGCTACTTCATATATAGACTCTATTGGTGTGATGACCTCTTCAGGGATGACAAGTCTTAACCCACATTGTTCCAATATTAACTCATGTTCAGTATGAGCATTGTAGAGACAGAGCTTCTTTCCTACTGTCACCATTCCTTCAAATGAGTCTATACAACATTAATAGTACATTAATAAAGTATTACATATGATAGGTATAGGTTACCTGATATGTTAGTATAATTCCAATAGTCACATTGGATAGACTTATCACTGAAGTCAGTAGAGACTTGTATCTTCTCTTGAAGATCATGTAAACCTAAACATGAGATTGTGTGTTATGTAAAATCCTATATTAGTGTGTTTTGTATATATAGTGCGTCACTATAAGTAGAATACTGGTTAATAAAGTTTTCATGTCATAGCAAAATTACTTCAACTCTTACATATTTTTTATTGTTTCTCTTTTTATCTATATATCAAGATATGTCAAAAAGTACCATAAAACATACATGGCATGGTAACCATGGATTATTCTACAATGTATCCATTTGGTGACAACTGTAGACTTGGCAGCATGGATACATTGTATCCATGTACATATCATGGTAACCATGGTTACAATACATTGTACCAATAGGTTAACAACTGTGTACATAGTTATGTATCCATATATGTGTTATGGTAACCATGGTCACTATACAATATATCCATAGGGTACAACTGTGTACTTGGGAACATGTATATATTATATCAAGGTACATGTCATGATAACATTGGATTACTATAAAATACATCCATAGGTTGGAAACTATAGTTAGCTACATGGATACATTGTATCCATATATATACAACGAAGTAGATATACCACTAGGGGCATCTTGTATATGTAAATATACCACAGATACATGATATGCACATGTGTACTATGTCATCCATGGATACAATATATCCATGGGAGTAGCTAACTTGCTAGATACATGTTTAATATCCCATGATATAATTATACTGCAAAATATATTGTGGACAATATGTGTGTATTATGTCATCAATGAACATGTTACATGACCATATTGTGTATCCTTGGATTGCAAAGGGATATTAAATCTAATCTGTGGCACTACTGGGCACATATATATACATCGATTACATTACACATACATCCATTCATCCATTCATCCAATATGTTCACTATAGCTCTTACCAGGAATGACATGTTTCATGTCAAGATGAAGTAGAGCCTCTTCAAGTTGTGTCAATGTACCTCCTTTTAGAGACCATTCCTCTAACAAGTACTTCATCTGTTCTGTAGAATCTCCGTTACTTCTGATATCAGTCAGTACAGATTGATCTATATTAAGTTGAAGACCCAGTTGTTCCCAATATCCTTGTACTGGTTGTAGAACAACAGCCAGTTTGGAAAGATAACTGACAAAGTCTGAAATCAAAGAAATAAATAAACAGTAAATTAATATAATAAGTAGTACTTGTAGTCTTTTGATAACTCCTGAGCTGTTGATTAGATTGTTCTAGTTGTTTTTGTAGTGCTGTTATGGTCTCTGCATTCTTGTGAAGTTTACGAGTGAGTTGAGCTATATAAGTGTCTTTTTCATGTACTACATCATGTACTTGTGGTATGTCATGATATCTACTGGTACTTGAGACTATAGTAGGTAACAATGACTAGTCAAATGCCTTTAGATATAAATTTAAACATATATGGTTCACAAGAAACTTAAAAATATATCTATCTTCCTTCTATCCATCTCTATCTATTGTAATGTGCAATCATTCATTCTTTCGTTCATCTACTGCATTCATCCATTCATTCATCTACTCACCCTTTTCAATAGATTGTTCTAGTTGTTTTTGTAGTAAGGTTATGGTTATCTCCTTCTTGTGCAGTTTGGTAGTAAGTTCAATTACACGACTGTCCTTCTCTAGTACTATAATATAGTAAGAAAGAACATTTTGTGAAATGCATTTTTTATCAGTAAATAAACAGATATATGAATTGAATGTCTATCATATCATCCATCTATCCCATCACTGATTCATCTATTTATCCATTTTTCAGTTCATGAATCTATCTAAATATGCATTTGTCCAACCATGAGGAATGGATAACTGTATAATGGACTGAAGGATATATAGCTAAATATATGAATGGATGCACAGATGTATGGATGGATTAACTGATGAATACAAAGACTGGATAGATAAATCATTTTTCATTTATCCATCATTGCTATACATCCATTCATCATATAATCATCCATCCATTCACCAGTCCATGCATATTACTCCATTAATCACTATCGGTATATACACTGTACATTGACATGTCTAGTGATATTTCTGTTCATCTATCCATCAACATCAGTCCATTTAGTCATTTACACATTCATTGTTGTCTATTCATCCATTATATAATTATTCACTAACCTCTTTGAGATTCTGATTCTAGTAATCTTTCTTGAAGACTCTTTATGTTTTGTTGTGTCACTAGTAGTTCCTTAGATTGAAGCTCTTTCTCTTGTGATCTTTCCTCACTGTCATCTTTTTCTGATTTCCTCTGAGACCTTCTCTCATCATATACTGCCTTGATAACACTTAGTGCATTAGAGTCTAGTACAAATCCTACTGACCATTGACCATCTGTTAGGACTATATAAAAGAGCACAACAGTACTAATGTTAGTATATAATGTAGTACTACTAGTATAATATATATGATAGTAATAAGACTACACTATGTAGTACATAACAAGGTCACCTGTTATATAACAGTACATGTATTATACACTACATGTAACAATACCTATACTTACATTATGTACATGTAATAGCAACATAGTAACTAAAACATATAAACAATACTACACATGTAGTCACAAATGTATACACACAATGTTAGTAATACTACCAGTTTGATGTAGATTGGACTTAATGCATACACAATTAAGGAAAATTTAGTGGTTATCATTAAATGAGTACTTACTATATCAAATATCTATAACTTATGGGAGTAAAATATATGTCGTGATTAGGTAATACTATTGTATTTGTATACATTCACAAAAATATTATAGCTATATGTGTATAGTTGTTGTGATATATAATATGAAGTCAACATTAACCATGCTAGTAACAGTACTACAGAGGTAAAATTCAAAGAAGGTAATAATTTGTAATATATTATCATATGATGATACCCACTACCACACCTTCTTAATAACCTATACAATATCCATCATGTTAATGTTACATGTAGTCAATGTAATTCTATATTGTGTGTGTAATGACTTACTAACCGAATTCAATCAACATCGTTATATTTGGGTCTAGAACATCTGCACCTTTATACTGTAGTTTACCACCTACAACTATTAACCACACACAATGTGGTCCAATGATAATTGTTGATAGAGAGGGGATACATCTCTCAGTGACAGAGTCAGGTAGATTAATCTGTAGTTGGTAGAGACATAAATATCATTATATCATTTATATGTGTGTACAGATTGGAGAGCTATAATACAATAATATGTTATTGGTATGATATTAAAACTGAGATTTACTTGGTAACTTGTTACAAAGAGACATATCATTGCAAATGTTAACTCATAAAGTAATATAATTTCAATATTATTTACATTTATATTATCATTTATACAGTATCTTACTCTAGCATGTTCTACTCTGTCTGTTTACTCTGTTTAAGGCATTTATCATGGTCCATTGGAATAACAGTGCAATAGTGTGCTAACTACGCCAGAGACTTTAGATATAACATTTAAATAAAAGTAGCATTCCTAATCAGTGCTGATACGTACTACATAAAACAGGTCAAAATGATGGCTCAAGTGAACCCACCTATGTAAGACCAAAATGTCCTAATGTCACATTGTTAATTTTAGATTTTCTAATTTAAATAGATTATAATTTGTACAAAGGTAACAATTATGATAACACTAACAATAATAACATATTCTAATATATATATATTAGTATAATGGACATGATAAATGCCTTAAACAGAGTAAACAGACAGAATAGAACATAGTATACTTCTAAATATATGGACAGTTACATGTACTAACTAAGTAACTATCATTGTACAATAAATTAGAGGTAATATGATATATTATCAATGACATACCTTTGACCATGACTTATCATTAACATACAGTATCCAACAGTCCTTTATCGTTTTTTTTTCCTTGTTCAGTCCACCCATCACCACTAGTATAGGTGATATTGATCCATTAATAATACTGGCAGCATGATCTCTTCTTTCCTCTGGCCATTGTACCACTGGGTCAGGTTTAGCTATAGTCTGCCAGTGCTAGATAGACAAATGAACTCAACTAACACACATGTTATCAGTCAGTGTATGAATGATAATGGAACATACCACTGTACAGTTGATGATATCCAAAATATAAGTAGTATTAGATGATGTGCCTTCAATATGACCACCAAAGATGATTGCTCTTGTATTGTTTACTGTTTCCATAACAAAGGCACTATTAGGTGGCATACACTGTCCAACAATCTCAGGTATGATCCATTGACCTAAAGGAGAACAAACTCTTCATTATACTTGTATCATATTAGTTAGAAAATCTGTCTTGACACAATGATCACTAATTTTTTTTCCTACCTGGTAGTACATGTCAGACAGTTGTATAATTGCTTTGAAATAAACAAAATATCTCTCTCTCTATATATATATAATTGTATATGATAGATGTCCACTTTATCAAATTTAATATATTGTTTTGTGTGATTTTCAAGAGCAGTGAATGAAATTAACCACATTCTATAACCACTGACACATGTAGCAACCAATGAATTATATAAACCAGTGCTACAACAATGGTTGTGAATGAAAACATTCACATGCTCCTTTGCCTAGCATTCCATAGCTATAGTTGTCCATAGATGCTGCTTCTAATTATATGCTCTTTGTAGCACTGCTCTCAGTATTTCACTATGAAATTAAGATCTTACATAGTATTCATAGAATGATTACAATTAAAATCCTGGATAATCATTAGAACAATCACATTTCTCTTTATATCTAATCTAATATTTTAACAAACGTGAATTAAAGAGCCAATGTATCAACTTAGTAATGACCATTAATAACTACTGAATTTAAAAGTATAATATAATATTATGATAATAGAATATACTAATATATTTTATTTTAGTTTATATTCCATTTATATAATGTTAATATTAATAATAATAATAATAATACATTATATAATAGTTACATGTAGTGACACTAACTGTAATAAGTGATAGTATAAAATTGTGTATTAATGTTCTTACCTGTTGTCAGGTCGAATATATTTTGTTCGTTAGTAGATACTCTACCATTAGGTAACTGATAATATTGAGCTTGTGCTAATTGTATAGAGGGTGGGATCCATGGCCTCCAATAATTAAAAGACAGTGTTGTCCAGTTTGTTCACTTGACATAATACCACCATAGCCCCTCTTCATCACTGCTATGTTGTCATCAGTAGTTTGTAGTTGAGTCCAGGTGAAGGTAGATATATCTAACTCGTTCAGACTGTTATGGTAACAGATGTCATGATGACACCAACCACCGAAATAATAAATCTTGTCATTTATTGAAGTACATAAGTACCCTTTCACTCCTAAAGGGGGATTGCCACTAGTTGATCTAAAGTTCCATACACCAGAGGTAATGTTGAATATTGCAATCTGTGACGTTAGTCTTCTCTTCTCATCGTTATTGTGAACTGAAGGTACTTGAATTCCACCAAACAGGTATAGGTTATCTCCTATCACTTTAGTACTATGTTTAATTCTTACACCAGGTTTATATTGTCCTGTAGAAAATGATATGAAACATATTTTGAGATTACAGTATTAGGTAATTTCACTAGTTAAGTAGTCTCACTAGTTAGACCTTCACTGTAGAGAAAAAAGGTGTAGTTAGTGAGACTACATAATATCTACAAGTGTCGATATTGTACTACTACTTATTAAGGTGGTACAACTCTGTTGAAGTTAGCAGCACATATTTGTAGGCGGACCTTAAAACCGCGGTATGTGTTGCTGCACTTAATGTACATTCCTCATTTGAATGTGCTGCTGCAGAAGCCTAATTAATGTCCCATCACCACATCACACTGCAACAAGGAAACTTGTGTTATTTTGAAAAGACGTCTGAAGGTCAGTGTTTTTGTTAGAACACGTAAGATTTAGAAGCATATAATTTACAAATGAACTATTTTTCAATAAGTTGCTTAATCTAACATCAATAATTTTGTGTTTATATAGAGGGAAGTTGTCTTTGTAGAAGGCACTTAACAGCTATTTCGTATGAAAAGTGAAATTTCTCCATTATTAACAAAGTGAGAACCTACAAGTATAATTCAATGAGGTTATGTCTTGTAATTATTATCTGGAATTACCTCTGGCCAGATGATTGATTTCATAAAATCACTTAAATAGAATGCAGGTTTTTTTTAGACAATCACTCACCAAAGCAAGTAAATAATAATCGATTTCCATTAGCTACATGAAACTTGTATGAAATAATTGTTTGTTAGACTGATATTCTCACCATATCATCAAGGTCAATTGGCCAGCCGTCATCTAAATACTTCACTTTACCAAAATCACTGTAACATTCTCCATTTAATAATTGTCTGATTGTGTGCTGTTTGTATATCATAAACACATGATTTTTTAAATTTTAAATGATATTTGTAAACATACTTCATTTACTTTGATTATTGTTCTAATGAACCTTCTTGTAAATATGCTGTCACTGATACAATGATAGAGTATTAGATATAGTATTCACATATATGAATAACATACTGATCTGATTTGTCACGTCTAAAATTCGGATAACTTTTAAGGTAAAACTCCTTGTCCCATTTTTGTTTAGTACAAAAGATGTCATCCTTATCTGTTACTTTTTGAGATGTAAATGATGGAAGTAGTTTATAATGTACCTGGGTTGACATAAATTTTAATGGTTTCTACGTAATCTGGAGGAACATTTTCCATATGCACTTCTGCTACTGAACAGCTAGGAATTAACAGACAATGTATTAATATACATTATTTCATGGACAACATACCTTATTTTAAGGATCCACTTCTTGTAAGTTGTCAGCTATTTTTATAGATAATGTCAACATGTAATAAACTGTCTCTACCTCAAAATTATCCTCATCGTATGGTATTCTGAGATAACTTGCCACATACTGTTAAATTTAATTATCTGATGTAAATGTTAAATCTTAGCTATGCTTTTCACATACCTTACATATATATACATTTCTGTACATGTCAGGGCATGTGTCCTTATGATTAAATATGTCAGGGTACCCATTTTTAATTAAATCATTTACCAACCTTCACCACATTAATTTTCCAATTGTTATATCTTCTTGCTTCCTTCATTACTGTTGCCCTCCACGTAGCAACTGCTTTCCTGTAAGTTTGTCTCAATCATGTGCAGTATCACATGTGAATATACCTGAAAGTTTCAATGAGTTCATTTGCTTTATCACTTATTTTGTCATGAATAGTATATACCAATACATCCTTATTCTCATGTTGGCTGAACTGTAATAGATAAAGTGATGATAGTACATGTGTTTTATTAGTTTTCACTCACTAGAACCATGTCCTCTTCCAAAATAGGACAAATTATTAGGAATATCTCTCCATATCGTTGGTGTCCACTAGACCTCTGTTGTATATATGGTACATAGTCAAGACTTCTTCGTTACAACTTACTTTCATGTAAAAACATGGATTCACTCTATTAAATTCTGGCATGGATTTGCTTGTCATGCAAATTTGTAAGTCAGCACTGTTTATGACTTCAACATAACCCAAATCCTTTATAATAGAGTTTTTTCAAACATGACCTATTTGATTATTTCAATTACTGACTGTATAAAAGGTTTCAAATTTGTTGTTACTAATTGTCTTCAAAACATTTATAAAAAAAGTATACTGTCTACATTTATTTGAGTGTATTATTAATGATTAGGCATTTGAGATGGACTGTACCTTAGATGAAATAAATTTTTCACTGTTTGATAATTCTTTTATGTCTTTTAAATTGAGGTTTACATCATGCAATGACAACACAGTCAAACTATCGTCAATGGATAATATTGTTTTAAGTGCCAAACCATTGCTCTTATTCAGTGGGATTTTGTGGGTATTAATAACTGACATTTCTGATTGCATTGTTTCACTTGTCTCTGTTTTGGTGTTAACTACTAAATAGAACAAACTGGAATGGAATGTTTTGTGTTTAACAACTCACAATTAGAGTTAAAGTGTACTGGTGGAAATTTATTATCATTATCGCTGTTGCTTTCATACATAGTGTACAAGACTGGTTATCAATAAGAAATGACTTATCTAAGCATTTTGTGTGAATCACTAACTTTCTTGCTTATGAAGATTATTTAGCTCCAACAAGATCATTGTTCGAGCTATTTGAGCTTCACTCTATGATTTATGTAACCTGCCTATGCAAGTAGGCAATTTTTACACTTACTTCTTTAAAATTTAATTTTCTCTTCTCGATGAAACACTTTGCTGCCTGTAAACGTAAATGAACATTATACAAGTTAATGAAGTCTTACCATGCAGACAAATACCCCACAATCACAGGCATTACTCTGTGTTGGACTGTTGCACATCTATGGATGTACAAGTACTATAAAAATGAATTAGTGTAACATACTTTGGAACTCCACTCATGAATGGATAGTTTAAACTTTGACAGTCTACACAAATATAGCCTGCTTTTTTCAAAAGTTATCTATGCAATAATTCCTTACCATATGCTATTAATTAAATGAGGCCAACTATTATGATATGAATCGACTTCATATATGATCTTATCATTCACATCAACAACATGTGTAATTAATGTATCCCAAACATATATTATGTTGATTAAGGCACTGACAATGAGAATCCAATGTTGTGGACGATGAACTGGAAATATGATCATGTCTTTCTCTAACAGATTTTTGCCCTAGAATTTACTACTTTTTGTTTAATTTTAAAGTTATAAAATCCTTACATATTTTGTGACACCACTAAAGCCTCTTGCTTTTAATAATGGAAGGAATATGGAGTCGACAACAGCAATATTCCTCTAGTTTTAACAATTTCTGTGACATGCATGTAAAATTATTTGACTTACATCCTTTGCTAACAATATTAAGTAATTTTGATGTGGGCGTGTCTTCCTCGCCCAGCAATAAGACCATTTATTTATTTTTTAGTACATTTCCTCTTATTGCTGGCTATAGAGACTTTGAATGTAAGTGACAATACGAAATTCAAGTGTGTCAAGTTAGTGCAAATACTATCGTCAGTTGATTTGATGTGGGTGTGTCTTCCTCGCCCAGCAATAAGACCATTTGTTCATTTTTTAGTACATTTCCTCTTATTGCTGGCTATAGAGACTTTGAATGTAAGTGACAATACGAAATTCAAGTGTGTCAAGTTAGTGCAAATACTATTGTCAGTTGTTTTGATGTGGGTGTGTCTTTCTTGCCCAGCAATAAGACCATTTGTTCATTTTTCAGTACATTTCTTCTTATTGCTGGTTATTGAGAGTACAGATGTAAATGACAATATGATATTCAAGTATGTTAAGTTAGTGCAAATACTATCGTCAGTTGATTTGATGTGGGCGTGTCTTCCTCGCCCAGCAACAAGACCATTTGTTCATTTTTTAGTACATTTCCTCTTATTGCTGGCTATAAAGACTTTGAATGTAAGTGACAATATGATATTCAAATGTGTCAGTTTAGTGCAAATACTATCGTCACTTGCTTTGATGTGGGTGTGTCTTCCTTGCCCAGCAATAAGACCATTTGTTCATTTTTTAGTACATTTCCTCTTATTGCTGGCTATGGAGACCTTGAATGTAAGCGACAATATGATATTCAAGTGTGTCAAGTTAGTACAAATACTATCGTCAGTTGATTTAATGTGGGTGTGTCTTCCTCACCCAGCAATAAGACCATTTATTCATTTTTAGTACATTTCTTCTTATTGCTGGCTATTGAGAGTACTGATGTAAATGACAATATGATATTCAAGTGTGTCAAGTTAGTGCAAATACTATCGTCAGTTGTTTTGATGTGGGTGCGTGTTCCTCGTCCAGCAATAAGACCATTTGTTCATTTTTTAGTACATTTCCTCTTATTGCTGGCTATAGAGACCTTGAATGTAAGCGACAATATGATATTCAAGTGTGTCAAGTTAGTACAAATACTATCGTCAGTTGATTTAATGTGGGTGTGTCTTCCTTGCCCAGCAATAAGACCATTTGTTCATTTTTTAGTACATTTCCTCTTATTGCTGGCTATAGAGACCTTGAATGTAAGCGACAATATGATATTCAAGTGTGTCAAGTTAGTACAAATACTATCGTCAGTTGATTTAATGTGGATGTGTCTTCCTCGCCCAGCAATAAGACCATTTGTTCATTTTTTAGTACATTTCTTTTTATTGCTGGCTATTGAGAGTACAGATGTAAACGACAACATGATATTCAAGTGTGTCAAGTTAGTGCAAAGACTATCGTCAGTTGATTTGATGTGGTGTGTCTTCCTCACCCAGCAATAAGACCATTTATTCATTTTTTTAGTACATTTCTTCTTATTGCTGGCTATTGAGAGTACAGATGTAAACGACAACATGATATTCAAGTGTGTCAAGTTAGTGCAAAGACTATCGTCAGTTGATTTGATGTGGGCGTGTCTTCCTCGCCCAGCAACAAGACCATTTGTTCATTTTTAGTACATTTCTTTTTATTGCTGGCTATTGAGAGTACAGATGTAAACGACAACATGATATTCAAGTGTGTCAAGTTAGTGCAAAGACTATCGTCAGTTGATTTGATGTGGGCGTGTCTTCCTCGCCCAGCAACAAGACCATTTGTTCATTTTTTAGTACATTTCTTCTTATTGCTGGCTATTGAGAGTACAGATGTAAACGACAATATGATATTCAAGTGTGTCAAGTTAGTGCAAAGACTATCGTCAGTTGATTTGATGTGGGCGTGTCTTCCTCGCCCAGCAACAAGACCATTTGTTTATTTTTTAGTTCATTTCTTTTTATTGCTGGCTATTGAGAGTACAGATGTAAACGACAACATGATATTCAAGTGTGTCAAGTTAGTGCAAAGACTATCGTCAGTTGATTTGATGTGGGCGTGTCTTCCTCGCCCAGCAACAAGACCATTTGTTCATTTTTTAGTACATTTCTTTTTATTGCTGGCTATTGAGAGTACAGATGTAAATGACAACATGATATTCAAGTGTGTCAAGTTAGTGCAAAGACTATCGTCAGTTGATTTGATGTGGTGTGTCTTCCTCGCCCAGCAATAAGACCATTTATTCATTTTTAGTACATTTCTTCTTATTGCTGGCTATTGAGAGTACAGATGTAAATGACAATATGATATTCAAGTGTGTCAAGTTAGTGCAAAGACTATCGTCAGTTGATTTGATGTGGTGTGTCTTCCTCACCCAGCAATAAGACCATTTATTCATTTTTTTAGTGCATTTCTTCTTATTGCTGGCTATTGAGAGTACAGATGTAAATGACAACATGATATTCAAGTGTGTCAAGTTAGTGCAAAGACTATCGTCAGTTGATTTGATGTGGGCGTGTCTTCCTCGCCCAGCAACAAGACCATTTGTTCATTTTTTAGTACATTTCTTCTTATTGCTGGCTATTGAGAGTACAGATATAAATGACAACATGATATTCAAGTGTGTCAAGTTAGTGCAAATACTATCATCAGTTGATTTGATGTGGGCGTGTCTTACTCACCCAGCAATAAGACCATGTGTTCATTTTTTAGTACATTTCTTCTTATTGCTGGCTATTGAGACTTTGAATGTAAACAACAATATGATATTCAAGTGTGTCAAGTTAGTGCAAATACTATCGTCAGTTGTTTTGATGTGGGCGTGTCTTCCTCGCCCAGCAATAAGATCATTTGTACATTTTTTAGTACATTTCCTCTTATTGCTGGCTATAGAGACTTTGAATGTAAGCGACAATATGATATTCAAGTGTGTCAAGTTAGTGCAAATACTATCGTCAGTTGTTTTGATGTGGGTGTGTCTTCCTCGCCCAGCAATAAGACCATTTATTCATTTTTTAGTACATTTGTTCTTATTGCTGGCTATTGAGAGTACAGATGTAAATGACAACATGATATTCAAGTGTGTTAAGTTTTGCAAAGACTATCGTCAGTTGTTTTGATGTGGGCGTGTCTTCCTCGCCCAGCAATAAGATCATTTGTTCATTTTTTAGTACATTTCCTCTTATTGCTGGCTATTGAGACTTTGAATGTAAACGACAATATGATATTCAAGTGTGTCAAGTTAATGCAAATACTATCGTCAGTTGTTTTGATGTGGGTATGTCTCTTCCTCGCCCAGCAATAAGACCATTTGTTCATTTTTTAGTACATTTGCTTTTAATGCTGGTTATTATGACTTCGAATGTAAACTGTTGTAATGATGTATATTAAGAAATCACATTGAATGATGGTGTCATCTTTGTATATGACAAACCATTATGATTTTATATTTGGATATAAGAATGTTAAACTTATCACTGTGAAGTGAACTTAAACTACCTGTTTCAATTCAGTAATAAAATTCATGTAAATATTTATAATAACCTAATTTTTTAGACTTGTATGCAAAACAATCTAGTATAAGGAATTAAGGACAAGTTTTGCTGAAGGCCAGTGACTGTGGTGCTAGTTTTATCGATTATTTATGATAACAATTTCATGCTAAAAATTTTGTTCTTAAAATATAAAAAGTAATTTATTACAATTTATTAAACAAAGTATTTTGAAAGTAATTAATTGGCTATCATTTATAATATATTAACTAAACGGATGTAATGTTCTGTCTTACACACAATGTGATTGTTGTTGTAAGTTTCAGTATACAGCAAAACAGCAATTACAGCTCCACCCTATCAAAATACTTGAAACCACAAATATTTAATAAGGCGTGGTTATCTAGTACCTGAGGAATGTGCTGCTGCACTACGCACACATAGACAATTGTGTAACTATGTACTTATTCAATGTACCATATAATTAAATTACCATAATGTAATGTGTGTAACTGTTTACTCAAATTTACTACGCACACATAGATAATAGAAATTACAGCATATTTAAATCTCACTAATGCCCTATTAGATGGTATAATAGTTAGGCCACTATCCATCCTGATAAAAAAGATTATCACAATCATGAACCCGGCCCACTGAGCTAAAGTATCTTGCTCTCGTGCTCTGGTCTATAGTATCCTTGCAAAACATTTAACCAGAAATCCTTTTTATTCCTCCATCAAGGAAACCTACAAAAACTCATTGAGATCAATCTGTTACCTCATCATTTTCAAGATGTGTTATACAAAGTATCCAGAAAAAGATTCCTGGGATGACATGTAATTACCAATTTTATCTCCAAGAAGATTCCATTACCTGTTAAGAAGACAGGTACTCTTTCAAGGAGTAATGACTGGAAAGTATTACATAAAATTGAAGATAAAAGACAACAGATAGACGAATTGAAACATTTATTTATAGACATCAAGTTAGAAACAAAGTTAATTCAAGAATAAACACTCTCAACAAAAAGACTTAGTATTTCCACAAATGGAGGTACCTTCAGATGATCACAAATCTTCAATATATGCACACAACATTGACAAATTTCAAATTTTGATGACCATCCTGTAATAAGCCAACAACAGACCTCTGTACCACCGAGACATTAGAAATTAGTTGAAAAAGATGTAGGACTAGATGTAGTAACTATATCAAATCTCATGACCAACAAGAAAAGACTTCCACATCTCCTCATACAAAAAGAATGAGTGCTTCAGTTGCACCTAAATAAATTTCATGACAGATGATTTCTTATACATTTAAAAGATATTGCTGTTGCACAAACAACTTGAGGTAATGAATAGTAAATATATATATATAAATGATGAAATATGTTTACTACATATCTAAATCTTACCTGTCCATATACCTCAAAAACCAGTTGATAGGAGAGTCAGTGACATTGGATATGACTCAGAAGATGACGAGATGTTATTAAGACCTGTGATTAATATGATTCCTAAAGATGAACAAACAACAAAAATTAACTTAGATGTTGCTGATCCATCCAGAGAGGTAAGTGATAATGTTATAGAGCAATGTTTGTAAATTGAGACTATTAAGCATAAAATGTATTGATGAACATATTTACAATATTACTAAGTACATTTATTACAGTTTACTTCAATACGTGTATGTACTTTGTATGTATACAATCAGGTAAGATTTATGGTTAGTAATGTAAACTCATATTATATATTTGTAAGTTTTCTAACCACAGATCACACATACTACTATACGTACATGTATAAGACCAGTATAGTCTAGTATAGACCAGTATGGTCTAGTAGATAATTTAATGAAATAGCCAGGAAAAGATTTCTTAACAAGAATAAAATTGACAATTATAGAATCTAATTTTAACAAACAATTCAATGTAGGTTTACCTGATACAATAAATCATAGCTTGGTATTCATTTCAAAAATTCACTAAGTTGTCTATTTAAAACTTACACCAATTTTTTTCATACTATACCATAGTGTCTTTAGTATAGAGATCTTACTACAGTATAATTTAATTTAGTGGGACTAGTATAGTCCTTAATACACCTTAATATTCCATGTAGATGTTGTCATTAACAAATCAATTGTTCTTCTCTTTTATTGTTGGAGTCACTTAAAATTGAACTAAACGATATCAAGACAAGTTAGATTCCAGTGAATTCTATAAAGAAAAATCTGAACTTCAAGTAAAGTAAACTAGTATATCTGACAAGTCATGTATCTTGTTAGATTAAGTTGATGTTAGTAAACATGACAAGATCAGTAAGTACACTGCCCTTAATGTAAAAGTTACCACAGTTAATACAGAGGTAAAAATACATTAATTAAGTTTATATGTAGTGTTTGTCATTACATATCAAAGCTTTAGGTTTAGTTCATATAAGTATTGTAAGTGTCTTTTAAGTAAGATGTGTCCTAATAGTAGTTTGTATTGTGTATGGTTTACACCCTCTAAATAGATAAATGGATGGATAGTGGATATAATGGATGAATAAAGGTCTTGATAGATAAATGAAGTCCTTTAAATTGTAGTTAGTTTCAATAGTTCCATATTAATAGTATAGAGAAGTGACATGTTGCATATCTATCTATTTATCTCTCTCTCTCTCTCTCTCTCTCTCTCTCTCTATATATATATATATAGTATTAATACTTGTATTCCTTATACAGATATAACAATATTAGCAAAACATTACTAGTTCCTTCTAATGTCAGTAATCATATTATACATCATAGCTGCAACTAAATGATTACTTAGTAAGTTAACTAGCAATATATATTAGAGTACATCAATTTATGCTATTTTATTGTATCTATGAACTTCTTTTCTAATCTTGATAATGATGATACACTTCAAGCTCAGAGGGACTAGTTGACAGGAGTGACTTCCAGGAACTGATTTGGATTTGTCACAAGTCATGTATAACTTCATTAGGAGGTCAAATTGTAACAAGTCCAACAACACTAATCATATGTGTATGTAATTATATAATACTATTATAACAATGGTATTCTACATGTAGTGTAAGTGATTCTTGCTTTATATCTGTATTAAATGTTAGCTTATCATAGTAAACATGACAAGATGAATGTACTATCCTTAATGTAGAAGTTATCATTGTTAATAGAGAGGTTGTTATAATATAGTTATTAAGTATATTTATAGTATATGTAAGTATTGTTAGTAAAGTGTGTTCTAATAGTAGTGTAATGTTTACATCCTCTAAATGGATAGATGAATTGATGGTAGATAGTTTAATACTTGTACCAGTTAATTCTGAATATGTCATATTAATCAACTATAATTAGACATAATATACATGTACATGTACAATATACATAATAGGATTATTGATTGCCTGTATCTTTCTTTTACCACTTTTCCTTCTACTCTCTCTCTCTCTCTCTCTCTCTCTCTCTCTCTCTCTCTCTCTCTCTCTCTCTCTCTCTCTCTCTCTCTCTCTCTCTCTCTCTCTCTCTCTCTCTCTCTCTCTCTCTCTCTCTTAATCTCTCATATCTCTCTTTCCCACCACCATTTTAGTGATGTGTATGCTTGTCTATATAAGAATGAAAATTCTGACTTTTGTTTGTATAATGTATAGATGTATTGTGAACTGCATATGAATGTTTTTTACTTCTTTTTATTGATATCATCGGGTTTGATTAACAACACAAAAATATTACCAACACTTAAATTCTGTATCCACAACAATGCTTGGAATGTTTGGCTTAGCATAAATGGAATGTTGATAGCTACAATCAAACATGTTAACTCACTATTTAAAAAGGAGTGTTAATTACTTAAAAAGGAGATTCTCAAATACAAAATAGGCCTATAACATCCTAAGAGTTGTAATATCAGCACACTTCTGAAGTAATCCAGTTGCACGTGAACAGTTGACAAATGGTAACTCAACAGCAAGTTATAATGAATACGCAAACAACAATACAACAAAAAGAAATTGCAACATTGACCAACAAATAACAAGAAGAAGTCACAACAGTAAATAACGACATTGAAATATCAAGTAAATATTTCACTTGCAGTATCTTTCTACTTCCTCTTTCTCACACTGACTAACAAAATGAAAATAACCTAACTTAAATACACTAATAAGAAATGAATAATAATTATATTAAATAATTTAAATATGAATAATTAACCTTTAACTTTGATGTATAACAACTTTTAACATTGAAGGTGAATTGACACAAGGTTTTTTAGGTGTGGTATAAACCTGCTCATAATTATGGCAAACGTCATTGTTAATACATATCAACCACAAAAGTGTTATAATACATGTTGATGTATGAAGTTACCTAAGTACATATTAAACTATGTTAGATACAATTTGCATTATGCAAAAAAGGTTAAGTCCTTGAACTGAACTTATTGCACCACTTCTAAGTAGACCCACTTGACAAGTGACATTAGTATTATATGATTCTAATGTAGTAACACCACTTTGTGTAGATACTGGTGATCCATTAGGTAAGTACCAGACACCTATCATACTCTCATTAAAAGCACTCTGACACCATATACCATCATTTTGACCATCATCATTTTGATCAACATCATAAAACTGACTGGCTCTCACCATAAAGTAGTTAGGTATTGATCTATTCTCATAACTTAGATAAAGTCTCACACCTATATAACACGATTATTTAAACATATAGTATAATATTGTATATACTGTACCGGTACCAGTAGTAGGTCGAGAAGGTAGAGTACCAAATGCAGCCTCTCCTAGTGTTATAATCATGACTATCAATAGTCCAGCTGACTGTTGTTGTATCATCATAACTATAGGTAGTAAAGTTTACATTAAAATAATTACTGGTATTTCACTCCACTACTCTAGTACTATAAAAATTGCCATTATAGAGAAATGATATATATAACAACATTACTCACATCTGTATATGTATTGGTTACATTTTGTCATTTAGTCAGAGTTAAGGTCACAATTCTTTGCCTCAAACTTTATATTGAGGTAATTTAGTGATTTGGTAAGAGTATAATATAATGTATGACATTAACTGTGTATATAAATTGTCTATATAGTGTTATTACACACACAAAATAAACATCATATATATGTTAGGTACATTAATATCTATTATATTAAATTTGTTTGTTCTCACATATATTATCTTTGACCGGTAACAACTAGCTATGTGATAAATATCAAGTATTCTATTTAAAAATGTAATCATAAAGCAACAACTTAATTGGATGAAAGCAACCATCCAGTTTAGATTGATCTCAGAACATATCATACATAGACTAATAGAAATTGATAGTCTTCATTGTGACAAACATAATAGTTTTATTTAGTTTTATAATAACCCATATTTAGCAAATGTAACCATGGCAACTGTAGTCCAAATATTTCATATTATATTATACACATCCGGTTGATTAATAAAAAAATGAACGAGTTAACTAGAAAGTCGGAGATTAGAAACTTGGAAATTGATCACTGAGTCTACTATGCATGATGCCTGTTAAATTTGAATTCTTCAATTTAAAATGTAAAAAGATTATAATCCTGTACGTTATGACTTTGGCGGTATCGTTCGTGTTCGTCGTCGTCGCTATGAACGCGGCATCATTTCGACCGCTATCACGGAGTCTTCCTGATAATACAGTATCTATCCAGCCAAAGGTACTTCCTGTTAAGAAAAGTTATCGTTGTAGACACCTAAATACTTCAATTTCTGATAGCATTACTACAGTTGGTAGTAATGGGAAAATCATTTTATTATGGACAACTTGGTTTGGCAAAAATTTTGTTAAATATCTTGGTAATAGTAGGCCAGTAACATGTGGACATAACAGAAACAAGTGTTTTCTTACTGGTGACAAGAATCTTTATTCTAATAGCAGTGCTGTAGTTTTTCATATTTCAGAAGTTGATTTATTAAAAAGTATTATTTCTGCTAATAATATGAGTCGACCGCCACATCAGAGATGGATTTTCTACACTAAAGAGCCACCACCATGTATTAAAAGATATCATGAATTTATCCCATATTCCAGATCTTTATTTAACTGGACAATGACATACAAGTTTAGTTCAGATATTAGAGACAGTTATTCCTTCATAGTTCCTGGAAAGTTTAAAAACGGTTATGATTCTAATAAAAACTATCTTGAAAACAGAACTAAAACAGCAATTGCTTTTATAAGCAATTGTAAACGTCCTCGTTTACGTGCAGTAATGGAGTTAAAGAAATATATTGATGTTGATGTTTATGGTAAATGTGGGAAATCATGTAAACCAAACTGTTTCTCTTTGTTACCAAAGTACAAGTTTTATTTGGCTTTTGAGAATTCTATATGTGAAGATTATATTACAGAAAAAACATACAAAAATGCTTTAAAAAATGAAATAGTTCCTGTAATAATATCAGGAGCAAATCTATCAAATCCTGAAGTCATCCCTCCCAATTCTTTCATTAATGGACTTGATTTTAATGGAGCAGTTGATCTGGCTGATTACCTGACGAAAATTGGTAGTGATCCTCAACTTTATAATAAGTTCTTTAAATGGAGAGATGAGTGGTCTATAGTAGATGGTGGGGCCTATCGTGTTCCTTGTGAAGTGTGTAACAAACTATATGAGCCTAATCAATGTATAACAGTATATGATGACATTGAACAATGGTATAGTGTCCAACATGACTGTAAACAATATCCAACATGGAATGACATCATCATTTCCGATAGCAAAATAAATATAAGTGTTAATAATTCATTATTCAGTTTTATATAGAACATGTTACTGTAGACCTCTTAGTTGGTTTATATTTGAAAATAGATGTTGGTTATTCATTGGACACACAAATGCACACCTCAAGGAGAAATCAATTCTATGTCTTAGATACCCTAGCCTTAGATACAATAGCCTTATATTGAGAATATAGATCATGATCATATAGTCAGCTAGCCTCTCCTCCATTATGATAAGCTATGTAGATTATGATCATATAGTCAGCTAGCCCCTCCTCTGTTATGATAAGTTATGGACAGAGGAGTGTCTAGAAGCAAACTAGGAATGTGTGAAGTTTTGTACAGTACCATGTGTCTGCATAGTGCATATTAAAATACAATGCATATTAAGCCTAAATAAATGTCTGGATCCAAACATACCATTGCTGGCCTGGAGTGACCTAAGGAGTAAGGAACCCTTGTATGTGATAAACTCTATACAGATGAAAGTATATATATTGTTTATAACATATCGTTATAATGATGTAGTTTGTACACCCACTACTAATCATACATGTTTATGTATCATATTATCATATCATATTATTGACTGTCATCACCTTAACAAGTTTGTTTTATGTCATATGTCTGTTGTGATAAGTAGTCACATGGTAAGTAGGTAAGAGTACACTAATAGTAATTGTTAAGTGATCAGTAACTGGATGTTTATAAACATTATATGTTTGTTATAATAGAAAATATATTGGTATATGGTATATTGGTGTAATGGACAACATGAAAAACAGTGCGTATCAGTTTAGTATAAGAGAGTAGAATCATAGTGGCTAATACTAGAATTGTTTGTCTTCCTACAAGTTGAACCACTTTGCTGGAATATTGTGACATTATTATGATAAGAATTAGAATAAACCATACATAGGCTGGAAAGATAAACTGTAACCATGCCTTAGTATGCCTCCTTCATTTCACAAAGAACCAGCATAGCCACTAGACTCTCTTTACAATATGGCACATTCCATTGAGGCATTCATTGACAGAACTGACATGAGTATAATCTTATTACATTTAAGTGTTGGCACAAAATTGAAAAATGCTACCTCATCAGGCTGCTTTCGAACATAAATATTTCATTCACTTGGTAATTGAAAAAGAAATTTGGTTCAAAATAACGCTTTGCATGTAATTGTGTAAGGACTGTCACTATGAAATTTACAATTGGACATATTAAGTACATGAGAATTTTGCTTAAGTATATGACTTAAATAGTTCTATAGAAATTATATAACACTGTTAAATAGGTTTATTGATTTAATGATATATTGCTATACAGGTTGCATATAGCAAACTTGTTATGATGCTAGAAAGTAAATATAACAGTTTTAATACTAATTAATGTACTTGTTTATGTACCTACAAAAACAATAGTGGACTAAGTAAACATAGAAAGTAAACACAGCACCATTTGTTTGCTAATTAGCAATCAAATATTGTTTTTTATGTTTAGCTTCTAGTCTGTTACTTGTAACAATATCATGTTCAAAACAAATTTTAATATTACATATCTTACTTTAGGTAGATTTCTGTCTGCAGTCATTATGTCACTTTCTTATTCTAATTTTAATATAACAGCTCCATTAGATAATAAAGAGTCAATATTAACACATTCATTATGTAAAGAGTATTTCAAGTCTCTATATGGTCAGAGTTCTATATAATTCTATATATGCCTTATATAAACATATGTTGTCAATAAAGAGATTTGTCACTGATTGATTGTTTAACTAAAATATACAATACTTTATTACATGTAAACATCATATATTATAATCTACATCCACTATATAGTGTTCATAGTATTGGTATGTTTATTATCATAAACTAACACAGAGCTGTTATCACAAACATAGTAACTATCTGATATGATACTCAACTAACATTTCTAAATGGTTATATAAATAATAATTTTATCAGTGATGCATTCACAGTCACAGTAGAGTACAGTATTAATAGTCTTTGTATTGAGTGACATGATGTAGTATTTATAATTTATTGATTTTAGTTGTAAGTTATAGTTTAGCTATTGACTTTCAAATGAGTTACCATTTAGGGTACCCTGAACGGTAACTGACTACTTTTAAATGGTCAAAGTATAACATATTTGACTGTACCATGTTTCATACTTATAAGCATTCATATGTGGTAAAACAATGCTTTATTCTACAATGTACATCCCTACCACCTATACTCTTCTGTAGACACTGCTGCTAATCTATAAAATCTGTTTAACATTAGTCAGTATTTGACTGTGAAGTCAGTATCTTCTAAAACAATTATAGGATGATTTATCAATTATAATATTTTTATTTCTTTTAGCATTGCATGTTATCTTTTAAATTTTGTCATCTATTGTTTTTGCCTCTTAAGACCATATCTTGTAATAATCAAATTTTATTCTAGTCAAAATTTAATTTTATTGACATATATGAAGCTTTATAGCTAATGTGTGAAGTAATAGCATATGCAGTTACTGATGTCATGCTTGTGATCTGTTTATTTCTTACATGATATCAGTATTACTATTAGTATATAGACACAAAATGTGACACTCTATACCCTTTGACCAGTAGTAAAAATTTTCCAGCTAATTTTTGTCTTTGTTTCTTCAAGCTTTTCCAAAGTTGCCACCAACATGACATATAATATACTATGGTCATATAGTAACAAATAGTACACAAATAAATAGTGATTAATTTTGATGAGATATTTTATGTTTTATACTATATACTTGTAAATGGCCATCCATACATAACTGTATATACAGTGTTATACTCTCTGTCTAATATTTTGATCATAGGACCCACACCTACTATCATCATAGTACCTTCAGTCCTTACTACATCTACTGTAACAAGTCCCCCTACAAACAGACTTACTACTGGTTAGTTATATTACTACTGTTGTTCAATATCTCTCTTATATCTAGTACTTGATGGAGTTATTTTTGGTATTACTATTAGTATTATTATCTTACTAATAGTAATAACAATTGTTATATTAACTATCTTGAAGTATAGAGGTGAGTACTATATAGTAATGAGTTGTACTATTACCACTGTGTGTGTGTGTCCTATTAGCATCTATTACTAAACTGAGTAGAGATGAGACTAATCCAGAGATAAAAAAAATCTCAAAACACAAGGAAGACTATGGTAGAACTAAAGAACCAGATCATCAGTCATCAATTGAAATGTCTAAGAGTGTAGCATATAGTACAGTGGAACAACAACCATAACTTATTACTCCTCCGATTTATGAGACAATAAATTAAAATAATAATAAAAATACTATTGTTTTTTTAAATTTTGAATGTAATAAATAACAATGTTTTGTCAGGAAATTAGATTTTGTTTTAAAAATATTAAGAAACTTAAATCACCATTTGAAAAGTTTACAAACCACAATTTCTGTTTGTAAATAAATGAGATAGTTATGTACAATACATAAAAAATATGAACAAAGAAGTTTGATTTGTCAATTATATGTTTGATTCTGTCAGTGATTCTATAACAAAAATATGTTAATATGAATGAAATGATAAGTTTCATCTAAACACTCATAACATTGTCTCAGTACTATAAGTAATGAAAACGAAAACGGTTATGATATTAGCAATGCTTGCATATTGCTTTGTGATTTTTGTTACAATTTATTATCTATACTATAAGTAAAGATCATTAAATAAATATGACTAAAATTAATGTGTTTGCTATTCAGCAAGAGTCACTACATGTACATATTTTAAAATACTTTATCAAATGAATATTTTAGACTTACGTAAATGTATAAATATTTCTGACATGTATCTTAGAATTATGCTAACTACTGTACAAGTGAAAGTATAATACAATCAATATAATAATAGCAAGAACATATATAGAAGTCATGTATGGATATATAGAACTGTTATGCATATATAGGAACTGTATATATACAAAACTGTTTTTTGAGATGTTTTAACAGTGGTTTCGCTACATTTATACAAGCCTATTATAAACAAATTACCTTATGCTTTACCAAAGACTTTACATGTAGTTTGTATGTCTGTTAAGCTGATAATTATGTTGAGTATGTTGTTTGTACAAAATGTTATGATCTTTATAATCCTCAATGACAATCATTGTAAACAAGAATTTAAAAAGTGCTGTTTTATACGGTTTTCAAACTATCTTCATCCTAGTAGGTGTAAACCTCGTAATGAAATACTAGTGAAAAGGGTTAAAATTGGTAGAAGGTATAAACTTTTACCTAGAAGTGTTTATTTATTGTGATATTGTGAGTTCATTAAAAGAAATGGCAAAGTGAAAGGGATTTCTTGAAAGATCTCACTGTTGGAGAACCAAGTGCAGTAAGATATTTTAGGAGATATATATGATGGGAGGATATGGAATAAACTAAAAACTATTAATGATAGACCATTTCTTGTCCCTCAAAATAATTCATGTTTAAGTCCCAATGTTGATTGGTTTATTCCTTAAAAAAAAACCCCTATTCTGTTTGTATCATTTACTTCTGTGTCTTAATATACTTAGAAAGAAACGTTTTAAAGAAGAAAACATGATTTTAGTTGGAATAATACCCGGTCCTAATGAACCAAATTAGCACATAAATAGCTTTTTTCTCCAATGTTTAGAGATTTGCAGTTACTGTATGGTAGTGGTACATTTTAAAAATTTTCCACTCTTTTTGGTTTGACAACCATGAGAGCTACTCTAACATGTGTTGCATGTGATCTTCCTGTAATTAGAAAAGTTTGTAGATTTTCGAATTTTAAAGCTAACTTTGGTTGTTCAAAGTACATGAGAAAGTTTGTGACATCAGCATTTGGAAGTAACCATTGTATGGTGGCTTTGATTGTGAGATCTAGACTGCTCGAGATATAGACATACATAAATCTAAAGCTTTGAAATGTTAAGAAGTTCGTACAAGTTCTGATTGTACAGCTATGTGGTGTGAATGTGGTGTTAAATACTCTGGACTTTTGTTAATTCCTCACTTTAATATTGTATGTTGTCATTGATCCTATGCATTGTGTATTTCTAGGATTAGTAAAGCATACTATTTAGACATGAAAGAGAAAGGTGTTCTTCAGGCTATCAGTTTGATACAGGAAAAATGATTTCATTGTTCCTCCTTCTAAGAAATTGCTTATCAGATTTTGACTCGTTTTGATCTTTCTGTTGTTTTTCATATGGACACTACAATGGCATATTGGAACGTGTTACCAAGTCTTCGATTTTTCCAGGAAAACAAATGTTTTGGAAGTTTTTAGGAATGCAAAAGGTCAAACAATTAAGTACTTTAATAAACCATTATGATGACTTTCTATCAGCTGTATATGAACAGTTCAATTGAAAACTAAGAGTGATTATAGTTGATTTTGATCAGTCATAAGCACAAGATCTTTTAATATAATGCAACAGATAAAGAGGTTTTCGTGTACTATGTCGGAAAATGATGCTGAAATAAATTCATCAGTACCTATTTTTGCCTTTCAAGGAGAACTTCTTCATTGACAATGAGCTTATCTACTTATATAAAATGTATCAGTGCTTGTATCCAACAATGGACAATGTTCAAGTTTTACAAAGAATACAAAAATGTATAATTAATTGCGAAGAATGAATTTCATGCAACTGTTGTTCAAAAAATCTACTTCAATTGTTACTAAATGGCCAAATATTTCAGTAACAGATACTCAAGGTGAAGCATCTTTTTGAATAGGACAAGTAATATCATTTATTAAACATGATATAGTATCATCTCTGAACATATCTACTACTAAAGTTCATATTCTGGTTCTTGTACAATCATATGGTGATCATTTGTTAAGGCATTATAATATAAATTCATCTGTTGTAGTTTGTTCTACTGTATTTGATCATTAATCATGTACAAGTTTCATCCAATTAGTAGAATTATGTGTCATTGTGCTATATTTTCCTTGTGAATTTCTCTCACATTTGATTATGGTATAGACTATGTTTATGTTGCTGCTCCTCTTATGAAATATAAGACTGCTTGATCATATTTGCTAATGAATATATATAACTACTTTATTTTGATGAAAAAAGTGTTAGCTAATCTAAAAATCATAATAAATGATAATTTTTCATGTGAACTTCCAAAAATATTATCAGTTGTACATGCAAATACAACATTATGACCCATGCAATAAAATAAAAATTAAGAATTTTATATCCTTCTTATATACTGAAGAGTTATAAGCTTTTTTTTGCAATATTAGACAAAAATAAACAATACTTATAAAAAAGAAAGTTATAAGACTCTAATTTAGTCCTACATATAACAATGTTATAAGACAATACTTATGTCTATCTTATAACATATCACAGAATAAAATGCCTTATAACAAGTAGAAAGCATAAGCATAGTATAGTGCATATACTGGCATACACTTAACTTCTTTCACAGTGATGTAATACTATACCCTAGACCAAGCCTTAAATGTCAGAACCTAAATGTATTAACTGCACATCAAAGTATGGCATTTCCTCATGACAACTCACCCACAAGAAAGAAGCCACAAATGATTTTTGTATTGGACATACCTCCCTACCACATGCGAACACTTTCTGTGACATCAATGTTATTGAACTATATGAACTGTCAATTCCATAGTAATTGCTAATCATAATAGCATATGTTGTTGATAGTTTTCAATGATCGCAGTACTTTGTAGTTATGAAGATGACCATCAATTAGTTAAAACAAAAAAATAATTAAAGGTTAGATTGATTTACATGTAAAAGGAAAAAGTAATAGCATTTATTGAGCATCCACAGTCATTCATACATATATTACAACAGTAACATTGACAACAGACACTGACATCACATCCTTCAAAGTCTGAAAACAACAATTGTCGTTTACAAATGGTAGTATTGGTACAATAATCAATCATTTCTTTGCTGATGACTCTATAGTCTCTTGGTGTAAGATATAATAAAGCACAGCATAAATCACCATCCCGTCCGGCCCTTCCAGTCTCTTGAATATAGCCTTCAAAATCATCTGACAGTCCCTAATGTATTATTTGTCAAATATCAGGTACGTCTAGACCCATACTAAAAGCAATCGTGGCAATGACGATTCTGAAATGACTAGTAGATAAACAGAATGATTTAACAATGTTTTCTTTTACTTCCTCTTGAGTATAACTCGTATACATATCAACAATTCAATATTTAGAAAGAATTGAAGGTGTTCTAATAGGATGAGTGAAGTTGCAGAGCATTCTTCAAAGCGACGGGCAAAACATAATCATTTTTGGGAAGTTTTACGATGTGGTAGGGAGGTATGTTTTACAATACTCAACTAATCCATTCGACTATTTTTACCAATTCTCCCATTGTAGTTTTATTTTTAACGATATATAAAACATTTTCTTAATTGGAGGGATATATACAAGTACTGGCTAACACATTCCTAACATTCAATAGACTTTATCACATGTACTCTTTGAAGCAGTTGCAGTCAAAGCCATGACATGTACAGTTAGTGGAACAAGACTTCTAATTTCTCCAACTCTACGATATGTCTCTCTAAAAGTGTTTCCCCTGAAGAATTAACACCAATAATTATCAAGTTAATTTGACACCGTATTACTCACCATTTTGGAACACAATGTGCTTCATCAATAGCAATACAAACAAGATTATCTGTGAAAATTCGACTTACTAGTACATCTTTCCACTGCCTGTTATTTAGTAATGACTCCGGGCTCATATTAATTAACTGGCTGGTACAATCCTTGATGCCTCGAACTCTTTCAATATCACAATGAGTTTCAGATATAAACTCAGCAAATATCCCAATCTCAATAATTTTTTTCTGATCCATCATTAATGCAACTAGTGGTGATACACATAATACAATTGATAACCCTTTAACATTACGAATACGATCATAAACCTTTAGTAGAATGGAATAGCATAGCGACTTTCCATATCTAGTTGGAAGACAACAGAAAACATCATTCCAGAAATAAATGCACTAATTACTTCTCTTTGTTTCTCTTTGAAAGTAAATCCAAATTCTTTGGCAACTTCATCGATTTTAGAGACAACGTTTGCAGTAGACATATCTTAACACTTATACACATACTTCAATTTGATGATGTTCATATTTCACACTACCTCTAATTGCATACCAACACCCGCGCCACATTCCTTACTGGGGACACAAAACTACTGTAGCTTGCGAGTAGGTCAGGGACGAGACTAAGTTGCTGATCGATAGAACGATTTCAGAGAAGGTCTTCTGTTGTCTCCTCTTGAAGTCAGCCTGTTGCTGAGCTGTTGCACCACTTCTGAGATCTTCGATCCCATCTACTAATCCCCACAGTCCCTTAGCTAGCAGCAGGTGTTTCATCTGAAAATTCCAGACAGACCAGTTAGATTTGTCTAATTTGTCAATCAACCACTTTGTCTCTGCAATATCGCTGCTTCAGCCATCTGCTGTTTTCCGGTAGACTATATTTCCAGGACTCTCAGTAGACAATTCTCAGTAGCTCTAGTCAGCTCGCCGTTCTGGGCTCATAACCTGTTAGCAGAGTTAAGATACCAACAACAAAACGTACAAAAATCAATGAATATATATATATACAGCTGACATCACATAATTATAACCACAAGTTTACATAACACATGACAACTAATAATAATACTGTAGAAACTGTAAATTACCATCTTCAACAATAGATTGGTTATTAATAAGTAAATGACAAATTAACATTATGAAAGAGAGTTTTTCAAATGATTATTCATCCATTTAATGAATCTATCTTTATCTGCTTTAATTGAATTGATAATGCTTCCTCGAATTGACTTAATTAAAGTGTGTATGTTGTCTGCCATTAAAGCATCGAAAGACTTTAGAAGTGTTGTGTAGTTATGTAACAATACAATAAATGTCTTTGTCAAGTTCAGCCTTGGAATGGACACTGCTTACATGAACGCAGCCCAGATATTCTATCAAATTGTTCCACCACATTGAAAAGAGTTCCAGTGTATCTGCTAGTTCTTACTACAGATTTAGATGACAAACTAGACATCTGACTATAAACAGATCATGTTCTACATGTAGGTCTACTGATATGTTAGCACCAGGTGCTCCTCTGGTGTTAACATTATATCAACATAAATTTCCACACTCTCATCAATCGTTCACCATCTCCTATTCATGAACACTATCATTGAATTCCAGAAGGAGAACACCAGGCCAACAGACAATATTTCTCTAGCATAAGCTTTAACCTGATCTTTGTCATCATCTTCCATTGTATTAAAGGCAGTTAAATTGATGTATAAACTGACCATATCAGCCAATGCTGTATAAAACAGTTCCCTTCCAAACACCTTATTCTTGTCAAGCTCTAAGTGAGAGAAATGTGTAGATATAGGATTATCTTCTCTTGTATCCATTTTGAAGTAGTCTAGAGTAGCAGCAATGATGTTACCAATTACAACAGTTTCAAAAAATTCTTCAGAGGCATGCACATTTTGTTTAGGTTTTGCTGGAACATTTGATCGATTAATATGGCATTTCAGCTGACACATTGTTGCTCCTTCAGCCATTGACTCATCCTTATATAAAGGTATGTATACAGTCTAAAAAAGAGTAGTACTGAATAAGATGTTATTATTGTAATAACTTACTCCCAAAATGCTAACTTTGGCTTGCCAGTCAGTAACAGCAGGAATAAGTCCTCTTAATTGTATAATGCCATTTTCAGAATTTAATCTTACTGCTTGTGCACCTCTTATTCGCTCAACAGTTAGTTGATCACAGTAACACAAAATTCTGTGAAAGCAATCTAAACAAATTGATTCACCTTCCTCCTGTCGTGGAGTGTCTTCAACGGTTGTGATAGATGAAGATGGTACATACTGGTGTAGTTCATCTAAAACATTAACCATATCAGCCACTTTTGCAGGATTTTTCAGAGCGAGACCATGAGGCACCTTTAATGACATGAGTACATAACTTAGATGTATTAAAAAGAAATTGTATGCTTACCACGTGTGATTGAGCAGACATTTCAGATGAATGTCTATGATAAATGTGAGGTTGTGTCAAAGCTGAAAACTTGGAAAAACCATGCAGGTACAAATTTCTATAGAAGTCTTCCCACTATAACACTTATGTGTTCAATCAATTTCTGCATGGCAATCATCTTCTGTAGGTAACAATAGTGTTACATCACAGGAGTTTAGATTAGGGGTTAGCATTTCATCAGCCAGGTCTCAGAAGTCACACCTATCTTTCACAGCGATTGCATTAGACCAGAGCATTGAAACAGTTTGGGCCTGTACAGTTTGGTGCCTTGGTCTGACGTTGCGATCTAAATTATCTGTGGCTATTACATAACCATTCCATGTATTTTGAAAGCCTGCAATGAAACATAAAAATGTGTATATGAGACTTAAAGTCATAATTACTGGATATGAAGATGTCACTATGAGGAGAGATAATATGATGAGATTGCTGTGTTGAGGAAGCAGGTTGTACTGGAGAAGATAAAGAAGTTGGTAGATCATGCACACTTTTGACACAAAATGATTCAACTTCACTTGATGTTACTTTAATTAAGTGTTTTATAATAAATATTTATTAGTGTTAGATAGTGCAGACCTCCCGTTTAAATGGTGCTCTAGGTCTGAAAACTGGGAGATTGTATCAACTTTTGCAACCATCCTAATACATGACCTCTCAACTGCTCTTGAACAAGATAATTGTAAGAATATGACAACAAGAAAGGAGAGAATATATAGGAAGATACCATGATGTCAGGACCTCAGAGCACTTTAGGTCTTCACATTGTGTAGTTTCATTCAAGCATCGATTGGTTGCTCAAGCAATCCTACTGTGTACTAGTACATTACTAGTACTAATGAAGTATTTAATGTGATAATTATCCAAGTCACTAGTACTAGTTTCTATAAAAGATCTAATATATTTACCTGTTCTTTCTATAGTACAGTCTGACTTTTCTCTTATCCATCTGAAAGGAAAATATTTATTAATAATTATTTTAGTGCACTATAATTAATTTTTCCACTGAATATATACGTGTATTATGTATTCTACTATGATAGGAGATTGTCAAAGCAATAATAATAACACGGAGTGGGTTTTCAAATGTTCCATGGATCACGTGATTCGTTTCCAACCCCGGTACTTTGTTTACACTATCTATGTCTATAGTGACTATTTAGCTAAACACATCCAAAACTGACACTATATAAAATAGAAGTATGAATAATATTATATATCTTGAATAGTTACTGATGTAATTGCTAGCAATTTCCACAACCAATTTCATGCAATCAAAGCGATAATACTTGATGTTAGCTGGACTGTAGCAGACAGTACCTGGCCATGTATCTCGATGGTAAGAAGCATGAAGAAAGAAGGTAAGCTAAACAAAAGATCAACTTGTTACTGTTACTCTCTTTTTGAACTCATTCAAAAAACACATTATCAGCTAAAAAGAGTAATGGATGTGAAAGGGCACAAATACAGCAAAAACATCACAGAGTGTGTCTCCTGTTTTAACAGACAGAAATAAACAACCCTGGACATTGAAAGTTGTTACTAATTTAGAAGTAGGTGTTTATAACAATACTCTTATACTTGTAAATGTAATATGTCTATAAAGGGCAGAACCTCTCAGACTCCGGTTTATTGTGGTTCAGTATGTGACGTTTTAAAGAACTAGATTTTAATTATATAAGTTTAATTATATAAGTACTTTGAAACATTGATTATTTCAAACACTCATACATTCAAATCACTCCAGTATAAATAAGCTTGAGTGGTATTGAAAATTTTGCTTTACAGTATACCCTTTGCATGCAATTTCACGATATTGCTAAAAACCTTTATCAATTAATAACTCAAAACGTTTTTAGAAAACATGTTACAAAAAAAATAGGAAAAAAGTATGCGATAAACTGGTATAGTGATACATATAATAGATGGTTAGGAAAAGTTATTTCAATATTCCAGGTTCTTAAATATAAGTGATAAATTGGTATAGTGAATCTTGTGATACATGTGATATAAGGGTACTCCAGGTTGTTAGCTAAGAAAATAAGTTGGTTCGCCTTTTCAGGCTTTAATAGATCTGTTACTAGTAATGATGTTACCAACAGTACTGAATGTTCTTTCAAAAGCCACACTGGTAGCGCATGAGCAGATATCATTTTGCTAGTTGGGAAAAGAGAGACATTCGAGTGGACTCGTATTTCCACCATTTCAATGGATTTTCATCAATATCCATAGCATGTATTTGGAAATACATTACATTTCCTGTTTATCTCTATCTCTGAGGAAGTTAAACTGCCAGTTGTTTCCTTACATGTATAAGTATCACAAAAAACCTTTCAAAACTTCCCTTTTTTCGACAGTGGTTGCTCAGATACTCGAGTGAATGATTCATTTTCAGATGAAGTGGAAGTAAAAAGGGCAAGTCCATCGTAACTAACTGTTGTAGTAATATTGTGTGTGTGGATGTTTGTGTAGGCTCAACAGTCTAGACATGCAGACATATTTTAGAAACTCATATTATCATTAAAGAAGAATGATCCCATGATTAAGGTACTGATAATTAAAATGTATAGAAAAACAGCACAAGAATAAACAAAGGTCAAGGTAAACTATTACAACAATAGTAATGCTACAACTAAGCATAATAAAGGACTCTGCACAATGAACAAACGTATACGTATATTAAAATAAGTTCTAATCTAGATCTATAAATAACATTAATTAGTATCATTAACACAAAATTCAGTCCTATTTCACTCATGACAGTAACAGAGTCTATCATTTTACTGCTCTTCCAGGAAAAATTGTTCGTATGACAGTGGTTCTTTGCCAGAATCGTAATATTGACAGTTGACTATACCCCCACCCTGAGCTGTATGCGAAGTAACTCCATTCCCATCGAGACGAATGTAACAGTGCGGAAATGCTACAGATTGAATACAGTAGTGTCCGTTCTTCTCTTGTTTAAGAAAGAATGACTCATAAGCTCGTGCAGGTATTCCACTCCACTGGCAATTGATCACACCACCACCACTCGCTTTCCATTGGGTCATACCACTACCATCCAAACGAATGAAAGCGTGCCAATGATAGTTTTGTATAACTACTATGTAAGTTTGCTCTGTAGCTAGTGAAGGGGTGACTTCCACAGGATAAATATAGAAATTCTCCCAAGAACCCGGTGGCTTGTACTGGCAGTTGATAGTACCACCCCCTTTACCTTTGGCTGTAGTGACGTTTTGGCCATCGCATCGAAGATACACGTTAGTAAAATATGCTGATCGCAGTTTATATTTTTTCAAATTCTGAGTACGTTCAAGAAAACGATATATCATTTGACTTGTGAATCTAGGTGCAGAGTTTGGACAACCACCATAACTGTGAACCCCAAGAACAGTCCAATATCCCTTGTACCATGTGTACACTGGACTACCAGACTGTCCACTCATTGTGTCATTCATGTAGAAAAGTCTGTTTGTGGTCACTTCAGTTAGTTCACCTCCTGTAATCCACATTTGAGGCAATGGGTGTTTGTCACCAGGATATCCACAGTTGGTTACAATACGCGCTGATAATTCCTTATCAGGAACATTTGCAGACCATCCAAAACCTTCATTACTATTACCACTCAAAATAATAAGGCCATAGTCATAGTCTGGATTAGAATCCTGGATATATTCAGGAGATGCATACAAGTCTGCTTGTTTCACTAAGATAGGCGCATACCCAGGAAATGTTACAATGACGTTTTCTGCATATGCTCCATGAAGATAAACACAGTGGCCACTAGTCACAATAACGCTGCAATTTATATTTGGAATGTGGATCTTGAATCCTGATCCAACATATTGTTTTCCATTTACAGCTGTAATAACCAAAGAACATATCCAGTTATATGGAGGAGAGGTCTGAGGATCTACCTTCACTCGCTCATCTCTACCACACACAGACTCAGGAAGGGAAGAGGCATGCACAGCAGAAAGCATGTTAATGTATTAACAGAATTAAGTTGAGGTCAGTTTAGTTTAGTTTGAATTTACAATGTGTGCTATTTATATAGAAAGATTTATGAATGTGGGTGGTATTTTGTGGTTGTACTGTCAGCCCATACAATTGTGTTGCTAACATTGTTTGTTACATAATTATGTACTGTAACCACATGTATCAACATGTATTATAAAACACCTCTAACATGTATGTTGCCAGGGTTCAATAGTTTCATCAATACAACGTAAGCCTAATACTAAGTTATCACAAAGCCAAACCCAGTGTAAATCTAGTCAGGCATTGCCACCCCTTTGCTTCTAAGAAAAGCAGTGGCAATGCAGCAAAGGGGTGGCAATATCAGACTAGTGTACTGTAACAACTGTAGTGTATGTACCTTCATGTATCAACATGTATTATAAAACACCTCTGACATGTATGTTTCTCTGATTACAATAGTTTCATCAATACAATACAAGCCTAACACTAAATTAACACAAAGACAAACCCAGTGTAACTCTAGTCTGGCATTGCCACCCCTTTGCTTCCTAGAAAAGCAGTGGCAATGAAGCAATGGGGTGGCAATGTCAGACTAGTGTAACTTTATATGTATGAACCAAACTAAAGTAAAAATTTTTCATTAAAATACTGCATCTGTTATCAGCACTCAATACACTGCCTTTGTGTGTTTGTGTGTAGAGGAGAAGGCAAATGGAATAAACTTTCATTTGTTAACCAGCATTATATCAAACAAAATATGTTTGTTATGAAAGCTGAATTGTTTTAAAATGATGACTATTTTCTGTTGATTATCCATATTTTGTATTCTTATCTAAAGAAACAGTTTAAGACTTCGTCAGTTGTTTACTTAGTAAGATCTTTCAAGCCTGAAGGTTTAATTATTAACCTCGCTGCGCGTGGGGGCAAAGCGAGGTTACTGTAGTCTGCCAGTGTGTGTGTGTGTCTCACTGCTTGTTTTTTTGAACTGCTATAACTTGGCAAACGAAGCGTAAGCAGCTACCAACGTTTAGCAATGAATAGAAAAACGTGTGGACTTTACAACAGTAGTATCAATAATTAACATCGTCAAAGAAAACGAAAGCTTAAAACTCGCAAAAGAGATTTCAGGCTGCAGAGTCAAGGTGCCGTTTCTCGAAAAGTAAAAAAAATTATGTGGAGATTTTTTAGTATGTTTTTTAGTATGTTGTAGACAATCTTAGAGGAATACGGATCGGCAAGACAGAAGGCCGTTGGAAGAAGCAATCGTTAGAAAAGTTCTGAAAAGTGTTTTCAAGATTGTACATGGACTTGGAGCGAAGTAACGCATTCAGGAAACGTCTCAAAGCACTGGAAAAACTGCTACTAATAGATAATATATTGATTTATATTTGTACTACGGGACGTTTCCAAAGAACGCTTCATTTACAAATTACAATAAATTTTGTATATGAAATATTGAAACATTTTAAAGCGTCATGTAAAGGCTCAGAGAAACATTCATCACGAATCTAGTACTTAATCTTGCTTGGCAATTGAATGATACTATTACTTACTCAGTGACAACTTCACAGACATGTCAGTCAGAGTGCAAAGTATCCAGTAAACGACAAAGCTTTTTTCCCTTTGATTGAAGAGAAATGCTGAGTCATCAAACAACAGTTTGTAATGTGCATCACGTGATCCATCAATAATTTGACCACACCTTGTCCAATCTTTAATGTACATGTACATGCACTCTGCAGTATAGATTTACACTGGGCACCGCAGCGAAGTTAAGCACTTTTGTGCATTTTTATCCAATCTGTGTGGACACACACACATGTACTTAAATAGGTTGAGATAAGCAGAAAGATATGAGAATTCACTGTAAAAATTAACAATTATGTTACATTAACCAACTACACTGTAAATGGGAATAATAATAAGAATGAAGGTCATAAATTTGCTGTGTAGGTGGAGCTAGATCCAGCATGATTTTTAATTGTACTTCAAAATATATGGACAATGGGTTATTAATTATCATTAACAAGAGGTAACATAGCATATTATCAATGACATACTATTATCCATGACTTTTTTAATACCAAATATCCAACAGTCTTTTATTGTTCTTTGTGCTTATCTAGTCCACCTATCATTTCTAGTGTAGGTGATATTGATCCAATGATAATAGTGGCAGCTCCTCTTTTCTCTGGCCAATGTACTACTAGGTCAGGATAGAGTCTGCCACTGTTAGATAGAAAATGAATTCAACTAACCCTCATTATATAACATGTTGTCTTTTAATATGTGAATAATAATATAAGATACATCTGCATGACTGACGATATCCAATATATTAAGAGTATTGGATGTATGCAACAAAAGAAACTGCACCACCTAAGAAAATTGCTCTTGTAATCTTAACTGTTTCCATAACAAAGTTATTATTAGGTGCTATACACTGTCCAGTGATTTCAAGTATAATACATTGAACTACAAGGTCAACAAACAGAATACTCATCATTATACTTATATTATAATAACTCCTTACATAATATTTAGAATAACTCCTTACATAATATTTTTAATTATTAATTAATTTTATTATTAATGTCACACAGAAGACTGCCCAGCCACCAATGCCTTACAAGTGACGAGTTAATTACAAAATAAGATAAAGTAATGTTATATAAATATACATTTTGATTAAATAATAAACTTATATTAACTACACAAAACATAAGAGAATAATAACTATGTCACTGAACTATAAAGTCAAAGTATCTACAAAAGAAAAAAGAGAGTTAGTTGGTCAAACTCTAATGTTGGTAGAGTTTTGTGTATTTATTAACAGCATTTTCATCATACAACACTGTCTTTTTTTAAAGACATGCAACAAAGATTACTAAACAGTATGCTAAAATGTAGAGCGACCTCTAAGGGATGAGCTCATATACTTTAGTGGGTGAGATATTCTAGTACAGTTACCACACTATTAATTAACTTTGTTATTAACTTAGCTTTGTTAGCTTTGATATGAACAATAATAAAATAAAAACACTATGTATAATATCTTGTGTCAGCTTGGATTACTGAGAGCTGTGATGAATTCAAACTTTCCTCTATGACTCAAGAATCTAGGAAACATCTGCTTTATAAATGCAACTATCTCAGTCAATACTTTATACTTGTGATAACTGGACTAGGATAGTTAGATTGAATAAGATTATAACAGAATGACAAAAAGAGAATACCAAATATCATACATCAAAAAGTGAACATGAAGGTAACCAACAAAAAAAAACAACTAAGCATGCTCATAATATAATTATATACAATAACACAATAATGCATAATTCAATACACTACATTCTTCCCCACTTAAATTAAGAGAGTTCAGAAGTACCTGTCAGGAGGTTTTCGATTATGTGTAGGATAACGTGAGTTAAACAAAAATTATTGAGGAGTATTGGATGCTGTAGAAGTTGAATTGGTTTCCGAATTGGGAGGTAGAGCAGTAACACCAGTATTAGTTGATGTAACAGAATCTTTAGTGGGTGGTATTATTTCAATTGCATCATTCACCTCAGAGGTTGTATCACCAACCACAGCAGTGGGCTGAGTATTTGCACTAGTCTATATCGGAACTTTACGTCTAAGAATCTGATCAATATGGCACCTTCACCGAGAACCCACTATGCATATTTACAATATATGATACAGGGCCAAGTTTTTCCACAATAGTACCAGGCTGCCAAGTGACACAGTCATGACGAAGAATCTTGACCATAACATTATCACCAGTCAAAAAAATTTCTCTTGTGAGTGTGCTAATCATAAGCATGTTTTTGGAGACTCTGTTTATCCAACACTTGCCTTTCACAGCCAGGTTTTAGCAAATCTAGTACAGTCTTGATGTGACGATTGAGAAATAAGGTACTTGGGGGCACTCCTGTAACAGCATGAGGTGTTGATCAATACTTTAGGAGAAAGCTGGACAACTTGTGCTGATTAGACCTTTTATCTCTCCTTCCTGCCATAATTGATTTCTTCAAGGTTTGTACAAATTTCTCTGCTGCACCATTTGTTGCTGGATGATACGGAGCTGTTCGACAATGTTTTATGCCATAACTGTGGACCATTATCTGAGACTAATTGATCTGGCAAGCCATATGCTGCAAACACTTGTCTTAATATGTCAATTGTCTTTGAAGTAGTGTTTGAGGTCATTTCAAAGACTTCTGGCCATTTGGAATGGGCATCAACTATAATAAAATAAGTTTTACCATACAGTGGGCCAGCAAAGTCCACATGGATTCTAACCGAAGGCTTAGCAGGCCACAACCATGGATTTAATGGTGATTTAGGAGGAGACGGCTTGACAGATAAACAAGGCTCACATTATTTTACTAAGGTTTCCATATCAGAATCTACTCCTGGCCACCATATATGGCTTCTTGCAATACCTTTCATTCGCTAATACCTGGATGATCTTGGTGTAAGTTATTTAACACTTTACTCCTGTATTTGATTGGCACAAGTACACGGATACCCCACATATCACAGTTTCCTTCAATAGTTAGTTCAAGTTTATGATTAAAGTAAGGTTTAAGCTCATGAGGTACACTGCTAGGCCAACCAGTTTGGGTATATCTGAACACTTTAGACAAAATATTGTCAGTAGAAGTGGCTAAAGCCAGTTGTTTAGCAGTCAGAGGTAAGGCTTCTAATTGACTCAAATTAAAAACACTATCAAAACAGACACCCTCACTTTTCTCATTAGTGGACAAAGGTAACCTTGACAAGGCATCAGCATTAGCATGTAATTTAGTAGGCATATAGGAGATGTCATAAGTGTAGGCCGAAAAAAGTAAGGCCCAGCGTTGCATTCTAGCTGCACCTAAGGATGGGATATCCTTATTAGAACTCAAAATAGTATACAAAGGTTTATGGTCTGTTATGAGGGAAAATTTAAGTCCTTATAAACATTGATTGTATTTTTTTACACCAAAAACTAGAGATAAAGCCTCTTTCTCAATTTGAGGATAATTTTTTTTCAGCAGAGGTGAGGGTGTGGGATGCAAAAGCAATTGGTTTTTCTGAACCATCAGGGAATGAATGTGAAATAACCACCCACATCATAGGCAGAGGCATCAGTAGCTAAACTTAGGGAAAGTTGACTATCATAATGCACAAGTAATCGATTGATACTAACTTTTTCTTGACAGTGGTAAGAGCTTGGTCACATGCAGTAGTCCAATTCCATTTAGTATCTAGTCTTAACAATTGATTAGGTGGGTGTAGAACTGAAGCCAAATTAGACACAAATTTACCATAATAGTTGACGAATCCCAACAGGGATCGCAACTGTTGTGTATTTTGTGGTACTGGGACATTGAGAATAGCTTGAAGCTTTTTATCTGAGGATTCCAACCCTTTTTCATCTGTCACATAACCCAAGTACTCTACTTGATTAGTTAAAAATTCACACTTACTGTATTTCACTGTGATTCCTTCATTGGCCAGTCTCTTCAACACTTCTTCTAGACTCTCCATGTGCTGCGATAAGGTAGATCCAGTCACCAAAATATTGTCGATATAACAGAGCACATTAGGGATTCCTTGCAATAAGGCATCCATAGCACGTTGAAATAATGCAGGTGGTGAGGCAACCCCAAAGAAAAGCCTATTATACTGATACAACCCACAATGAGTATTGATTGTTACTAGGTGTCTACTATCTTCATGTAGTGTCATCTGTTGATAAGCTTGTGATAAATCAATTTTCGAGAATATTTTACCACCAGAGAGTGTAGCAAACAGATCATTTGGCTTAGGTAAAGGATGCTTATCAATCTCAAGAGATGGATTTATAGTCACTTTGTAGTCACCACAAATTCTCAGTTTGCTATCTTTTTTTGGAACAGCAACAATCGGTGCTGCCCAACTACTATAGCTAACTTTGGTTATGATGCTGGTATCTTCCAATCGCTGTAACTCTTGTTCAATATTTTCCCTTAGGGCAAAAGGCACGGACCTTGACATGAAAAACTTGGGCTTTGAGCCAGGTTTGACATCCAATTTAGCAGAGAAAGTCTTCATAGTACCTAACTTGTCATCAAAAACTGAAGGATACTTACTAATTAATAAATCTAGCTCCATTTCATTATTTGAAGTGCGAGTAAGTTTAATAGAACTCCAATTAAAGCGAAGATGAGACATCCAATTCCATCCAATCGGGCTGGATCCAGACCCTTTTATCACAAGAAGACTGAGCTTACGCTTCTGATCTTCATAGATGACATCAACATCAAATTGTCCTAAGGCGATAATCGCTTGGGATGTGTATGTTTGTAGTATAATGTCTGGAGGGCGTAGCTTGACATTTGAAAATAATTTGTCATATGTAGACTGAGAGATTAATGACATAGCAGCCCCAGTATTCAGTTCCATGATTACATTCTTCCCATTTTATTGTAGATCAATAAGAACTGGAGGACTGGATTGACTAGAGACGTTATATAATAGTAATTCAGAGTCATCTATTTCATTAGTTTGTAGCCATTTTGTATCTCTTATAGGTTTCACACCACTGTGTCCCGAGGGTCTTCCCTGAGATCCTTCCTTCCGTCTCATGCAAGCAGGAGTAATGTGACCTACTTTGTTACATGAATGACAGGTAGCATGTTTAAATTTACAATGACTGGGAACATGCCCTTTTTGCAGCAATGGTAACACAGCTGTTGTGAGGAGGCCTTCAGTACTCCAACTCTACCATCAGACAATTTGCCAGGATGCATGGCCTGGGACATTTCATCTGCACTTTGCAGGCTCAGGGACAAGTCGACAGCCTTGGACATGGTTAGGTCCTTCTCAAGTAATAGCCTCTTTTGTATCGCTTCATTATTAAGACCACAAACGAAGCGGTCACGTAGAGCATTGTCCAAGTGAGCTCCAAATTTACAGTTTGTAGCAAGGCGTCTCAACTCGGCCATAAAATCAGCAATGGTTTCCCCAGACTTTTGATCACACTTGTATAACTGAAAGCGTTCAGCTATAATGATGGAAACGGGCTCAAAATGATTTTCCATTGTCTTAATCAAGTCGTCTAGACTCTGGTCTTGAGGTTTGCCGGGCGAATAATAGTCGCTAAGGAGAGCATAATTGTTTGCTCCTATGACAGTAAGAAAAACAGGCACTTTCTTCTCTTCAGTGACGCTGTTCGCATCGAAATATAATTTTAGTCTCTTGACATAAGTAGAGAATCGCTCAGTCTCTGGCCTGAACTCCTGAATTTTTTCTACAATAGACATTTTGGTCATTCTCGTCGCCAATTGTGGTAACTGGACTAGGATAGTTAGATTGAATAGGATTATAACAGAACGACAAAAAGAGAATACAAAATATCATACATCAAAAAGTGAACATGAGGCTAACCAACAAAAAACCAACTGAGCATGCTCATAACATAATTATATACAATAACACAATAATGCATAATTCAATACACTACAATACTCCGTCACATAAGAGTATATTGATTAACAATATATTAATATTAAACAATATTTATAATTCAGCTACATTTTGCTGTATATGCTAAAAGAGGCTTTACATTCAGAAGGAGGTTAAGATGAAACAGCCAATATACATCACAATCATCTCAACAGTAATAGCACACACATATTCTATAAGATTTATTCCAAACTGTCTCCAAATCAACAGGAGGATGCCTGGGAGTTTATAAGTTAAGCCCCATACATGTCATAATAAAGAGAGATATTTACTTTTTAGTATGGTGCAAATGACATGATTGTTTGTAACCATAAATGCAAAATGTTACATAAGGTTATACTGTTTCTATAAATTCTTTACTAGCACAGTTATGTTTTTCAAATGATTGAAATAGTTTTTCATTAAACTACACTCACTATAATTTTCACAAAATATATACAAACCAATGACCTTCTTTGTGGTTTTTGGCTTGAATTGAAAAATGTGAGACAACATGACATGTTTTGATTTTGCATTTATGGTCATATTTTATGACAGTGATACCAGTGTTCACAACATTAACTGAAACTACAATAACTACTACTTGTAAGATCATACATAAAAAATTAATATATCAATTAAAACTCTATCACTTATTTGAATATTTGAAATGTGGAATGTCCAGGTCTTTGAAAGCACATAATCAAACTCAAAGTTATGTTATATACCCAATCTAGCAAACCATTATAAAATTAATCCATTCATTTAATTATCTTTTTTGTTAAAATTTTTTAATAACATTATAGTATATGATAATAGATATACAATGTTAAAGTACAAGTTGACTCTAAAAATGCAATGTTCTCAGCCTGCACAGAAGAAGTGCTGTAAATACAATCAATAGATATTGTAATATTCCTAATGTTTCAAGACAAAGTTAGTTCTGCTGAATAGTTTAGTAGAGCAAGTGACCAATGATGGGTCCTTTCAGTCCAGCTCATCTCATGAGACCTTGATATAACAACAGGTACTGACAGATGAAGTGGGTGTTGTAGATATGTGAGAACAACATAGTTTCTTTATGTAACATATTTTACTTTACAAAATAAGACTACCCCAACGTTGTTGGACAATACCATATTATATTCAAGTAAACCTGCAAGATAATTAACATCTGGAACAATTCTAGTAATTGCATGTATTATAGTGATGAGATTGAATCGTTGGTTATATATTATAAAAGGAACAAATGAAGGTGATGTCCAGGTTATGTATGCATGTGTGTGTACACACATGCACACACACACACACACACACACACACACAAACACACATATATATAGCATCCTGCTTATTGATTTGTTATAGATTGTGATGAACTATTACTATTTGTACTGATGCTATCAATAGTATCATCATCTCATTAAGAGGTACAGTATATAGGACAAATAGGACAATTAGTGTGATGTTATATAACTATTCAAAGTAAGTAGTGTCTTAATGTTGATTTGTATATATCATGTGTAAGTGTTGTTAAATTATAATTCTTTAATAACAACTATCAGTGTATTATAAAGAAAACTATTTTACTAACACTCAGTCATTCAGTGACCTCATAGTATTTAATCATTGTTAATACTACATTATATTAGTGATATAAGCCTTTTAGATAACCACACCTAATTCTTCTGTCCCTCAACCTAATACTGGAACTAAAAAGGGAGCCATTACTGTATCAGCGACTCAGTTATCACAGCCTAAGGTATTACAACACATGTTTGTATACATGGATAGACATTGAGTTTTGTTTTCTTATAGTCTACTGTTTTAAATATATTATGTATCCTTGTCTTGATAATGAATGGATAGACTGATAAATGGATAGACAGACTAATAAATGGATGGATACTTTTGATATTTCATTTCCTTATCTTTTTGTACAGTTATAGACAATTATCATCCCTAGTGTTCTGATTAATATCTCAGCAATTAGTAGCTGGTGTAAATGAGACATTCTCACTTGTAAAATAATTCTGCTATCACTGGAATTAACAAAGTAACAACAAAGCACTCTATCTCTTTCTCTCCTCACATGCACACACACTTAATTATATTTTTCTTCTTACAGATTATCTGATGAAACTAGTGATGGAAGAAAGGTGAGACGAAGATGGCCCTTGTCTCTGTTTCATTGATAACTAAACCATATACTTGGAAACAGTACAGTGAACTTAATAAACCATTATTGACAATTAGAACAGCAGGAAGTAGAACAACATCTTTGCATTTTCTGAACGGTTAGTAATATATTATAATAATGAATTGATCAATGGATGACACATGTAATATATGATGTGTTTAACTTCATTTCTATTCTTTTAGCGGTCATGTCATTAGGTTTGATTTGACAGCTTCTTTTGGCTACCATCTACATTTGTATTTTCAGACACCATTCTCTCTTACCAATAAAGATGGAGTCTTACCACTACTAAGTATTGTAAGTGATATGGGATAACTACTATTAGTAAACTCTAGACTAGTGGAAATTAGTACTTACTACAGTGACCTAGGGTAAGTACTACTAGTAAGCTCTAGACTAGTAAACATCACTGTACATTTATCTAGGCTAGTAAAGATTTCTTCATTACATTAATGATCTTTGAGTTACTACTTTTACATTACTAGAACAGATCATTGATTCAAATCTCTTTCAAGAGAAACTAAAAGATCTACTTCAAACCCTTGGTCCTTGTGGTGTTAATACAAATCATATCAATGCAATAAGAGTGGCTACTATACATGCTATAACAAAATCCGACCTCAGTGTGGATTGAATACTGTTCACATTTTTGCTTGGAAATTATTTATACATCAGTTTATGGTTAATTAAACTTATAAATATGTTATCAGCTGACAAAAACGAAAGTTAGTTATATGATTAATCATGTGACTAACTTGACCAATGCACTTTGCAGAAATGAAAGTATGCAGTAGAGGATGATCCAAACTTTATATGTACAGATGTATATGTATCTATATATATGTTATATTATAGAATCAAATGGACACTAAATATTAATTTGTATATTGGTCTCTCACTAAAGAACAATTTTCCCTTCTGAATTAAAATTGATAGTCAATTATTATATATAATAGTCATAGACTCTGCACCCATTGCATTGAAAATATCTGGACTGTGGTAAATGTCTCAAAGTAGACTGACTGAAACAATACGTAAATTGTCTTGCACTTGTTGAAAACTAAACACATTTTTTGCAAAAACATTTCATTGAATACAAAAATAATTATAGTAAATTTACCAAAAAAATAGCAAATACAAATCACTTTTAATACATACAAATGTGTGTGTACTTTACATGTACTTTAAGACATTAAATATCATAATAAGTAAAGTATTAATACAATATACTGAAGTAGCAATGTATAAATCAAATTAAAATAGCAATTATAACTTAGCAATGATACTGTTGGCAATGTCTTTTAGTTGTTGATCATTTTGTTTTAAAAGTACATCACAAATCTTAGAGAGATATTGCTTTGGATTCCTTTGAGCTTGTAATTGACTATATAGTTCATGGACTACTTTTCTAGCTTTTAGAGTAATCACTCTCACTTCCCAAGGTTGTAAACTGTACTATAGCTTGTCCTATTATGTTCTCAGCAAACATTCTGTCAGTTATTCTTTCGAGATCAGAGGCAATAGATGTAATAAGATCAGCACTGTGAGATTGAAATATTTCTGATGTATTGGATTTTTTTCAAGTGCTGTGCATGGATTAAACACACAAGTAATAAATCTGTCATAAGCAAATTAAATAAAAGGTGTGTATTTTCAATTATACATGTACGTTATCTTAACAAACCTGATATTGATTGTGAAATTCTATCTGATATTTCTATATGAGTAGCAGATGAGCCTGCATGAAAAGAAGTGCTATGATATAAACAAATCCCACCCTGCCTACTTATGTATACAAAAAATGAGAATAAAAGTACATTACTATTCCAGAAAATTAGACTTACTGTGAGTATATGTTCTATAAAGGACAATTTTAGGTTGACTGTCATCAGTAGTAGTGACTTCAATCCCTTCAATAGTTAAAGGATATTGCAACTGTTCTTTAAAGTTACTAGAATCAGGATCAGCAACTATTAGTACAGGAATATAAGTAGGATTGGCACTCTTAGAAGCATGAAAGTCATCAACATCTCTCCTGTTGATCTAAATAAAGGTATAATTCTTTATAATGCTATGACTCTTTTGTCACTATTGTTTCTATAGTATATACTTTAGATAGCTACATACATCATTTGCTAATTATCATCATTTGTTAATGTTTATTCAGCATTATTGGTCAACTTACCAATGGTGGTATATGGAGAGGTTGTAATTTCCAACCTTTGACCATGACATTGTCACCAGGGAATCCTGTGAGTTTCAGTGTAGTTTCTTTATTACCTGCTCTTTCTGCTATTTGATCCTGCTCACTTGAAGACTTGGTGGCAAAACAAAATCTAAAGTCGGAATGTTTTATTCCAAAGTCATTATGATCATTAGATGTCAATTCTTGAACACACTATAGGGTATATCATAGTTATCATGATGGTATGTATAAATGGCTCAGGCTTTCATTACCTTGGAGTAAATAGAATCTTGAGTAATGACAAAATTCATAGTCCATGTTTTAGTATCAATACATTTATAGAAGACATAAGCTTGATAATAACAGTTAGGAGGCTTGATATCACCTGATTGTATTAACAGATATTTAAAAGTAATCTATTTATTTCTTACCATGACCTCCTTCAAGATGATGTCCTATAGCTGCTGCAGCTAAACCTATAACACCACCAGCAACTACCCCTCCTACACCTCCTAAAGCTACACCACCAACTGCAGCAGCTGCACCACTAATAACAAGTACTATAGCTAGTAAAGAGAACTGCTTAAGAGATATATAGTGCCATATTGAGACTCAGATGAAAATGATCCTCCTGGTAAGTATTCAAACTTAAAGGGTGGACCTGACTTGGGAGAAGCAAAACTTAAATATTGTCTCTGTCTTTCGTCAGTAATATGAGCACAATGGATTAACTCAACAGTAACTGGCTTGTTGAGCTCAGAGGAACTGGATATTGATATATAGCACACACCACTGATAAGTGTGCTACCTTCTGGGAACTCAAATTTGCCCAATCCCCACAAACCTTGAGCAGCTACTTCATATATAGACTCTATTGGTGTGATGACCTCTCCAGGGATGACAAGTCTTAACCCACATTGTTCCAATATTAACTCATGCTCAGTATGAGCATTGTAGAGACAGAGCTTCTTTCCTACTGTCACCATTTCTTCAAATGAGTCTGTACAACATTAACAAATACATTAGTAAAGTAGTACGTATGATAAGTACAGGTTACCTGATATGTTAGTATAATTCCAATAGTCACATTGTATAGACTTATCACTGAAGTCGGTAGAGACTTGTACCTTCTCTTGAAGATCAAATATACCTAAAGTCATATCTGTGTTCAAATGATATATAGAGAGCTATTGTGCTTAATGTATCTCTTTGCTATTACTAAAGAGATACAATAAGCTACATATCCATCATCTATCAATTCATTCGTCTGTTCTATGTTTATTCAATCTATCTATCAATTCATGTAGTACACGTATATCAATTGTAAATCTTACTAGGAATGACATGTTTCATGTCAAGATGAAGTAGAGCTTGTTTAAGTTGTGTCAATGAACCTCCTTTTAGAGACCATTCCTTTAACATGTACCTCAACTGTTCTGTAGAATCTCCTTTATTTCTGATATCAGTCAGTACAGACTGGTCTATATTAAGTTGAAGACCTAGTTGTTCCCAATATTCTTGTACTGGTTGTAGAACAACAGCCAGTTTGGGAAGATAACTGACAGCATCTGATATAAAATGATGAACAGTCAATTACACTATTAACTAGTACCTGTAGTTATTTGAGAACTCCTGAGTGAAAGTAGTTGATGACTGACTATCTTTAGTTGTTGTAGCACATCTTTCTTATCTTTTAAGGCTATAAGTAGTCTACGATTTAGTTGAGCTATATAGCTATCCTTCTCATGTACTAAATCATGTAGTTGTTGCAAGTCATGATGATCATTTGTACTTGAAACTATATATAATAAAATGATTGAAATAACACAATAAAAAATCATCCATCAATCAGTCAATACATCACTCCATTATCCATAAACTATCCATATTTCTATCCATTGACCCTACGTGCATACCTGTACATACATACAAATTACACTCACTCTGTTGATTAGATTTTTCTAGTTGTTTTTGTAGTGTTGTTATGATCTCATCACTCTTGTGAAGTTTGGAAGTGAGTTCAGCATAGTTGTTCTTCTCTTGTACTATAGTTAATTAAATGAGAACACTTACAATGAAACATATTTACTTTGTTCAATACATGAACAGGTACATGAACAGGACTTAACTATACTTATTTTTATCTATTTAATTAAGTCATACTCTCTTTCATTCTTTCATTTATCCACTGTTCCATTCTATGTATCTTTCTGTCAAAATGACCATCCATCCTTTCATTCCATTCAACTGGCCATCCTTTGATTAGTCCATAAGTGGTATTCATTAATTCATCCTACCTTGTTGAAATTCCATGTCTAACAGTCTCTCTTGAAGCCTTTTTATGTTTTCCTGTGCAACTAGCAGTTGATAGTTAGATTGAAATTCTTTCTCTTGTGAACTTTCTTTCTTGTCATCTTTTTCTGATTTCTTCTGAGGTCTTCTCTCATCATATACTGCCTTGATAACACTTAGTGCATTAGAGTCTAGTACAAACCCTACTGACCATTGACCACCATTAAGGACTATATGAAAAAAACAACAGTACTAATTGTCAGTATACAATGTAGTACTACTAGTATAACATATATGTTAGTAATAAGACTATACTATGTAGTACATAACAAGGTCACCTATTACATAATAGTATATGTATTACATACTACATGTAACATGTATATTTACATGTAATGTGATATGTATATTGTGTTTATTGACGTTCTTACCTAGTTCTATTAACATGGTTAAATTGGGGTCTATGACATTTATTTCATTGAGCTTTACATGACCTCCTACAACTATTAACCATATACAATGTGGTCCCATGATAAATGTTGATAGAGAGTGGAGACATCTCTTAGTGACAGAATCAGGTAGATTAATCTGTAGTGTGTAGAGACATACATATCATTACATAATTTAAATGTTTATATAGACAAGTTACAGTACACTTAAAGTTGATACTTCTACTTGACAGAGTTTTTAGAGTAATACCAGATATACTCTAATTATCCAGAGAGAAAATGTAATAATTGTATGTTCTCTAATTTAACATACAGTATAAGTCCATACAAGAGAGACATCAAGCTATCCTAGCATATCCATAGTGCTAGAATCAAGTATTTAAAAATTCCAAAAAAACATTAAATCTAGGTATGGTGGTAAAAACATCTTAAATATGGCCAAAGTAGTAATGGCAACATTATCAAGGGCACAATATTTTGTTGCAACAGTTGTGATAAATTTTGCAAAAACCCATCCAACATAACTAAAAATATAGATTTACTTTTTGTGTTTTGGTAATTTTGTATGGCTACAATGTAGGAAAGCCATAGTGAACAACAGAGCATTACTATGATTTATAAGGAACTCAAGCTGACCACTTGCACTTTTTTCTTAATGAAAGCAATTTTAACTCATGAACATGGCTTCTCTCATAGAGAACATTACCAAGCTGTACACAAACAACTACATACATTGCTAAAAGCTCTTGAAATAAGGTTTCTAAAAGTGGATATGTCATGTGAAAATATACCTTTTTATGTAAAAATAATAGATTGCTATGTTTATTGTTATTACGATGTAAATGGGATAATAACAAGAAAGAAGGTCATAACATTGCTGCATAGGTGGAGCTAGACCCAGCTTGATTTTTTATTGTACTTCAAAATATATGGATAATGGGTCAGCTATTATCTCTAACTTATAGGTTACATAGCATATTATCAATGACATACCATTATCCATGACTTTTTATTAATATGAAATATCCAACAGTCCTTTATTGTTTCGTTGTGCTTATCCAGACCACCTATTATTACTAGTATAGGTGATATTGATCCAGTGATAATACTGGCAGCATGAGCTCCTCTTTCCTCTGGCCATTGTACTACTGGGTCAGGCTTAGATATAGTCTGCCAGTGCTAAATAGACAAATGAACTCAAATAACACTCATTAGATAACATGTTGTCTATTAATATGTGAATGATAATATACATACCACTGTATGATTGATGATATCAAAAATAAAAAGAGTATTAGATGCTATTCCTTCAACTGCACCACCAAAGATAATTCCTCTTGTATTGTTGACTGCTTCCAAAACAAAGTTATTATTAGGTGGCATACACTGTCCAGTGATCTCAGGTATAATCCATTGTCCTAAAAGGAGAACAAACAGAACATTCATCATTATACTTGTATCATAGTAGTAGTTAGATAATTGGTCATAATACAATGATCAGTAAAATGATACAACTATATATTAATATCAACCTCAACTGATCATTAATAAAGTATTATTACATAAGAGGTATAAATGACTGGAGACAAAGTGAAGTATTGTATGGATCAATAATGAAAAATTTATTAGTTTCTATCATCTACGAATAAAAAATGCTTAATTTTTACATGTTATATTTAACAATATCAACAGTAGACTTACTAGTAAGTTTTATTATTTTATTTAGTTCACTTTAATTATAACAGTGACTGAATGCCTTTCAACATAGTAGCTACAACCATATACCACACAATTTGAAATACTGTTAATTTATTTAATTTATTTATGTTGATTTATTTGACACTTTATTGAATAAATGTGGCTTTGCTTTATAATAATTGCTGTGTTTGCCATGCTCAAAAATGCATCATGATTTTATGGTCATGAGAATCGTACTTTAAATATTTGCAATTAAAAAAAAACATCAATAGGTTTAAACAGGCAATTTTGGCATTTTTCCGAATTTAATACTTGCATCTATATGATAACACAGTGTAATATTTTATCACACTGCTTACGTAATAACAAAAGTTATGTTACTGAACTATAACGTCAAAGTATCTACAAAAGAAAAGAGTTAGTTGGTCAAATGTCAGTAGTAGAGTTTTGTGTATTTATTAAGACACAGTCTTTCTTTAAAGACAAGCAATGATGACTACCAAACATTGTGCTAAAAGGATCTCTAAGGGATGAGCTTGTATACTTTAGTGAGTGAGGTATATTAGTACAGTTATCATATAGTATTAGTTCATCTGTGTTTATTAGCTTAGCTATGTTAGCTATGTCATTCATTATTTTAAAACAAAATGAAAGGCTATAGTTTGACACATATGCAGGCTATAGAATCATAGAATGCCTTGAAGTAAATAGTATCAATTGATGTAGTATCATATCATAATAGGATATGTTATCACTACTTTGGACTAATTAATATATTAATAATATTATTTTTAACTTATACAAACTTTTATAAATATACAGTAATTACATATAGTGGCAGTAACTGTAATAAGTGATATCTGATAATATGATACATTAATGTTCTTACCAGTTAATATATCAAACATATTGTGTTCATTGGTAGATACTTTAGCACTATGCAACTGAAAATATTGAGCTTGTGGTATTTGTGTAGAGGGTGGGGGTCCAACACCTCCTATAATTAGCAGACAATTATGTCCTCCATGCTCAGTTGACATCATACCACCATAGGCTCTCTTCATCACTGCTATGTTCTCATCTGTAGGTTGTAGTTGTGTCCAGGTATAAGTGGAAGTATCAAGTTGAAAGATGGCATTGTGGTAGCATAAATTGTGGAAACACCAACCTCCAAAATAGTAAATTTTGTCCTTGACAGTTGCACATACATAACCAGCTATTCAAAGTGGTGGATCATCATTGGTAGGTTTACTGTCCCAGTTGCCAGAGGTAATATTGAATACTTTTACCTGTGATGTAAGTCTTCTTTTCTCTTTGTTATTGTGTACTTGAGGAAAGTTAGGATGTGGACCCCCACCCCACAGGTACAGGTTATCTTTAATCACTTGAGTGTGATGTCCAATTCTTTCACCAAGTTTGTATTGTCCTGTAGAAAATGATATGTACCATATCTTGAGATCAGGTTACAGTATAATGTAATATATCTACTACAAGATTGCACGAAGGCTATACTAATTATATACTTGACATAATTCCCTAACCTAACCCTCATCTTCTACTATATATTATGATACATGTAGTCCATACATCATACCTTTCTCACTAGTCGGAACCTCACTGTAGAGAAAGAGGTTCTGGTTGTGAAACTACATATAGCATTGTTGAAAGCCAGGAGTTCAAAGTTTTAGTGGATCAGCTAGATATGTTGTACAAAGTCCCAAGTTGATCAGCTTTGAGCAAACAACTGGAGAAAGTGCAGTAGGAATAGCCTGCTCAGGAAGAAGAAACTGGCTTAAAGATCATAATTTAGAGCAAGAAGTTCTAGTAATAAAAAACAAGCAATATCTCTAACTAAAACTAAAACTAAAATATTTATGCTAACTATAACTATAACTAAATTTAATTTATATTTGTAAATTTACTAAAACTTTAATTAAAATCATGATCAATTTAGTAAAATTACTATAACTAAAACTGAAACTGTACCTACTTACTAAAACGACACTAATAACAAGTAATTATTTTACTAACTTATTCTTTTTTCACGTCCTTATCATAATCTTCTTGAAATAAAGACAAGTTAAATAATATCCTAACAAAGATAATATAAGACAAACTAAAATACTCCTTAACAACAATATGAGCAATATTTATGTATATTACAGATCATGAGACAAACACAAATTAATATTAATAATTACTATACTTTAAACTATTAAATTAATTGAATTTAAATGTATATAGTAGCTCAGTGTCTCCATACCTTAGGCTAGTCGTTAACCGTCATAGTTTTTTCATTTTCAAAACTACCTAAAAGAGAAAGACAACCAATCACTTCATCTTGATGGGCAATTTTTTGAGTAAGCCAAGATTATAGCTGATGGTATATTGACTTCTTCAAACTATTTCTCTGTCCCCTGACTTTAAGACTGTTAACAGGTTATCTAATATTATAGTTATTAGTGAAAGTATGTATGGAGATGTTTGAGTTAAGTACACATGCACACTTGGTTGTGTGATATGATACCAGTTACCATTACTTAAACATTAACTACGACACCTTAAACATTAATGCCAGTGAAAAGTGTAGGTTTTTGTAATTACATTTTATAATCTGATCACAAGTGAGCTCAAGGTAAAGAATATAGCTTCCATTTGTAGTTATGACTTATATTATGACAGCAATGATAAACCACCCAATTAGGAGTTGACTGAGTTGTTTAGCTATCTTGTCCATCTAAGCTGGATCTTTAGTATATTTTAGAACATATTTAAAATATATCAATGATGTCAATGGTACATAAGTGTATTAATAGTGAATATACAAATCAGCAAATTAATAGAAGAAGTTAGAGCCATCACAAAATCACAGGAATAATAATATGAACATGTATGAGGTATAATCAAAATATATATATTACAATCACAACATAATAATAATTTCAAGTGAAAGATATTTCACTAAGTAACTTAACAATAACAAGATACATAATGTATTATGATCAGGTTGTAATGTGAAAATTGTGCAAAGCATTTGTTTACTTGTAAGATGAAAAGTCGCGAGCTTTTTTATTCTTTTATGTAGCCAATTCTAAAAGAAAAGAGTAATTGTTAAAATAAGCATTAAAATTAAATATATCTTAAATATATATACCTTTATATTTAGACATTATTTTGTCAGCTAGGTCATGTCGATTTAAACTATCATCTCTCAAAATATCCAAGAAAATCATGAAGACGCTAGCATTATGTTTGATATGATCCTTTAGATCATCAAGAATATAATCAAGACGCTCTGTACTAGTATCTCCTGTTTTCTTGTCTTTAACAATTGTATAAACATCCTCAGAAATAATTTCTTTCGAGTATAATTTCCTTGCTAGGATGATGGGGTCAATATTTGACTCAACAATTGTATCAGTACATTGAACTAATGTCCTTCTACATATTTCACAGTTTAGAGTATCATCTAGAGTAAAGAGACAAAACATAGTCCTATTAGTAACATATCAAAGATTTTATACAAGGAGATAGCTGTCTATGTCGGATGACTGCATAATTGAAACCTAGTGAGATGAACAGCTAAGGTTGGTATATAGCAATATAGTGATGATATATTTATATAATGTAATATCTGAGAGGTTAATGCTGTATTTGACTTACATGTGAATGACTGTGGACTTCTTAGATCTACTGTATGCACATCAGCAGCAAATGGATCTGGATAAAAATATATATGAAAACATTAATAGCCATGACAAAACAATAAAACATGAGAAATTAAATTAGACACTTACCCTGTGTACAGTCATCAAGTGATACATCAAGAACAATTATAGGATGACTATGATTAGCTGGTGTTTGACTTGTAGTATCTGTAACTTCAATCCCCTCAATAGTTAGAGGATATTGTAATTGGTCTTTGAAGTCATTTGAGTCTGGATCAGCAAGTATTAATACTGGGATATAAGGAGGATTGTCACTCTTTGATTGATTGAAGTCATCAACATCTCTCTTGTTAATCTATAAGAAAACACGACATGTAAACATTGTAAGGCCATTCTCTTACCACAGGAGGTATATGTAGAGGTTGAACTTTCCAACTGGTGGACACAAATCCATCTGGAGGGAATCCTGACAGTTTTAATACCGTTTCAGTAGTAATGTCACTCTCAGATAATTCTGTTTGTTCTTCTAATGAAATAGCCTTAGTGGCAAAACGAAATCTAAAATGTGAACGTTTCTTTCCAAAGTCATCCATACATTTAAATTCTTGAACAGACTATAAATGAATTAAAACAGTTTATGTACATATATAATAATATATTAGAATTACCTTTGAGTACTTGATATCTTGAGTAACAATAAAATTCATATTCCATTTCTTAGAGCTGATTCTTTGATAAAAGACATAAGCTTGATAGAAACAGTTAGGAAGTTTGACATTATCATATTTTGCTATAAACAAAATGTATTATTAATCATTTCAAAAAGCAACAAATACTAACCATGATCTTTTGCATGATGATGTTCTATGGCTGCAGCTGCTAGGCCTATTGCTCCAGTGACTCCACCAGCAACTACTCCAGCAACAACCCCTCCTGCAGCACCCAATGCAGCACCACCAATTACAACACCACCCACTGCAGCTGCACCACCAATAACTAATACAATGGCTAGTATTGAGAACTGCTTGAGAGATATAGTACCATATTGAGACTCAGATGAGAAAAATCCTCCTGGTAGGTAGTCAAATTTGAAGGGTGGACCTGACTTAGCAGAAACAAAACTTAAATATTGTGTCTGTCTCTCATCAGTTATATGAGCACAATGCATTAACTCAACAGTAACTGGTTTGTTGAGCTCAGAGGAACTGGATACTGATATATAGCACACACCACTGATAAGTGTGCTACCTTCAGGAAACATAAATTTGCCTGGACCCCATAAACCTTGAGCAGCTATTTCATAAACAGACTCAATTGGTGTGATGACCTCTCCAGGGATGACAAGTCTTAACCCACATTGTTCCAATATTAACTCATGTTCAGTATGAGCATTGTAGAGACAGAGCTTCTTTCCTACTGTCACCATTCCTTCAAATGAGTCTATACAACATTAACAGTACATTAATAAAGTACTACATATGATAGGTATAGGTTACCTGATATGTTAGTGTAATTCCAATAGTCACATTGTATAGACTTATCACTGAAGTCAGTAGAGACTTGTATCTTGTCTTGAAGATCATGTAAACCTAAACATGAGATTGTGTGTGACGTAAAATCCTATATTAGTGTGTTTTGTACATAAGTGCGTCACTATAAGTAGAATACTGGGTAATAAAGTTTTCATGTCATAGTAAAATTACTTCAACTCTTACATATTTTTTATTGTTTTTCTTTTTATCTATATATCAAGATATGTCAAATAGTACCATAATACATACATGGCATGATAACCATGGATTACTCTACAATGTATCCATTTGGCGACAACTGTACACTTGGCAGCATGGATACATTGTATCCATGTACATATCATGGTAACCATGGTTACTATACATTGTACCAATAGTTTAACAACTGTGTACATAGTTATGTATCCATATATGTATTATGGTAACCATGGTCACTATACAATATATCCATAGGGTACACCTGTGTACTTAGCAACATGTATATATTGTATCAATGTACATATCATGATAACATTGGATTACTATACAATCCATCCATAGGTTGGAAACTATAGTTCTGCATGGATACATTGTATCCATATATATACCATGAAGTAGATATACCACTAGTGGCATCTGGTATATGTGAATGCATCAAGTAGAAATGGAAGATTTGGTGCACCCCCACAAAACACTTTTATTATTGCATGTTGGTGTACAACTCTTTGAATGTTTTTTCACAAAATTTGAACAATTTTCATTGGACAGTTTAGTAGATAATGCACTCAATATAACCATAGGTAAACAGACAATACAAAAACAAATGAAATCCGCAGTGCACAATATTATCAAAATGTAATACACAGTTACTAGACAGTCACTGCATTATTGTACGATCATGCCTTTCTTGTGGGATGAAGTTTGTGTACATTTGTTGTAGATGCCAAGCTTTGTGGTACTAATTTGTCTTAGCCGATTAGTGTTCTCATATGTTTCCTCACGGGAGGGAATGTCATTTTCTTCAGGTGTTGTGACCTTTAACAATATGAATCTTAGCATTTTCCAGGGTACCTTTAAAACACATTCCACGGGTTTTAGCCAACACTTTTCCTGACACTGAACACTTCACAAATAAGAAGTCATGCTTTTCTCTGATTCCCGGAAATTTGGAATATTTTGCAAGGTTGGTTCTCCACTGTCGTACAACATCACCCTTGTCAATTACTACTGTAGAGTATCGACTGGTTATCTCTGCTAGCTCAGTTGTAGAAAATACATCACTTCTAGTGAATGCCTGTGAAACTTTAGCGAATAGCAAATCGGGGGAGAGATTTGTGTGCTCTGCAATCATAATGGATATCCTGACGTAGTCCAGGTTTTGCTATTGCACCATTTCAATGGCCCATGCCATTGTGAAACAGTTCTTGTTTGTAGAGCAAGCATTGTCCATAAAAATATGAACTCTTCTTACCCAAGAGGGAACTTGACCACTTACGAAGACGTTTCTCACGGTACGAGCTCGTTCCCTTTGGAATGCTAACTGAAGGGACTCTGTTTTGTTGTGTACAAAATTCAATCTTTGTAAGCAGAAAACTAGCTATAACTTCCCTTTATGCTTATTCCAAATAACGCACATTGATGACATCATCAGTTACCATAGCAACGCATTTTTACATCATTGTATAGATGACACATACACAATATCAACTTCCTGCTATGAGGTCATCCTATTGAAATGTATTTTTAACTTTAACCTCTCATTGCTAAAAATAGATAAGTGCACCAAATCTTCCATTTCTACTTGATACATTCATATATGCAAATATACCACAGATCATGATATGCACATGTGTACTATGTCATCCATGGATACAATATATCCATGGAAGTAGCTAACTTGCTAGATATATGTTTGACATCCCATGATATAATTATATTGCAAAATATATTGTGGACAATATGTGTTATGTCATCAATGAACATGTTACATGACCATATTGTGTATCCTTGGATTGCAAAGGGATATTAAGTGTAATTTGTGGCACTACTGGGCACACACATACACACACACACACACACCTATATGTATATATATATATATATATATACATATCCATTACATTACCCATACATCCATTCATCCATTCATGCAATATGCTCACTATAGCTCTTACCAGTAATGACATGTTTCATGTTAAGATGAAGTAGAGCCTCTTCAAGTTGTGTCAATGTACCTCCTTTTAGAGACCATTCCTCTAACAAGTACTTCATTTGCTCTGTAGAATCTCCTTTACTTCTGATATCAGACAGTACAGACTGATCTATATTAAGTTGAAGACCTAGTTGTTCCCAATACTCTTGTACTGGTTGTAGAACAACAGCCAGTTTGGGAAGATAACTGACAACATCTGATGTAAAATAAAGTAATAAACTGTTAATTACAATAATAACTAGTACCTGTAGTCTTTTGAGAACTCCTGAGCTGTTGATTAGATTGTTCCAGTTGTTTTTGTAGTGTTGTTATGGTCTCATCCTTCTTGTGAAGTTTACGAGTGAGTTGAGCTATATAAGTGTCTTTTTCATGTACTACATCATGTACTTGTTGCATGTCATGATGTCCACTGGTACTTGAGACTACAGTAGGTAACAATGATTAGTGAAATGCATTTAGAGATAAATTTAAAAATATATAATATATATCAACATATATCTCTCTGTCCTTCTGACTATCTCTATCTATTATTATATGTATTCATGTATGCATGTACACATCTAGCCATCTATTATAAAACTCATTCATTTATCTACTTATCACTTTGGTTACATTGTTCTAGTTGTTTTTGTAGTACTGAAATGGTCTCATCCTTCTTGTGCACTTTGTTAGTAAGTTCAATTGCATGACTGTCTTTCTCTTGTACTATAATTTATTAAGAAAGAGCATTTTGTGAAATACAGTTTATTTGATAAGTAAATAAACAGATATAGAATTTGAACATCTATCACATCATCCACCTGTCCATCATTGATTCATCTATTTATCCATTTTTCACTTCATGTATCTATCTAAATATGCATTTGTCCAACCATGAGCAATGGATAAATGTATAATGGACTAAAGGACATAATTATAGATAAATATATAAATGGGTGGACAGATTGAGAAGCATGGATGGATTAACTGATGAATACAAAGACTGGATGGATAAATAATTTTTCATTTATCCATCATTACTATACATCCATTTATCATATAATTATTCATCCATTCATTTACCAGTGCATGTGTATTACTCCATTAATCACTATCTACATATACACGGTATATTGACATGTCTAGTGATCTATCTGTTCATCTTTCCATCAATATTAGTCCATTTAGTCGTTAATACATTCATTGCTGTCTATTCATCCATTATATTCACTAACCACTTTGAGATTCTAATTCTAATAATCTTTCTTGAAGACTCTTTATGTTTTCTTGTGCCACTAGTAGTTCCTTATGATAGTTAGATTGAAGATCTTTCTCTTGTGAACTTTCATTCCTCTCCTCTTTTTCTGATTTCCTCTGAGGTCTTCTCTCATTATATACTGCTGTGATAACACTTAGTGCATTAGAGTCTAGTACAAACCCTACTGACCATTGACCATCATTGAGGACTATATGAGAGAACACAACAGTACTAATGTCAGTATACAACTTAGTACTACTAGTAAAACATATATGATAGTAATAACACTATACTATGTAGTACATAACAAGGTCACCTGTTATATAACAGTACATGTATTGTACACTACATGTAACATTACCTATACTTACATGATGTACATGTAATAGTAACTAAAACATATAAGCAATATTACCAGTTTAATGTACACTGGACTGATTACACACATGATAAAAGAAATATTAATAGTTAACTAGTTTATATACGATGAGTACATCTAATATCACATTACTAGATTTGTAATTTGGGGTCATTAGTAAATGCTATTTCTTTGTAAACATCCAATTCTCTATGTTTATAATTATGTTTAGCTATTGTAATTGCTATGAAATAAAATTAAATCTATATTCACCACATCCACTAACACTTTAAAGGAATTATAACTACTATAAGAGAGTGATGATATATCATATAATATATGGCCACACCTTCAACCACACCCCTTAGTAGTCTATACAGATGAAAGTATACATGTTGTTTATAACATATCTAATGATATCTACATTGTGTATGTAATGACTTACTTACCTAGTTCTACCAACATTGTTATATTGGGATCTGTAACACCTAATTCATTGAACTTTATATGACCTCCTACAACTATTAACCATACACAATGTGGTCCCATGATAAATGTCGATAGAGAGTGGACACATCTTTCAGTGACAGAATCAGGTAGATTAATCTGTAGTATGTAGAGACATATATATCATTACATCATTTATATGTGTATACAGATTAAAGATATAGTATAATAATTGGTATTATATCATATAATTAAAACTGACAATTAATTGTTAACTAATAATACTGTTATAAACTAGTATAACATTAACATACCAAAGTCATTATAATAATTCTATAATTAAATAATAATCTTATTACATACTATATAGTACATTATATTTATATGTACTACTATTATAACACATCTCAGTAGTACAGTATGTAATGTTTGTATTAACTGATATAGTTAATACACTGTATGAGATATAATACTTCTTTTTAACACAAATGATACCAAATATACTCTAATTATCCAGATAAAAAATTGCAATTATTTTATAGTCTCAAATTTAAACTAACAGTAAGTGTATACAATAGAAATAACAACATATTCTAGTATATCAATAGTAAATGGATATGATTTATTATATTTCTAAATATATGGACAGTTACATGTACCAACTTAGTAACTATCATTGTACAATAAATTAGAGGTAATATGGTATATTATCAACGACATACCTTTGTCCATGACTTCTCATTAATATCCAGTATCCAGCTATAATTTATTGTATTCTTTAGTCTCTGACCACCTATCATTACTAGTATAGGTGATATTGATCCAGTGATAATACTGGCAGCATGATATCCTCTTTCCTCTGGCCACTGTATTACTTTGTCAGGTTTAGCTATAGTCTGCCATTGCTAGATAGACAAATGAACTTAACTAACACTCATTATATAACATGTTATCAGTCAGTGTATGAATGATAATATAACATACCACTGTACAGTTGATAATATTCAGTATATAGAGTGTATTGGATACTCTGCCTTCAACAATACCACCAAAGATGATTGCTCTTGTATTGTTTACTGCTTCCATAACAAAGTGACTATTAGGTGGCATACACTGTCCAGTGATCTCAGGTATAATCCACTGACCTAAAAGGAGAACAAACAGAACATTCATCATTATACTTGTATCATAGTAGTAGTTAGATAATTGGTCATAATACAATGATCAGTAAAATGATACAACTATAATATTAATATCAACCTCAACTGATCATTAATAAAGTATCATTGTCAATGTTCTATTGGAATCATTACATAAGAGGTGTAAGTGACAGGAGATAAAGTGAACTGTTGTATAGATCAATAATAATGAATAATTAATTAGTTTCTATCATCTCATGATATAACATGTTTAATGTTTACATGTTGTACTTAACAATATCAATAGTAGACTTATTTTAAGTCTTATTATTTTATTTAGTTCACTTTAAATAGACTACAATATGACAGTAACTAGTAGTATAGTTATAGTTACTAATTATATTATTTGTTAACTCTGATGTTTTCCAGCTTAGCTGTGTCATTTATTAGTTTAAAACAAAAGTAAAGGCTATACTTTTACACATACACAAGATATAGTATGTCTTAAGGTACGCAATATCAATTGATGTAGTATCATATAATAATAGGATACCTCAATACTACTTTGGACTAAATGGATAAATAATTTATTTTTTTTAGTTTATACACACTATGTAGTGATACTGACTGTAATAAATGATATCAGATAATTATAATATGATATATTAATGTTCTTACCAGTTAATATATCAAACAGATTATGTTCATTAGTAGATACATTACCATTAAGTAACTGATAATATTGAGCTTGTGGTACTGGTGTAGAGGGTGGGGGTCCATAACCTCCTATAATTAGTACACGATGTTGTCCATCATACTGAGTTGACATTATACCACCATAGGCTCTCTTCATCACTGCTATTCTGTCATTTGTAGGTTGTAGTTGTGTCCAGGTGTAGGTAGATGTATCAAGTTGAAAGATGGCATTATGATGGCAGTTATCATGGTAACACCAACCTCCAAAATAATATATTTTGTCCTTAAATGTTGTACATACATAACCAGCTACTCCAAGTGGTGGGTCACCATTGGTAGGTATACTGTCCCACTTGCCAGAGGTAATATTGAAGATTTCTACTTGTGATGTAAGTCTTCTTTTCTCATCATCATTATGTACTTGAGGTAAATCAGGATGTGGACCCCCACCCCACAGGTATAAGTTATCTCCAATGACTTGAGTGCTATGATTAACTCTTACACCAAGTTTGTATTGTCCTGTAGAGAATGATATGTACCATATCTTGAGATCAGGTTACAGTATAATGTAATATATCTACAATATATGATCACATCTACTACAAGAATTATATGAAGGCTATACTGACATGACATCCAGTAATATTTACCTGAAGTAGCCATTTAGCTTTGATAGGTCAGTAAAGAAATCGTAGGACCACACCCTAATTATGCTTGATGCTTGGGTGGAGTTTATTGTTGCACGTGATTTTCAAATTGACGTGCATGTATGTGTTCACAGGCTAAATCACAGCTGACAGATTACTTACTTTGGACAGTCTTATAAGATACTGACTTATGATCCCGTTGTTTATTTTTAATAATGAGTTTCAGTTTATACTCTCCTCTCCTCCTTCATTGACTGATCACACAATATAACTTGTAATATTGTGTTAAGATGGAGTAATATATGGACTAACTGTTGATAATAGACTCTATATAGCTGGACTTTAATATATCAATACTAGGTAAGTGAATGTAGTAATATAGTAATAGGTATAATGTGTTTAGTTTACCTGAAGTATATCAGGTAGTTCTATAGATTATTTGATCGATATAGACATGTACAATATTAAGTATAGAAGTAGGACACTTTAGTCCTATATAGTGTGGTTGTAGTGTTTGTCATTACTTGTATAAACTTTAGGTTTTAGTTTATATAAGTATTGTAAGTGTCTTTTAAGTAAGGTGTGTCCTAATAGTAGTTTCTATAGTGTATGGTTTACACCCTCTAAATGGATAAATAGATAGATAATAGTTTTTATGTAGACATAGAATCTAAAACTCCATACCCTTTAACAAGTAGTATATACATATATTCTAACAAGTGTTTCATATTATTTAAGTGGTTCTGTAATTATACCTATACGAATAGTTGCTGAAGGTAAATTTATACTATGAATGCTAATAATTAGCATTGAATAAAATGATTTTTTTAAAATTACTTGTATAAGCATATAACTAATATATATATATATATATATATATATATATATATATATATGTATGGATAGTGGATATAATGGATGAATGAAAGTATTGATTGATAAATCTTGTATTCTCTCTCTCTCTCTGAAGAGTGTTCCTGCTCAAACCTCAGTAGTTTTTGACTTCCTCGCAGTCATAGCTATAAGCATTGTTAATAACTTGTGATCTTATGGACCAATGGTAGTTTACTATATATAGGTAAGTGAAAGTGGATCAAATGACTGATAGATAGATAGATTGATGTATGGATGGATGGATAAGCTAAGATAAGGACTGGTACAATTATTACTCTTGATTTATCACTTGACCAGTTAAAAACAGAACACAAAGTTGATGTTAAACAATTGTTAATTTGTTAAGATGACAATGAACACAAATGGTACAAGTTTTTGCAAGGAATGAGGTGTACAATGACAAATGAAGAGAGAGAGATTATATAATATTAGTAACAACATACACAATAGATAAGTCAGAGGTTGAAAGGTCAAGGTCAAAGTTCAATATTGAACAATTGATTGTATAATGCTATCCTTAGAACATTGTCCATAGTTATAGCTCTATACTAGTAAAGAACTTATCAGAACATTACAATATCTTGAAGACACCTGATTATACTCTTATCTGTGATGTATTCAGTAGTATAATAGGAACTGTTAGACCATCTACTTGGACCAGCATAGGATCTCTGATAATGAAAGATACGTAAAAAGGGAGGAAGTAATTAGAACCAATAGTTGTTGTCTTCCAAAGACATCATTGTAAGTGACCTACCTATTATCTTGTGTATCTACTGTAAATATCTTAGTTACCATGTATTAAAGGTTAATATGTTAGTACATGTATGTGTGTTACTAGTAGTATTACTTCATTAGATATTTATTTACCTATGGACAGACAGTGGATGTGATAGATGTCAGATATAAAATGGATTGATTATTGAATGAGTTAATAACTAGTGACTAGAATGAGAGAACTAGTAAATGGATGGATGGTTGTTAAAATGAATAATATTAGATTGATAGATGAATGGTTTGATGGATCAGGTAGATGTCTTGATCCATCTATGTAACATCTTTCCATTCATCCATTGAATTCATTGACATATCTACACAACCATTCATCTCGCTATCTATCCATATATCATCTTTTAATGGATGAAACATGCATGTATGGATGAATATTATGAGATAATGAATACATGTGTGGATTAATAGACAAATGAATTCCTTTTTTCTCTCTTTTATCTTTCAAGTCCATTCATCAATTCTTTATTTATAAATTAAATTTGTTCATCTATCCATTTGTCTATCCATCTGTCCATACTCATCATCCATTTAGTCATTCATCTATTTATTATCTTATACAGTGGATCCATGAGACAAGTTTACTCTCAGTTACTGTTCTGGACTAATCAATAAACTACAACTCTATATAGCTACTGTTATGACTATTTACTGGACTATACAACCAAGATATTAAAGGAAGCATCAGTTTCTCCAATGTATTAAAACATTACCTCATTTCATGACATATTACAACATTCATTGACTACATGTGGTTTACTTATTGTCATTTTCAATATGTTTGTCACTTTTATAAATAAAATAAATATTTAAACAATCATATCAACAACACAATGATCACTTGATCAGTGAAGAGCTTGTATACTGTTCTATTCTAATAAAGTCACGTATATACATGTATGTAGCGACTGCTATTAATAAAGAAGCAAGCAATAGAAAGCAATCTCATTGTATAGTTCATCATACATGCTGTGTCGATCAATGCTATGTAACAATCTCAAAAAATATAGCAGGAAAATGTTTTTTTACACAATAAGAACTTTACAGTAAACACAACTATCTGGCGAGAGTATTGCAAACGACCCAAAATGACATTTCATTAATGGTTCACAACAACTCCTCACATACTAATTCTACTCTATATATCATCACAAAAAATAATAAAGCTTGTATACTGTTCTATTCTAATTAAGTCTCATATATACATGTACATAGTCAATATGTATATTATAATAATAATTCATCTAGCTACACATCCATCCATTCCATCTCTCTATCCATCAATATATCATCTTTTAACTAAAGTCACATTTGTCATTAAATATACCCTATCAATGTGTGAGGTAAAATCTGTGTATCCCGTATTCCTATATAGTATATAGTTTGAGGATAGTATTAATTTAACACTAAGACACACAGAAGTAATTATTACTTCCTGTGATATAACAACAACACTCACACATCTTTAAGGACCTTCTTTGAGTGGTTATTAAATTGTTGAGATCAAACAAGTTAAAGTTGTCAAATGTCTTCGTCGTGTATTCTGTTTCTCTTAAATTTATACACATTCACCAAAAATATTAACCTAAATAACATCAATGGTACTCAAAGAAAGTTCTTTAGTAGAACACCTTCAAGTGAGTTATATATCAATTGAAACTACTGACACATCCCATAGTAACATATACTTCACTGATATTACTACTAGTTTATCAGAAAAGGTATCATTACATATGTCAATGACGTATAATAATGTCATGTAACAGAACACCATTTTTTCACATAAATTGGTTCTTGCACTTAGCTATTGGAAACAACTAGTAATGGCAACAAACTGTCTGTCATCATTGGTTGCCTTCTTAAAGGAATGACATGCTCAAACTGTAGTACCATATACTTGTTTGGCTGAATTTTAAGGGTTACTCTCTACTATGAACATGACTAAACTGCATGATATGCCTCATTTATTTCATAAGGGACCAACATTGACATAGACTCTCTTTACAATATAACACTATTTAATTCAAATTTACTATGCACTGTATGAACTCCCTCTATTGAGGAATTCATTGTCAGAGCTGACGGGACTATTATAAAATTATATTTAAATTTTGACACAAATAGAAAAAATAGCTCATCAGGCTACTTTCATACATAGCTATTTCATTGACTTTGTGAAGATGAAAGAAATTTGGTTCAAAAATTAGGCCAAAATCTAGTGACTGCTAGTGCTATAAATAATGAAGCGAGGTATAGAAAACAACCTCATTGTACAGTTCATCATGTATGCTGTGTCAATCAAATCCTATGAAACAATTCAAAAAATCCACAGATAGATATCAAATAAAAATGACATCATCACAAATACTTCTACTTTTTATGCTGACATATCCAATAATATTAATATAACAAGTGTCCACTTTAAAACTGTGGTATCTCAATGAGATATTAACTTAATATTCTATTTATGCTAATATAATTATGTAGGTGTGAAGGATTATCCCAGGTTCGCCTACTCCCTCTTTGCCTACTCCACGTTTGCCTACTAATTCTCGCATATTACGGTTTTGCCTACTTATTAAGTTTCATTAAATTAATAATAATTAATTTCAAAATGGTGGAAATGTACAATATAGAAAAGGTAAGTATTGTATAAGAATTGTATTATATGACTACAGATATGTAAGTTCTAAATTTACCTATATGTTAGTGTGTGCAGCCATACCAGCTACATATTCAGACAAGCTGATAGCATTATTTGAAAACCTGTTCTTAAGTTCAGTAATCTTTTTGTCTCTTGTTATTGACTTTAAGGTCCTTCTGGGTGGTTTTGATCCTGTTGATAACTGTTGGAGAGATATTTCTGTGGATGTTTGCTCCCTTTGAAAAATCTCCACACATTTGAAGATGTTAGGGTGTGTTTTTCCAACGACTCTTTTTAATCGGTTATGCCAACCCTCTAAATGATTGTTGGTCCATGGGCCATCTGTGTTGTAGACATTCCATTCAGCCTTTGGAAAGTGTCCAACTAGCCAGACATCTTCAAAGTAAGAGACGAAATTGTCGATATTAGTTAGATCAGGCCTATTAGCTTTAATGCCTTGCCATGCAAAATGAATGAACGGTATTGGTACAAAAGCTAGGGCAGCGGTTTTCCTGATGAATGACTTAAGTCCCAGGGTATCATCTTGATATTGTACTTGTAATCCAAGTGTATGTGTCTTTTGCATTATTGCCTGGCAAAAATGATAGTAGCACCCCTGAAATTGTGCATCAGGAAAAGTTAACTGTATTGCCTGCTTTATTGGTTGTTCGAAATCACTAACAGTCTGTGGGTTTAAAGTAAGCTGCAGTACATCAGCCTTCTGTCTGACTAGATTCATAGCCCTCTCATAAGTGTATCTTTGTTTGTTTGGAAGAAAAGCATAGATTAGTGGGTACTGCTTGCCATGTTTGAATGCATGCATGGTGAATATTTGGTAAAACAATATAGGACAAGTCTGAAAAGTACCGTCTACATAAATTGTATCTGACTCACATAGTAGCTCAATATTCTTGTCTGTTCCAAATATTATCAGCTTATCATCTCCATCTCCATCCTCAGCAATAAGAAAAGATTCTCCAGAAGGTGTCTTAACCCATTCGTCATTAAAATGTACATCTCTCCGACTTTCAGGAATTGTTGGTAATCGCTTACGCCGACTGTCATACAAAGATGTTTTACATTGATCAAATGTAGGCATCTTTGAGGCAAGATCATCTTTGTTGTTCATGCTAGCTATCTCTTGAATTGCATCATAATATATAGCAGGAATTGGTCTTGTAGTCTCCATGGCCATTATCTTCATGTTGGAAACAATTTTTTCTATTGCAATTTCGTCCTCGTCTGGCTCATCATTATGGACATCTCTTTGAGATAGAATGTTATCATCCATTGTAGTAATAGAACCACTGCAGCTCCTACTTCACCCACATCTCCAGAAAATTCTACCATCCTGTCCTCTTCTATTAATAACGTATCTACTACTTAACCCTACTCAAGAGACTTTTCCCCGCTATGTGAAGAGAATTAAGAATTTCTTCTCTGCCAACGAGGTTGCTGATGCTAAACAAAAGTATGTATTCTTAAATTCACTTGGTAGAAAGCACTACAACCTCTTGTCAAATCTCTTAAGCCCCGCTGAACCAGAAGACAAATCTCTTGATGAACTTATCACCGTGCTGACCAAGCATTTCCAACCTACTACATCCATCATCACCGAACGATACTCGTTTCACTGCTGTTGTCAGATCCCTAACGAAAGTATAGCCGACTTTGTGGTTGGTTTAAAGAAGTCAAGTACTTGTTGTCAGTACGAACCTCAAGTGCAAAGTATATTACTCAGAGACCGTTTTGTATGTGGCTTGGCCCACGAGGCAACTCGAAAACGCTTGCTCACGGAGGACAATGATCTCACGTTCGATCAAGCTGTGGAAATAGCCACCAATGTGGAGAGAGCATCTGTTCAAGCAAGGCAGATAAAAATGTCGGACAGCAAGGTGTCAGTGAACCAGGTGAAAGGCAAGCAGCAGACTAGTTATCCCATCAATACTCCCAAAGTTTGTTACTGTTGTGGGGGACCTTATCTGGCTACAACGTGTCGTTTTGTTCATGAAACTTGTTGAGCACGTGGCAAGACTGGCCATATTGCCAGAGTGTGTTGAATCAAATGCTCAGAGCATGGTACAAGTTCCTGAGGATCCGGTAGCTCAAGAACTGATCCTCGAAACCGAACACATCTTCTCGAAGTTTCCAACTCTATTTCAGATCCATCTCCTAGGACAACCAGCAACCCATCCAGTTCAACAACTACTGCGTCATCTGAAGTATATACAATGTTTCCAGTGGTCTCCAGATCCAAACCGTTCACCATCTGTTATGATTAATAACCATCCAGTCCCTATGGAATTGGATATGGGAGCATCAGTTTCTGTTATTAGTGAGTCTACCTACAATACAGTGCTGAAGGATACAGTACCTTTGGAGTCAACAGATATTAGCCTACATACGTATATGGGGGAAGAGTTACCAGTGTTAGGTGTGACCACAGTTGCCATCAGCTATGAGTCGCAAACAACTTTTCTTCCATTAGTGGTTGTTAAAGGTGACAGAGCATCCCTGTTTGGCCGTAATTGGCTAGAACATATCAAACTGAATTGGCTTGTCATTCATAAAGTGTCTAACAATTGGGAGGTGGATGACCTGCTCCAGAAACATCAACAGTTATTTCACGAGGAGTTAGGAATGCTCAAAGGCATGGAAGATAAAATACATGTTCCACCCAATGCACAACCTCATTACTTCAAACCCAGGCCATTGGCATACTCACTAAAAGCCAAAGTGGAGAAGGAGCTTGACTGGTTGCAGGAAGCTGGAGTCATCAGGCCAGTCCAATTCTCAGACTGGGCAGCTCCGATAGTACCCATTGTGAAAGCGGATGGAAGTATTCACATCTGTGGTGACTACAATGTGACAGTCAATGCTGTGTCAAAATTGGACAATTACCCATTACCAAGAGTGGACGACTTATTTACTGCAATGTCCGGATGGAAAGTATTTTTGAAACTTGACCTCACACATGCTTACCAGCAGGTGCTGTTATCTGAGAAACTGAAAAAGTATACTATTATCAACACTACCAAAGGTCTTTTTTAATACCAACGACTACTGTTTGGCATATCATCGGCACCAGCCATTTTTCAATGAGCAATGGAGGGCTTATTGCAAGATTTAACTGGTGTCGTAGTTTATCTAGATGACGTGTTGGTGACAGGTCCAAATAAGGAAGAACATCTTAAGGTGATGGATCGCCTAAAATCTGCTGGGGTAACTCTGATACAACCCAAGTGTATTTTCCTGGCCCCATCTGTCAAGTACCTGGGACATATAATTGATAAGGATGGTCTGCACCCAGCACCTGAGAAAGTCTGAGCGATTCAAGATGCCCTGAACCACGTAACTTGTCAGAACTAAAGTCCTTCCTTGGACTCATAAATTATTATTCTAAATTCATGTCTAACCTTGCTATGTTACTTTCTCCCCTCTATAGGTTGATGCAAAAAGATGTTAAATGGTCATGGACAAAAGAACACTGAAGCATTCAAGCAATCCAAACAGCTACTGCAATCATCCACCATGTTAGTTCATTATGATAGTCAACAAGAACTGATTGTGTTTTGTAATGCATCACAATATGGACTGGGTGCCGTTTTAGCCCATATAATGGACGACAACTCCAAAAAGACCTTCGCCTTTGCCTCCCGTACTCTGGCTAAAGTGGAGCAGAAATACTCCCAAATTGAAAAAGAGGGGTTAGCCATAATATTTTCAGTAAAAAAATTCCATCAATATTTGTATGGACGGCCCTTCACTATCTATTCAGACCACCAGCCCCTGAAGTATCTCTTTAATGGATCCAGACTAGTACCAGTGATGGCTTCCTCAAGAATACAGAGATGGGCATTGACGTTAGGGCCATATCAATATAGCATCCAACATCGACCTGGGAAAAAGATGGGTAATGCAGATGCCCTAAGTCAGTTATCACTTCCAGAACATACAGAGGTGTCAGGCATTCCACCATATATCAAAATGTTATTCCAGCACCTTTCAGACACCATACTAACTGCCTCTCATATTTGCAAGTGGACAGAAAAAGACCCTACATTATCAAGAATTCACCACTTCTTCCTTCACGGTTGGCCAGAAACAATTTCTGATTCCTCCTTCCGACCTTACTTCAATTGTCGTGAAGAACTGAGTGCTGTAGATGGCTGTATTCTTTGAGGGGCTAGAGTTGTGATTCCCCCACCTGGATGCAAGTTGGTATTATCCCAACTTCATGATACTCACCCTGGGATTTGTAAAATGAAGAGTCTTGCTTGCTCGTATGTCTGGTGGCCAGGGATGGACAATGTTATCGTTACCACAGTTCAGCACTGTGACACTTGTCAACAACACAGACTGTCCCTCCAAAGAGCCCCCCTACATCCATGGGAATGGCCTTCATGCCCATGGTTCAGAGTGCACATTGACCACGTTGGTCCATTTCAAGGGAAGCTTTTCCTAGTACTGGTGGACATGCATTCCAAGTGGAAAGAGGTACATATAGTTCCCTCTACATCAGCTGCATCGACTATTGCCAAATTATGAGACATTTTCGCTACATTTGGTCTACCAGATCAACTAGTGTCAGATAATGGTTCCGGCTTTACTAGTGTAGAGTTCCAGCAATTTTTAGCAGCCAATTGAATAAAACAAGTCCTCACATCTCCATACCACCCATCGTCAAATGGACTAGCTGAGAGAGTGGTACAGACATTCAAGAATGCAGTAACGAAGTTAGATGGCCCAATGGAAGTTAGACTTAGTCAGTTCTTATTCAAGTATCGTATTACCCCTCAGACAACAACAGGAGTCTCTCCAGCCATCTTTTGATGGGGAGGAGGTTGAGGACTCACTTAGATCTACTCCACCCAGATACAGCTGTGTGAATGAATGAAAAGCAGGAGAAAAGTATTCCAGAAAGAGCACCGAGACAATTTTAAGTTGGAGAAAAGGTATATGCCAAGAATATCCATGGACCGAAATGGATTACAGGGAGGATAGTTAAAGTTACAGGACCTGTGTCATACCAGATTGAAACAGATGAAGGATTAGTCTTACGAAGACATGTAGACCAGCTGAGAAGACAGTATGCAGATGAAACAAGTGGGTCAGACACCCAATTACCGTCATGCGTCGATGATGAGTGGGTTGGGCAAGATAGGTTCTCCAGTAATTTTCCAATACCTGTGATCCCTGGCTGTCCTATACCCCCAACTGATGGAACAACTCCTATCCAACATTTCACCCAGTCTCGTCCACCAGTTGACAGGTATTCACCCTCACTTTACACTTAAAAGGGGAGGAGTGCAGTATCTCAATGACTTTTGATGATATTAATTTAATATTCTATTCATGCTTATATAATTATGCTAATGTGTTATGATTTGTAGATGTGAAACCACGTGTAGAACTTCTAGAATATTCCATTGAGTTTTATATATAAATGTGTGTCCATGTGTTTTCTTTGTTCGTTCGTGCTCTCATACTTACTCTTTTTCTTTTAGTAGAAGTGTCATGTGTTAGCTATTTTCTGAAACACTTTACAATAAGTTCTACAGCCCCCTTCATAAAAAGGAAAATAATATAATACTCCATATTGTTAAACAATTCACTTCTAGTCATTGCATTTATCACTATCAGTGTATACTATTCATGTATAATCTTCTTAACCTTAGAATTGTGTTGACTGTTAAATCTGTAAACACATACAAAAAATATTGTGACTGATGAAATGATTACATATGCCTATGAAAGATTCAACTGGTTTTCTTCATCAAACATAGTATGGACTTGTTGTATCTTACTCTAGAATAAAGAGAATAAAAATACACATTTATCTACATGCCTGCACATAAGTACATACTTTACCTGTAGTGAAGTGGGTGTAGACAAAGAATTTGAACTTGAAACAGTGGTACTTCATTTCAATTCATCTTCCAGTCACTTTTGCTCCTGTTCAAGGTTGTGTAATTTTTAATGAAGTTTGCTACAAATGTCTGTAAACTGCTTCTCCATGCTAGTCTGAAACTTTGAAGAATACTATAAACATAATAATAGAACATTAATTAATATTAATCTATTGCTGATATTGTTTAATCTAACTTACATGTACATTATGTAACATACATTGTAAATGACCTGGTGGATAATAATAACAAAAAAATCAATATTAATGTTTACTAAGACAATTATCAAAACTTATTTAAATATGACAACAACGTAGCAACAGACGTTTGCTACATTTACACAAGCCTATTATAAACAAATTACCCATGCTTTACCAAAGACCTTACATGTAGTTTGTATGTCTTTTAAGCTGATGATTATGTTGAGTATTTTTTTGTACAAAATGTTATGCTCTTTATAATCCTCAATGACAATCATTGTAAACAAGAATCTAAAAAGTGCTGCTTTATACTGTTTCTAAGTCATCTTCATCCTAGTAGGTGTAAAGCTCGTAATGGATTACTAATGAAAAGGGTTAAAATTAGTAGACGGTATACACTTTTACCAAGAAAAGTGTTTATTTATTGTGGTATTGTTAGTTCATGAAAAGAAGTGGCAAAGTGAAAGGGTTTCTTTAAAAGATGTCACCATTGGAGAACCAAGAGCAGTAAGATATTTTAGGAGATATATATGATGGTAGGATATGGAATAAACTAAACTATTAATGATAGACCATTTCTTTTCCTTCCAAATAATTTATGTTTAAGTCCCAATGTTGATTGGTTTAATCCTTACAAAAAAACCCTCTATTCTGTTAGTACCATTTACCTCTGTGTTCTTAATCTACTTAGAAGGAAATGTTTTAAAGAAAACGTGATTTTAGATGGAATAATACCCGGTCCTAATGAACCAAATTAGCACATAAATAGCTTTTTTTCTCCAATGGTTAGAAATTTGTAGTTACAGTATGATGGTAGTACATTTTGAAAATTTTCCACTCTTCTTGGTTTGACAACCATGACAACTAGTCTAGCATGTGTTGTATGTGACTTTCTGGTAATTAGAAAAGTTTGTAGATTTTCGAATTTTAAAGCTAACCTTGGTTGTTAGAAAGAGTTTGTGACATCAGCATTTGGCAGTAACCATTGTATGGGAGCTATGATTGTGAGAATTGGACTGATCGAGATATAGACATACATAAATTTAAAGCTTTGAAATGTCAAGAAGTTCGTACAAGTTCTGATCATACAGCTATTTGGTGTGAATGTGGTGTTAAATACTCTGGACTTTTGTTAATTACTCACTTTAATGTTGTATGTTGTCATTGATCCTATGCATTGTGTATTTCTAGGATTAGTAAAGAATACTATTTAGACATTGAAAGAGAAAGGTGTTCTTCAGGCTATCAGTTTGGTACAGGAAATAGCTGATTTGATTGCTCCTCCTTCTAAGATAGGACAAATATGTACTAAGTTATTGATGATACACATTATAAATGTTGGCGTTTGCTTGTTGATTGCTGGTTCTATCATTTGGCAGCCTATTATTTCTGCAACTCAAATTGACCAAGGTCACATTTGCTAGTTGAATTTTGTAAGTTATTTGAAACTTTATATAGACCTGACTACTGCCAGACAAATTTGCATATGTCTTGGCACTTAAGAAATTGTTTATCTGATTTTGGCTCATTTTCATCTTCTGATGTTTTCCATATGAACACTACAATGGCATATTGGAAAGTATTACCAAGTCTTGGATTTTGCAAAAAAAAAAAATGTATTTGAAAATTTCAAGAATGCAAAAGGTCAAACAATTAAATACTTTAATAAACTAGATGATGACTTTTTATCAACTGTATATGAACAGTTCAATTGAAAACTAAGAGTCATTATAGTTCAGTTGGTCAGTCATAAGCACAAGATCTTTTAATAATGCAAGATATAAAGAGGTTTCATGTACTGTGTCAAAAATTGTTGCTGAAAAAAATTTATCAGTACCTCCTTTGCCTTTCAAGGAGAAATACTTCAATGAGGTTATCTACTTACAGGGGGGTAGGAAAGGGGGGTGCAAAGTGTGCTATAGCACCCCTACTTTTTATACCTGACATTAATTTGTGACTTTAAATCATCATTCCCATAAAGCAAGTAACAAATGTACAAACGATTGCTGATGTAATGGAGAAAAGCAATGTTTTGAAGAGAATGCTAACAGAGATTGATAAATTGCTGAGGATCTATTTACTTATCCTGTGACAAGTGCTACAACAGAGAGGTCATTCTCTTCTTTGTGAAGGATTAAAGCATATCTTAGAAGTATGATGACCAACTGCAGGTTGAATAATCTATTTCTGTTGTACATTCACAATGACAGACCCTATCAACTAGATCTATGTAAAGTGGCTAAGACATTTATTTCCAGCAATCAAAGAAGAGTAAATTATATTGGAAATTTTACTGAATAAATAAGTCATGAACACTTACAAACACAATGGTTTTTCGTTAACATAATTAATTAATCTTAAATTAAAATGGAACACATGAATCATCATAGCACCCCTACTTGAAATGATCTTCCTACCCCCTGTACTTATGTAAAATGTACAACTGCTTGTATCCAACAATGGACATAGTCAAGATGTTCAAGTTTTACAAAGAATACAAAAATGTATAATTAATTGCAAAGAATGAGTTTCATGTAACTGTTGTTCAAAAAATCTACTTCAATTGCTGCTAAATGCCCAAATATTTTGGTAACAGATATTCAAAGTGAAGCACCTATTCGAACAGGACAAGTAATATCATTTATTAAACATGATATTGTATCATCTCTGAACAAACTACTACTAAAGTTCATATTCTGGCTCATGTACAATCATATGATGATCGTTTGTTAAGGCATTATAATATAATATAATGTAGTTTGTTCTACTGTTTTTGATCATTAGTTATGTGCAAGTTTCATCCAATTAGTAGAGTTATGTGTCATAGTGCAATATAATCCTCATGAATTTCTCTCACATTTGATTATGGTATAGACTATGTTTATGTTACTGCTCATCTTATGAAGTATAAGACTACTTGATCATATTTTCTAATGCATATAATAACTACTTTATTTTGATGAAAGACATATTTGCTAATTTATAAATCATAATATATAAATGATATATTTCTCATGTGAACTTCAAAATACCGTATTATCAGCTTGTACATGTGAATACAACATTATGACCCACACGATAAAATAAGAAGTATTTTATATCCGTCTTATACACTCAAGAGTTATATTATAAGAAACAAATCAACAAAACTTATAACAAAGGAAGTTATAAGACTCTAATTTAGTCCCACATATAACAAATAATGTTATAACACAATACTTATGTCCATCTTATAACATATCATAGAATAAAATGCCTTATAACAAGTAGAAAGCATAAGCATAGTATAGTGCATATACTGGCATATACTTAACTTCTTTCACAGTGATGTAATACTATACCCTAGACCAAGCCTTAAACATCAGAACCTAAATGTATTAACTGCACATTAAAGTATGGCATTTCCTCGTGACAACTCACCCACAGGAAGGAAGCCACAATTATTTTTTTGTATTGGACATACCTCCCTACCACATGGAAGATCTTTCTGAGACATCAATGTTATTGAACTATGTGAACTGTCAATTCCATAGTAATTGCTAATCATAACAGCATATGTTGTTGATAGTTTTCAATGACAGCAGTACTTTGTAGTCACGAAGGTGACCATCAATTGGTTAAAACAACCACTCTATTACAACAATTTATGGTACTAGTGATCACTAATGAAAAATGTTTAAGCATACATATAATATACATAATTATAATAACATTTTTCATATACATTATATACTCTCCAATAACCATATTTAAAAGATATGTTGATGTAATGTGGATAATGATCATAAAAATACTCAATCTCACATTAATAATAGTGTTATAATCATTGAAACAGAATATATCAACACTTCAGAAACTGTGGTTTTACCATTCCTTATGATGATGTAAGGGAATGTCCCATATACTAATATTAATTGCAACATAAAATTATAAAATGCTGAAAGAGTTGTCTGAAGTTTAGTAAGATATATGTAATTCAACATATTCTTATTTTGTCTATTCACTTGTATGCAAATAAAGTGATCTATATAATGTGATGTATAGTTTTATCAAACTCTTCCTCTTTGCTGCAGTGGTTAATTGTTCAATAGTAGTCACTTTAGGATGTACTATTAACATATATAGTAGTTTAGTTTAAAATTCACACTGTACATGTAATTGATATAATAAGTCATCAATATATATGCAGTATGGTCAGAGGTCTAGCTAATGTATATATATAAACCTGAGTTGTTTACAATATGATTTGTTACTGATTGGTTGTTTTCACCAATAAAGTGACTATTAGTGGCAGTTCCACTAGCAATCTGTTAACTGTTGATAATAAGGAGAGCAAAGTTGTGACAGGTGTGTATTTCCTATTATGTACATAACAGTGTTTAAAAGTATTATTTTACCCTGATATCAAGTTCATTATATTTCTATATTGTATATATACTAAATATACATCACTTTATTACATGTAAATGTCATACTCTAATCTACAGAATTTGTAGTGTTAGTTTGATCTTATCATAAGTTAACAAATGACTGTTATGACAATCATAGTATAGTATCTCTTTGATGTGTGATGATCAGCTCACTTGGTTATATAAACAATCATTTTATCAGTGATACATTCACAATCACAGTAGAGTACAGTCTTAATAGTCTTAGTAATAAGTGACATGACTGTATTAATTTTAGTTATAGTTATAGTTTTGATAATGACTTTCAAACGATCTTGAGTATCACTAATAGTATTTTTACCAAAGAGATATGGGTTTAGTGTTAGCAAAGTCAGCCTAGATATATTTAAATGAAGTTGAACAAATGTTTATGTGTATAGAAAAGCAACACAAGAATAAAACAACGATTCAAGGTAAAAATAACGTAAAAATAATAATGTTACAACTAGTCACAATAAACAACTCTGTGTACAATGAACGAAAGCATACGTACATTAACAAAAGTAACTTATAATCTATACATTAAGGCTAATTAGTATCATTTGCACAAAATACAGTCCTATTGCACTCATTGCAGATAACAGAGTCTACTATTTACTGCTCTTCCAGGAACAAAAGTTCGTTTGACACTGGTTTGCTATCAGAATCGTAATATTGACAGTTGACTACACCTCCACCATAATCAGTATGTGAAGTAACTCCAGATCCATCCATACGAATATAACAGTTTGGAAATGCTACAGATCGAAAACTGTACCTTCCATTTTGCTCTTGTTTGAGAATAAATGATTCATAAGACCGTGCAGGTATTCCACTCCACTGGCAATTGACCACACCACCACCAAAAGGCATAAATTGGTTCACTCCATTTCCATCCAAACGAACGAAAGCGTTCTTCCAAGTATAATTTTTTAGTACTACTATGTAAGTTTGCTCTACAGCTAATGAAGGGGTAACTTCCACAGGATAAATAAAAAAAATCTCCCAAGATTCGATTGGTTTGTACTGGCAGTTGATAATACCGCTTCCTCCACTTTCATACTGTCTAACATCATTACCATCACATCGAAGATATACATCAGTTCCAGGTGATCGCAATGCATATTTTTTCAAATTCTGAGTACGTTCAAGAAAACGATATATCATTTGACTTGTGAATCTAGCTGCAGAGTTTGGACAACCACCATAACTGTGAACGCCAAGAACAGTCCAATATCCCTTGTACCACGTGTACATTGGACTACCAGACTGTCCACTCATTGTGTCATTCATGTAGAAAAGTCTGTTGGTAGTCACTTCAGTTAGTTCACCTCCTGTTATCCACATTTGAGGCCATGGGTATTTATCACCAGGATATCCACAGTTGGTTACAATACGTCCTAATAATTCGCTATCAGGAACAATTGCTGACCATCCAAAACCTTCATTACTATTACCATTCAAAATAATAAGGCCATAGTCATAGTCTGGATTAGAGTCCTTGATATATTCAGGAGATGCATACAAGTCTTCTTGTTTCACTAAGATAGGCGCATACCCAGGAAATGTTACAATAACGTTTTCTGCATACGCTCCATGAAGATAAACACAGTGGCCACTAGTCACAACAACACCACAATTTATATTTGGAATGTGGATCTTGAACCCTGATCCAATATATTGTTTTCCACTTAAAGTTGTAATAACCAGAGAACATATCCAGTTATATGGGGGAGAGGTCTCAGGATCTACCTTCACTCGTTCATCTCTACCACATACAGTCTCAGGTAGGGAAGAGGCATGCACAGCAGAAAGCATGTTGATGTATTAACAGAATTAATTTGAGGTACAGTTTAGTTTAGTTTTAATTTACAATGTGTGCTACTTATATAGAAAGATATATATCAGTGTGGGTGGTACTTTGTGGTTTAGTGTCAGCCCTTATTGTGTATCTAGCATAGCTTGCTACATAATTGTGTACTGTTACTACATGTATCAATGCAGTATAAAACAGCTCTTGCATGTTGCAAAAGGGGCAAAGGGGTGGCAGTGCTAGTCTCATGTAACTCTATATGTATGAAGCCAACTAGCATCAAAAAGTAATGTTTGTAGTTCATTGTCCAGTAAGTGGAGAGAAGGAAAGAGAATGAGAGAGAAAGAGAAAGAGAGAGAGAGAGAGAGAGAGAGAGAGAGAGAGAGAGAGAGATTGGTTAATTTAAGAAACCATGTCCTTGCTTTGTAATTATCTATTACATTATTAGAAATTTCTCTAATTGATATATTGATATAGTAAACATCAATATAGGTATTTCTACTATAGAACTCCTCTCTTTCTATATGACATGTACAAAAGAGGAGTATGTACACGTACACACATATACAAACTATGTACCTTAGCTAATAAATGTATATAATGTAAGTGTTACAACAGTTTTCTAACCATTTTATATTAAGCTATGGCTCTTGCTGTCTGTTATGGTTGTCATAAGTAGTATTTATTCTGATATGTAATCCTATATAACTATCTAAAGACAGATGAAATAAATATTACCTCAATAAAAGTAGAAATATACAGATTGATACTATAGACAGGCAATTTGTTCTAAGCTAATAAAAGACTAGATTATTTAAAGCTAAATACTTATTAAGAGACTATCTTACCTTTAATATCATATCATTACACTCACAGTCTATAGTAATGTGGCATGAGTGAACAGTAGAGAGACATTGATCAGTATTAACACATGGTCATGTATTAACTAAATCAGATGTCATGAATATTAAGAACGTTATTCCAGTGACTAGTGGACAAGCTTAATGATCATCGTCTCCATGATGATCAGTTACTGTTCTGGACTAATCAGTAAACTACAACTCTATATATCTACTGTTATGACTATTTACTGGACTATACAACCAAGATATTAAAGGAAGCATCACTTTCTCCAATGTATTAAAACATTACCTCATTTCATGACATATTACAACATTCATTGACTACATGTGATTTACTTATTGTTGTTTTCAAATTGTTTGTCACTTTTATAAATAAAGTAAATATTTAAACAATTATGGAGCAATAGTTGTACATTGAGACTATTTAGTGTAAATATGTTGATGAACATATTAGCAATATTACACATATTACAGTTTACTACAATACATGTATGTACTTTGTATGCATACAGTCAGGTAAAATTTGTGGTTACTAATATAAACTCACATTATATATTTGTAAGTTTTCTAACCACAGATCACACATACTATTATATGTACATGAATAAGACCTGTATAGTCTAGTAGATAATTTAATAAAATAGACAAGAATAGACTTTATGATAAGAATAAAATTGACAATTGTAGATTCTAACTTTACAATTTAATGTAATACATTACATAATATAATTGTGATACAATAAATCATAGTTTAGTATTCATTTTTTTAAAATTTTCTAAATTGTCTATTTAAAACTTCAACCAATTTTTTCATGCTATACCATAGTGTCCTTAGTATAGAGATGTTACTACAGTATAACTTAGTTTACTGGGACTAGTATAGTCCTTAATACATTTTAATATTCCATGTATATGTTGTCAGCAATAAATCAATTGTTCTTCTATTTTGTAGTTGAAGATACTTAAAATTTAAGTAAATAATATCAAGACAAAGTTATCTTTCAGTGAGTTCTATAGAGAAAAATCTGAACTTCAAGTAAAGTAAACTAGTATATCTGACAAGTTATGTATCTATTAGATTTAGATTATGTTAGTAAACATGACAAGATCAATAAGTACACTGCCCTTAATGTAAAAGTTACCACTGTTAATACAGAGGTAAAAAATATATTAATTAAAGTATATATGTAGTGTTTGTCATTACATATCAAAGCTTTAGGTTTAGTTTATATAAGTATTGTAAGTGTCTTTTAAGTAAGGTGTGTCCTAATAGTAGCTTGTATAATATATGGTTTACACCCTCTAAATGGATAAATGGATGGATGAAAGGGATTGATGAATGGATAGATGGAAGGATGACAGCTTGAATTTCCGTTTCATCTTTATAGGTTAATTCTGAAGAACTCTATTGAATAATTTTCCACTAAAGTACTACACTTGTTAGCAGCACTCTGTGTAAAGAGGAAAAGGTAAAATGGGAATAACAATTCATTTGTTAACAAGGATTATATAACATAATACATTTGTTATGAAATGCTGATTTTTTTAATTATGGCTACTTTCTGTTGATTATGCATATTTTGTATTCTTATCTACAGAAATCGTTTAGCACTTTGTCAGTTGTTTACTCATCACATCTTGCATAATGAGATAAAAGAAAGTCATAAATACATGAAATAAAATACAAGTAGACATACAGTGAAGCTGCACTATTTTTAATGACTGTTAAATTAATAGATCTAAATATTTTTATGTTCCTCCAAAGTGAAATTTTTATACGATCTTACAAATCTGAAGGCTTAATTATGCAATCTGTGTACACACACATGTACTTAAATAGGTTGAGATAAGGAGAAAGATATGAAAACTCATTGTAACAATTAATAGTTGTGTTACTTTAATCAACAAATTGGATCACATTACATTGGTGGATCATTCTATAGAAAACATCCAACAATTTTATTTAGTCTTATTACTATTTCATGGATTCTATCAGATTAATAGTAATAACATTGCTATGACATCACTCACGTTAATGATTGTAACACTTCTATATATTTCTTTAACTAACAATGGGAAAGAACTCTAATTGAATTAATGGAAGTGGAGAGAGAGAAAGAGGGAGCTTGTTTAATTTAAGAAATCATGTCCACATGGATAGGATACCTGTATTTGAAGTGTCTGAGCCAATGCAGACCTTTTTACAGTCAGCCTTCTGTAATGTTAGGCTCGCTGACAACAACATGAGAAGAATGTGCATAGAACAATTTAGTGTGCCAGAGGGAGACGAGACCCCACTTTTAAGAGTGAGCTGCCTAAGGATGCGGTAGAATTAGACAGGAAATTGTTTCGGCTCCAAAATTTCGTGTTAGAAGCTGCGAGGCCCCTCGTGACAGTGATAGAAGAGCTGATGGTGCTAGAGAACCGGACCCGGATAAATTGCTGTTGGCAATACAACAGGCCTTGATGTTCATAGGGAATACATCGGCTAATTTTAATCTGGAACGGAGGTCGAAGGCCCATAGTCGGCTGAATCTGGACTTGAAGGTCGCTAGTGGAGGAAGAAGATGTTTGCAGGCAGCACCATACCTGTTCGGGCCAGATTTTGAGACAAAAGCCAAAGAGAGGTTGGAAGCTGTGGAATGTTTACAGAAAGTGTCCTCGACTCAGTGCTCAAAGTCTTTTTTTTGGAGGCAGCCCATCCTACCATGGCAGAGGTGAGAGTGGCTTTCAAGATCGTCGCCCTTTCTACCAGAGAAGAGGACAACAACTGTCCTCTTGAAGTCAGAAGCCCCCAAAAAGTTTCGAAGCAAAGTTTCCTCCAAGCAACACAATGTCCAAGAATGACTGACCTGTAGTGTCCAAGAAGGACTGGCTGGGGTGTCCAAGAAGGACAGAGAATAAGTACTGTAGTAGGTGTACTGATGGAACCCCATATAAATCAATGTTTTCTATCAAAGAAAAATTTAAAAAGTATTTTGTCAAAAATACGTATAAGCTATTGGGTTGCATGAGAAATGTATCTGCCTCTCAAAGAGGTATTAGCCAATAAACCCAAGGCAGGTCAGTGGCAATAGCCAAGCAGAATTTGGAAAATGAGACTTCAGACCCTTGGGTGTTACAGAGAGTACAGGACTACAGTCTAGACTTAGTTACAGCTCCCACCCATTCACTTCTTTTGGGACAAGTGCATTTGCCAGGAAGGCAAGAGGCACTTAGAGGGAGGAGATAAAACGTTTATTAAAAAAGGAGCCATTGAGAGGGTGAAGGTGTCACACCATCCTCAAATGATTTCACAGATGTTCCTTGTCCCAAAAAAGGACGGATCAATGAGGCCAATGTTCAATCTGAAAGAACTGAATCAGTTCCTACATTGGGAACATTTCAAAATGGAAAACATTCAAATGATCAAATATCTCATCCAGGAAGAAGATTGGATAGTAAAAATGGAGCTGAAGGATGCCTATTTTGCTCTGCTGATCAGGCAGGAGGATCGGAAATGGTTGAGGTTACAATGGAAAGAGGAGACTCACGAGTTCATATGTCTCCTATTTGGCGTATCAGCTGCTCCCAGAGTGTTCACCAAAAATAGTCAAACCAGTTGTGGCCTGGATAAGACAGTTTGGGTGTTAAATGATAACATGCATAGACAACAATTTGCTACTAGCTCCATCTAAAGAGGAAGCCCAGGTACTGGCCAAGCTGATGGTGGTCTTATTTGAGGCCCTGGGTTTCTCCATGAAGTACAAGAAGTCTGTATTGGATCCCCAGCACTCAATGGAGTTTCTAGGGTTCTGAATCGATTCCAGATCAATGATCCTTGCCCTTTCATTTGAGAAATTGGGCAGAATTCGCACTCAGGCAAGGAGCCTGCTGGCCCAGACATCCATAACGGAAAGGGAGCTAGCACAATTCATCAGGAGAGCCAACTCAGCAACAGTAGCCATTCCACCAGCTCCACTGTTTTATTGGGTTCTGAAGGGAGTGAAACATGGCACCCTTACACACATTCTGAATATTTATTAAACAACCTGACATAATAATTAATTATAATTAGACATATTATACATGTACATGTATAAAATACATAATAGGATTATTGTACCTTCCTTTTACTACTCTATTATTAGTACATATAAGACATGATAAATAATTTCTTAATTACAGTTTATTACATCAGGGATATATGAAGGATATATATGATCAGGAAATGATGTAATAATTAACAGCACTAGACATCAAACAACAGTGATTCTATCCTTGTATCTATTGATGCAACTGATATTGAAGTGTGTTTGCTTTTAACATTAGGGGATCCAAAATACATAAATGGTTAAAAGAATTTCAATATCATTAGAACAAGCAGGTGGTGGATGCTTCTTGAATATCTCCTTGACTTTTGAGATTGTTTGTTGTAAATAAGACATTAACAATGACACCAGATATGATAGAGTATGAACACATTGAAGTGTACAGTAGCCTCAGTATTTAGAGACACAACCAGTGGTAAGACAACATGAACAAATAATAAGAAATGACACTTGACACTAATGTCCAAAAGTTGTCATACAATTTTCCTGTTTTCTCTGGCTGTACTCATTTTACTAATTGTTCCATGTGAGAATTCTCACAATACCATTATTTGAAGGATCTCTTTTCAAGTACATGTACTGCTAACAAAGTTGTCAACAAAATATGAAGCTTTTCTTTGATACATACTGATGTTCATATAAGGACAAAATGGTCCACCCTGCAATTTGTTAATACTACACTGAATATTGTTGAAATAATGGATCAATTTATTGCTTATACAAAAGCTTGATTATTACATTTAAAAAAATAATCATTATTTACGAGCAGTTAATTAATTACAAGCGATTGAATGAATTATACTGATAGAAATGATCATATATAGTGTATTAATTGTATGGATCTTTGTGTATGATTAATGATAGGGAGTTTGATGTTTATTTTGGGATTGATATTGACTCTTCATTATATTCTGGACATAGTTCATTTAATTTGTATACAAGTGATTTTTTGTACATTTCTCACTTTTATATATATTTTTTAGTTTTTGTATTGTTTTTGTTGTTTAGCACTTTATTATTTCCACACAATAACGCTAACACAAACTCGGTTTATTTGTTTTGTCTCTTTTTCTATGTGTGGTCTTTATAAATATATACTGTGGTCTACTTTGTATACAATTAAAATATGATTATTGTTATAGTATTATAATTATTAATATTAACATAACTGTATAATTTTTAAAAAGAATATAATAGTCTTTCATGTAGCCAATTCTGAAACAAAAGAGTAATTACTAAAGCAAACATTTAATATATCATACCTTTATATTTAGACATTACTTTGTCAGCTAAGTCTTGTCGATTTAAACCATCATCTCTCAAAATGTCCAGGAAAATCATGAAGGCACTAGCATTGTGTTTGACACGATCCTTTAGATCATCAAGAATATAGTCAAGACGATCTGTACTAGTATCTCCTGTTTTCTTGTCTTTAACAATTTTGTAAACATTCTCAGAAATAATTTCTTCTGAATGCAGTCTCCTTGCTAGAGCAATGGGGTCAATATTTGACTCAACAATAATATTGGTACTTTTGACTAATGCCTTTCTACATATTTCACAGTATTGAGTATCATCTAGAGTGAAGAAACAAAACATAGAACTGATAGTAACTATATGAGGAAGAAGAGATTATCTATAATAAGATGGTTACTCTGTATCAGATGACTATACAGATGGTCTTATCAGATAAATGAGCTTTACAATAACAAAGTGGTCATAGCATTTATTATCATACACATATCTCTTGAAACAAAGATAACTTAAAGATTAATGCCACTGATTTCACTCACTTGTGTCTGACTGTGGATTTTGGCTTGAATCTTCTTTATGAGTGTGAAATGAGTCTGAAAAATATAAATCACATATTTCTTAAGGATTGGTACAATCTGATGACAAGGATAAAATGTATGAGGAGGTGGAAGATGGATGAAAATAAAATAGTGAGTTTACTACAAGGTATTATCTTGCATTCTTCAGCAAAGTTTAAGGGTTAAAGTAAACCATAATGTATATATTTCCAGTGAGCACACATGAATTTATTGAATGTTTGTAGTGCAAATGAAACTGAAAAGTTTAATTACCACATATTATAGTCATAAAATTGACAATATCACTTACTATGAAATATAACTATTTACAGCAAGATTATACATTGAACAAAATAATCAAGCAGAAATATAAATTATACATAAATACAATTATATCGGATATTGATATCACTTGCATGCTGTGCATCATCTGGCTAGGTGAGGTGGAATGTAAGGACTATGTTGTTTTTATGTATCTTCTGCTTCCTCATACAATTCATCCTTATCAGATACACCTATACTTGAGGAATCTATAATTGCATTTCAGATGTTGTAAATACACTACAAAAACAGTCAGTTTACCACATGGCTTAGCTTAAAGCCCACCAGATATGGGAGATTTGTTTTTAATACCACATGACAAAATAGTGTTCAGATATAACTTATATTTTATTTTATATCCTTGATTAATTAAAAATAGAGTTATATCATGAATTTATACACCTTTGATAGACTACAACAATCAAATGTCAGGTCTCAGGTGGTCCTTATAGAAAGCAACAGCTGTACACCATGATATAGTGCCAATGTTAACATTGGTGGAACCACTTTATGAGGCTGTCTGGTATGGTATAAGTAATGAAACCAACTTGTGAGGCTATGAATGCTGGTAATGTTCGACCCACCATGAGAGGCAGTTAGCTTCTAGTCCTTTATTAACAAACATGAATCCTACAGCTCTCATTCTTCAGAGAGTTCATCCAGGCTGTGATATCTTTCACCTTCTCTTTGAGTATAAAGATCATTTACAAGTCTTCCACTTTTTATGGCTCTTCTCTAAAACAACTATCAAAAGACATACTACATTTCATGTATAGTTGAGCTTCTCAATATTCCCCTTGCTGGACAGGGCAAAAAGGTAGAAATCTCATTGCACCACTGAATAAAACTGTAAAAATAGATTGTTGATTTAACCATTAGTTACTTATACAGGTTGCAATTGCAAACTTACTTTCTGTCCGAAAATAAGCATAACACTGTTTTCGTTACTAATGTACTACTAATTATAAAGCTACATAACCATTAATTTCATAATACAATAGTAATCAAAATTGTACTTTGTTTAATTTTGAATATGCAATCTGTATAACCATGTATTAGTTAAATCAAACAATCAATTTTTACAGTAAAAATATTACTTTATTTTGAGTTTTGACCTCTTCTGAATGTGCAGGATAAATAAGCAACAACATGTGGTAAACTGATTTATTGCTGCAGAGTATATGGAGTTTCCGAAATGCAATGAAACATTATATAATATCAATATTCATAAAACTTCCATACATCAAATATAACAAGTGAAATTGATACTTACTCTGTGTACAGTCAAGATCAAGATCACTTTTAAGTTGACTTAAAGTAGTTGAGCCTTGATTTTCGCTATCAATGACCTTAATACCTGTAGTTAATATTGATTCTAGACTTTCACTTGTATCTTCTCTTTTAGTAACAGAAGAATCTAATAAAGTAGGTAGGTACTTGTCAGATCCATTCAAATAATGATAATGTACACTTCAATTATATTCTTCCATATAAAACAAAGTACTTCAACTTCACAACTATAATGTATATCTTCATGCAGAGCATGAGTTGTCTTATATAACATATATCAGCTAACTAACTTTTTTATTAATTTATTCAGTATTCTATTAATGTTGTTCCATGTTTGAATTATGTAGGTTCCCCTTTGATTATCACATGAAATAAACAAAATGGACATACACTTGGAACTGGGTCCAATGATAATCTTGGAAAAACTTAGTATATGCGCATACTAGTGACAATATTATCCAGAGACATGACTAATGAAATTAATGAATATACTGACCTACTTGAGCTTTTAGATCTAACACCTGCTCCTGAAGACTCCTTATTTGTTGTTGATAAACAGTATCATGGTTAGGTTGAAAAGTTGTCACAGTATTCTTTGTCAAGTTGTTTTGAATTTGACATTCTGTCCATTTTCTTCTTCCTTCTATGAGTCGCTTTAGTACTTTTTGTTGATAGTCATCAGTTAAAGTGATATCATTAGAGTCTAGTACAAACTCTACTGACCACTGACCAACATTGTGGACTATATGAGAGAACACAACTGTACTGAATGGTGCTTATTGTATGTCTATCATATGGGCTCATAGAATTGAAATTACCATTACAAGATGTGTATGTGTTTATGTTTATGTACTAATTTTGACCAACTTCAAAATAGTCTGAAATCTTTGAAACAAGCTAGCCAGCTTATAAATATGGCCCAGTCTGGGAAAAACTAACATGATTCTTTTAGTTTCTTAAACACCCGTAAACACTGAAAGCATTTAACATACTGTAATTAAAGCATTCCCAGCTTTATATAAAAGTAAAGTTGTGCTAGTAATATTTTCAATTTACATCATATCAATATAAATGCTTTCAATGATGAAAAGAAATTGAAGGCATTCCCATTTTGAAAATCTGTTAAGGTGTACAAATACATCTTATCATCCTTTACAACACTAAATAGAGCTGTATGTAAAACTAGCTGCATTAAACATAACACAACCTCAATTAATATTGTATCTACTGTATATCTTTGACAAAAAACATCTTTCAAATACAATAATAACATCTTCCTCTGTATGTCTATAAATTGGATGCCACCTTGAATAAACTCTACATAAGCTGCTTTAAATATTGTCTATTGCTAAGCTTATACTCTCTATGTATAAAGGTTGTCTTTAGCTTTGCTAGCAGTACCAAAAGAACATTTTAACATATAATAAGAAAGCCTTGAAATAATGAAGAAAAAGTAGTGACATGTGTCAGAGAGTCCATGGTTTAACACAAGCTAGTTTGCTTAAATCTATGTTGCAGACACAGCCCTTGATTTGTAGCCTTCAAGATTCTTAATCAATATTGAAATAGACTCCACAGAACATTTTTTATGCAAGGAAATACAGTATAATAATATGTTGCAATTATCTGTGTATTGACTTACTTACCTAGTTCTATTAACATCGTCACATTTGGGTAAGCAATATCTGCACCACCAGACTTTAATTTACCTCCTACAACTACTAACCACACACAATATGGTCCCATGACAAATGCTGATACAGAGTGGTTATATCTCTCACAGACAGATTCAGGTAGATTAATCTGTAGTATGTAGAAGCAAACACTAACATCTTCCAATATAATTATGTCCTTTCTTCTACTTTGCACAAAAACATTATGAACCATGTGTCAATGATGCTATTTATCATATTATTTATATATTATATTATTATTTATTTAACATTTATTTGTTTCTCGTTGCATGTTTTTATGTTTGCTAAAATTTATAATGTGCTCATAGTCACTAGACACTATAACAAATGTACCTAAGCTTTCATTTACAATTCCTATATCGGCAGTATTACCATCATAAATCAAAGAAAATAGACAAACTTGCATGCAAAACATATATGTATTGATTTAAAACAATTATTATAGTGTTGCCTGACAAATGAGCATCATAGTCAAAACTACATTCCTTCTATAACAAAAATGAAAAAGTTGTTGATAATACCTTTGTCCATAACTTTTCATCAACTAATAGTATCCAACAGTCCTTTATTGTTTTATTAGAGAACGTCTGTCCACCTATCACTATTAGTATGGATGGCATTACAGATCCAGTGACAATACTGGCTGCATGACTGTACCTTTCCTTCGGCCATTGTACAAGTGAGTTAGGTTTAGTTATAGTCTGCCAATGCTATATAAGTATAAATAATATGTATAAAGTAAAGCTTTACGTTTACAGTCAGTGTATCAATACTTATTATTAAACTGTAAAGCTTACCACTACATTATCAATGACATCAAAAACATAAACTGTGTTACTAGATATTGTATCCTCGATGACACCACCAAAAATGATTGCTCTTGTATTACTTATATTTTCCATAGTAAAGTTACTGATAGGTGGCATACATTGTCCACTGCTTTCAGGTATAATCCATCGACCTACAAACAGAAGCACATATTAATAAGATATAACTAAACTTTCAAATATTAATAAAGTATCATTATCAGCACATGTCCTCATTTAATTAAAGGTATAAAAGCAAAGTTACTTGTTGTGTATCATTAATTTAATCTACAATTCTTAACTGCAAAGCATAATAACTAAAGTTAGGGAGCATGTAATCACTACATAAATATCTTTACAATGGAAAAAACAACAATTCATATTCTATATCTGTATATAGGAATTAATAAATAAGTGGACATGTTGATTAAAGATTTGCCCATAGCCTAAACATCAGATAAAAAAAATTCAAGCTTTTAGAGTTGAATTATTGCCAGGCATTTCATCACACTATACAGTAATTATAAACACATAATATTCATTATATTTTACCTGTGGTGAGATCATACATGTTGTGTTCATTAGTACGCACTCTACCACTGGATAACTGATAATATTGAGCGTGAGGTAGTTGTTTTGATGGTGGGGATCCACGACCACCTATAAGTAGTAGACGATCCTTAGTTGTTAGCATACCACCATTTGCTCTTTTCATCACTGCTATTTCATCATCAGTTGGTGATCGTTCTGTCCAGGTAAGGTTGGAGGTATCAAGCTCATTGAGACTGTTGTGGTAGCAGTCATCATGGCGACACCATCCACCAAAGTAAAATATTTTCTCTTTTAGTGTTCCACAGAAATAGCCAGACACTCCAAGAGGAGGACTACCTTGGGTAAACTTAATGTCCCAATTCCCAGAAATAATGTCAAATATATATACTTGTGATGTAAGTCTCTTCTTCTCATAATTATTATGTACTTGAGGTAACTTAACTGGACCCCCACCCCACAAATACATAAAATCACCAATCACTTGAGTACTATGGTCAATCCTTCCAGAAAGGTTTTGATGTCCTGTGGTCAAAAGATATCTAAATCTTGAAATCAAATTACTGGTACCATCAATATAAAATGAAATCTACTAAAATACTACATGATCTATGTGCATTTGTATAAAATCTATTATAAATGAATTTCTTGTTTCCTATTACTACCTGCATCATTATTAAATTTATATTAATAAATTCACTGAGCTATTACTAAGACAGGAAACAGTAGTTACAGTCACATCCCCAGACCTACATACAAGTGTAAAGTAGGTCCAGTAATTTGAGTTGACTTCGGTGTCCCAAATTGTGTGTATGTGACCGACCTCTCATACCTCATTAGGACAACAAAAATATTATTTACTTAAACAAATACCTAACTTGCTTTTTTTTGCTTTCTTTGAATGTAAATACCAACTTTCATTACTTTCTTACACAACATTCCATATATTTACATTTTTCCATTTCACTTAAAATCACACTGACTGTAATTGTATACAAACACCTTTGCCCCATTCTTTAGTTGGAAGTCAACTAGAGTTCACCACACCTACTTTTGCTTGTGTTTAGGTCTGATTCAATAGATGTAGTTACAATGGTCTATAGAGTCTCACCATGGATACTGTAAAGTGTCCATGGTATTCTCTAAGTTAGGTTCTGTGTAGGTTTACTTCAATACTTCGGTAGTGAAACTAGTTTGCTAAGGCCAGCCTCGTTCTTATTGAGAAAGGGGATTGTCTCCCCAGAATACAGTGAAACTATGTGACCTCACTAATTAAGAGGGCACACAATTACTTTTCAGTAAGAATGATTAAGGCGTCTAAATTACCTGAAGTGTCCTCAGCCATCACTATGATCACTTCCTTTACTCAGTCAGTAATAATTTTGCTGCGTAGACTTTGGGTGTGGCTGTTTAGTGCCCCGCCCAATTTGCTGTGGCTTAACGAGCCACTCCCAACTTTGAAATGGAAAATTGTTAAGTTCATTACTTGATACGCACACAGTTCACTAGTACACGAGTGAATATATAGCCATTTAACACGACTAAATGTAGGACATGCACAGAAATTACTATTGCTATAACTATCGACTTTCCTGTCATTTTTGAGGACAATTTGAATGTATGGTATTTACCAAGCTTAATTGTGACATTTGTAAAGTGTTAAACCTGATATACTGTTTAATATGAGTTGTGGTTTCCTACTAGTGAGCAAACAAGTTGTACTTACAGGTTAAATAAGGCACATTGGTTCTGTAAAATTTAGTTCATTAGTTTAATTAGCTTAAAGTCTCTCAATAATAATATACCTAATGTTCATTTATGACAGAGGTATTACAAAATGTACGAAATAATTGAACAGTCACAGTCAATATATTTTTTGTATTATGTTCATCAACAAATTCAGTGTATCTGAATGCTGGTGTTTAGAACTTACAAGCAATCAAATTCTAGCAATACTTGCACAGACACATTGGCTCATTTATATTGCAGTGATGCTCCTAATAGTGATGGAGCAGTGGCTACCTTATTCACAATTATGTTTATCTGATAATGATCTTAATTATACAAGCATATCTGCCCAATTTTCATTAGTTATAACATGAGAGATAAATGTATAAATACATACGTATAGAGAATAGATGAATACATGGTCAATAGATGGATAGAGAGTTGAGCAAATGAATAAATGGATGGTGGTTGAATTGATAGATGCACAGAATGGATGGATGGATAGCAGGATGGATGAATGGATGGTAAATGGATGAATATGAATAGTCAGAAGACTAGATGAATGATGGAGGAATTGATGGATAGATAAATAAATAGAAAAAAATAGACAGATGGATAATAGTAGACGGAGAGACAGATGGATGAGTGATAATAGAACATTTCTCACTCCATATTTTTCTGTAAAAATTTAAAATTATTTTGAAATGTTTCCTTCGTTTGCTCTATATAAAGAGACAGACATATCAATTGCTATCTATTAATCTTAACTTAAATTAATAAAGTACAATGTCACTTCAGATTGTTTTTGTAACAGTAAAGGTTGAGGGTGAATAATGTCAAATGAAAATTTAGCAACTAAATTGTATTAACTTTTGAAACTCAGCAAAACTTGCATCTGTAAAATGGGAGAGAGAGCTAGTATTAGAGACAATGTTAACTGTATTACTTCACTCTCCATCAAAGAGTAATCTCTTTCACAGTTCATTATGAAGAACATAAGTTAGTGCAACTTTACAAAAATATTTATGAAATGTTTCTTGAAAAGTAAGAGAACGATATAGTGATACACAAACATTAGCATGATGGTTACCTCCGATATCTGTTCTGAAATGATCTGACTGATGTCTGATGTATTTTTCCACCCATTTCTTCAACTATTACACTAGAATTAATAATTAATTTTGAAATAGATGATGATGAATTCAAACTACAATATCCTATACTAGTTTTCTTCAATGATTTCTAACAGATATGTATAGTTGATTCTGTGGTATAGTCTTATACTTTAGTCTATCCTGATCTGATCTGGATGCAACCAGATTATGATATAAGAATGGACAGTTGTCAGAGAGTCAAGGGAAGACTCCATTTTAATTGACTAGTTGCATAATATATATAATAGACAAAGATTGGTAAGTGTGATCATTTTCTGCTGGTACAATAGAATGGCAAATCTCTTGTATCATGTAATATAAGAGAGAGTCCAAGTATGGTCATCTGTTCTCATGTATTGTACTTTGCCATATCTCATCTTCTTCTGAAATTTATATGGATGGATAATAAAATTAATAGATGAATGATGTAGGAACAATGGATACATAGTCTGTAATTGTCATAGTAAACTATTAAATCTTTACATAATAATAATATAATTCATTTTAAAGTCTGCCATCATTTGATTTGCTTTTCCACTACTCAAGTCAAAGGAAACCTTATTAATAGTGGTTGAGACAAGTATCTAAACAATATACCAGGTGGTGGGCATGCAAGAACGAAATCAAGTTAGTTGAACATGTTTCTTAATTATTAGGTTGTGATAGATGTGGTAATGGCTACTCAATAAGCTTATTACATGTAATTTGTATTATTGCTGCAAGTGACACATGATAATAATTCACTTGGTTTTAGGTGTTATCACTTAAGTCAAGTAGTAGCAGCAGGATTTGATAGTTATAGTAATTACAATAGTTGACTTACCCAAGATATATAGTGATTAATATACTACCTGTCTGTTGTTTACTGCACAGAGGTACAATCTATGTAGATAGTCCCACTTATCTATTACTAATGTTGATAGAGAGTTTATGAAATTAAAGTAGTTACCCATTATAGTTCAGTTCCTTCAAGGGAAATAAAGTACGTCCTGGATAATACTAGGATGTCAGATACCAGTATTGTATTCTTCATAGGCAATAGCTAGAAAACAATAACTATTAACAAATGAAATATCTGCAACATGTTAACATTAGAGTCTCTTCATCATCATGGATCTTAATGTGTTCATGATACTATATCTATATAGCATATACTGGCTATGGTGTATTAGTGATACTGAAACTATTGTTAACTTAATAAACAATTTTGTTACAATATAACTAGAATTCCAATAGAAAAAGTTATACTTTAATATGAAAATAATACTGTTAATTTTTGTAACTTAATGTTTTGGGTATAATATTAATTTCACATTGAAGTATTATGTTTTCTGAGAGAGGTTGTAGGTATCTATTTATTAATCTATGAGACACTAACCATGATCAATTGTTGATGTTTTATCATAGATGGGATCACCAGCCATATAGTTACTTCAATGAACAAATGTTTTAAATAATTATTAGTATTGTACCCATAAGATAATTATAACTCCACTAAACTTCAACTGGAGGGAAAAAGTGATGAACATATATACACATATGCAGATGTCCTTATCATCTTGTTAAATCATAAGTATTTCTTAACATTAAATAGTATAAGTATAAAAAACAAGCTAAAGACTAATAAACTAATATGATGAAAATTGTGTGTTCGTGTGCATTTTAAAGAAACAATTTCAGTAACTAAGACATTTACTGTTAATATAACAGTAACTAGGCCAAATAATATTGAAATATTATTGACAACATAGAAAACTAAAGGAATTACAAAAACAACTTTGCTTTAATACTGTTAGCAATATCTCTTAATCTTGGATCATCTTGTTTTAATAGCATGTCACAAAGGATTGTTAGATATTGCTTGGGATCTCTGTGAGCTTGTAGTGAATTGAACAGCTCATGGACTACTTTTCTTGCTTTACGATAATTTGAGATACCTTCTGTAGTAGTAGACTGCAGTACATCTTGTCCTATCAATCTCTCTGAGAACAATCTGTCAGTAATTTCATCAAGATTAGAAGCAATGGCTTTTGTAAAATCAGCCATGTTAGTACGAAATAGTTCAGATGGGATGGACTCTTCTGATGGAGCTGAAAAAAATGTTGGAAATAATATTAAAAATTATCAATTACTGTAATACTAAATGAAATAAACTTTTTACTGCTTGCCAGTAATTTGTTATACAATATCTCACATTTAAAAGGACACATATTACATGTAATCAGTTTGTTGGTGTATCTATATTCAAAATTTTATGTAAATGAGAATTTATGATGAATATTAAATTGTCTTCAAAACTGAGAAAATATGTAATAAACAGTATTTTAAATCTTATTAGTATAATGTAAATGTTACTCACTTTCAATATTATGTAATGCTCTGAGTGGTTGTTGTACATTTGTAGCTATATAGTAAAAAGATTAATGAAATAACTTGCTTTACTTGATTGTTAGCACTCACCAAGTGATCGTACAATATAGATCTTTGGAGTAAGTGGTTCTTCAGTTAAATTGATACCTTTCAAACTAATACTATACTGAATTCCTGGGACAGTAGTATCACTTGGAATAGCAGCTACTGTCACTAGACATGAAGGAAATTGGGGAGGAGTACATGCTCCAAACTTGTCAACAACTCCTTGACTTATCTATAAATAGAGTAAATATTTTGTCATTTCTTTGTCAATTTTTGTACCCTGGTAGGATATAAATGAGGACGAACATTCCATCCTTGAAGTGAATGTTCTTGGTCTTCTCCAATACATAACTCTATGTAGCCATTTTCTTCTTGAAATTTGAATGATATACTGACATCTTTCTCAACATTTGGTAATGAATTATCAATATACTATTGAAACACAATATTACATCCATAATACTGTAAAACATAGTACTTACCAGTAAAAGAGCATCAAGATGTTGAGCTACCATAAACCTCATAAGCCATTCATTTTGTTGTTTAATTTCATATACTATTTGTCCTACATACAAATTGACTGGAGACTGTCCTGTTTCATCTATAGTAATGTAATAATTATATTAACTCATGAAGTTTATTATGTACTTTGTAAAGATGAATCAGAAATATTGCCTTGATGTTCAGAAACTTCTTCATAACCATGACGAAAATGTCGCCTTATTGGTCTTAGCAGAGCTCGAACAATCGATTTTATGGAGAACTTAGTGAGATGGATAGTGCCATATTGGTCTCCAGGATAGAACTGTCCTCCATGTTCTAATTTAAACTGGTAGGGAAGTACAGGTTGATAGAGATCAGCTGTAACAAAACTAAGATAACTAGTGTGTTCTTGTGTCTCTAAAGATACACAATGTTGAATGGATAACTGGACTGGTTGAAGGAGATCTCTGGAAACAAAAATGGAGTAAACAGCACTAACTTGTGAAGTATCAGAGGGAAACTCAAACCTTCCCCCTACAATTGCTGCAATAGATACTTCACATGTTTCTCCAGGAGGTATTGTTCCACGAGGTACATTAATCCTTAAACCATACTCCTCCCAATTCAGTAACTGAGTGTGTTCTCCTTGTATAAAGAACAGTGTTTTGCCAACTATATGAACACCAGTACCATCAAGATACTCTAGCTGGTCTAATATATAAGATATATCAATATAACAATATAAAAGATAATATTACTGACATACCAAGAGAAGGAACAAGATAGTTGAACTGACATTCAACATCTTTAATAGCCACTATACCACCTATATCAGTGCGTGTGACAGATACTTGTTTACTATCTTCATCTTTTTCACTTGATAAGTAAATTTGCTTTAGTTTAGTTAAATCTGATAGGATATAAACAATAATGTAATCATTGTAATTAAATTTGTTTCACGATGGCTTTACAAATTGTAATATGTGTACTACATCACCTACCTGGAATGACGTGTTTCATGTCAAGATGAAGTAGAGCTTCTTCAAGTTGTGTCAATGTACCTCCTTTTAGAGACCATTCCTCTAACAAGTACTTCATCTGTTCTGTACAATCTCCTTTATTTCTTATATCAGACAGTACAGACTGATCTATATTAAGTTGAAGACCTAGTTGTTCCCAATATTCTTGTACTGGTTGTAGAACAACAGCCAGTTTGGGAAGATAACTGACAATATCTGATGTGAAATGAATTAATGAACTGTTAATGCAATATTAGCAAGTACCTGTAGTCTTTTGATAATTCCTGAGCTGTTGATTAGATTGTTCTAGCTGTTTTTGTAGTGTTTTTATAGTCTCATCCTTCTTGTGAAGTTTACGAGTGAGTTGAGCTATATAGTTGTCCTTCTCTTGTACTATAGTATTGTAAGAAAGAACGTTCTGTAAAATGTAGTTTACATAATGAGTAAATAAACAGATATATGAAATGAACATCCATAATATTATTTATCTGAGCATTATTGATTCGTTTATTCATCCATCTATCTATCAAACAGCAACAATATATATTATTTGTCCATCCTATTCATCTATCCATGCATTTGTCCAACTATTAGTAATGGGTAATAAAAAATAAATTGATGGACGATAAAATATAGAAATGAACCAATACCAATAAATGTATGGATCGACTATTTATCCATTCATCTATTCATCTATTGAAACATCTATCCATGAATCTGTCCACACATCTGTCCATTCAATTTTTTCCATTCATTAGTCAATGTATATTGTTGTGTTTGACCATTCATCCATTCATAGATCTATCCAGCAATCAATCCTCCATACATTTACACATTATGTTCATTCTTTCCATTAAACTTCGATTTAACCATTCATTATTAATTCATTATCTACCTTGTTGTTGAGATTCTAGTTCTAGTAGTCTCTCTTGAAGACTCTTTATATTTTGTTGAGCAACTAAGAGATCATCTTTATAACTAAGTACAAGAGGAGTATTCTTCTTTAATGAACAAGTTTGACCTTGTTGTTGTATCCATTCTCTCCTTCCTCCTGTGAGTTGTTTTATTAGTCTTTGTTGGTAGGTATCAGTTGAGGTCGGGTCATTTGTATGTAGTACAAACCCTACTGTCCATTCATCTTCATTGAGCACTATATGAGGGAACACAACAGTACCAATGTCAGTATACAATGTAACACTACTAGTATATCTTATATGATAGTAATAAGACTATACTATGTAGTACCTAACAATTGTCATCTGTCATATAACAGCGCACGTATTATGCACTACATGTAACATTACCTATACTTACATGATGTACATGTAATAGTAACTAAAAAAATATAAACAATACTACATATTTCGTCACAAATGTATATACACAAATGTTAGTAATACTACCAGTTAGACTAGACTGATTACACACGTGTTAAAAGAAATATTAAAAAGTAAATCAATATTTACCACATCTACTAACACTTTAAAGGAATTATAACTTTAAGGGAGTCATGATATATCATGCAATATAAAGCCACACCCTTAACTGTACCCTTTAGTAGTCTGTACAGATGAAAGTATACAAGTTGTTTATAATATATCAAATGGTATCCACATTGTGTATGCAAGGACTTACTTACCCAGTTCTACCAACATTGTTATATTGGGATCTTTTACAGATACTTCATTGAACTTTATATGACCTCCTGTAATTATTAACCACACACAAAATGGTCCCATGATAAATGTCGATAGAGAGTGGACACATCTCTTAGTGACAGAGTCGGGTAGATTAATCTGTAATATGTAAAGACATAAATATTATTACATCATTTATATGTGTATACAGATTAGAGAGCTATAATACAATAATTGGTACGATATTATTAAAACTAACAACTATTAGAAAACTAATAATAATGGTATAAAAAGATATAAATTATCACAACATTAACTTATCAATTGTATAATAATGTTATTACATTCTATATACATTATATTTATATCTACTACTATTATAACACACATCAAGTAGTACAGTATGTAATGTTTGCATCATTTGATATAGTTTAGACACTGTATGAAATAAAAAAATTTACTCAACAGAGATGGATGTACTCTAATTATCTAGATAAAAAATGTAATTATTAAAACACCTCAACAAACATTTTCAGAGGTAGAGACACCACTCAAAAAGTGGGGGGCTCAGTCAAAAAAAACTTATATGTAGAATTAATTAATAAGTATAAATTGAATTTCCAGCTGCTAGAGAGTTCACACAATGCAACATTTTTTACACTATAATGACTATTACCCACCCACATATATATTTGCCTTCTTTGCAAAGTGGGGGGGCCATGCCCCTCCAATTTGAAAAGTGGGGGGGCTCAAGCCCCCCTGCCCCCCAGTATCTCTGCCAGTGATTTTTGTATACATATATGCAGTAACCATGAACAGTTGTTTATACATAGCAGCTGTATGTATACGAAATTGTTTTAAAGATGTTTTAACAGTGGTCTTTTTATATAAACAATCACAAATGTTTTGCCAGATGTGGTCAGTTATTACAAATCAGGTCACATATGGAGAGTTATATGTACTAACTTAGTAACTATCATTGCATAATAACACATACCTTTGTCCAAGATTTCTCATTAAACTCTAATATCCAGCAGTCCTTAATTGTTTTATTTAGTGTCTGTCCACCTATCATTACAAGTACAGGTGATGTTGATCCAGTTATAATATTGGCAGCATGACATCCTCTTTCCTCTGGCCACTGTACTACTGGGTCAGGTTTAGCTATAGTTTGCCAATGCTAGATAGACAAATGAACTGAACTAACACGCATTATACAACATATTATCAGTCAGTATATTAATGATATCTTGATTTTGATTTTACGTAGATAGTATTACATCAGTAATAGAAACAGTGTTACGTTTACTTTTATATCATACTAGGTTTGCTACATATAGCCTGTTTAACAATATATTGGTTAAATCAACAAATCAACTTTTAATGATAATATAACATACCACTGTACAGTTGATGATATCCAGTATATAAAGAGTATTGGATGATGTGCCTTTAACAAAACCACCAAAGATGATTGCTCTTGTATTGTTTACTGCTTCCATAACAAATGCACTATTAGGTGGCATACATTGTCCAGTGATCTCAGGTATAATCCATTGACCTAAAAGGAGAACAAACAGAACACTCATCATTATACTTGTATCATAGTAGTAGTTAGATAATTGGTCATAATACAATGATCAGTAAAATGATACAACTATAATATCAATATCAACCTCAACTGATTATTAATAAAGTATCATTGTCAATGTTCTACTGGAATTATTACATAAGAGGTGTAAGTGACAGGAGACAAAGTGAACTGTTGTATAGATCAATAATAATGAATAATTAATTATTTTCATTCATCTCATGATAAAAACATATGTTTTCCTTAACAATATCAATAGTAGACATATTTTAAGTTTTGTTATTTTATTTAGTTCACTTTAAATAGACTACAATATGACAGTAACTAGTAGTATAGTTGTAGTTACTAATTATATTATTTGTTAACTCTGATGTTTTCCAGCTTAGCTGTGTCATTTATTAGTTTAAAACAAAAGGAAAGGCTATACTTTTACACATACACAAGATATAGTATGTCTTGAGGTAAGTAATATCAATTGATGAGGTATCATATAATAATAAGATGCCTCAATACTCCTTTGGACTAAATGGATAAATAATTTATTTTTTTAGTTTATACACACTATGTAGTGATACTGACTGTAATAAGTGATATCTGATAATATAATATGATATATTAATGTTCTTACCAGTTAATATATCAAACAGATTATGTTCATTGGTAGATACATTACCATTGCGTAACTGACAATATTGAGCTTGTGGTACTTGTGTAGAAGGTGGTGGTCCCACTCCTCCTATAATTAGTAGACTATGTCGTCCATCATGTTCAGTTGACATTATACCACCATAGGCTCTCTTCATCACTGCTATCCTGTCATTTGTAGGTTGTAGTTGTGTCCAAGTGTAAGTAGAAGTATCAAGTTGAAAGATGGCATTGTGGTAGCAGTTGTCATGGTAACACCAACCTCCAAAATAATATATTTTGTCCTTAAATGTTGTACATACATAACCAGCTATTCCAAGTGGCGGGTCACCACTGGTAGGTATACTGACCCACTTGCCAGAGGTAATATTGAAGATTTCTACTTCTGATGTAAGTCTTCTTTTCTCATCATTGTTATGTACTTGAGGTAAATTAATTTGACTTCCACCCCACAGGTACAGGTTATCTCCAATCACTTGAGTGCTATGTGCAACCCTTATACCAAGTTTGTATTGTCCTGTAGAGAATGATATGTACCATATCTTGAGATCAGGTTACAGTATAATGTAATATATATATATACAGTATATGATCACATCTACTACAAGAATTGTACAAAGGCTTTACTGACATGACATCCAGTAACATTACCTGAAGTAGCCATTTAGCTTTGAGAGGTCAGTAACAAAATCTCAAATCATTGCGCAAAGGGGCCAGTCACAGGAACGAAGCTATTTAACATTCATAAATTCATTTGATTATTTTGGTCAATCACGTGAACACTACAGTCGTCACATGAATCATCTACCTTGTATTGTTTTATATTATAATAATGGAGTATTGAAATAATATTCAAGGTAAGATAGTCTGTTAATGAAGCTATTGTTGTATTGAGTATGGATTGTGTTAGACTTAGTCTTGTCTTCTTAGATGTTAAGCACGTATTACAATATCATTCAGAAGTGGGAGGATGTTTGATATTATCACAGGTCCTGTTGAATGTAAGTGAAATTTATTGTAATTGTATATTTGGAACAAAGATTATTGAAAGAAAAAACATGTTTAATTTATACATTCTTTGACTTGATAAATGTACCAGTGATACAATTATTTACATAAGTCACATTTCATCATATTCATTGTTGAGAAACATTTTTGCATAATTTACAGGCCTATTCACATTTCTTTTCATTTACTATATCAAAAACAAGCAAAATAAATCTTTGCATATTTTGACATACCTCTCCGTAGTAATTGATACCAGACATGATCAGTGAAATAATGATTCAGATCATTAATGGTATTGTCATTGACTTTATCTGGTAATGATATTAAAAGATCATTTGTTGTAATTAGTTATCCATGTTGCAACAAGTTTCAATACTTCTTTGATTGACAGTCATGGCTAGAACTTCTATGACACAAGAATTATATATAGTGTAGTAACAAAATTCATTGTTAATGTCAACACTGTTGTATCAACTATTTTCAAATGTTTGTGCAAAATTACGCATGCAACAGCTTTTCATTGTTTACAATTTTAATCTGATTATCACATCTAAAATATGTGTGTATACAGTGTTTATTGAAAATAAATTATGTAAGTTACTACTTACCTATAGCTGACTTAAGTAAATTAACTGATTGGAGTTTTGATAGAAGTGACTGTTTACTTCATGTTTTTGTTTGTTGGTTGATTTAGTGATTTTTGTTAATGGAGTTTTATAATATTTTTGAGTTGAGAAGAATGCTTTTGTGGAAGTAGTGCTTTGTTTGCTGGTTCATTTGATAGCCTGTTAAATCTAGATGATATTTCTATTATTGACTTCAACGAGATTTAATTCTGCTATTATATTCTTTCTAATTTGTTGTAGGATATCTTCATCTGTACATTGATCTAACATGGCATATAGATGATCTATATCTCTCTGTATATCTTTCCTCTTTCACGTCAGTTGTTGTAGTGTATTCACCTAAAGCTTTTACTTTATGGATCATTTCCTCATTCCCTACATTGAGTGACTTCATAGGGACATTTGATGGTTCATTTGGAATATGATTCAAAAGAGAGTTGATATACTTAATAACAAGGTGAATATGTTTACACATTGTTACATTGAAAAGAGAGTCAGGACATGTACATATATACTCATGTATACAAATGTTGCATTCCTTGCCTCAATATGATAATTTTGACAATTTGTTTGTTGTTCATTGATGGTATAATGGTTTTAAGGTTTTGATGTAGAGGTAACTGTCCATTCATTACACTGAGTTTCTTTTATAGCTTTTATTGGACAAATTGTGGTTCACTGCATGTAAGTAGAACATGGATTAATGGACTAATAGATAGGTTGATGTATGGATGTAAGGATGAAAGATTGTATGGATTGGATTGATAAGATAATAGATGAATACTTGAATTAATGAATACTCATAGAGACAAGTACTTTACATCTTTCTATATTTTTAGTGCTGGTATAGGAAGGACTGGTACAATTATTGCTCTTGATATATCACTTGACCAGTTAAAACAAGTTGATGTATAAACAATTGTTAATTACTTAAGATGATAATGAGCACAAATGGTACAAGTTTTGGTAAGGAATGAAGGTACAATGACAAATGGAGGGAGAGAGATTATATAATATTAGTAACAACATACACAATAGATGATAAGTATGATTAATCAGATATTGAAAGGTCAAGGTTAAAGTTCAATGATAACCAGTTCATACTGAGTTACAATCCAAAGTCACCATTGATTGTTAAGTTTGATGTTTATTTTTGGGTATGTCACATCATATTATTTATTGTCATAAACTCAATTAGAATATCATTTACTTTTTTTATTTTTTAGTCTCATTACATTTTATTTCTCATACTATCTTTGAGGACATTGTTTATAGTGACAACTCTATACAATATTCAATATGATAGGAATATTAGACCATCTACTTGGACCAATACAGGATCTCTGACAATGGAGGTTAAGTAAAGAAGGAGAGAATAATTAATACCAACAGTTGTTGTCTTCCAAAGACATCCCTGTAATATAAGTGACCTACGTATCATTTTGTGTATCTACTGTAAATATCTTAGTTACCATATATTAAAGGTTAATATGTTAGTACATGTATGTGTGTTACTGGTTATATTACTTCATTAGATATTTATTTACCTACCTGAGTCTGGTCTTAAGATGACCTTAGAGTAAAGATACAAGGAAATATTATATGACTGGATTTATCTTATGTCATGTGTAATTATGGATGATTTCAACTGATCAGGTTTGAAAAATGGATAGATGAATAGATGAATGAATGAATGACTGGGTGAACAGATAAATGGGTCAATGAGTTGCTAAATGGATGGACAGACAAATGGATATAGACAGATTATCTTACTAGGTATGGCAAGCCATGACGTCATAGAGCATCACATCATCTCATGTGAGTAATTATTTGTCATTCGTATAGGGCAAAAAGTAAGGAGTTAACTTGTAAGTTAAAATATTTAAATCAATATCTTTAGTTGCTCTGTTGTTCGGTATACAAATTGTTATAATAAAAGCAAAGATATTTAACTTCATTGTTTCCCAAGAGATCTGAACATACATAACCATAGTGATAATAATTGATAACTTCCAGTGATTTATAAGCTTTTATGTCTTCTTTGTATTAGATCCCTCAGTTCCTATTAAATAAGTTCAGATGTTTCTAAACTCTAAGATTGGTCACATTGTGGTGATGTCATTGAACTAATCTGTTTCATTTACACTATAAGGATATGGTAGTTACTTACAATTTATTGTCAACTTGTTGAGATATTGTTTTCTTACCTCATAATCTAGTGAAATCACATAGGAACTGTTCGTTACTGTATACTTTACAGCTGCTTTTGTCCTACATGAACACATATGGTATGTTTTAGGTGTTAACTAATCACATGACCAACACAAATATTGTGACCACACCCCAAAAGAGAACTCATTTGAACAGAAAGTTGAATAGATTAATAGATGGATTGATGGATAAATGGATGAATAGATTGATACATGTCAGACAAATGGACAGACAGATGATTTGATAGATATAAGATAACAAAATGGATAGATTATTGAATGAGTTAATAACTAGTGACTAGAATGAGAAAACTAGTAAATGGTGGATGGTTGTTAAATGGACTTATAGATAAACAATTAATTAACATCTCATATTATTATATTTTCAGTAAAGTAGTTTTTTCAGTAGTTTACTTTATACATTACATGTATATGATCAAGACTGATAAACTAAATATGTTCCTTATGTTGATAAGTTTGTACAGTTTGTAAAAGAATGAATAGATAAATAATATTAGATTGATAGATGAATTGGTTTAATGGATCAGGTAGATGTCTTGATCCATCTATGTAACATCTTCTCTCCATTCATCCATTGGATTTATTCATCTATCTACACATCCATCCATCTCTCTATCCATCCAAATAGCATCTTTTAATGGATGAAACATACATGTATGAATATATCTCATGAGATGATAGATAGATGAGTGACTTAATGGACAGATGAATGTCTTGTTCTACTCTTTTATTATTCAAGTCCATTTATCAACTCTATTTATAAATTTAATTTGTTCATCTATCCATTTGTCTGTCCATCTCTCCATACCTATCATCCATTTAGTCATTCATCTATCTATTATCTTATACAGTGGTTCCATGAGACAAGTTTACTCTCAGTTACTGTTCTAGACTAATCAATAAACTACAACTCTATATATCTACTGTTATGACTATTTACTGGACTATACAACCAAGATATTAAAGGAAGCTTCAGTTTCTCCAATGTATTAAAACATTACCTCATTTCATGACATATTACAACATTCATTGACTACATGTGATTTACTTATTGTCATTTTCAACATGTTTGTCACTTTATAAATAAAGTAAATATTTAAACAATCATATCAACAACACAATGATCACTTGATCAGTGAAGAGCTTGTATACTGTTCTATTCTAATAAAATCACATATATATGTGCATAGTCAATATGTGTATAATAGTTCATCTGTATCCATCAATATATCATCTTTTAATGGATGAAACATACATGTATGGTGAATAAGATCAAAGACTAAGTTAGAAGCTAGGTATACAAAAATTATGTTACACATGCTAATGTTTACTTTATCCTGAACAGACTAAAAATCAAAGTCACATTTGTCAATAAATCTACCCTATTACTCCGTGTGGCAAACCCAGCGTATCCATATATTCCACGTATAAACTAGATTGCTGGTTAGTCACACAATCAAGATTTGCTACATAACGTCACAAATGTAATCTATATAAAATTACAAAATATCTCTGGTGATGTATGTACGTTCTGATGATAAGTATTACTCAAACACGCAGGCATACTAATTACAAGAATACTTCCTGTGATATGATAACAACACCCACACATGTTCAGTGACCTTTGAGAGGTCATTAAGTTGTTGAGATCAAACAATTTAAATTTGTGTGATTTGATAATATGATAATAGCTTTACAAAGGATTTTTTATATTAGTACAGATCTATCTATCATGTACCAATGATAGCAGTACTTTGTAGTCATGAAAGTGACCATCAATTACTTATTAAACTAATCTATTACAACAGTTTATGGTACTAGTGATCACTAATGAACAATGTTTTAAGCATACATATAATGTACATAATTATAATAACATCTGTCAAATAAATTATATACTATACAACAAAATTATATGTAAAAGATATGTTGATGTAATGTGGATGATTATCATAAAAATACTCAATGTCACATTAATAATAGAAACTGTGGTTTTACCATTCCATTTGATGTAAAGGAGTGTCCCATATACAAATATGAATATGCAATATAATAATTATAAATTGTTGAAAGATTAGTCTTAAGTAATTCAACATATTCACAATTTGGCTATTCGCATGCAAATCAAGTGATATATATAATGTTTGTGTGTGTGTGACGTATAGTTTCACCGATATCTTTATCTTTGTTTGTGTATTTTTCAATAGTAGTCACTTAAGGATGTACAATCAACACACATTTTAGTGCAGTTTAAATTTCACACTCTACATGTAATACATTATACATAGCAACTCATCAATATATACATACAGTATGGTCAGAGGTACAGTGTATAAATGAAATAAAGTTCAATACATTTCAATATTGTATATTTACTAAAATATACATATAAATGTCATACTCCAATCTATAAAATTTGTAGTGTTAGCTTGTTCTTATCATAAGTTAACAAATGACAGTTATGACAGTCATAGTATCTAGTCTCATCTGATAACTCACTCACATATAGTATCTTTTTGATGTTGTGATGATTATCTTACTTGGTTATATAAACAATTGTTTTAGCATTGATGCAATCACAGTCACAATAGAGTACAGTATACTCTATTAAGTATTGGAATTTTTACCAGATATCTATGGCTTTAGTATCAGCTTTAGTTTTTTATTAATAGTATTATTATCAAGACAACATACATCAACTATATTGACATGACAACATATTACAACAAGCACCTAACTACTATTCATACAATTATTGCCATAAGTATCAAATGAGATACATATGTACATTGAGTCACACATGTATTTCATAACCGTTTGATATGTTCATTGACTATGCAGCCATACTTAACTTCTAGAAAGAATGCGATTATATTTTAATCAAATCTTCCTACAATATACAATTTCACAATTCAGAATACACAATTGTTTAATTAATAGCTCGTACCCAGTTGCTCCTACTCAATTAATGCACAAAGTGCTTTTACTCAAATTTCTCTTTTTGATGTCACTCATAATAATAATTTTAACAATAATATTATTTGTGTGGATGATGACATCGTGAATTTCGGGTATATTGATCATTAGTGTGTAAAGTGTCAAAGAGACTAAAGCACCTTTCTGGCTTAAGTGAGTGGGCGTAGACTAACTATTAAAAGCTGTGCAACTGATAAACAACATTATATTACATCATGACGATACTTGCTTTGGTAGTGGTGCTCTCCCTGACAGTTGCTGTCAAAGCTCAGGACTGTACAGCTCTAGCAAATGCTAGTAACTGTGACTTCTATACTCAGTGTGTAGAACCAAGATTGCAATGTGGTACTAACGGATATCCTCTCGCCTATGGTGACAGATACTGCCGCCGTTTCAAGAATTTAAATAGTTGCTTCACATCTGCTGTAAGTATTTAGTATTTTCTATATAAAGTTTTATTAACGTCATATAGGGTCAAACGTTGGTTGATAATGTGAAAAGTTGCCTTATGAAATCCATTTTGAACAGTAATGTATACAACTCAAATGGAACATGCAGCCAATTGCAAGTAATTGCTTTCAATAGTCATCAATCCTGTTATAATGACAATAGATTCTGTACTGATATTCTATTGAGTTACAATAACTTAAATTGCCTTGCCTTTCAAGTCTTTAACTTTAATGATTTCTGGAATGAACAGGCAATTCAACAGGTTTGAATTCAATAAAATCTATATAATATCATTGAAGATAACATATCACTATAGGTTCTTCAAACAGCAACTACATGTAGCAGACAGATAACTGATAGTTTCTTGTCCACTGTGGATGGATGGATATCAAATGCTACACAATTTGTTACACATCAATTCCTTCAAACTTTGAAAGATGTTCTCAGAGGTATATATAATATATACATATAAATATACACGTATCATATATATAAATTATGTATGTTATGTGTCCTAGTTGTTACATATTATGTTGTGATTACTTAATTTTGCGGAGGAGTTTGTCTGTGAAGCAAGTGTATCCTCCCTCTAGTGATAGGCGATAAAGCAGTTTTTGATATAATCTTAATATTAATTAAACATTGACACGCCCAAGATTTATCATCGTAAACTGACATTTAATCTGTTACGTATGACAAGCGGTTTGTGGCAAAATTATATGACAAAATAAATGGGAGTGCCTCAGTTTCTTCCAATTGTAACAGACCTACAATATCAACCAAAATCAGGAATACAACCCAACTGGCAGTATGTTGTAAGTCTATTACATACGGATGCAACTGATTCACTCCATTTGTTTTGTCATATAATTTTTTAGATGCATGATAACATTTGTATATCTGTTTATTGTAGTGTTTTGTACATGGGAATGAAAGGTCAAATTATACTGTATAGCTTTCTCTGGTTACTTATGATAGATTTATCATAGGTTCATTTTTGGCATTGTCATTTTTACATCATCTTTCATTTTTTAAAATAAATTTTTAAAGTTCTTTTTTGAACAAATTATTTTTGAAAGAAAGTTAGAATAATTACGATGATATTATATATATATATATATATATATATATATATATATATATATATATATATATATATATATATATATATTGTTTGGAATTATTCATAGTTGCAACTAAGATGGCATAGTATGCATGTATCTTCTATATCACTTAAAAATATTACAATTCTTCAAAATAATCTTTGCAATTATTTTAAAAACCATAGTAAAGTTGTAAACCAGTACAAATTGAAGATACAATTTTGTCAAACCAACAACAAACAACTTGAATTATATATTACCAGTTTACATATATTATGTATGTACTAAAGTACACTATCACTTATCACATGGAATTGATTCATCTGAATAAAAGAAGTAGAATCAAGTATACTTGAAAAAAAGAATTATTTCAGTTTAATCAGGACAAATGAAATGCTGAGAAAGTAGGAGACAAATCAAATAAAACTGATCAATCAGGAAATGTCTCAGAAACACCAAGATTCTATGTAGCCTGAACTGACCATGTTTGCTTAAAATGAGCCATTATTATAAAAATAACTTTATCACTAATTTAAAAGTAGTAAATATGTAAAAACTTGGAAGGTTTAAATTCTTGACAAATAGTTAAGTCTGTTTCTATTATATGAATGTTTGACTGGACTTTTGAGTCGTTTTCAAATTCTTAAAAAATCGTTTTGTTCATTTGTATACAAATGAACAGGATGAATGTAGATAATTATGATAAAAACTTGTATTTTCTTAACATTTATTGTGTTTATTTGAAGCTGTTGACTTAAAAGAAAATATTTTAGCACCATATCTGCATCATAACTAGTTATTAGTATATATATATACATGCTAAATATTCAAGCGAATTTTTCTCAATAACAGCACTTACTAATGACATTTCTTTATTAATTATCACAGTTTTGAGTATCACATGATTAGGAATAATTCAGACACAGAATTTTGATTGCATAATTTATAACTACTCATGAATTGTATAAGTATGCAACTTTACAATATATTCACATAAAAATTAATAGTTTGAAAAAACTCGATAATTGTAAGTATACACTCAAATAAGCTTAACAACTCAATAATGCAGTCATTTTGAAAGCATCATGATCTATAAATTGATCATGAATGCTATGGCCATTTTTTCTGGTGGCATCCCTTCATACTCAGTGATATTAAAGAAGACTTTATATATATTCACTACATATCTTTGTTAAGTATTTCTTAAGTTCAGCTTCATCAGATAGAGTTAAATAAAATTCTTACTAAGTATTTAAATGTTCTGTTTTTCCTTATAGAGCCACAGATTGACCTTAGCACATACAGTAGTGAGTTCTTTGTGGGATTCTATGAACATGTACATGGATCTACTGTACGTATATTGTATGTTCATACTATGAAAACAACTCCTGTTACTTTTATTGTGAGATCACTTGATGACGACTTTTCATATATGGGTACAACTAGTTATAACAACACTCATAAAGTAACTATACCAGCAAGTTATGAAGTGATAGATCATACCTATTCTTGGAGAAGAAAGGGTCTTAAAGTTTACTCCCTAGACAAAGTGGCAATATCAGTTATCGCATGGAGCATTCGTAATGAGGATGACATCATGTCTTATCTAGCTCTTCCATGTCATAAACAGCCAACAACTCAATACACGTACTATGTTGTGTCTACATTAGGTTGGAGTGATCAGACAAGTCAGTTCATGATTATTGGTTGCCTTAATAACAGTAATGTAACTATCATTCCAAACAATGACATTACTGTTCCATCAGATCCTCAAAACAGTATTGCTGTTAATATAATTGTTTCAGCTGGACATTCCTTTAATTTTGTTCTTCATTCACTTCAAACATTCTTTGTTTTTAAGCCTCATGTTGATCTTACTGGAACCAAAATTATATCTGACAGTCCACTCACAATTATCAGTGGACATGAAGCTGCCAGAGTTCCAGCTGGAATTTCTGATGCTGAGCCTATTGTTACACAACTCATACCAACAATAACATGGGGAAAGGCATTTCTGTTACCACCTCACATAAGTCGAAGCAATGGACAAAGTTACAAAGTGATTGCTACTAACAATAAAACAAATGCAGTCAAAACCTGTGGTACAAAATACACAACAGAATATATCAAATTTGATGAAACCAACACAAATTGGTTTTATACAACCAACAATGTATACTGTAGTATTATCTCTGATCAACCAATCTATGTGGCTGAAATTGGTGTTAGTACACACTATGCTGGTGGTAACTTTGGTGACCCTTCCCTTAACACAGTACCATCAATAGAACAATATGAACACTCAATCCAGTTCATTGCATTGTTGTCAAGTGGTACTAGTTATTACAGTGTGGTTGTACCAAATGATGCTTACTTTAACCAGAGTTTATTGATCAACAGTAATCTTATCAATCCACCATGGGTTTTTATATATGCTTCAGATGGTTCTATCTATGGATATGGATATTCAACATCTTTTAGTGGTACCAACACAGTAGCACATCCTAATCCAAATGGTAAATTGTTTGTCTCTATCTATGGCTGGACAAGTTATGCAGGGTACAGTTATGTTGGAGGGATGAAGTTAAATCCTATTAACATTCCAAGAAGCAAAGGTAATTATTTGATTTTACAAAATTCAGGCTATGATTATGCCATTTGGTAATTTTGTCCATGTATTCAGACATATAATTCCAATAATATTAACTTTTTAGCAACCTGTCTTCTACCTCCTGAAGTTGGATCCTGTAAAGGTAGATTTCCTGGTTGGTTTTATAGCACCAGTTCTAGTCAATGCGAATTATTCATATATAGTGGATGTCATGGAAATAATAATCAATTTGGGACTCTTAATGAATGCAATGAACTTTGTGGTGAGTTATATTGTAGTAATATTTCTATATAATGATACCATTAGTGCAATTATTATTATTTCCCTAGGCTGTACATTTGGTCAACCAACCAAGAAATGTAGTTCAGATATTTGTGATAGCAGTGTTTGTACTAACTATCCTAATGCAGTTTGTTATCCTGATAAGTGTGCAAATTGCTCTCCAAGATATTTTATTGAAAATAATGAAATCACAAATGCTTGTGGTAAGTTCTTACTTTTTATAATAAACTTCAAGCAATATATAATTTGGTACACTTCTATATTTCTTGTGTATATATTGATCATTAACTTTTGCTGCTCACAGTGTTTGTGAAAGTTATAGTAATTGCTTTTGTCTGTATGTATGTCTGTGGGCTGGCAATGCACTTTGAACTGTTTTAACTCAGCAATGTAAAGTGAAGACAAATCTATAAAAGTCAGAAAGACCTTTAAACAAGCCAGTGTGTAGAGTGCACTGGTGGAAATTATTACTATATGTCCTACATGCTAAACCTTAAGCATTGGAGCTTAAATGGCTTCATTTCATATTAAAGTTTGGCATTCAATTACCAGCACTTTAAACTATCTTAAAAAGACACAGGCAAGACAGAAGAAGTGTTTAGTCTAATAACGTTATTATTGGTACAAAATACAAGTATCTACAATTTCAATGTAAAAATATTGGTTAAATTGTTTGGTTATGAAGTTATGGCAAATTGACCTTGACAGTCTTCTTTTAAAACAGTTGCAGCGGTAAATAAATACATCTCGAAAGAAATGTTGCGAGACTGACTATTGATATATTAAATGTTACAAAAGTTACACTAAGTCTACAAAATGCGTAACTTAGCAAAGATCTAAATTATGAATAAAATGTCTTTAAAAAATTCTACTTGACTGTGACTGTCACTCCCACACCCATTAAGTTTATGTTTATACTGGAACTTAACACACATAATTTTAACATCACATATATACCTATGGCGAGCCGTTTGTACCAAAATTAAATGCTGCTATAATGGGAGTGGCTGACTACTGGCTGTGTATTATACATTTTACATTTTGGGTTGGAGTCTCGTAATAGTATAACGTATACGAACAGTTAAGTACACGTAAAAGCCACTCCCATTGTTGCAATATTAAATTTAGACACAAAACACGCGCCATATACATGCAAGCAAAAAAGTCTTCATACAATCTTTTACCTATTTTATTCAAAGTATGTAGTACGTTTTCATACAGTGGCAGCATGGCAATTGCAAACAAACTCACATCACTACAGAAACTGTTAAGTTAAATAATTACATTCTTGTTACATTCTTGTTATGTATTTATATGTTATGTTCTCATTATAGAGCCACAAATTGACCTCAGCACATACAGTAGTGAGTTCTTTGTGGGATTCTGTGAACATGTACATGGATCTACTGTACGTATATTGTACGTTCATACTATGAAAACAACTCCTGTTACTTTCAAAGTGAGATCACTTGATGACAATTTCTCATATATGGGTACAACTAGTTATCATATTCCTCATAAAGTTGCTATACCAGCAAGTTACGAAGTGACAGATCATACCTATTCCTGGAGAAGAAAGGGTCTTAAAGTTTACTCCCTAGACACAGGGCCAATATCAGTTATTGCATGGACCATCCGTAGTCAGGACGATTTCATGTCTTATCTAGCTCTTCCATGTCATAAACAGCCAACAACTCAATACACGTACTATGTTGTGTCTACATTAGGTTGGAGTGATCAGACAAGTCAGTTCATGATTATTGGTTGTCTTAATAACAGTAATGTGACTATCATACCAAACAATGACATTACTGTTCCATCAGATCCTCAAAACAGTACTGCTATTAGTATAATTGTTTCAGCTGGACATTCTTTTGATTTTGTTCTTCATTCACTTCAGACATTCTTTGTTTTTAAGCCTCATGTTGATCTTACTGGAACCAAAATTATATCTGACAATCCACTCACAATTATCAGTGGACATGAAGCTGCCCAAGTTCCAGCTGGGACTTTTGATGCTGAGCCTATTGTTACACAACTGACACCAACAATAACATGGGGAAAAACATTTCTGTTACCACCTCACATAGGTCGAAGCAATGGACAAAGTTACAAAGTGATTGCTACTAACAATAAAACAAATGCAGTCAAAACCTGTGGTACAAACTACATAACAAAACATATACATTTTGATGAAAACAACACCAACTGGTTTTACACAAGCAACAATGAATACTGTAGTATTATCTCTGATCAACCAATCTATATTGCTCAAATTGGTGTTAGTAGTCAATATGCTGGTGGTAACTATGGTGACCCTTCCCTTAACACAGTACCACCAATAGAACAATATGCACACTCAATCCAGTTCTCTGCATTGTTGTCAAGTGGTACTAGTTATTACAGTGTGGTTGTATCAAATGATGCTTACTTTAACCAGAGTTTATTGATCAACAGTAATCTTATCAATCCACCATGGGTTTTAATATATGCTTCAAATGGTTCTATCTATGGATATGGATATTCAACATCTTTTAGTGGTACCAATACAGTAACACATCCTCACCCAAATGGTAAATTGTTTGTCTCAATTTATGGGTGGAAAAGTGATAAAGGATACAGTTATGTTGGAGGGATGAAGTTAAATCCAATTAACATTCCAAGAAGCAATGGTAATCATTTTACTTTACAAAATTCAGACTATGATTATGCCATTTGCAAATTTATTCATATATTCACACATATAATTATATTATTTTTTTTAGCTACTTGCCTTCTACCTCCTGAAGTTGGATCATGTAAAGGTAGATTTCCTCGTTGGTTTTATAACACCAGTTCTAGTCAATGTGAATTTTTCATTTATGGTGGTTGTTATGGAAACAATAATCAATTTGGGACTCTTAATGAATGCAATGAACTTTGTGGTAAGTTCTATATTGTAGTAATATTTCTATATAATGATTATCATTAGTGTAATTATTATTATTCCCTAGGCTGTTCATTTGGTCAACCAACTAAGAAATGTAGTTCAAATATTTGTAATAGCAGTGTTTGTGCTAACTATCCTAATTCAGTTTGTTATACTGATAAGTGTGCAGATTGCTCCCCAAGATATTTTATTGAAAATAATGAAATCACAAATGCTTGTTGTAAGTTCTTACTTTTTATAATAAACTTCAAGCAATATATAATTTGGTATACTTCTATATTTCTTGTGTATATATTGATCATTAGCCTTTGCTGCTCACTGTGTTTGTAAAGGTTTTAGTACTTGCTTTTGTCTGTAGGCTGGCAATGCATTTGGAATTGTTCTAATTGCAAACGTACTAACATCACTACAGAAACTGTGGACTTTTGCACTTTAGTATTTTTCGTTTTATTCATAATTTGGACCTAGATCAGGATTACACTCGGCATTTGACTTAAGGTCTGACCTTTTCATGCAATAATTTCTTTAAATTATGCATGGCTGGCAGTCCTATAATGGTTTGACTATGTGGTACTTATATATATTATAATTAATTATGTTCGTTTTTGTAATTTATTTTATCATTACATTGAACTTTAGAATAAAACTAAAGCATGACATCCTTTAACTGCCGACACATATAGCAACCATTGAATTAACTTTAACTGCTAGTGCTACGACAATGAGTGTTATATATAATGCTCAAAAATTCTTGCTAGCTTTCTTCTCAGCATGTAATCTCATCATTCATATCTATAGGTTTCCACAGTCTTTACTGCTATTATACCATCTTTGTAGCTTTAACCAGTGTTTCACTGTATAGCAAGTATCTCCCATAGCAATCATAGAATAATTTTTACTTATCATGTTATTTTATATGATTTAGCATTGCATGTCATCTCAAAGTCATCTCTTATGTTTCCTTTTAAGATCACATGTTAATTGTGGTAATCAAATACTAGTCTAGTCATAATCTAGTTTTATTATGTGATATATGACCATTTCTTCATAATAGTTCTTGTGTAAAGTAGTAGCACAAACTCTTCCTGATGTAAAAATTATGGTCACTTTATCTTTTACACAAAATAATAATTATCAATTTTTCTTAAGGATTTATGTAGACATAAAATCTAAACGTGTGGCAAAACAATGATATAACCAGCAATGTATGTACCAACCATCTCCAATGACAAAACATTATCATAAACTTATAAAATTACTGATATAGGGAAATGTTTTGAAATAAAATCTAATTTCTATAGATATAAATTTAAAAAAATTTTTCCCAATTGCACAATAAAGGTTACAGTTCACATGTAAAATAACAGCATATGTAGTTACTGATGTGATGTTTTTGTCAGTTTATCTTTACATGATAATTATGATAAATATCATTTTTTTATAATTTTTATGTAGACATACAACCTAAAATTCTATACCCTTTAACAAGTAGTACACATCTTCTAACAACTTTTTCACCCTCTTCAAGTGATTCTATAGTTACAACTACATCAATTGTTACTGGAGGTAAATGAGCCCTATGAATACAAATAATTAGTGTTAAAAAAACCAATTAGCTTTAGCATTGTATGTCATCTCAAAACCTTCTCTCATATTTAATTTTAGCTCACATATTTACTGTAGTAATCAAATTAGTCCAGTAATATTTTAGTTTTTTGACTTAAAATAAGGTTACAATTTATGTGTAAAGTAGCAGCATATGTAGTTACTGATGTCATGATGTTTGTGATCAGTTAATGTTACATGGTAATTATAATAATCTTTTTTTATAATTTTTTTGTAGACATACAATCTAACCTTCTATATCATTTAACAAGTAGTACACATCTTCTAAAAACTTTTTCACCTTCTTCAAGTGATTCTATAGTAACAACTACATTAATTGTTACTGGAGGTAAATGAGCACTATCAATACAAGTAATTAGTATTAAATAAAAAAAATTAGCTTTAGCATTGTATGTCATCTCAAAACCTTCTCTCACATTTACTTTTTAGCTCACATCTTTACTGTAGTAATCAAATTAGTCCAGTAATATTTTAGTTTTTTGACATAAATGAAGGTTACAGCTCATGTGTAAATTAGTAGCATATATACTTACTTACTGATGTGGTATTTGTGATCAGTTTGTCTTTACATGCTTATTATAATATATATTATTTTTTACAATTTTATTTAGATATAGAATCTAGAATTCTATACACTTTAACAAGTAGTACACATCTTCCAAGAAGTTCTTCTTCAAGTGATTCTGTAGTTACACCTACACCAAGTGTTACTGGAGGTAAATGAGTGCTATGAATAAAAAAAGCTGTCCATCTTATGTCAATTTTAGGCTCATGCTTGGCACTTAATCTCAGCTATTCTGGATGTTGTGTAATGCCCTTATCACCACCTTGTAACAATAATGGATGCTATTGTGATCACAATTGTCACATTTTGAATGATTGTTGTAATGACATAGCTAATATTGGTTGTCATCCCGCTTCTTATCCACTTTCTACACTTTCACTTACGCAATCTGATACATTTGGTAAGACAAAATCACAAGCTCAACATTTCATATTTATAAACATGTGTAACAAAACAATTCTATCTCTAACAATGAACATTCCAACCAACTCTAGTAACTAAAATTGTCATAAACTTAAAAATTACTGATGTAGCTAATAAAATATATTTTTTTTAATTTTGTATTTGCTTTTCTGCATGCAATCTATGTAATATCAAAATATTGAATGTAATATATGTTTTTTAAGATCACATCCTAATGGTGATAAAATTCAGTTTTAAATAAAAGTTTCTTCCTAACAGATTTTTGTAAAGTACTAGCATATGTAGTAGTGATGTATTGTCTGTGATTAGTTTAATAATTATCAATTTTATTATTATTTTCATGTAGACACAGAATCTAAAACTCCATACCCTCTAACAAGTAGTACACATCTTCTAACACATTTTACTGGAGGTAAATGAGCACTATGAACATAAATAATTAGCATTAAATAAAAAAAAATAATAATTAGCCTTATCATTGTATGTCATCTCAAACCTTCTCCCACGTTACTTTTTAGCTCACATCTTTATTGTGGTAGTCAAATTATAGTCCAATAATACTTTAGTTTTTGACATAAATTAAGGTTACAATTTATGTGTAAAGTAGCAGCATATGTGGTTACTGATGTGATGATGTCTGTTATCAGTTACTTTTACATGATAATGATAATTATCATTTTTCACAATTTTAATGTAGACATAGAATCTAAAATTCTACACTCTTTAACAAGTAGCACACATCTTCCATTGAAGTTCTCATCTTCTTCAACTGGTTCTATAGTTATACCTACACCACATGTTACTGGAGGTAACTGAGTGCTATGAATATAAATAAGTTGTTCATCTTATGGTAATTTTAAACTTAAGTTTGTCACTTAATCTCAGATATTCTGGACGTTGAGTATAGTTCCTGTCACAAAGTTGTGACAATAATAGATGCTATTGTGATCAAAAATATCACTCCTTCAATGATTGTTGTAGTGATGTAGCTAATATTGGTTGTCATCCTGCTTCTTCTTCCTCTCCTTCATTTTCACTTACTCTAACTGATCACTTGGTCAGACAACATCAGAAACTTTACATTTCATATTTATAAACTTGCATGGCAAAACGATGTTATATCTGACAATGTACATTCCAACCAACTCCAATAACAAAAATTGTCATAAGCTTATAAAATTACTGATATATAGAATTCTTATAAAATAAAATGGATTTCCTAATTTGCTTTTGCGCATTCATTCTATGTAGTGTCAAAATTATATCTTGTGGTAATCAAATTTTAGTGTAGTAAAAATTTGTTATCAGTTAAACTCTTACATGATATCAGTATTACCATTTTATTTGGGCAAAGAATTTAAAACTCTAAGTGGTTCTATAGTTGCCACCATCATGTCATACAATATAGTAATCACATTGTCAATATGATACTTGACAAAGATCTTTGGTCATATAAACACATTGAATTGTATAAACAAGTAGTGATCAGGCTTGATGAGGTGTTTATGTTTTATACTACATATATGTCAATGACCATCCCTACATACTTGTATATATAGAGTGTTATACCATCTACCTAATATTTTGATTATAGGACCCACATCTACTACCACAGTAGTGCCTTCAATCCTTACTACACCTATTGTAACAAGTTCTCCTACAGATAGACCTAGTAGTGGTTAGTTATATTATTACTGTTGTTTAATATCTCTCTTATATCTAGTACATGATGGAGTTATTGCTGGTATTATTATTAGCATTGCTATCTTACTAATACTAATAACAATTGTTATATTAGCGATTATAATAATCTTGATATATAAAGGTGAGTACTATATAATAATGAGTTGTGCTATTATTACTGTATGTATGTGTGCGTCCTACTAGCATCAAGTACTAAACAAAATAGAGCTGAGACTAGTCTGGAGACAAAAAAGATCTCAGAACAATATGGATACTACAGTATAATTAAAAAAACAGATTATCAGTCATCAATTGATATGTCAGAGAATGTAACATATAGTACAGTAGAACATCAACCACAACTTGTTACTCCTACAATTTATGAGACAATAAATTAAGATGATAATAAAATACTATTGTTTCTTAACTTTATTGAATGGAATAAATAGTATAATGTTTTATGAAATTAGATTTTATTTGAAAAATATGAAGAAAATGAAATAAAGTAATTTTTCAAACACAGTTCCTATTTCAAATAAATGGGATAGTTATGTACAATACCAGAAAATTGAGAAAAAAAATACTTTGAATTCTCAATTTTATGTTTGATTTTGTCAATGACTCCAAAAAACATGTTAATATAAATCAAATGATAAGTGTCATTCAAACACTCATAACATTGACTCAATATATTAGGTAATGAAAGCAAAAACATTGCTTGTGTTAATATTAATACTTATATTGCCTTGTGACCTTTATTGCAATTTATATATGTATGCTATAAGTGAATATGTCATATTTACAATGATCATAAAAAATATATGACTAAAATTAATGTGTTTGCTATTCAGGAAGGTTTTTCTACATGTACACAAATAAATTATTTCATCAAAGGAAGATTTAAGACTATTCAAAAATGTATAAATAATTGTGAAATATGTCTTTCACCAGATATTATGCTAACTACTGTACCAGTGATAGTGCAATACAATCAATGTAATAATTGTAAGAACATATATAGTACTGGTGCATAAAACTGCTAGCAATACTAAGTACAAATGTTGTCATTTTCAGCTATACTACCATTAGTTAATACCAATATAGTATTACTAGTAATTGGTATCAAATGACACATTATTCATTTCTATGGTACATAACTAGATATAAATGAACAGATCACTAGATATATATTTTTATTTAATATCATTGTGTTGAAGGTGGAGAGACTTTTCATGATCTTCCTATTTCATCATTTAATTTATCAAAATGATGTCAGACATTATGTAAGGTATAATTCAAATAAGTAATTGCACTTTCATGTTTTATGTAGCCACTCATAGGATCTCCTGAACAGTAAATACTAGTAGATGACAGACTGTATGTTACATAGGAGGTACTCCAGTAATAATAACACTGGTATTAGTAGATTTATTAATTGGCCAATGGATTTGTCACAATATAGTACAAAATAGGAAGAAGAGAGATGTATCTATTATAGAGGCTGCAAATTGGAATACTAATCAATCATAATGTAGAACAATAGGAGATAAAAAGAAACAAATGAATAGAACAATGGAAGTATTGTCTGTTACCCTAATACTACCTATCATTATGATTAATATATTAATGAGTGAAGAAAACCCATCAGGTTTGAATGTTGTGTACTATGAAAATATATAAAAAGTTCATTTAATGTTATCTCAAGTCATTGTATTTCACTCTACTTTAATATATTAATTGTTGCTCCAACAACAACCATACTTCCCATTAATAGGTCTGTTAGTATGTAGTTGTCCATCTCCTAGTTGTACTAGTAGTAACATACAACACAATATCTTCACTAACTTCATCTTTAACAGAGGAAGTACTGATGTAATAAACTATTAATAGAGATACTATTTATAGTATTATTATGATTATATGAATGAACTACAATAATCAAATGTATCAAATGATAACTCATCATGTACACAAAGCTAACAATTACTTTGTGTTATAAAATACCCTTTAATTAACAATGTTAGTGAAGAACTATTATATTAACAATACATTAACTTTAATGATTAAAGCCACTACTAATATTAGTAGTTTACGATAATAGCTTATTTTAATTTGTTATGATATCATAGGTTAAGTTTGTACTATAGGTAATTTAATAAAGGAGGGTCACCACTGGTAGGTATACTGTCCCACTTGCCAGAGGTAATATTGAAGATTTCTACTTGTGATGTAAGTCTTCTTTTCTCATCATTATTATGTACTTGAGGTAAATTAATTTGACTTCCACCCCACAGGTACAGGTTATCTCTAATCACTTGAATGCTATGATTAACTCTTATACTAAGTTTGTATTGTCCTGTAGAGAATGATATGTACCATATCTTGAGATCAGGTTACAGTATAATGTAATATATCTACAATATATGATCACATCTACTACAAGAATTGTACAAAGGCTATACTGACATGACATCCAGTAACATTACCTGAAGTAGCCATTTAGCTTTGAGAGGTCAGTAACAAAATCTCAAATCATTGCGCAAAGGGGCCAGTCACAGGAACGAAGCTATTTAATATTCATAAATTCATTTGATTATTTTGGTCAATCACGTGAACACTAGAGTCGTCACATGAATCATCTGCCTTGTATTGTTTTATATTATAATAATGGAGTATTGAAATAATATTCAAGGTAAGATAGTCTGTTAATGAAGCTATTGTTGTATTGAGTATGGATTGTGTTAGACTTAGTCTTGTCTTCTTAGATGTTAAGCATGTATTACAATACCATTCAGAAGTGGGAGGATGTTTGATGTTATCACAGGTCCTATTAAATGTAAGTGAAATTTATTGTAATTGTATATTTGGAACAAAAATTATTGAAAGAAAAAACATGTTTAATTTATACATTCTTTGGCTTGATAAATGTACCAGTGATACAATTATTTACATAAGTCACATTTCATCATATTCATTGTTGAGAAACATTTTTGCATAAATTATAGGCCTATTCACATTTCTTTTCATTTACTATATCAAAAACAAATAAAATAAATCTTTGCATATTTTGACATACCTCTCTGTAGTAATTGATACCAGACATGATCAGTGAAATAATGATTCACATCATTAATGGTATTGTCATTGACTTTATCTGGTAATGATATTAAAAGATCATTTGTTGTAATTAGTTGTCCATGTAGCAACAAGTTTCAATACTTCTTTGATTGACAGTCATGGGTAGAATTTCTATGACACAAGAATTATATATAGTGTAGTAACAAAATTCATTGTTAATGTCAACACTGTTGTATCAACTATTTTCAAATGTTTGTGCCAAATTACGCATGCAACAGCTTTTCATTGTTTACATTTTTAATCTGATTATCACATCTAAAATATGTGTGTATACAGTGTTTATTGAAAATAAATTATGTAAGTTACTACTTACCTATAGCTGACTTAAGTAAATTAACTGATTGGAGTTTTGATAGAAGTGACTGTTTAGTTCATGTTTTTGTTTGTTGGTTGATTTAGTGATTTTTGTAAATGGAGTTTTATAATATTTTTGAGTTGAGAAGAAGGTTTTTGTGGAAGTAGTGCTTTGTTCGCTGGTTCATTTGATAGCCTGTTAAATCTAGATGATATTTCTATTATTGACTTCAACAAGATTTAATTCTGCTATTATATTCTTTCTAATTTGTTGTAGGATATCTTCATCTGTATATTGATCTAACATGGCATATAGATGATCTATATCTCTCTGTATATCTTCTTTTATGTCAGCTGTTGTAGTGTATTCACTTAAGGCTTTTACTTCATGGATCATTTCCTCATTCCCTAGATTGAGTGACTTCATAGGAACATTTGATGGTTCAATTGGAATATGATTCAGGAGAGAGTTGATATACTTAATAACAAGGTAAATATGTTTACACATTGTTACATTGAAAAGAGAGTCAGTACATGTACATATATACTCATGTATACAAATGTTGCATTCCTTGCCTCAATATGATAATTTTGACAATTTGTTTGTTGCTTATTAATGGTATAATGGTTTTAAGGTTTTGATGTAGAGGTAACTGTCCATTCATTACACTGAGTTTCTGTTATAGCTTGTAGAGGACAAATTGTGGTTCACTGCATGTAAGTAAAACATGGATTAATGGACTAATAGATAGGTTGATGTATGGATGTATGGATGAAAGATTGTATGGATAGGATTGATAAGATAATAGATAAATACTTGAATTAATGAACGCTCATAGAGACAAGTACTTTACATCTTTCTATATTTTTAGTGCTGGTATAGGAAGGACTGGTACAATTGATGTATCACTTGACCAGTTAAAACAAGTTGATGTATAAACAATTGTTAATTACTTAAGATGATAATGAGCACAAATGGTACAAGTTTTGGTAAGGAATGAAGGTACAATGACAAATGGAGGGAGAGAGATTATATAATATTAGTAACAACATACACAATAGATGATAAGTATGATTAATCAGATATTGTAAGGTCAAGGTTAAAGTTCAATGATAACCAGTTCATACTGAGTTACAATCCAAAGTTACCATTGATTGTTGAGTTTTGATGTTTATTTTTGGGTATGTCAGATCATGTATATAATTATTGCTATAAACTCAATCAGACTATCACTTAATTTTTATTTTTTTGTCTCATTACATTTTATTTCTCATACTATCCTTGAGAACATTGTTTATAGTGACAACTTTATACAATATTCAATATGATAGGAATTTTAGACCATCAACTTGGACCAATACAGGATCTCTGACAATCGAGATTAAGTAAAGAAGGAGAGAATAATTAATACCAACAGTTGTTGTCTTCCAAAGACATCCCTGTAATATAAGTGACCTACCTATCATTTTGTGTATCTACTGTAAATATCTTAGTTACCATGTATTAAAGATTAATATGTTAGTACATGTATGTGTGTTACTGGTTATATTACTTCATTAGATATTTATTTACCTACCTGAGTCTGGTTTTAAGATGACCTTAGAGTAAAGATACAAGGAAATATTATATGACTGGATTTATCTTATGTCATGTGTAATTATAGATGATTTCAACTGATCAGGTTCGTAAAATGGATGGATGAATAGATGAATGAATGAATGACTGGGTGAACAGATAAATGGATCAATGAGTTGTTAAATGGATGGACAGACAAATGGATATAGACAGATTATCTTACTAGGTATGGCAAGTCATGATGTCATAGAGCATCACATCATCTCGTGTGAGTAATTATTTGTCATTTGTATAGGGCAAAAAGTAAGGAGTTAACTTGTAAGTTAAAATATTTAAATCAATATCTTTAGTTGCTCTGTTGTTCGGTATACAAATTGTTATAATAAAAGCAAAATATCTAACTTCATTGTTTCCCAAGAGATCTGAACATACATAACCTTAGTGATAATAATTGATAACTTCCAGTGATTTATAACCTTTTAATGTCTTCTTTGTATTAGATCCCTCAGTTCTTATTAAATAAGTTCAGATGTCTCTAAACTCTAAGTTTGGTCACATTGTGATGTCATTGAACTAATATGTTTTCTTTAAACTATAAGGATATGGTAGTTACTTACAATTTATTGTCAACTTGTTGAGATATTGTTTTCTTACCTCATAATTTAGTGAAATCACATAGGAACTGTTCATTATTGTATATAGGAATTGTCATTCATCTATCTATTATCTTATACAGTGGTTCCATGAGACAAGTTTACTCTTAGTTATTGTTCTGGACTAATCAATAAACTACAACTCTATATATCTACTGTTATGACTATTTACTGGACTATACAACCAAGATATTAAAGGAAGCATCAGTTTCTCTAATGTATTAAAACATTACCTCATTTCATGACATATTACAACATTCATTGACTACATGTGATTTACTTATTGTCATTTTCAACATGTTTGTCGCTATTATAAATAAAGTAAATATTTAAACAATCATATCAACAACACAATGATCAATTGATCAGTGAAGAGCTTGTATATTGTTCTATTCTAATAAAGTCACATATATACATGTACATAGTCAATATGTGTATAATAGTTCGCCTCTATCCATCCATATATCATCTTTTAATATATCTTCTTTTAATAGATGAAACATACATGTATGGTGAATAAGATCAAATACTAAGTTAGAAGCTAGGTATATGCAAAAATTATGTTACACATGCTAATTTTTACTTTGTCCTGGATAGACTAAAGATTTATATAGTATATAGTTTCTGAAGAATACTATTAAACCCTAACAAGTTTTATGCTACTGTTAGAAGAAATCCAAGGAAGACTCAGTTTACTATTAGATAAGTGTGGAATGTTGTAAACATATTTTATTAATGTCTTATTATTAGATATAAGTACTATAATAAAATATATAACTATATACTCGTTCAATGTACCAAAACTAACTTAATTATCAAATTGTATTGTGTGTAACTGTATTACTTGTTTTACTACATAGAGAGACATACAAATTATGCCAGAGTTAAGTCTCAATAATACACTTTTGATGGTATAATATTCACATATTTTATCCCTCCTGATGACGAAGATTATGATAATCATGAACTCACTAAGCTGAGCCAGAGTACCAAGCTCTGATCTGTAATGATCCTTTTAAAGCATTAAACCAGACAATCCTTTGTAATCCTCCATCAAAGAAACTCACAAAGACTGTCCTTTATACAGATCAATAAGTTGATAAATGTATTAACAATATTTCTAAGTGCATTTATTGCACTTACTACAATACATGTATGTAATTTGTATGTATATAGTCAGGTAAGATTTGTGGTTACTAATATAACTCACATTATAGATTTGTAAGTTTTCTAACCACAGACCACACATTATATTATATGTACATGTATAAGACCTGTATAGTCTAGTAGATAATTTAATGAAATAACAAAAATGAAAAAGATTTCATACTAAGATTAAAATTGACAATTGTAGACTCTAACTTCAACAAACAATTCAATGTAGGTTCATGTAACACACCAAATAATAGTTTGATATTTATTTCAACAAATCACTAAATTGTGTATTTAACACTTCTATCAATATTTTCCTCTATACCATAGTGTCCTTTGTATAGAGATGCTACTACAATATAATTTAGTTTACTGGGACTGGTATACTACACCTTAATATTCAATGTATGCATTGTAATTAAAAAATCAATTATTTAAAGTTGAAGTAAAATATGTCAAGACAAAGTTAGTTTCTAGTGAGTTCTACAGAGAAAAGCTCAACTTCAAGCAAAGAAAACTAGCATATCTGACAAGTCATGTATGTTGTTTATAAACTAGATTGATGGTTAGTCACACAATCAAAATTTGCTACATAACATCACAAATATAATCTATATAAGATTACAAAATATCTCTGGTGATGTGTGTACGTTCTGATGAAAAGTATTACTCAAACACCAGGTATACTAATTACAAGAATACTTCCTGTGATATGATAACAACACCCACACATGTTCAGTGACCTTTGAGAGGTCACTAAATTGTTGAGATCAAACAAGTTAAATTTCGAATTCAATGATAATATGATAATAGCTTTACAAAAGATTTTTCATATTAGTACAGATTTCCCTACCACATATCAATGATAGCAGTCTTTGTAACCATTAAAACAACTAATCTGTCACAACAGTTTTTGGTACTAGTGATCACAATGAACAATGTTTTAAGCATACATATAATGTACATAATTATAATAACATCTGTCAAATACATTATATACTATACAACAAAATTATATGTAAAAGATGTGTTGATGTAATGTGGATGATGATCATAAAAATACTCAATGTCACATTAATAATAGAAACTGTGGTTTTACCATTCCATTTGATGTAAGGAAGTGTCCCATATATTAACATGAACATGCAATATAATATAAATTGTTGAAAGTCTTAAGTTAAGTAAGTCAACATATTCACATTTTGGCTACTCACATGCATGCAAATCAAGTGATATATATATGTGTGCGTGTGACATATAGTTTCACCGATCTCTTTCTCTTTGTTTGTATATTTTTCAATAGTAGTCACCTTAAGGATGTACTATCAACACACATAGTAGTGTAATTTAAATTTCACGCTCTACATGTAATACATAGCAACTCATCAATATATACATACTCTATGGTCAGAGGTCTATATGATGAATTATATAAACTTGAGTTGTCAATGAGGTGACTTGTCACTGATTGGTTGTTTTTCTCAAATAAAGTGACTATTTATAGCAGTTCCATTAGAAAATTGTGATAACTGTTGATAACAAAGAGAGCAACTTGTGACAGGTGTGTATTCCATATCATATATATATATATATAACAGTGTATAAATGAAATAGAGTTCAATATAATTTCAATATTGTATATTTACTAAAATATACATATAAATGTTATACTCTAATCTATAGAATTTGTAGTGTTAGCTTGTTCTTATCATAAGTTAACAAATGACAGTTATGACAGTCATAGTATCTAGTCTCATCTGATAACTCACTCACATATAGTATCTATTTGATGTTGTGATGATTATCTTACTTGGTTATATAAACAATTATTTTAGTAGTGATGCAATCACAGTCACAATAGAGTACAGTACACTCTATTAAGTATTGGTAGATTTCTATAGCTTTAGTATTAGCTTTGGTTTTTTATTAATAGTATTAGTATCAAGACGACATACATCAACTATTATTGACATGACAACATATTAAGACAAACACCTAACTACTACTCATACAATTGATGCTATAAATATCAATTGAGATACATATGTACATTGAGTCACATATGTATTTCATAACCCTTTGATATGTTCATTGACTATGCAGCCATACTTAACTTCTGGAAAGAATGCATATTATATTTTAATCAAATCTTCATCTTAAATATACAATATTACAATTCAGAATACACAATTGTCTAATTAATTAATTAGTGTGTAAAAAGTGTCAAAGAGACTAAAGCACCTTTCTGGTTTAAGTGAGTGGGCGTAGACTAACTATTAAAAGCTGTGTAACTGATAAACAACATTATACTACATCATGACGATACTTGCTTTTGTAGTGGTGCTCTCCTTGACAGTTGCTGTCAAAGCTCAGGACTGTACAGCTCTAGCAAATGCTAGTAACTGTGACTTCTATACTCAGTGTGTAGAACCAAGATTGCAATGTGGTACTAACGGATATCCTCTCGCCTATGGTGACAGATACTGCCGCCGTTTCAAGAATTTAAATAGTTGCTTCACATCTGCTGTAAGTATTTAGTATTTTCTGTCTAAAGTTTTATTAAAGTCATGAAGGGTCAAACGTTGGTTGATAATGTGAAAAGTTGCCTTATGAAAGCCATTTTGAACAGCAATGTCTACAACTCAAATGGAACGTGCAGTCAACTCCAAGTAATTGCTTTCAATAGTCATCAATCCTGTTATATTGACAATGGATTCTGTACTGATATTCTTTTGAGTTACACTAACTTAAATTGCCTTGCCTTTGGAGTCTTTAACTTCAGTGACTTCTGGAATGAACATGCAATTCAACAGGTTTGAATTCAATAAAATCTATATGATATCATTGAAGATAACATATCACTATAGGTTCTTCAAACAGCAACTACATGTAGCAGACAGGTAACTGATAGTTTCTTGTCCACTGTGGATGGATGGATATCAAATGCTACAAAATTTGTTACACATCAATTCCTTCAAACTTTGAAAGATGTTCTCAGAGGTATATATAATATATACATATTATACATGTATCATATATATAAATTATGTATGTTATGTGTCCTATACTAGTTGTTACATATTATATTGTGATTACGTAATTTTGCGGAGGAGTTTGCCTGTGAAGCAAGTGTATCCTCCTTCTAGTGATAGGCGATAAAGCAGTTTTTGATATGATCTTAATATTAATTAAACATTGACACGCCCAACATCATCATTGTAAACTGACGTTTAATCTGTTACATATGACGAGCGGTTTGTGGGAAAATTATATGACAAAATAAATGGGAGTGCCTCAGTTTCTCTCAATTGTAACAGATCTACAATATCAACCAAAATCAGGAATACAACCCAACTGGCAGTATGTTGTAAGTCTATTACATACGGAAGCAACTGATCCACTTCATTTATTTTGTCATATAATTTTTTAGATGCATGATAACATTTGTATATCTGTCTATTGCAGTGTTTGTACATGGGAATGAAAGGTCAAATTATACTGTATAGCTTTCTCTGGTTACTTATGATAGATTTATCATAGGTTCATTTATGGCATTGTCATTTTTACATCATCTTTCATTTTTTTAAAATAGATTTTTAAAGTTCTTTTTTGAACAAATCATTTTTGAAAGAAAGTTAGAATAATTATGATGATAATATATATATATATATATATATATATATATATATATATATATATATTGTTTGGAATTATTCATAGTTGAAACTAATATGGCATAGTATGCATGTATCTTTTTATATCACTTAAAATATTACAATTCTTCAAAAAAATCTTTGCAATTATTTTAAAAACCATAGTAAAGTTGTAAACCAGTACAAATTGGAGATACAATTTTGTCAAACCAACAACAAACAACTTGAATTATGTATACATATTACCAGTTTACATATAATATGTATGTACTAAAGTACACTATCACTTATCACTTGGAATTGATTCAATCGAATAAAAGAAGTAGAATCAAGTATACTTGAAAAAAAGAATTATTTCAGTTTAATCAGTACAAATAAAATGTTGAGAAAGTAGGAGACAAATCTAATAAAACTGATCAATCAGGAAATTTCTCAGAAACACCAAGATTCTATGTAGCCTGAATTGACCAAGCTTGCTTAAAATGAGCAATTATTATAAAAATAACTTTATCACTAATTTAGAAGTAGTAAATATGTAAAAGCTTGGAAGGTTTGAACTCTTCACAAATAATTAAGTTGGTTTCTATTATATGAATGTTTGACTGGACTTTTGAGTCGTCTTTAAATTCTTAAAAATTCGTTTTGTTCATTTGTATACAAATGAACAGGATGAATGTAGATAATTATGATAAAAACTTGTATTTTCTTAACATTTATTGTGTTTAATTAAAGCTGTTGATTTAAAAGAAAATATTATAGCACCATATCTGCATCATAACTAGTTATTTGTATATATATGTTACATTCTAAATATTCAAGCGAATTCTTCTCAATAACAGCACTTACTAATGACATTTCTTTATAAATTATCACAGTTTCGAGTATCACGTGATTAGGAATAATTCAGACACAGAATTTTGATTGCATAATTTATAACTACTCATGAATTGTACAAGCATGCAACTTTATAATAGAAAACTCGATAATTGTAAGTATATACTCAAACAAGCTTAACAACTCAATTATGCAGTCATTTTGAAGGCATCATAATCTATAGATTGATCATGAATGCTATGGCCATTTTTTCTGGTGGCATTCCTTCAAACTTAGTGATATTATAGAGGACTTTATATATATTCACTACATATCTTTGTTAAGTATTTCTTAAGTTCAGCTTCATCAAATAGAGTTAAATAAAATTCTTGTTAAGTATTTAAATGTTCTGTTTTTCATTATAGAGCCACAGATTGACCTTAGCACATACAGTAGTGAGTTCTTTGTGGGATTCTATGAGCATGTACATGGATCTACTGTACGTACATTGTATGTTCATACTATGAAAACAACTCCTGTTACTTTTAAAGTGAGATCACTTGATGACAATTTCTCATATATGGGTACAACTAGTTATAACAACACTCATAAAGTAACTATACCAGCAAGTTACGAAGTGATAGATCATACCTATTCCTGGAGAAGAAAGGGTCTTAAAGTTTACTCTCTAGACAAAGTGGCAATATCAGTTATTGCATGGAGCATCCGTAGTCAGTATGATTTCATGTCTTATCTAGCTCTTCCATGTCATAAACAGCCAACAACTCAATACACATACTATGTTGTGTCTACATTAGGTTGGAGTGATCAGACAAGTCAGTTCATGATTATTGGTTGCCTTAATAACAGTAATGTGACTATCATTCCAAACAATGACATTACTGTTCCATCAGATCCTCAAGACAGTGCTGCTGTTAATATAATTGTTTCAGCTGGACATTCCTTTGATTTTGTTCTTCATTCACTTCAGACATTCTTTGTTTTTAAGCCATTTGTTGATCTTACTGGAACCAAGATTATATCTGACAATCCACTCACAATTATCAGTGGACATGAAGCTGCCAGAGTTCCAGCTGGAACATCTGATGCTGAGCCTATTGTTACACAACTCATACCAACAATAACATGGGGAAAGACATTTCTGTTACCACCTCACATAGGTCGAAGCAATGGACAAAGTTACAAAGTGATTGCTACTAACAATAAAACAAATGCAGTCAAAACCTGTGGTACAATATACACAACAGAATATATCAAATTTGATGAAACCAACACAAATTGGTTTTACACAACCAACAATGTATACTGTAGTGTTATCTCTGATCAACCAATTTATGTGGCTCAAGTTGGTGTTAGTACACACTATGCTGGTGGCAACTTTGGTGACCCTTCCCTTAATACAGTACCATCAATAGAACAATATGTACACACAATCCAGTTCTCTGCATTGCTGTCAAGTGGTACTAGTTATTACAGTGTGGTTGTACCAAATGATGCTTACTTTAACCAGAGTTTATTGATCAACAATAATCTTATCAATCCACCATGGGTTTTAATATATGCTTCAGATGGTTCTATTTATGGATATGGGTATTCAACATCTTTTAGTGGTACCAATACAGTAGCACATCCTAATCCAAATGGTAAATTGTTTGTCTCTATCTATGGCTGGACAAGTTATGCAGGATACAGTTATGTTGGAGGGATGAAGTTAAATCCTATTAACATTCCAAGAAGCAAAGGTAATTATTTGATTTCACAAAATTCAGGCTATGATTATGTCATTGGTAATTTTGTCCATGTATTCAGACATATAATTCTAATAATATTAACTTTTTAGCTACTTGCCTTCTGACACCTGAAGTTGGATCATGTAAAGGTAGATTTCCTCGTTGGTTTTATAACACCAGTTCTAGTCAATGTGAATTATTCATATATAGTGGATGTCATGGAAATAAAAATCAATTTAGGACTCTTAATGAATGCTATGAACTTTGTGGTAAGTTCTATATTGTAGTAATATTTCTATATAATGATACCATTAGTGTAATTATTATTATTTCCCTAGGCTGTCCATTTGGTCAACCAACCAAGAAATGTAGTTCAGATATTTGTGATAGCAGTGTTTGTACTAACTATCCTAATTCAGTTTGTTATCTTGATAAGTGTGCAAATTGCTCCCCAAGATATTTTAATGAAAATAATGAAATCACAAATGCTTGTGGTAAGTTCTTACTTTTTATAATAAACTTCAAGCAATATATAATTTGGTACACTTCAATATTTCTTGTGTATATATATACGCTTGTACCACAAGTTTTGACGCATTTGTTTTATTGTTAGTAGCAATCACTTTATAACTTTGATCATTAAGTACCATTTTCGCATTTATGGTCACATATCGATCATTAACCTTTGCTGCTCACAGTGTTTGTGAAAGTTATAGTAATTGCTTTTGTCTGTATGTATGTTTGTGGGCTGGCGATGCACTTTGAACTGTTTTAACTCAGCAATGTAAAGTGAAGACAAATCTATAAAAGTCAGAAGACCTTTAAACAAAAGCCAGTGTGTAGAGTGCACTGGTGGAAATTATTATTATATATCCTACATGCTAAACCTTAAGCATTGGAGCCTAAATGTCTTCATTTCATATTAAAGTTTGGCGTTCAATTACCAGCACTTTAAACTGCCTTAAAAAGACATAGGCAAGACAGAAGAAGTGTTTAGTCTAATAAAATTACTATTGGTACAAAATACAGTATCTACAATTTTAATGTAAAAATATTCGTTAAATTGTTTGGTTATGAAGTTATGGCAAATTGACCTTGACTTGACTGTGACTGCCACACCCATTAATTTTATGTTTATACTGGAACTTAACACACATAATTTTAGCATCACATGTATACCTATGGCGAGCCGTTTGTACCAAAATTAAATACTGCTATAATGGAAGTGGCTGACTACTGGCTGTGTATTATACATTTTACATTTTGAGTTGTAGTCTCGTAATAGTATAACGTATACGAACAGTTAAGTACACGTAAAAGCCACTCCCATTGTTGCAATATTAAATTTAGACACAAACCACGCGCCATACACTTGCAAGCAAAGAAGTCTTCATACAATCTTTTGCTTATTTTATTCAAAGTATGTAGTACGTTTTCATACAGTGGCAGCATGGCAATTGCAAACAAACTAACATCACTACAGAACCTGTGGTGAGGCTTTTGCACTTTAGTGTTTTTCATTTTATTCATAATTTAGATCTAGATCAGGATTCCATTCACCATCTGACTTATCACCCCAAATATGAGCTGAGTGTGACTTAACAATAAAAATTAAAGCACACATTCTTTTACTGCCAATGTGTATAGCATCAAATGAATTACCCTAAATGTGACAAGATATTGGTCACAAAATTTCACTAGCTTGCTTCTCTGCATATATTTAAAAATCAAAATGGGATAATCTTTTCATTTATAATAATCGTTTTATTTGCTTTAGCATTGCATGTCATCTCAAAACCTTCTCTCACATTTAATTCAATGCTCACATCTTTACTGCAGTAATCAAATTCTAGTCCAGTAATATTTTAGACATAAATTTAAACTAATAACTATACTATGGAGTCATTCTGAAAACACCATAATCTATAGATTGATCATGAATGCAGTGGCCATTTCTTTCTGGTGTCATCCCTTCATGCTCATTGATATTTTATAAGATTTTATATACATTTACTACAAATCTTAGTTAAGTATTTCTTAAGTTCAGCTTCATCATAATAGAGTTAGAGTTAAATAATTACATTCTTGTTATGTATTTTTATGTTATGTTCTCATTATAGATCCACAAATTGACCTCAGCACATACAGTAGTGAGTTCTTTGTGGGATTCTATGAGCATGTACATGGATCTACTGTACGTACATTGTATGTTCACACTATGAAAACAACTCCTGTTACTTTTAAAGTGACATCACTCGATGACAATTTCTCATATATGGGTACAACTAGTTATCATATTCCTCATAAAGTTGCTATACCAGCAAGTTATGAAGTGATAGATCATACCTATTCTTGGAGAAGAAAGGGTCTTAAAGTTTACTCTCTAGACACAGGACCAATATCAGTTATTGCATGGACCATCCGTAGTCAGGACGATTTCATGTCTTATCTAGCTCTTCCATGTCATAAACAGCCAACAACTCAATATACATACTATGTTGTGTCTACGTTAGGTTGGAGTGATCAGACAAGTCAGTTCATGATTATTGGTTGCCTTAATAACAGTAATGTAACTATAATTCCAAACAATGACATTACTGTTCCATCAGATCCTCAAGACAGTGCTGCTGTTAATATAATTGTTTCAGCTGGACATTCCTTTGATTTTGTTCTTCATTCACTTCAGACATTCTTTGTTTTTAAACCTCATGTTGATCTTACTGGAACCAAAATTTTATCTGACAATCCACTCACAATTATCAGTGGACATGAAGCTGCCCAAGTTCCAGCTGGGACTTTTGATGCTGAGCCTATTGTTACACAACTCACACCAACAATAACATGGGGAAAGACATTTCTGTTACCACCTCATGTAGGTCGAAGTAATGGACAAAGTTACAAAGTGATTGCTACTAACACTAAAACAAATGCAGTCAAAATCTGTGGTACAAACTACATAACAGAACATATACATTTTGATGAAAACAACACCAACTGGTTTTACACAAGCAATAATATATACTGTAGTATTGTCTCTGATCAACCAATTTATGTGGCTCAAATTGGTGTTAGTGCACAATATGCTGGTGGCAAATTTGGTGACCCTTCCCTTAACACAGTACCACCAATAGAACAATATGTACACTCGATCCAGTTCTCTGCATTGTTGTCAAGTGGTACTAGTTATTACAGTGTGGTTGTACCAAATGATGCTTACTTTAACCAGAGTTTATTGATCAACAGTAATCTTATCAATCCACCATGGGTTTTAATATATGCTTCAAATGGTTCTATCTATGGATATGGCTATTCAACATCTTTTAGTGGTACTAATACAGTAGCACATCCTAATCCAAATGGTAAATTGTTTGTCTCTATCTATGGCTGGAGAAATGATGCAGGGTACAGTTATGTTGGAGGGATGAAGTTAAATCCAATTAACATTCCAAGAAGCAATGGTAATTGTTTGACTTTACAAAATTCTGACTATGATATATTTATTTTTTAGCTACTTGCCTTCTGCCACCTGAAGTTGGATCATGTAAAGGTAGATTTCCTCGTTGGTTTTATAACACCAGTTCTAGTCAATGTGAAGTATTCATTTATGAGGGTTGTTATGGAAATAAAAATCAATTTGGTACTCTTAATGAATGCAATGAACTTTGTGGTAAGTTCAATATTGTGATAATATTTCTATATAATGAATATCAATAGTGTAATTATTATTATCTCCCTAGGCTGTTCATTTGGTCTATCAACCAAAAAATGTAGTTCAGATATTTGTGATAGCAGTGTTTGTACTAACTATCCTAATGCAGTTTGTTATCTTGATGAGTGATATTTACAAAACACAAAAAAGCATGTTACAAAATGAAGACAAAATGAAACTTACACATACAATGTGTTACATATATGAAACTTAGGAACAATAGTTAGCATGGATGAATGTACATGCAATTGCCTGATAAAGTACAGTGTGGAATGATATCTGTTCAAATTTTCAAGGTCAAATAAAGTGTATGTGAAAGTTGCTTTAATAACATATCCAAATGGCTGGTTTCCTCCAATGATGTATATGTGACATAACCTGGCAAACTATTTACAGTGTACTGCTATTATACCATCTTTGTAGCTTTAGTCAGTGTTTCACTGTATAGCAAGTATCTCCCATAGCAATCATAGAATAATTTTACTTATCATGTTATTTTATGTGCTTTAGCATTGCATGTCATCTCAAAGTCATCTCTTACATTTCCTTTTAAGATCACATGTTAATTGTAGTAATCAATTTCTAGTCTAGTCATAATCTAGTTTTATTATGTGATATATGAACATTTCTTCATAATAGTCTTGTGTAAAGTAGTAGCATAAACTGTTACTGATGTAAAAATTATAGTCACTTTATCTCTTACATGAAATAATAATTATCGATTTTCTTAAAGATTTATGTAGACATAGAATCTAAACATGTGTGACAAAACAATGCTATATACCAACCAATACCAACAATGTATATACCAACCAACTCCAATGACAAAAATTATCATAAACTTTTTCCTAATTGCATGTGGTATCTATATATTATAATTATGTCCACTAATGATTTTTTCTTTTATCATTGTATTGGTCTTTACAATAAAATTAAACTACACATCCTTTAACTGCCAACACATATAGGAACCAATGAATCAACCCTAAATGTGACTTGAGTGTGATATAAATGAAGGTTACAGTTCACATGTAAAGTAACAGCATATGTAGTTACTGATGTGATGTTTGTTTTTACATGATAATTATAATAATTATCACTTTTTATAATTTTTGTGTATATAGCCATACAATCTAAAATTCCATACACTTTAACAAGTAGTACACATCTTTTAACAAGTTTTTCACCTTCTTCAAGTGATTTTATAGTTACAACTATATCAATCGTCACTGGAGGTAAATGAGCACTATGAATACAAATAATTAGTATTAAATAAAAAATAAATAATTAGCTTTAGCATTGTATGTCATCTCAAAACCTTCTCTCACATTAATTTTTAAGCTCACATCTTTACTGTAGTAATCAAATTAGTCCAGTAATTTTTTAGTTTTTGACATAAATGAAGGTTACAGTTTATGTGTAAAGTAGCAAGCACCATATGTACTTACTGATGTGGTATTTGTGATCAGTTTATCTTTACATGGTAATTATAATAATTATAATTTTTGGCAATTTTATTTAGACATAGAATCTAAAATTCTATACCCTTTAACAAGTAGTACACATCTTCCAACAAGTTCTACTTCAAGTGATTCTGTGGTTACACCTACACCAAGTGTTACTGGAGGTAAATGAGTGCTATAAATAAAAAATAAGCTGTCCATGCATCTTATGTCAATTTTAGGCTCATGTTTGGCACTTAATCTCAACTATTCTGGATGCTGTGTAAGGCCCTTATCACCACCTTGTAACAATAATGGATGCTATTGTGATCAAAATTGTCACATTTGGAATGATTGTTGTAATGACATAGCTAATATTGGTTGTCATCCTGCTTCTTATCCACCTCCTACACTTTCACTTACGCAATCTGATAAACTAGGTAAGACAAAATCACAAGCTCAACATTTCTATTTATAAACATTTATAGCAAAACAATGCTATATCTAACAATGTACATTCCAACCAACTCTAATAACAAAAATTGTCATAAACTTAAAAATTACTGATGTAGCTAATAAAATGTTTTTTTAATTTTGTATTTGCTTTTCTGCATGCAATCTATGTAATATCAAAATATTTAATGTAGTATATGTTTTTAAGATCACATCCTAATGGTGATAAAATTCAATTTTACATGAGTTTCTTCCTAACAGTTTTTTGGCATATGTAGTAGTGATGTATTCTTTGTGATTAGTTCATTATTATCAATTTTATTATTATTTTCATGTAGACAAAGAATCTAAAACTCTATACCCTCTAACAACTAGTACACATCTTCTAATACGTTTTACTGAAGGTAAACGAGCACTATGAATACAAGTAATTAGCATTAAATAAAAAAAATTAGCCTTAGCATTGTATGTCATCTTACAACCTTCTCCCCCGTTGCTTTTTAGCTCACATCTTTATTGTGGTAGTCAAATTATAGTCCAATAATACTTTAGTTTTTGACATAAATTAAGGTTACAATTTATGTGTAAAGTAGCAGCATATGTGGTTACTGATGTGATGATGTCTGTGATCAGTTACTTTTACATGATAATTATAATAATTGTCATTTTTCACAATTTTAATGTAGACATAAAATCTAAAATTATACACTCTTTAACAAGTAGCACACATCTTCTATTGAAGTTTTCATCTTCTTCGAGTGGTTCTGTAGTTATACCTACACCACATGTTACTGGAGGTAACTGAGTGAATATAAATAAGTTGTTCATCTTATGTTAATTTTAAACTCATGTTTGTCACTTAATCTCAGCTATTCTGGACATTGAGTATAGTTCCTGTCACAATGTTGTGACAATAATAGATGCTATTGTGATCAAAAATATCACTCTTTCAATGATTGTTGTAGTGATGTAGCTAATATTGGTTGTCATCCTGCTTCTTCTTCCTCTCCTTCATTTTATTTACTATAACTGATACACTTTGTCAGACAAGATCAAAACTTCACATTTCATATTTATAAACTTGCAAGGCAAAATGATATTATATCTGACATGTACATTTCAACCAACTCAATAGAATTCTTATAAAATAAAATCTATTTCCTTATTTGCTTTAGTGTCAAAATCATACCTTTTGGTAATCAAATTTTAGTCTAGTAAAAAGTTGTTATCAGTTTATCTCTTCCATGATATCAGTATTACTATTTTATTTGGGCAAAGAATTTAAAACTCTAAGTGATTCTATAGTTGCCACCATCATGACATACAATATAGTAATCACTTGTCAATATGATAATATTTGACAAAGATGTGCGGTCATATAAACACAATGTATAAACAAGTATTGATCAGTTGTGATGAGTTATTTATGTTTTATACTACATATATGTCAATGACCATCCCTACATACCTGTATATATAGAGTGTTATACCATCTATCTAATATTTTGATTATAGGACCCACATCTACTACCACAGTAGTGCCTTCAGTCCTTACTACACCTATTGTAACAAGTCCTCGTGCAGATAGATCTAGTAGTAGTTAGTTATATTACTACTGTTGTTTAATATCTCTCTTATATCTAGTACATGATGGAGTTATTGCTGGTATTATTAGTAGCATTATTATCTTACTAATACTAATAATAATTGTTATATTAACTATTGTAATAATCTTGATATATAAAGGTGAGTACTATATAGTAATGGGTTGTTCATTTATCACTGTGTATGTGTGTGTCCTACTAGCATCCGTTACTAAACAGAGTAGAACTGAGACTAGTCTGGAGATAAAAAAGATCTCAGAACAATATGAGTACTATAGTATAATTAAAGAACCAGATGATCAGTCATCAATTGATATGTCAGAAAATGTAACATATAGTACAGTAGAACATCAACCACAACTTATTACTTCTACAATTTATGAGACAATAAATTAAGATAACAATGAACTACTACTGTTTGTTAATTTTATTGAATGGAATAAATATTATAATGTTAGATTTTGTTTGAAAAATATGAAGAAAGTGAAATAAAATACGTTTTCAAACGCAATTTCTATTGCAAATAAATGAGCTAGTTATGTACAATAACAGAAAAATAAGAACAAAATATATTGAATTGTCAATTCTATGTTTGATTTTGTCAATGACTCCAAAAAACATGTTAATATAAATCAAATGATAAGTGTCATTCAAACACTCATAGCATTGACTCAATAATTTAGGTAATGAAAACAAAAATATTGCTTGAGTTAATATTAATACTTATATTGCCTTGTGACCTCTTTTACAATTTATATATGTATGCTATAAGTGAATATGTCATATTTACAATGATCATAAATCAAATATGACTAAAATTAATGTGTTTGTTATTCAAGAAACTGAAGAAAGGTCACTATATGTATATATACATAAGTTACATTATCAATGAAAGATTTAAGACTCTTCATAAATGAATAAATAATTGTGAAATGTGTCTTTGCTAGACATTATGCTAACTACTGTACCAGTAATAGTACAATACAATCACTGAAGTAGTAGTAAGAACATATATAGTACTGGTGCATGCAGCTGCTAGAATACTAGTAAAAATACTGTTATTTTCAGCTTTCCTATCATTAGTTAATAGCAATATAGTATTACTAGTAATTGGTATCAAATGACAAATTATTCATTTCTATGGTACATAATTAGATATAAATGAACAGATCACTAGATATATATTGTTATTTAATATCGCTGTGTTGAAGGTGGAGAGACTTTTCATTATCTTCCTACTTCATCATTTAATTTATAAAAATGATGTCAAACATTATGTAAGGTATAATTCAAATCAGTAATTGCACTTTTATGTTCGATGTAGCTACTCATAGGATCTCCTGAACAGCAAATACTAGTAGATGACAGACTGTGTGTTACATAGGAGGTACTCCAGTAATAATAACACTGGTATTAATAGATTTATTAATTGGTCAATGGATTTGTCACAATATAGTACAAAATAGGAGGATGAGAGATGTATCTATTATAGAGGCTGCAAATTGGAATACTAATCAATCATAATGTAGAACAATAGGAGATAAAAAGAAACAAATGAATAGAACAATGGAAGTATTGTCTGTTACCCTGATACTACCTATCATTATGATTAATATATTAATGAGTGAAGAAAACCCATCAGGTTTGAATGTTGTGTACTATGAAAATATATAAAAAGTTCATTTAATATTATCTCAAGTCATTGTATTTCTCTCTACTTTAATATATTAATTGTTGCTCCAACAACAACTATACTTCCCATTAATAGGTCTGTTAGTATGTAGTTGTCCATCTCCTAGTTGTACTAGTAGTAACATACAACACAATATCTTCACTAACTTCATCTTTGACAGAAGAAGTGCTGATGTAATAAACTATTAATAGAGATACTATTTATAGTATTATTATAATTATTTGAATGAACTACAATAATCAAATTTATCAAATGATAACTCATCATGAACACTAAGGTAACAATTACTTTGTGTTATAAAATACCCTTTAACAATGCTAGTAAAGAATTTTTATATTAACAATACATTAACTTTAATGATTAAAGCCACTACTAATATTAGTAGTTTACGATAATAGCTTATTTTAATTTGTTATGATATCATAGGTTAAGTATGTACTATAGGTAATTTAATATCTGTAATAGTGTTGTTTTAGTTAACTATAACTAATACTAAAATATTTTTAGTAGAGAGTAAAAATTTTAGTTAACTATAACTAAAACTATAACTAATATTTTTTTCAAATGTTACTATAACTAAACTAAAATTAAAACTTTCCTTTGAACTATAACTAATACTAAATTAAATAGCCTCAATTATATTAGCTATTAACCACATAGAATGTGTAAAGCATTTAGCATAATTATCATGTTAGGTAATGCATGCCTGAGTTGTTTGTGCATTTAACCTTCCATGCATGAGTGATTTTCTAGTTATTATAGTTAAGCTTATCTAAAAAACATGGTTACAGCTATATAGTGGTGCATGCACATAAATCGCCATTGAAATGATTGAATAACTAACTACATAACGTCTTTTAACTAAAAACTACTGTAAACATGACTATAAGTAATACTATAACTAAATTAAATTTCACATTAATATTATAACTAATACTAAAACTAAAAATAAATTTTACCTTTTACCTAAACTAAAACTAAAACTAAAGCACCTTATGTCTACTAAAACAAGACTAATCTGTAAGATATCTACTACAATACAGTATGTTACAATAGCATATTACCTCAAATGTATCCCAAACAGCTTGTCACTGATCTTATGCATCTTTAATATTGATCTCTTCAAACATACAGCATTCTTTCTTTGTACACACACAGTAAATATACTAGATGAGTGTAAGTGGACCAATATAATTGATGTTAATAATTTAAAATATAATTAAGATTAGATAAAACAAAAAAATACACACTCAAGTAAGTTTGAAACCATATAAAATAGACATTTGTGACTAGTATAGCAGGAAGTCCATGCTAAATTGTTTTGTAGTCTCTCCTGAACATTATCTATATGCAACAAACTTTATAATGTATTTGAGTTTTTCAGTATGGCCAGCTTTTACTCTTTAAAATAATACTATAATACATTGTATTGAAGAATAAATTGATGAGAACTGATTATGAGTTTCAAAATTAAAACATTTATAATGATTAATAGTTAGATGATTAAAATTAAAACAAATAATTGGATCTGATGTAGTTAACATTGATAACTAAATCTTAAAACTTAATATGAAGTTAATAAGAACACTCATTAATTTTAAAGACTTATTTCTTCACTTTTAGAGAACTTTTACTTGGTCCAAATCATTCACAGGTAACTTGGATGCTTGAACCTAGTCTACTTAGTCAAGTAGATTTGTGAACTACAACTTGTAAAAGTTTAAAGTCTAATAAATTGTAAAGTCTAATAAATTCTTCAATTTAACATCATATTATAGCAAAATCTATTGTTAGCTATGTTATATAAAGTTAGACTTATTAACTGCATCAACTCTAAAGACTTCATTATCCTTTAATTTCATCAATCACATTGATAACAAATATTATTTAGGGAGTGTTTAGTGAGTTGGTAATAGAAACCTCTACATTAATGTGAAATTAATACTATATCCTAGACCCTAAACCTTACACATTGGAACCTTAATATATTAATTTCACATTAAAGTATGTGGTGTACTGAGACCACAACTTGTCCACAGGAAGCTAAAAGTGCTTTTTGCATTATGGTCACCTACTGTACATAAAACTCTTTCATGTATAATCATGTTTATTGTACATAATAAGTTTAGCACAAGTATGTGCTCATTTATGCTGCAAAACAGGAATATGCAGAAATTATAAAGGAAGTTGGTGAACATTGAAATGGATACAATAAATGCATGTAATTCTACTGGATAATGATCAAGATGGACTCAATGACTTATATTTTCATCAATACGTTCTCCTGGTAATGGACAGCCACAATGCAATCACAATATACATCAAGGTTAGAGCGTGCTCCTGGACAAAATACAATTTGTTGAGAGAATTAACTGTCATTAGTACAATCAATATTGAGCATAATTTTGTCATGTATATAAATATGATTTATTATCTACTGTTATTGCTGTATAGTGAAACTATTACAAAGACAAATGTTTACATCCACAAATAGGACAACCACAAATGTCATTTAGTGGTCAAGAACAATTAGAAGATGGTGAAGTACAAGATGGACAGTAACATTGATCAAGATACAAACCATTGTTGGAGTAAATGCAATTGATAATTGTAATCATTACATCATTCATAAAAATTGTAATTGTAATTGCAATTGTATACAAGTAATTGAGAAGTAGTTGGATGGCTAAGCTACTATACAATAAGCCTATTCTGGTAAAGAGTCAGCGCATCATGTGATGTACACATGACCACAATTATTATGAGTAACTAAAGTGGATTATGAACTTGCAAATTGCCCTGTAACCTTCATCCACGAGGTCATGAACAATGTAGAACACTTGTATAAGGTATATAGTGATATTAGCTACTGTAATTGTGTTTAATTGCTATCACGTTTTTGTTGTAATTGCTGTGTAAGATGTAATTGGTAATTGAAATTGAAATTGGGTGATCAAAAACAGAAGTAATGGTAATTGTAACCAATTACGTTTTTATGGTAATTGCCACAACACTGATACAAACATCTGTTACTAGATTCATGAATGATCTATAGAATGTGATCATAATATTATAATGTATATATTAAAGCAACTTCTAACATTTTGCATGGCAAATCTTAATAATTTGTAGTATATAATTATTTTTAAACTATCATTGTATTTAAAATAGACCTAATAGTTCTGCTGAAGAGGCGTATCCTCATTTATAGGAAAGGATTCATAGCTGATGGATTCAATTTCATGTAATGTCATGTATTACCACGTGTAGTATCTTGTATTTCCACATCATTTGAGATAGCACCATATCAATGTACAGTACATGACCCTGTTTAAAGGTACAAAAATAGAGATGAATGTGAACAATTAAATTTTTGAACCTTATTTCTACAATAAAAAAGATTTTTTATTACTAAAAGTCAAGTATTTTGTAGCTTATGGAACTAATGCAGTCACTCATTTGATATATAGGTCTAAAATGTACCAGGAATGACATCTTTTATATCAAGATGAAGTCTATAATATAATTTATAATGGGTAAATTAGTACTTCTTAACTTATATTTATGACCTCGTATCCAGGAAACAATTGGAGTACTGGAGACATTTTGTTCTGGCATCAAGACTTCTCTGAACTATACAGATGAGTAATGAACAATAAAGGTAGCAAGTGTATTACTCATACAGTTTTGTACATGTAGACGACATTTTAATTAAATTTTTGGAGAAATTTTAGTGACTGCTAATATGGATATGCACTGTTATTAATTTTCTAGTATTATATTATTGACTTTGGTTCTTAGAGCCTATTTTGGCTACTCACATTTGAAAGATAAAATAGTGTTTTTGAAGATCAACCTAATAATAATTACAGCATTAAACTTCAGATATTTAAATGATTTGTTGAAGAAATTATTATCCGGAAATTAATTTTACAGTTTTTCTGAAGGTAGAGTGTCATCAGTTTTCAAGCAAGTATTTTATACTCATTCTACAGACTTGTTTTCAGTGTGAATTCAGATGATCCTCAGTTTCATGATGTCATTACATCAGACATGTGGTTCATGTCTGCTACATTCTTCAGAAATGACAACCTTATATGTTAACACATTTTTGTTCAGTACTTCAGTATTAATGATGACATACTGGTTCCAACTGTATATAACATTGTTGAATCTGTAACTATTTTAGTAACCTTACTCTTTGTCCTGTTCAAATATTACACTTTGTTGTTCATTCATTTGAAAGTGACACTAATCTCATGATGTACAATTGTAAAGTGGTCACATCCTCTTTATAATAAAATAAGCAAACCAGTTGAGATACGGAGTAGATTAGATCAGTGTTTGAAGTGACATCAAAGTGAATAGTGGATCTTGTTATGTCCAAGTACATTACAAGAAAAGCAATATTAAGCAGCTAATCATATTGTTTGTCTATATGTCTTGTCCATCCTGGATGCATTCAGGCTAGGACAGTATAGAGCATATTAACTATATCAATAGTGTCAATGATGTACAGTTGCATTAAATAGTGAATATGCAAATCAGCACTCTGTGAGATAGAGTGATTACAAAATTGTAATACATAGAGGAATAAATATCCATGTCAAAACGTACGATGTATGATCAAAATAAATATATTACAATCATACCAACTAAATTATCTGAGAGTTTTAATGGCAAGACATTTCACTAATTATAACTGATTTAACAATAACAACTAAACTTTAATATTGTTAGATAATCATACTTGTAATGTGTAAACTGTCTAAAATATTTGTCTGCTTGAAAGATGAAAGTTGTGAACACTTTTTTGTACTTTTATGTAGCCAATTCTGAAAACAATAAAAAGTAATTACTAAAGTAAGCATTTAAAGTATCATACCTTTATATTTTGACACTATTTTGTCAGCTAAGTCTTCTTGATTTAAACTTTCTTCTCTCAAAATATCCAGGAAAATCATGAAAGCACTAGCATTGTGTTTGACATGATCCTTTAGATCATCAAGAATATAGTCAAGACGATCTGTACTAGTATCTCCTGTTTTCTTATCTTTAACAATTTTATAAGCATTCTCAGAAATAATTTCTTTTGAATATAGTCTTCTTGCTAGGGCAATGGGGTCAATATTTGACTCAACAATAATAATAGTACATTGAACTAATGCCCTTCTACATATTTCACAGTTTAGAGTATCATCTAGATTTAAGAGACAAAACATACTCCTATTAGTAACATGTCAGAGATTGTATATAAATTGACATAGATTGTGATAGTTAGTCTGTATCGGATAATATATAATTATGCTCTTGTAATACTGCTTTTAAATTATACATCTATGCTATCTTAACAGACCTGATGTTGACTGTGAAATTTCATTTGATTTTTCTTTGTAAGCAGTAAATGAACCTACATGAACAAAAGTATACAATAAATGTCCTAGCCTGCATAGATATATACATATTATACTTAGATAAAGTAAATCGCAAATAAAAGTATATAACTGTTATCAATAATTACACTTACTGTGAGCATACATTCTATATAGGACAATTTGAGGTTGACTATCATCAGCAGTAGTGACTTTAATCCCTTCAATAGTTAAAGGATATTGCAACTGTTCTCTAAAGTTGCTAGAATCAGGATCAGCAACTATTAGTACAGGAATGTAAGGAGGATTGGCGCTCTTTGATTCATTAAAGTCATCAACATCTCTCCTGTTGATCTAAATAAAAATATAAACCTAATCTTATGAACGCTTTGTCATTATTTTCATATCTACTTTAAATTTAAGTCTTTAATCAATGCAATTAATAATCAGCTTAATTAGTAGTTCTTTAGACAACTTACTACATACATCATTTGTCCAACCAAACAATGTTTTCTAACATTGCTGGTTAACTTACTAATGGGGGTATGTGAAGAGGTTGTACTTTCCAACCATTGAATGTCCCATCATTACCAGGGAACCCTGAGAGTTTTAGTGTAGCAGTTTCTTTATCACAAGCCCTTTCTGCTAATTCATCCTGTTCACTTGAAGACTCGGTGGCAAAACGAAATCTAAATGTGGAATGTTTTATTCCAAAGTCATCATGATCAGTAGATGTCAATTCCTGAACACACTAAAGGGTATATGATAGTTTTCATGATGGTATATATAAATGGCTGAGACTTTCATTACCTTGGAGTATATAGAGTCTTGACTAATGACAAAATTCATAGTCCATGTTTTAGTATCAATACATTTATAGAACACATAAGCTTGATAATAACAGTTAGGAGGCTTGATATCACCTGATTATGTTAACAAATATTTAAAAGTAATCTGTTTATTTCTTACCATGACCTCCTTCAAGATGATGTCCTATAGCTGCTGCAGCTAAACCTATAACACCACCAGCAACTACCCCTCCTACACCTCCTAAAGCAACACCACCAACTACAGCAGCTGCACCACTAATAACAAGTACTATAGCTAGTAGAGAAAACTGCTTAAGAGATATAGTGCCATATTGAGACTCAGATGAAAATGATCCTCCTGGTAAGTATTCAAACTTAAAGGGTGGACTTGACTTAGCAAAAACGAAACTTAAATATTGTGTCTGTCTCTCATCAGTTATTTGGGCACAATGCATTAACTCAACAGTAACTGGCTTGTTGAGTTCAGAGGGACTGGATACTGATACATAGCACACACCACTGATAAGTGTGCTACCTTTAGGGAATTCAAATTTGCCCAAACCCCATAAACCTTGAGCAGCTACTTCATATATAGACTCTATTGGTGTGATGACCTCTTCAGGGATGACAAGTCTTAACCCACATTGTTCCAATATTAACTCATGTTCAGTATGAGCATTGTAGAGACAGAGCTTCTTTCCTACAGTCACCATTCCTTCAAATGAGTCTATACAACATTAACAGTACATTAGTAAAGTACTACATATGATAAGTACAGGTTACCTGATATGTTAGTGTAATTCCAATAGTCACATTGGATAGACTTATCACTGAAGTCAATAGAGACTTGTATCTTCTCTTGAAGATCATGTAAACCTAAACATGAGATCATGTGTCATATAAAATCCTAGTTATTTTGTTTTGTATATATAATGTCTCATTATAAATAGAACACTGGAAAATAAAGGTTTTTGCTATGGCAAATCACTTTGACTCTTACAAATCTTTTCACTGATTTTCCTTTTATCTATGTATCAAGATATGTCCAGTAGTGCCACAACACATACTTTGCATGGTAACCACGGATTACTCTATAATATATCCATTCAGTGGAATTGTACACTTGGCAGCACAGATACATTGCATCCATGTATATACTTGGTAACCATGGTTACTATACAATGTATCAATAGGTTAGCAACTGTGTATTAAGTTATGTATCTATATATATATTATGGTAACCATGGTTACTATACAATATATCAGTATGGTACAACTGTGCACTTAGCAACATGGATATATTGTATCCATGTATGTGTCATGATAACCTTAGATTACTATACAATGCATCAATAGGTTGGAAACTATAATTAGCTGCATGGATACCATGAAGTAAATATACCATGAGGGGCATCTTGTATAAGTTAATATACCATAATAAAAACAATGATATGTAGACATCTACTATGCCATCTGTGGATACAATACATTCATGGAAGTAACTAAACTGCTAAATACATGTTTGACATCCCATAATATAATTACACTGGAAAATACATTGTAGAGAATATGCATGTATCATGTCATCAATGGACATGTCACATGACCATACTGTGTATCCTTGGAACTGCAAAAGGATATTAAGTCTAATCTGTGGAACTACTAGACACACACACACACACACATATATATATTCATCCAATACATTACCTATACATCCATTAATCCATTCATGCAATATGCTCACTATAGCTCTTACCAGGAATGACATGTTTCATGTCAAGATAAAGTAGGGCCTCTTCAAGTTGTGTCAATGTACCTCCTTTTAGAGACCATTCCTCTAACAAGTACTTCATCTGTTTTGTAGATTCTCCTTTACTTCTGATATCAGTCAGTACAGACTGATCTATATTAAGTTGAACACCCAGTTGTTCCCAATATTCTTGTACTGGTTGTAGAACAACAGCCAGTTTGGGAAGATACCTAAAAACATCTGATGAAAAAGAAAGTAATGAACTGTTAATTACAATAATAACTAGTACCTGTACTCTTTTGAGAACTCCTGAGCTGTTGATTAGATTGTTCCAGTTGTTTTTGTAGTGTTGTTATGGTCTCATCCTTCTTGTGAAGTTTATGAATGAGTTGAGCTATATACTTGTCTTTATTATGTACTACGTCGTGTATTTGTTGTATGTCATGATATCCACTGACACTTGAGACTAGTAGATAACAATGATTAGTGAAATGTCTTATAAATTTAAGCACATACATGGTTCACAGAAATATCATAACACATCTATTGTCCTTCTAACAATCTCAAAATATTATTATGTGCATTCACTTATCCATTTATTCATCTACTGCATTCATCCATTCATTTAATTTCATATATTCATCTACTCACCCTTTTCTATAGATTGATTTAGTTGTTTTTGTAGTAGTATTATTGTTTCTTCCTTCTTGTGCAGTTTGGAAGTGAGTTCAAATATATAGCTGTCCTTCTCTTGTACTATAGTATAGTAAGAGAAAATATTTTGTGAAATACAGTTTATTTGATCAGTAATAAACAGATATATAAATTGAATATCTATCATATCATTCATCTTGCCATTATTGATTCCTTTATTTATCCCGTAATCTATTCAATTATAACAACATAAATTATTTGCTCATTCATCTATTTATCTATCCATTCACATGCTCAACCATATTTTAGAATGGATACAAACAGATAAATTGATGGATGATGAAATATAGGAATGGATCAAAACATATAGAAGTAAAGATTGACTATTCATTCATCTATCGACACATCTATCCATAAATCTGTCCACACATCTATCCATTCAATTTTTGATACATTCAGTAATCAATTTGTGTTACTCTGTTTGGCCATTCATCCAAACATATGTTTGTCCATTATTTCATCCATCTATTCATCCATTTTTTTCATCCATCCATTCATACATCTACCTAGTAAACAATCATCCATTAATTTACATAATCTGTTCATTCTTTACATTAAACTTTCCATTTATCAATTCATTGATTTATTATTAATTTATTATCTACCTTGTTGAGATTCTAGTTCTAGTAATCTCTCTTGAAGATGCTTTATATTTTGTTGAGCAACTAAAAGATCATCCTTATAACTAGACACAAGAGGAGTGCTCTTCTTTAATGAAGTGTCTTGGCCTTTTTGTTGTTCTATCCATTGTCTCTTTACTTCTGTGAATGGTTTTAGTACTCTTTCTTGGTGGATATAAGTTGAGGTCAGGTCATTAGTATCTAGTACAAACCCTACTGACCATTGACCATAATTGAGGACTATATTAAAGAACATAACTGTAGTAATCTCAGTATACAATGTAGTACTACCAGTATAACATATATGATAGTAATAAGACTATACTATGTAGTACATAACAAGATCACCTGTTATATAATAGTACATGTAATATACACTACATGTAACATTATCTATACTTACATGATGTACATGTAATAGTAACTAAAACATATAAACAATACTACACATGTAGTCATAAATATACACATACAATGTTAGTAATACTACCAGTTTGTTGTAGACTGGACTGATTATGTACATGACAAAAAATTAATAGTTAACTACATATTATAGAATGAGTACATTTAATATCACATTATTAGATTTAAAGCTTTGGGTCATTAGTTAATGCTATTTCTTTGTAAACATCCTATAATATATATTTAGAATTATATGTAGCTATTGTAATTGCTATGAAAAAAAATTAAATCTATATTTACGACATCCACTAACACTTTCAAAGGGGGTTATCACTACTAGCAGGGAGTTGTAATACATCATGCAATAAAAATCCACACCCTCATCCACACTCGTTAGTCGTTTATACAGATGAAAGTATGCATGTTGTTTATAACATATTAATAGGTATGCATCTACATCGTTTATGTAATGACTTACTTACCTATTTCTACCAACATTGTTATATTGGGATCTGTGACAACTATTTCATTTAACTTTATATGACCTCCTACAATTACTAATGAGACACAATGTGGTCCCATGATAAATGTTGATAGAGAATGGACACATCTCTCAGTAACAAAATCAGGTAGATTAATCTGTAGTATGTAGAGACACATATATTATTACATCATTTATATGTGTATACAGATTGGAGAGATATAGTATAATAATTGGTATGATATTATTAAAACTGACAATTAATTGGTAAGTAATAATCCTGTTATAAAGAGGTATAAATGACTACAACATTAACTTATCAAAGTCATTTTATATAATATAATTCTATAACTATATAATAATCTTATTACATTCTATATACATTATATTTATATGTACTACTATTATAACACATTTCAAGTAGTACAATATGTAATGTTTGTATTAACTGATATAGTTAAGACACTATATGAGATATAATACTTCTACTTAACAGAAATGGTTAGAGTAATAGCAGATATACTCTAATTATCCAGATAGAAAATGTAAGTATTTTATGGTCTCTAATTTAAACAGACAGTAAGTCCATATAATAGAGATAACAACATATTCTAGTGTATCAATAGTAAATGGATATGATTTATTATACTTCTAAATATATGGACAATTACAATATGGTATATTATCAATGACATACCTTTGTCCATGACTTCTCATTAATATCCAGTATCCAACAGTCCTTAATTGTTTTATCATAATTATCCAGCCCACCTATTATTATTAGTATAGGCGATATTGATCCAGTGATAATACTGGCAGCATGACATCCTCTTTTCTCTGGCCATTGTACTACTAGGTCAGGTTTAGCTATAGTCTGCCAGTGCTAGATAGACAAATAAACTCAACCAACACTCATTATATAACATGTTATCAGTCACTGTATGAATGATAATATAACATACCACTGTACAGTTGATGATATCCAATATATAAAGAGTATTAGATGCTTTGCCTTCAACAAAACCACCAAAGATGATTGCTCTTGTATTGTTTATTGCTTCCATAACAAAGTGACTATTAGGTGGCATACACTGTCCAGTGATCTCAGGTATAATCCATTGTTCTAAAAGAAGAACAAATATAACATTCATCATTATACTTGTATCATATATAGTAGTAGTGAGATAATTGATCATAATATAATGATCAGTAAAATGATACAACTATAATATTAATATCAACCTCAACTGATCATTAATAAAGTATCATTGTCAATGTTCTACTGGAATCATTACATAAGAGGTGTAAGTGACAGGAGACAAAGTGAACTGTTGTATAGATCAATAATAATGAATAATTAATTAGTTTCTATCATCTCATGATAAAACATGTTTAATTTTTACATGTTGTACTTAACAATATCAATAGTAGACTTATTTTAAGCTTTATTATTTCATTTAATTCAGTTTAAATAGACTACAATATGACAGTAACTAGTAGTATAGTTATAATTATTAATTATACTATTTGTTAACTCTGATGTTTTCCAGCTTAGCTATGTCATTTATTAGTTTAAAACAAAAGGAAAGGCTATACATTTACACATACACAAGATATAGTATGTCTTAAAATAAGTAATAGCAATTGATGTAGTGTCATAAAATAATAGGATACCTCAATACTAATTTGGACTGAATGTATAAATAATTTATTTTTTTTAGTTTATACACACTATGTAGTGATACTGACTGTAATAAGTGATATCTGATAATATAATATGATATATTAATGTTCTTACCAGTTAATATATCAAACAGATTATATTCATTAGTAGATATATCACCACTAGGTAACTGATAATATTGAGCTTGTGTTACTTGTGTAGTGGGTGGGGATCCATAACCTCCTATAATTAGTAGACGATCTCGTCCATTATCCTCAGTTGACATTATACCACCATAGGCTCTCTTCATCACTGCTATCCTGTCATTTGTAGGTTGTAGTTGTGTCCAGGTATAGGTAGAAGTATCAAGTTGAAAGATGGCATTATGGTAACATTTGTCATGGTAACACCAACCTCCAAAATAATAGATTTTGTCCTTAAATGTTGTACATACATAACCAGATACTCCAAGAGGAGGGTCACCACTGGTAGGTATACTATCCCACTTGCCAGAGGTAATATTGAAGATTTCTACCTGTGATCTAAGTCTTCTTTTCTCATCAGTATTATGTACTTTAGGTAAATCAGGATGTGGACCCCCGCCCCACAGGTACAGGTTATCTCCAATCACTTGAGTGCTATGATTAACTTTTCTATCAAGTTTATATTGTCCTGTAGAGAATGATATGTGCCATGTCTTGAGATTAGGTTACATATATAATGTAATATTTCTACAATATATGATCACATCTACTACAAGAATTATACAAAGGTTATACTGACATGACATACAGTAATATTTACCTGAACTAGCCATTTAGCTTTGAAAGTTCAATAAAGAAATCTCAAATCTTTGTAGGACCACACCCTAATTATGGCTGGGTGGAGTTAATTGTTGGACATGATTTTCAAATTGAGGTGCATATTTTTGTTCACAGATGATAGATTATTTACATTGGTTAGTGTTATTATTATAGCATACTGACTTATGATCATGTTGTCTATTTTTAATGGTGAGTTTCAGTTTATACTCTCCTCTCCTCATTCATTAACTGATCACACAATATAACTTGTAACATTGTGTTAAGGATGATATATATTATACAACTGATCAACATATAGTGATCAAAAGATAATTGGATAAATGATGAAAGTATCAACTAGTGGATTTATTGTGTTCATGAAAGTTTGATGGACAGTATCCTCCTATTTAAACTCAATTTGTATCATTTAGTCTATTATCACTTTTTTACTCCCATTTTGTAAACCTCAGTTAGCAGTTTTCTGATTTTTTTTTGTTCATTTATAGTTTAAAGTGTATAGAACATTTGTAGAAGTGTCAAAAGTTTATAGACTAAATGACAACTTTGACAAGTAAACAATATCAAACTAGTAGATGACTAAATGGATGAATGTAAAGATGAACTAATAAAGGAATGGATCATAGATAGACTAACTAATAGATAACTGAACAATACATTATTTAAAAGGATATTATAAATAATGTGTGGACATATCACATGTTTATGCACAATTTATGTGATATACATCCAGGGTAGTGAAGAAATCAACTGTAATATTATGTTAGTCACTAGTTAAATGATTGAACAGCAGATTAGAAGATAATCTGAACTAGTAATACATAGATTATTATGTAGAGTTTACTTCATGTAGTAAAAATCTAGATTTATTGTTAAGTGTGACTTTGATCTCTAAGTCTGTCCAGTGTATATAATAATAAACTTTAGCATTTTGTAATATAGTGTCATTTGACTTAGTCTTTGATCTCCTTCACATTCACATTGCTCTAGACACCTTGTATGTATCCTTTTGTTTTACGTTTGTCTGTTCTTTGCTTGAGTTTTTTACATCACTAAACACAGAATAGTTTATTCTAGATGCACATGACTGAACACGTGTTCTTGTACACTTGTGGTCTGGACTTTGGTAAAGCATTTGTTGCATTCCTTGGCATGCCTGAGTCACATATATAATCATATGTATATACAATACAGTGGTAGACTGGATGATAGACTGATAGATAACTCAACAGACAGACAGATACAAATGAACTTATTACTTGTTTTACTAGTATTGAATATGTCATTTTAAATGTGGAACTGCTTGTATATTTATTTTCTAGTGTTGTTCTAGTATTTTTGTACTAGAACTAAAATAGCAATTAGTACTGCATTTTTCCTTTTTGTTAGTAGACTAAAACTAAACTACTTGTTTTTTTTCATAAAGTACTAGTACTAAAACTAAACTAAAGCTGTTTATGCCTAAATTACTAAAACTAAATAGAACTACACCTTCATACTGAATCAATACTAAACTAAATGGAATGCAAATGTCGCCACTTCATGTCACACAACTAATATTGAATGTATCTATTGGAGAAGTGACATTACAACTATCAGGTCGACATGACTTACTGTAGTTAGTGTTAAATTGTAAGATAGAGTGATATATGTACTAATCATTGATAATGGACTCTATACAGCTGGACTTTAATATATCAATACTAGGTAAGTGAATGTAGTAATACAGTAATAGGTAGAATGCATTTAGTTTGGTTGTTTGAAATCTTATTACTACTTTATCATGTTATTCATCCTTGATATTGAGTGGATAGTGATCTCTATTACTAAGGACAGTTCATTTGACATTTTATTATCAGATACCTGAAGTATGTTAGGTAGTTCTATAGACTATTTGATCAATGTAGACTTGTACAATATTAAGTATATAAGTAGGACTCCTATATAGTGTGGTTATAGTGTTTATCATGACTTGTATAAAGTTTAGGGTTTAGGTTTTAGTTTGTATAAGTATTGTAAGTGTCTTTTAAGTAAGGTGTGTCCTAATAGTAGTTTGTATAGTATATGGTTTACACCCTCTAAATGGATAAATGGATAGATAGTGGATATAATGGATGGATGAAAGTATAGATAAATGAAGTATTTATTAACTTGTACTCTCTCTCTCTCTCTCTTTCTCAGATATTTATTTACCTATCTGAGTCTTAAAATAATAGGTGCCTATTTAAGGTGCGCTAAACTTAAAATGCTAGATGATCCAACTAAAGAAAGTTTTCTTCAAGCCTGAAGGTGTTATGACAAAATCGGGAACCTTTTTCTACAATAAAAAAGATTTTCTATTTTCTAAAAGTCAATGTGTATGTAGTGTATTTCACTATAATTAGAAATGGTATCCTCCAAATCATGTTAATATCATCCATTGATTTATGATCGTTAAGCACACATCCATAGCAACATTCATTTATCCATTCATCCATACATCACTCCATCTATGATTATACTTAACCAACCATACATCCATTCACTAGTATGGTTAATCTAAAATGTACCAGGAATGACATGTTTCATATCAAGATGAAGTCTATAATATAATCTTAGTATAAGAAACTAACAATTGTTGGACCACTCTACTCACAATATAAGTGATACCAAATCCTACTGACACTGGAGAGGAATACATGCTCCAAATATATCAACAATTCCTTGACTTTTCTATCAATAGAGTAAATACTCTTTCATTACTTTGTCAATGTTTTATCCCTGGTAGGATGTAAATAAGGATGGACATTTTATCCTTGAAGTGAATGTTCTTGCTCTTCTCTAATACATAACTCAATGTAGCTATTTTCTTCTTGAAATTTGAATAATATACTGACATCTTTCTCAACATTTGGTAGAGAAGCATCAATGTCCTATAAAAACATACTTTCACATCCATCATTGTGCAAGTAATTTATAGTACATAACTGTAGGAGAGCATCAAGATGTTGAACTACCATAAACCTCATAAGCCATTCATTTTGGTATTTAACTTAATAGACTACTTGATCTACATACACATTAATTGAAGACTGTCCTATCTCATCTACAGTAATGTAATAATAATTATATTAAGCCATAAATCTTATTAACTTTGACAATAATCTATCCTGATGTGTTCCATATATACATGTAGTATACATGTCCCTATTCCAAACTACACAGTGATATTGTATAAAGACAATCATTAGGAGCAATTAAAATTAATGATTGTCACAATTGTTTAAAAGTGTAATAAAAAATTGTCAATAATTCTTCATTAAAACTTCCACTACAACTAAAGTAGTCTTTTAAACTAAGTAACTTTAAAAAATTAACAGTGAAAACTAACACTCCAAGTAAATCATAGCATATATATGTTCACCATTTTATTAGGCATAAGATAATGAAGGGAATAAAACAATAACTAAACATATTAATAATACAATTGTATCAGATACTGTAAGTATAGGGTCAAGTGTATAATAAATCAAAAAACAAAGAAACAACATTTATTATAAAAGTAATATCACAAAAAAATAATGTTAACACACTATTACATAATTAATATAAGAAAATAAAACTTTAAACAAAGAAAATCACTTATTATAAAATATACAAAATCTAATACACAATATGTTTATTGAACTCATATAATGTGGCTTACTAAATTTTCAGTTGTTTCAGTTCCTCTAAGATCTGGGTCATAGTTGGACGATCATGACAATTTGGTTTGAGGCACCTCTTAATAAGAGAGGACATAGGAGGCCATGACACACGACTAGCTTGTTGTTCTCTCTCTGCAACTGTCATACCAGGTAGACGATGAAGGATCATTTCTATCAGGAGTACAGAGTAGCTGTAAACATCCATTGCTGGAGTTTGGCTCTCAGGATCACGAGATTTGGACTCTGGAGAGGCATAGGCTGGGTTTCCTGGCATAAATGTCATTGCTCGTTGTTGGAGGTTAGCTGCTCCATAATCAGCTACTTTAGCTTTAAAGCTATCACCTACTGATGGTTCTAATAAAATATTTGGGCTACTAATATCTCGATGGATAATAGGGTCTGGTTTCCATAAATGGAGGTAGTTAAGAGCTGAGGCTACATCACAACTGATACCAAGTATTTGATATCGTGTCAAGGGCTTCTTCTGGAGTTCATTGTAAAGACTTGTAGTCATGATCTCTGTAAGAATAATGGGTGTACCCACTCTGGTAGCTCCAATAAATTGGACAAGATTAGGATGACGTACTCTAGAAGCAATGTCCATTTCCCTGTAGAAGACATCTTGGTTATAGTCTGAGATAATGACACCATGAAGAGACTTGGCAGCTACTCTTAGACCTCGGAAGACAGCCACTTTAACTTCTCCATATGCTCCACCTCCTAAAACCTCCTGAGTCATGGTCACTTCCTCTTTACTCACAACCCAATGAGGTTGGTCATGTTGAGAACAATGTTGTTCTAACTGATGAACTGTTTCTTGACACTTTTGTAGTTGTTGACCTTGAGTAAGAGCCATTTCTTGAGATTGTTGTAACTGATGCTCTAACTCTTGTATTTGCTGTTGTTGGGCCTCTGTTAGTTGAACCTGTTGTTGATATAGATCTTTTGTCTTTTGTAGCTCATCTTTTAGAGAGTAAACAACAAGTTGTAGATCTTTATCGCCTTGTTCTATCCATTTTCTCCTTACTTCTGTGAGTCGTTTTAATACACTTAATTGGTTGTCATCACATGAGATCAGTGCATTATAGTCTAGTACAAACCCTATTGACCACTGACCATCATTGAGGACTATATGAGAAAACACAAGAGTACTAATGTCAGTATACAATGTAGTACTACTAGTATAACATATGTGATAGTAATAACATGATACCACGCAGTACATAACAAGGCCACCTGTTATATAACAGTACATGTATTATACACTACATGTAACATTACCTATACTTACATGATGTACATGTAATAGTAACTAAAACATATAAACAATACTACATATGTAATCACAAATGTATACACACAATGTTAGTAATACTACCAGTTTGATGTAGACTGGACTGATTATACATGTGATAAAAGCAATATTAATGATTAACTAATTATTATAGAACAAGTACATCTTATATTATATTACTAGGTTTAAAATTTGGGATCATTAGTTAATGCTATTTCTTTGTAAATATCCTATAATGTAATTTATAATTATATATGTGTAGTTATTGTAATTGTTATGAAATAAAACTACTAAAACGTATATTCATCATATCTCTACCATATTGGATTCTTGACCTATAACTTAGTCTGTTTATATTAGTCTGTCTTTTTTTACTGTTGATAATTGCTATAGTGTCAGTTCTTGTATATAATTTGGCATATAATTTATGAATCATTTATTATTGGTCTTTCATTATTAATGTGAGTTGTAACAACTGTTTTATTCTACTTCTGTTGACCTTCCTTATTATATTATTATATTAATATTTCATTGGGGATGAGCAAAGTCAGTACTATAGCCAAGCTCAGGAGCATTGATCGTTCACAAGATGATTGAAATTCACATATGGACAGACTTGATTTGTACTTGTCTGCAAATGACATTCAGGAAAAGATAGAAAAATGTACATTCACCTCAGTTCATGTGGTGCAGACACATATAAGCTTATCTACAAACAGACAGCTCTGGACCCTATTCAAGCTCTGACTTACAAAGACATGACTACTGAGTGCAAGAGAACTATTGTCCATAGTAGTCAATTTAAATGGAACAGGTGCTTGCTAGCTCCTGTGGTATTTGAGGAAGATCCTTCACTTTTGGTAAAGACCTGCTCCACAAATTTCAATTAGATTGGAAACAAATTAAGTATATGTCAGTCTCCTCAACTTCAGCTCTTACTAGAAAAATGTTAAGAAGTTTTCATATTAAATGTGTTAATGTTGATATACATGTGGATACTAAGTACAACATCGTTTTCACTAGACAAGATTTGTTTCATACCTCCTTCAAGAGAAGGTGGAAAAATAGATGGTCCATCTCAGACAAGGTGTTATTCAACAAGTCCAATTCATTAAGTGAACAACCCCTATAGTTCTGGTCCTGAAAAGCGATGCTGCAAAACGAACCTATGGAGAATATAATATAACAGTTCACCAAGTCTCTTTTCTTGACAAATACCCACTACCTAGAATTGAAGATCTATTTGCATCCCTATCAAGTGGAAAGCTATTCACACAAAATTGGATATGGCTCATGTATACCAACAGCTACTATTAGATGAGAAATCAAAGGAGTACTCACAATAGTTGTTACAATACAATATTTTCTTTTTGGAGTCTCATCAGCACCTTCCAAATTCCAATGCACTATAGAAAACTCATTTCAGGGTCTAAAGCATGTCACTTATATCCGGATGGTATCTTGATGACTGGAATTTATGTACTGATAATTTAGAAGAGGTACTGAAGAAATTGCAAGCTGTTGGTAGTCATCTTTGAAGAGACATGTGCATTTTATGACTTCTCATTGGACATTGAATTTGCATAAAAGGGCTCAACCCTACCCAAGAGAAAGTACAAACCATTCAGAGATTGCAAGCTGCTAGTTGTTGTCTTTGAGGAGTTAAGTGCATATTTATGGTCACTAATTCAGACATTTAAGTGATGAAAAAGGGAACCAAGAGAAAGTATGAGGCATTCTGGAGGCTCCTGGCTAATGAATGTAATTCAAAAAACTCAAATCCTTTATAAGACTCCGCAAAAATTACGGCAAGGTTCTCCCAAATTTAAAACTAAACCTTTTGTATTTTCCATTACAGAAACATGATCAATGGTAACAGGATCTCAACTTAACTTGATTGAAATCATTGTAGGACTCATTGATTATTACAGCAAATAATCCCAAGTTTCAAACTAAATTCTTTGTATTTTCTATTACAAAAATCATCAATGTCAATGAGATATCAGGAATTTAAATTCTTCCAGGAAGCCAAAGAATCACTCACCTCTTCTAGCCTCTTCATTCAATTTGATCCAAGACAGAAGGTAGTTCTCTCATATAATGCATCTTCCCATGAAATGGGGGCAGTTCTCCTTCAAAAATGTTCCTAAACAGCTGATTGCTTTTACATATCATATCCTAGCTCCGGCTAAAAAATAAGAAGGAGTCTTTAGCACAAACAATTCCATTAATATTTCTATATGGCCGACCTTTACATTATTTACTGATCACAAACCCTTCATTTCTCTATTAAATGAAAACATCTGGCCTCTGCATGACTTCAACATTGAGCCTTAACTCTGAGTACCAACTAGTACAACCTACCCCATTCATGCAAGAAGAATATTGAGCTGTCTCCTCTAGGGTTCTCATATTATTGTCCACCCCAAAGCTTGTGATTCTCTCATGTATGAGTTATAAGAGACATGCCCTGTCCTGTCCAAAATTAAAAACCTTGATCATAATTATGTATGGTGGGCAAATTGTAGAAAAAGTTTAACAGTTTCAAGTTTGTCAGTTGCACAAAAGTTTCTTCTGTTACACTTATACAACCTTGGAAGCACTTCTAGATCTTTGCAATGGCCTCAATAGCCCTCATTCCACATCCATATCAATTATGCAGGTCCTTTTATGGGAAAAATGTTTCTGGTTGTATTTGATGTCTACTCAAAAATGGATAGAAGTCTACATGACAACTTTATCTATCTCTCACATAACTATTGAAATATTCAAACAGGCATTTTCTACCTGTGTTTCACAAAAATTGTAGTCTAGTCTTATATAATGGTAGTACCTTTACAAGTTCAAAGTTTGCATAATTCCTTAATCTAAATGATATTATTCATAGGATATCTACACCTTTCCACCCTGCCACCAATGGTCTAGCTGAAAAACCATCCAAACTTTTAAACAAGGAATTAACAAGGATCTTACTTGTCTGATTTCCTGTGTTGTTACTGTATCACCCCTCATTTACCATTATTTTATCTCCAGCAGAATTTTGGTTTGGACAATAATTAAGAGCCCATCTGGATATAGTTTTTTCAACAATAGGTAATAAAGTTGTTTCTAACCAAAATAATCAAAAGAGGAATCACATTAATGCAATAACAAAATTGCTTTGCCCTGCATGGAGACCATAATTGTAAGAAAATTATATCCTCCGGTCTTCTATGGATTCCTAGATTCATCACCAAGCTGACTGTCCTGTCTATTACAAAATACAGCTAAGTGATGGTTGTGACATTTGATGCCATGTAGATCATTTACTGTCTTGTGCTTCTACCAGTCAAGCTATATCAGACTTCTCTGATGATTCAGATTTTGGACTCTCACTCACTATCCCTACAGTTTTGCACCAAACAGATTGTCAATCTCCAGAAGAAGCTAACTCACAATGAGGTGTTCATTACTCATCCCGAATTCAAAACCCTGTTATTTATCATGATCCTTGCCAATGAAGATAGGGAGGAATATACCATACAATTGGACTAATTGGTTTTTAGAACTTTAATCTGTTTTCTTTATTTGTAAACAATTAATCTGTCTTTCTTACTGTTCATTGTTATTATGGTATCAGTTCTTGTATATACTATGAGTCCTTTTTGTCATTGGTTTTTGATTATTGTTATGTGAGAACTGTTTTATTATCTCTCTGTCAATCCCCCTTTCATAATGTTACAACATCTACTAACACTTTAAGGGGATTATAAATGCTAGGAGGGAGTCGAGATGTGTCATGAAATATAAAGTCACACATTCAACAACACCCATTAAGAGTCTATACAGATGAAAGTATCATATCGAATGGTATCTACATTGTGTATGCAATGACTTTCTTACCAAGTTCTATCAACATTGTTACATTGGGATCTTTGACATCTGCTTCGTTGATCTTCACTTGACCTCCTACAATTATTAAACATACACAATGTGGTCCCAGTATAAACATCGATAGCGAGTGGTTTAATCTCTCAGTGACAGAGTCAGGTAGATTAATCTGTAGTTATGTAGAGACATACTGTCATTATATCAGTTGTATGTGAATACAGATTATCAAGCTATAATACAGCAATAGTTATTGATGTTAAGATGCGATGTAACACTTCTACTTAACAGACATGTCTAGAGTAATACTAGATATACTCTAATTATCCAGATAGAAAATTGAATTATTTTATTGTCTCAAATTTAAACCGAGAATAAGTCCATACAATAGAGATAACAACATATTCTAGTGTATCAGTAGTAAATGGATATGATTTAATATACTTCTAAATATATGGACAGTTACATGTACTAAGTTAGTAACTATCATTGTACAATAAATTAGAGGTAATATGGTATATTATCAATGACATACCTTTGTCCATGACTTCTTATTAACATCCAGTATCCAACAGTCCTTTATTGTTTTTTTTGATCTCATTCCACCTATCACCACTAGTATAGGTGATATTGAGCTGGTCAAAATACTGGCAGCATGAGCTCTTCTATCTTCTGGCCAAGGTACTATTGGGTTAGGTTTAGCTATAGTTTGCCAGTGCTAGATAGACAAATGAACTCAACTAACACTCATCATATAATATGCTATCAGTCAATGTATGAATGATAATATAACATACCACTGTACAGTTGATGATATCCAGTATATAAAGTGTATTGGATGATGTGCCTTCTACATAACCACCAAATATGATTACTCTTGTATTATTTACTGCCTCCATAACAAAATGACTATTAGGTGGCATACACTGTCCAGTGATCTCAGGTATAATCCATTGTCCTAAAAGGAGTACAAACAGAACACCCATCATTATATTTGTATCATGGTAGTAGTTAGATAATTGGTCATAATATAATGATCAGTAAATGATACAACTATAATATTAATGTCAACCTCAAGTGAGTATCATTGTCAATGTTTTCTTGGAATCTTTATAAATGAGATGTAAACGATAGCAGACAAAATGACTTGTTGCATAGATCAATAATAATTCATAATTAATTAGTTTCTATCATCTCATGATAAAATGTATGTATCTATTATCTCAGTAACTGATTGCCTTCTAAGATAAATCATAGATGATAGGTATTGTCATATAGCACAGAGTAATTTGTGACCACACCTTCCTTACAATAATTCCAATACAACACTGATATTACTGTATTATAAAGTGAAGATATCTACAAACATGGAGATTCATTTGATATTAGTTTGATGTTTGTTTTTGTTTGTAATGTTTTGTTGATTCATTTGCAAGTATCTCATCATAAAAACAATCTTTCTGTAAAGTCAATGAAGATTATTACACAACATGTAGAACTTATAATGACACTTAAAATACTTAAAAGATTAAAGATTAAGAGGAGATTTAAAATACTTGAGTGGGTGGATGGTACAGTTATCAATAACTAAGTCATTTGGTAGCTAAAACAAAAGGAAAGGCCATAGTTTTACACATACACAGGATGTAGTGTGTCTTGAGGTAAGTAATATTAATTGATGTAGCATCATAATATAATAGGATACCTCATTACTACTTTTGACAAAATGTATTTATTTATTTTATTTATTTTGGCTTATGCCTACTATATATAAGTAAACAATAATCACATGTATTAATACCGAGTCAATATCGTATGTGATTATTGTGTAGTAATATATTACTATTACTATAACACAGAAATGTTTTCTATTACTATTACTATTGCTTGTACCAAATGTACTAATATAATATATTGCTATTACTATTACTTCAGGAATTTTATATCACTATTACTATTACTGAAAACCCTGAATTCAATATAATAGTATTATATTATAATTACTATTATATGCAAGTGTGATCAATTTATGAATAAACTAATTGTCTTTTAAAAATAGATGTGCATTATATTTTATATTCATAAGTTCTTCAAAAATATTGTCTGTGATCCTTCATCTTTCGGGACTTAAAAAATTTTCCCTAAAACTGTTCCTTGGATTATGATAAAAATTTCACACATCACTGACTTCAGATAAGGAGGGATATATCACACAGTAGTGCTACCTACATATGTGTAATTACTATTACTATTACATGGAAGTCTCTTACTATTACAATTACTATTACATTGACTTTTAAGCTGTCTATTACTATTACTATTACTATTACTGTTACTATTACATGGAAGTCTGTTACTATTGCTATTACTATTACTATTACTATTACATGGCATTATGTAATCTTTACTATTACTATTACTATTACATTGACATTTAAGCTGTATATTACTATTACTATTACTATTACATGGAACACTATTACTATTGCTATTACTATTACTATTACTATTACATTGACTTTTAAGGTGTATATTACTATTACTATTACTATTACATGGAGGTCTATCACTATTGCTATTACTATTACTATTACTATTACATGGAAGTCTATTACTATTGCTACTACCATTACTATTACTATTACATATTACTATTATCCCATGTCTGATACTAACAATAATAAGTCACATCTGATGATGTAATATGATATATTAATATTCTTACCTGTTAATACATCAAACAGATTATGTTCATTGGTAGATATATTACCACTAGGAAACTGAAAATATTGTGCTTGTGGTACTTGTGTAGAGGGTGGGAGGCCATAACCTCCTATAATTAGTAGCCGATGTTGTTCCTCAAACTCAGTTGACATTATACCACCATTGGATCTCTTTGTAACGGCTATGCTTTCATCTGTAGGTTGTAGTTGTGCCCAGGTATAAGTGGAAGTATCAAGTTGAAAGATGGCATTATGGTAGCAGTTGTCATGGTAACACCAACCTCCAAAATAATATATTTTGTCCTTAAATGTTGTACATACGTAACCAGATACTCCAAGTGGTGGGTCACCACTGGTAGATATACTGTCCCACTTGCCAGAGGTAATATTGAAGATTTCTACTTGTGATGTAAGTCTTCTTTTCTCATCATTATTATGTACTTTAGGTAAATCAGGATGTGGACCCCCACCCCACAGGTACAGGTTATCTCCAATAACTTGAGTGCTATGGTCAATTCTTACACCAAGTTTGTAGTGTCCTGTAGAGAATGATATGTACTATATCTTGAGATCAGGTTACAGTATAATGTAATATATATCTACAGTATATGATTACATCTACTACAAGAATTGTAAAAAGGCTATACTAACATGACATATAGTAACATTACCTGAAGTAGTCATTTAGCTTTGAATGGTCAGTAAAAAATCTGAAATATTTACAAGACCACACCTTAACTATACGTAGGTGGGGTTCATTGTTGTACTTACTTTGGTCAACTGATCAAAATATTGACTCATATTTCCTGTTACCTAATTTAATAGTGAGTTTCAGCTTATACTCTTCTTTCCTTGTTCATTGACTGATCACAAAATATAATTTGTAATATTGTGTTAAGGAGGATATATATTATACAACTGATCAACATATATAATAATAGTGATCAAAAGCTAATTAAATAAATGATTGAAGTATCAACTAGTGGATTTATGGTGTTCATGAAAGTTTGATGGTCAATATCCTCCTGTTACACTCCTATTGTACCATTCAGTCTATTATCACTTTGTTTACTCCCATTTTGTATACTTTAGTTAATAGTTTTCTGATTCTTGAGGTTCATTTAAAGTTTAAAGTATATAGAACAAAAGTTTGTAGACAAAAACAAGTAAACAATATCAAACTAGTAGATGACAAAATGGATGGATATAAAGATGAACTAATAAAGGAATGGATCATAGATAGACTAACTAGTACATAACTGAACAATACATTATTAAAAAGGATATTGTAAACAATGTGTGGACATATCATATGTTTATACACAATTTATATCGTCCTTATGTGATATACATCCTGGTTAATGAAGAAATCAACTGTAATATTATGTTAGCTACTAGTTGAATGATTGAACAGCAGATTAGCAGGTATTCTGAACTAGGAATACATAGATATGTAGGGTCTACCTCATGTAGTCAAATTGTTAATAGTAAACCTTAACATTTTGTAGTATAACTTCTTTTGACTTAGTCTTTCATCTCCTTCACTTTCACACTGTTCTAGACACCTTGTATGTATCCTTTTGTTTTAGGTTTGTCTGCTCTTTGATTTTTTTACATCACTGAACACAGAATAATGTATTCTAGATGGACACCACTGAACATGTGCTCTTGCAGACTTGTGGTTCTTGACTTTGGAAAAGTGTTTATTAGATTTCTAAACATGACTGAGTCACATATATACTCATATATATATATAATAATTTACAGCGATATGTGGGCAATTGCCAAAGAAACCTTTGATATATCGAGGGTGATAGACTGATAGATAACAGAACTGACAGACAAATACTAATGAACTTATTACTTGTTGTTTTACTAGTATTGAATATATCATTTTAAATATGGAACTGTTTCCATACACTATATAAGCTACTATTAGGACACTCCTTACTTAAAAGACACTTACAATACTTATATAAACTAAAACCTGAAGTTTATACAAGTAATGACAAACACTACAACCACACTATATAGGACTAAAGTGTCCTACTTGTATACTTAATATTGTACAAGTCTACATTGATCAAATAATCTATAGAACTACCTTCAGGTATATGACAATATAAACTCAAATGAACTGTCCTTAGTAATAGAGATCACTATCCACACGATATCAAAGATGACTAACATGAGTAGTGGTAACATTTCAAACAACCAAACTAAACAAATTATACCTATACTGTATTGCTTCATTTACTTACCTAGTATTGATACATTAAATTCCAGCTGTAAAAGTCACTGTTATCAACAGTTAGTACATATATCACTCCATCTTACTATGTAATATTAACTACAGTTAGATCATTTTGATCTGATAGATACATTCAATATTATTAGTGTGACATGAAGTGACTGTTGGAAGAAGAGGATAAAATAACGACTAAGGGGAAAATAAATAAACAATATATGGGTTCCTTAATCAATTCATTAATATTCACACACACTCTCTCTCTCTTTCTCTCTCTCTCTCTCTCTCTCATCCAATGATGAAGAATGTAATGGAATTTGCTTTGCATTTGTAATTTGCATTCTCAGGCAGCTACTTCGATCTCTGTCAGTCGGGTGTGTAGCAGGCACTGTATGTAGCAAGGTGGTTGTATTCAAAAGACATCACTGTAAGTGATCTGTACTTATCATATAGTGTATCTACTTTAAATATCTTAGTTACCCCACTTAAAATAGCATTTTGTCATTTCAACCATAGTATTTATTACCATATTCTCATCAATATGATGTAAGCTGAGTATTGAGCTACCACAAAACTAAAATTGGTCTAACTCAATATGTATAAACCAAACAGAAGACAAAAAGTACTCTTTGTAGTTTATGTCCAATAACTGAAGCCATGAGGAAGAGGTAGATACTATTTCAACTTAACTAACTGGATTAGTTTCAATTGAAATAGTATCTTCTTATAGCTTCATTTGAAACCATGATCAATTACTTTAGCAAAGTGGGCATAAAATAAAAGTGGTTATAGATGCTACTAGTTAGCTTTATACATATTAAGTTACACTGGTTTTGGCTTGTCCTTGTAACAACATATAGTATGGATTTACATCATATTGATGAAACTGTGGTAATGAATGCATCAGTTAAAATGACAAAATGCTTTCAAATGATCTTGAAAATAAGTTTTAGTATTTTTACCAAAAACGTGTTGCTTTATTATTAGCTTTAGTTTCTTTATTAGTAACAACATTAGTATCAAGTATCAAGACAGCACACATCAACTATACTGACATTAGAAATACTATAACAAACCAGGATGATTAAGTAAGCATTTAGTACACTACTGGCATTACAGTTAATAGCTATATATATGTCTGGAAATCCAGCAGGTTTTAATGCCTAATATGAATAGATTTTCAAAAGTTTAGACTAAGAAACGTGCACATAAGAGGTCATTGAACACATCTTGAGTGCATTGGTGTAAAAGTAAAGGCTTAAAAGTTTGAATAACATTCTTGTTCTATTCTATAATGCAGCCATGTTTAGGAAATGTAACCATGGCAACTGTGGTCCAAAACTATTTTATATATTATACGCTTCCAGTTGATTAATAAAAAAATAATAATGAGTTAAATAGAAAAGTCGTAGATTAGAAACTTGGAAATTGATCACAGTGTTTACTCTGCATGATGCCTCTTAACTTTTAATTTTACAATTTCAAATGGAGAAGATTATAATCCTGTACGTTATGACTTTGGCGGTATCATTTATGTACATCATCATTGCTATGAAAACAGTATCATTTCGACCGCTATTACAGATTCATCCTGATATATCTCAAAATAGTATCCAACCAAAATTACTTCCCATTAAGAAAGCTTATCGGTGTAGACACATAAGTACTTCAATTTCTGATGACATCACTACAGTTGGTAGTAATGGGAAAATATAGGCCAATAATTTGTGGACAAAGCAGAAACAAGTGTTTTCTTACTTGTGATAAGAATTTTTATTATTATAGCAGTGTGGTTGTTTTTCATATTCCGGAAGATGATGTATTAAAAAGTGTTATATCTGCCAGTAATATGAGATGACCACCAGAGCAAAAGCAGGTTTCTTCACTCAAGAGCCACCACCATGTATTTATGGATATCATGAAATTTTAACATATTTCAGATTTCTATTTAACCTGACAATGATATACAAGGATAGTTCAGATGTTAGGCAAAGTCTTTTCTACATAGTTCTTGGAAAGTTTAAAGATGGTTATGATTCTAATAAAAATTTTCTTGAAAACAGAACTAAAACAGCAATTGCTTTTATAAGTAATTGTAAATGTCCTAATTTACATGCAGTAAGGGATTTAAAGAAATATATTAATGTTGATGTTTATGGTGAATATGGGAAACCATGTAAACCAAGCTGTTTCTCTTTGTTACCAAAGTACAATTTTATTATTTGGCTTTTGAGAATTCTGTATTTGAAGACTATATTACAAAAAACCTGCAGAAATGCCTTAAAGAATGAAATAGTCCCAGTAATAATATCAGGAGCAAATCTATCAAATCCTGAAGTCATCCCTCCCAATTCTTTCATTAATGGACTTGATTTTAAGAGAGCAGTTGATCTAGCTGATTACCTGACGAAAATTGCTAGTGATCCTCAACTTTATAATAAGTTTTTTAAATGGAGATAAATGGTCTATAGTAGATAGTGGAACCTATTGTATTCCTTGTGACATGTGTAATAAACTGTATGAGCCTGATCAATGTATCAGTTGGTTTACAATACATCCTAATAATTTATTATCAGGAACAATTGCCAACCAACCAAAACGTTCATTACTATTACCACTCAAAATAATAAGGCTATAGTCATAGTCTGGATTAAAATGCTGGATATATTCAGGAGATGCATACAAATCTGCTTTTATCACTATGACATCTGTGTGTCTAGGAAATGTTACAATAATGTTTTCTGCATACACTCCATGAAGATAAACACAGTGGCCACTAGTTTCAATGATACAGCAATTTCCATTAGGAATGTGGACCATGAACCCTGATCCATTATTTTTTCCATTTACAGCTGTAATAACCAGAGAACACATCCAGTTATATGGTGGAGAAGTCTCA